>CM060072.1:0-597500 GCA_030533445.1 Cyprinodon diabolis
CAATTACTCAGATTTCACAGAATTTGCACTCAAAAATCAGACTTCCTGGAAGCTACTAGAACCATTGTTAAGGCCCTAAGGCAAAGGGGTTAAGCAAATTCAATTCAATTCAGTGTATTTATATAGCGCCAAATTCACAACACGTCCTCTCAAGGCACTTTACAGTTCAACCAGATCATACAGTCAAATTGATACAAAGTTTTCTATCTAAGGAAAACCAGTTGATTGCATTGACTCATTGACTCAAATACAATCCCTCACACTAAGCATGCTTGTAGCGACAGTGGAGAGGAAAAACTCCCTTTTAACAGGAAGAAACCTCCAGCAGAACCAGGCTCAGTGTGAGCGGCCATCTGCCGAGGCCGACTGGGGTTCAAGGAGACAGAAGCAGAGATACAAAAAGCAGCTGTAAAAGGTGGCCCCGTCCAGGAAACACACAGCCAGGCAGACGAGCTCCAAGGCAGCTCCCATGCCAGAGGATGAAGAGAGCACATCCACCCAGCCACGGCCAGAGAAACAGGACCACACTGGAAAACAGGCCGATCTCCAACATCTACAAACAAGGGTGTTGATGGAAGCAGCACAGCTGATGTTTCTCTCCAGGATGGCATCACAGCCAAACAGGAACAGACGAGGCAAAGCTACTCTGAGGAAAAGCAGAGAGAGCAGAAGGTTAGAGATTGAACAAACAGATTCTGCAGAATAGGAGAACAGAGAGAGAATGAAGCAGAATGATGAAATGGGGGTCCCTATGTCCTCCAAAAGTCTAAGCCTATAGCAGCATAACTTTAAAGACAGCTCAGGATAACCTGAGCCATCCTAACTATAAGCTTTATCAAAAAGGAAAGTTTTAAGCCTAGTCTTAAAAGTAGACAGAGTGTCTGCCTCACGGACTAAAAGTGGTAGTTGGTTCCACAGGAGAGGAGCCTGATAACTAAAAGATCTGCCTCCCATTCTACTTTTAGAAATTCTAGGAACCACTAGTAAACCTGCAGATTGAGAGCGAAGTGCTGTGTTAGGAACATAAGGAACAATCAGATCTCTGATATAAGATGGAGCTTGGCCATTTAAGGCTTTATATGTGAGAAGGAGGATTTTAAATTCTATTCTTGATTTAACAGGAAGCCAATGAAGAGAAGCCAGGATAGGAGAGATATGATCTCTCTTTTTAATTTTCATCAGAACTCTGGCTGCAGCATTTTGGATCAGCTGAAGGCTTTTAACTACAGTTTGTGGACTTCCTGATAGTAAAGAATTACAATAGTCCAGCCTTGAAGTAACAAATGCATGGACTAGTTTCTCAGCATCACCCCTGGACAGGAGATTTCTAATTTTTGCAATGTTCCTCAGATGAAAGAAGGAAATTCTAGAAACCTCTTTGATCTGGGATTTAAATGACAGGTCCTGATCAAAAATAACACCAAGATTTTTTACTTTATTATCTGAAATCAGTTTAATACCATCCAAAGGAAGTGACTGGCTAATCAGCTTCTTTTTCAGAGACTCTGGTCCAAAGACTATAACTTCTGTTTTGTCTGCATTCAGAAGCAGAAAGTTAAGAGTCATCCCGGTTTTTATGTCTTCAAGACATGCCTGTAATCTATGTAATGGGTTAGCTTCATCTGGATTTATAGACAGATAAAGCTGGGTATCATCAGCATAACAGTGGAAATTAATCCCATGCTGTCTAATAACTCTACCAATTGGGAGCATGTATAAAGTAAAGAGAATTGGTCCTAGCACTGATACCTGTGTAACCTTTGAGCGTGTTGAAGATCTATCATTAACATAAACAAACTGAATTCGATCAGATAGATCAGATTTAAACCAGTCTAGTGCTGTTCCTTTAATTCCAACAAAATATTCACGTCTTTCTAAAAGAATATTATGGTCAACTGTATCAAATGCAGCACTAAGATCCAACAGGACGAGCACAGATACAAGTCCATTATCTGAGGCCATGAGAATATCATTAGTGACTTTCACCAAAGCTGTTTCAGTGCTATGATAAGCTATAAAGCCAGACAGAAACTCTTCAAAAAGTTCATTATGGTGTAAGTGGTCACAAACTTGTTTGGCAACTACTTTCTCAAGAATTTTGGATAAGAAAGGAAGATTGGATATATACTTCCTGAGGAGATGCAGAGCGTCCTTCCTCCAGTCCAGACCTCTGGATACCGCTACGGCCATCACTCTCATCACCACATATTCTGCCTCGACAGGTCAGCTGATCCATAACATTAAAAATAATTTCACCAAATTTTAATCCAACACTTAAATACTTAAAAATCATAAAATCATTGCAGCATACAGAAAAAATAAAAACCTGAGAGACCTTTTAGTGAGAGCCAGGGTTAAACCGCTCCATCCATCCAAGGTCAAAGGTCAGAGTGACTTCTTTAAACAACTACACTGGATTAGAAACAAATTCAATAACACAGTTTACCAACTAGATTCATCTGGGCACCCAAAAACAAAAAACTGTTTATTTGATCAGCTGCAGGACCTGTCAGGTACAATATGTGGGAGAAACAAGCAACACCATTTTAACACTGTTTACCTAGCACAGACACAACATAACAGAACAAAAAGACACACACACTGCTGGTTCAACACTTTATTCAACATGGATGGAGGGCCCTAACTGCCACCATCCAATCCAGCACCACCTGGTCCATGGCCCAACGCAGGAGGGCTAAACGTATCTCCAGATTAACACTCTGACCCCAGCAGGCCTAAATGAGAAGTAGGACAGTGGGGGGCGAGAGCAGAGGTGCCTGTGCACAAAGAAATCTGTCGCCGAATATTGTGAATATTTATAAAATATAACAATATATTGTTCTCCGTTTATTATATTACCTGTTCAAGTGGTAATGTTCGGAACCGACAGCAGGGGGCAGTGCGTTAAATAGTTCAGCACCCCCCTGACTGACGTGTGACGTTCCAGCGTCTGGCCAATCACGGCCCACTGACTGTAAAGGAAGCTCTTTTGAATTTCAAACTATTCTGAATGCATTCTTTTTTTTTTATTGATTTTCACAACTTTATGTAAACAAACAAAAATTGACAAAAACCCACCCCAAAACAACAAGGAGCATTGCAGTGTCCACATATATAAAAAACTAAAAATAAAAAAAAAAATTAAAAAATACAGACATTCCCAGTCATGGTCCACCCTAGTTAAAGCCATTGGACAGCCACATGAATAATATACTGAATTTAGAAAATAGAAGGGAAAATGATTTAAAAAAAAAAATAAAAAAAATAATGACATTCTCTGTAAGAAAGATTGAAGTGGGTTCCAGATCCTCCGGAATTTGTCAGACTTTTGATGGAGATTATGGGTCAATTTTTCAACTGTGATAATAGCTGAAATCTGTGATATCCACATATAAACTGTGGGGGCCTAAGGTACTGACCATCTCTGTAATATACATTTCTTGGATCAGGAATAAGAGAATTAAAAGCAAACATTAAGTATCTGCATTAAGTAGAGTATGAAACATGATTAAAAAGGCAGAAGGAGGGAGTAAGTGAGAACGGTTTGCCAATGTGATGGTCTGGGGTTTCTTTGGTGCTGGTAAGGTGGGAGATTTGTACAGGCTAAAAGGGGCTCTGAATAAGGAAGGCCATCACTCCATTTTGCAACGCCATGCCGTACCCAGTGGACAGCGCTTGATTGGAACCAATTTCATCCTACAACAGGACAGTAACCCTAAACACACCTCCAAATTGTGCAAGAACTATTTAGAGCAGAAGCAGGCAGCTGGTATTCTATGGGTAATGGAGCGGCCAGCGCAGTCACCATATCTGAACCCCATTGAGCTGTTGTGGGAGCAGCTTGACTGTATGGGACGCAAGAAGTGCCCATCCAACCAATCCAGCTGGTGGGAGCTGCTTCTGGGAGTGTGGGGGGCAATTTCTCCAGATTACCTCAACAAATTAACAGCTAGAATGCCAAAGGTCTGCAATGCTGTAATTTCTGCAAATGGAGGATTATTTAATGAAAGCAAAGTTTGATGTAAAAAAAAAAATCTTTTCAAATACAAATCATTATTTCTAACCTTGTCAATGTCTTGACTCTATTTTCTATTCATTTCACAACGTATGGTGGTGAATAACTGACTTTTCAGGAAAACACAAAATTATTTGGGTGACCCCAAACATGAACGGTAGTGTATGTCTGAGCAACCGTGGTGCAAGATGAGAAGTCGGTCTCATAGAGCGAAACCTGTGTCGACGTGTGTATTGCTACGGAAAAGTCACGTGACCGAAACAGTTCCTGTATCGGTCACGTGACCGATGTTTCAAACTGATTGACAAGCCTTTATAAGGAAGCGCATCTGCCAAAACAATCTTGCGTGTTTTGCGAATATAAAATTCATCAAAAATTATGGAGCTTCCTCAAGCAAAAAGAAAGGTTTCTGCCGTGTGGGACCACTTTGATGTCATTTCGGAAAATAAGCTCTTTGTTTTAATTTCCTTGTTTCATCCTCTTCCTCTCAGAGTTTCCACTTGATTTTCTGAGTAGAAATTCATTTCAAAGTGACCTTTAGTTTACTGTTCGTGTTATTTTCTGCAGGTTAAATGTCGCAATTGCTCAACAGAGCTTGCATATTTAAATAACAGCACCTCCTCAATGCTGAGGCATTATACGGCCAAGCATGAGAGTGAAATCCATGATACACCCATGATGAACTCAGGTATACAGGTATTTTACAACTTACTGACTTTGTTTTATTGATAATTCTGAATAATTTACACTTTCTCATTTTTAACCATCAAGCTTCCAGGAAGCAGATGCTTTATGAGGCAGTGCTTAATTTCATTGTAAAGGACTGCCAGCCCCTCGCTGTTGTGGAGAATTAAAGGTTCAGGGAGCTGGTTCAGCTCCTTGAGCCCTCATATGTTTTGCCAACCAGAAAGGTTTGTGTGGAAATGATCTAAAGTGGTAGTTTATTCATCAAATTTATTTTAAATATATTGATTTTCTTCTGGTTTGACTTGGTGTGGTTTTCAGACCATCAAACAACTGTTGGCCAAAAAGTACGAGGAGGAACGGGAACAAGTGAAAAAGGAAGTACAGCAGGCTGTGGCAGTGCATATAACCACTGACATGTGGACATCTGTGAACATGGAGGCTTACTTGGCTCTAACCTGTCACTACATTAATGAAAATTTGCAGCTGTGTACATCTGTGTTAGGTGTGCAATACTTTCCACAAAGTCACACTGCTGACAATTTGGCCCAAGTAAAAAGGGCCATGATGGAGGACTGGGCTATAACAAATAAAGTAAAGTGTCTTGTGACCGACGCAGCACAAAACATGATTGCATGCGCTAGACAGCTCCAAATTCGGCACTCAATTTGCATTGCACATAGTCTCAATTTATTAGTTAGAAAATCATGTGATCAGATCCCCACTCTTACATCCATCAGACACAAAGCCAGGCACATTGTCACATACTTCAGATCAAGCACCAAAGTCAAGGAGAAGCTTGCTCAAGTGCAGCAACAGATGGGGCGACCAACCCTGAAACTTATCAATGAGGTGCCAACACGCTGGAAGAGCACGTATGAAATGCTGTCAAGGCTGCATGATGAGAAGGAAGCAGTGTGGGTATCTCAGGCCTCTCTAAAAACAGATTTGACTCCACTTACAGCTGATGAGTTTACCATCATAGGAGAAACACTACTTGTGCTTGCTCCTTTCCATCAAGCTACAGTGGAGTTGTCTGCAGAGAGGCGAGTGTCAGGATCAAAGGTCATCCCAATGATGAAAATGCTCTATATGGCACTTGAGCGTAATGCTTCAACCTTGCACACTGACACAACACGACACCTACACAAACACCTGAAGCGTCGAGTTACAGACACTGCTTCCAACCTGGAGTCATTAAGTGTGTTGACCCTGGCAACACTTCTACACCCCAGATTTAAATCACTTGGGTTCCACAGTTCCTCTAAGTGCAATGAGGCCCTCAGCAGACTGCGGACAGAATGTGCCTCAATAGTTGGAAGCTCAAATGAGCCCCAGCCGGGAACATCTTCACCACAGCTGTCTGCCCCCACTTCAGGCATGATATTGAGCATCATTTCTTTGTTGTTTGTAAATCATGTACTAAAATATATATATATATATATATATATATTTTTTTTTTTTTAAGATGACCTTTGTGAACATTTTGATCTCGAAGTGGGGAGGCAGACCAAAAGTGCCACAGCTGATGCCATCCTTGATGTGCAGAGATACATGGCAGAGGGCAATATCGCGAGGTCCCAGGATCCTCTTGTATATTGGAAAAACCAAAGGACGGTTTATCCAAACGTCTTCCACCTGGCCTTAAGATTTTTGTGCACTCCAGCTTCATCTGTGCCGTGTGAGCGAGTGTTTTCCACAGCTGGAGAACTAATTTCAAAAAAGCGCAACAGACTGAATTTCAAAACGTTTCAACAACTTATTTTTTTGAATAAAAATTTGCACACAAAAAAATACCAGTGAACAAGCATCTTCATTTACTACATGTTTACTTAGAGATTATTACATTATGATGCAGGTTTTCATTATTCATTGACTGTGTCTAAAATATGTTTTAATAATAATACAATGCATCATACAATGAATTGCATCATATTAGTGTATATAATAGGTCATCAAATCGGTGTCAGTTAACTCTCAACTAGGTTGCCTGTAGGGATTTTTAATCTCCATCAGGTGTCAGTATTCAGTGACACAGTATCGACACAGTATCAATACAGTTTGGTAAGGTGTCGAAACATTTCATGACGCCTCATCAACCCATCACTAATGCCTCTACAGACAATAGTTTGGATGCAGAACAGACATTTTGTCTTCCTGCACACAAATCTTTTTCAAACATTTTCAGCAAGAGTCAAAACTTATGCAGAACCTCTGACAGCATTTGTTTTCAAATCCCCAAGCCTAGAACCAAGGATGATTTTTAAGGGAGAAATTTTTGAAAATGAGCAGCATTTGGTCTGTCGGACATTGAGAGCTGGTTAGTTTGGAAGATTGGAAAACAGGTTTCTTCACAGCCAGGTCTGGTTCTATAATGTTGAAGGCCAGCTCTGGTAACGCATGCAGTTAAGGGTAGGTGAACTGATACCTCCGTAGAGGAGGGAGGTGTACGGTCCATCGACCAGTAAGGACCTTCGCGCCAGCAGTCCCTCTGGTATCCCTGATTTTGGTTAAACTTCTGCTTTAGTCTACGGCCGTAGCGGACCTCAGTCCAACCATCATCCATCTTTATTTTTGTTTCCCTCTTTGTTGTGCATCATAATTTTTTTTTATTCAGACTACATGAAATCAAACAACTAAGGGAGGGTTTCCAAAAGGGAAAACGTACATAAAATGAAAAGAACGTTTGTCGTAAAGACAGAGAAGTAAAATACATGTTATCGACCACACGAATGCATGAAAACGCGGCAAAATGTATGCCAGGCCTGTAAGTGGCGTTGTGGTGCCAAAGCAAAAATAGGCGAAAACAGGCAACGAAATGTTGGGCATGCGCACTAATATTTATACATGGTTGCCCTGCGGGTCCATTTTCGTGGTTCAGTCAAATTCAGGTGCTGAACTATGTGGTCGATATTGCTCTGTTCTTCCTGGAGATATTCCAGAAGAAGAAGATTCTGTTGTAAGCCCGACAGCAGGGTGAGTAGCATGAGCAGCAACCATTCAACACAGTACGGCGCCATTGTTGTTGTGATACTGTGTCGCGCATGTGTGTTTAGAGGCGACGCTATGACGCATGCTATGGCAAGCCAAGAAGGTCATATTTCGCATTGAATTGTCGCGTTAAGATTGAAGTTAACCCGCAAAAAACGCGCGTTCTCCCGAGATTACGCCGCTTTTTACGCCGTCTTTTACCAACAAGCGCCGCCTTTTACGCGCGTCATGATAGTACCGCAAGATGCGCGTTGTGTCGGTCAGAACGCGCGTTAAATACGCGCGTTGTGTCGGTCAGAACGCGCGTATTTAACGCGCGTTTTCCTAATATGATAATGATGTCCTTCCTTCTTTTCCCACAGCCAATGCATTTGAACTGGTTGCATCCAATCTCTGATCAAGGCAGCCAGACCAAGAAAGTTCATCACAGATCTACTTTGTGGAAAACTGCACAGAGCTCAATGTTGCAGCATTGCCAGAATTCACTGCATTGCCGTTTCACAAAGCCTTAATTTTAGGAATAAATCCACTACATACACTTTGCTGTTATTTTGAATCCATTCCATGCCTATTTTCACGTAAAAACGTTTTGCATCAACATGCATCGCCAACTAATGTTTTGTATTTACAGGTATTACTAGGAATGTTTCATCAACTATCACCACCGAGAGGTGGCGTGGTGGCTTAAGTGACCGCCTTCAATGCAAACGTTTTGCTTCGTGGCAGGTTCGAGTCCGACTTTTCCCTTTATATTCTGTCTTGTCTCCAACCAAGCCCATTTATTTATTTATTTTTTTCTGAGAATATCATCATAAATGTAGCCTACTTCACTGTTTTTGATCCATCACCATGCATTCTGTCATGTAAAAACCTTTTATATTGTACTAATAAAATGACAATAAAGGGGACACTTGTCTTCCAGAAAATGTGTCGGTCTGACTTGTTTTCTGAATATTTTCCTGCATATCACTAACCTTTTCCCATAATGCTTCCTACACCCATGGAGCAACTGCTGATAAAATTAAATTAACAGGAAAATTTCTTATTAAAAGTGTTATTAGTGCAATGAGAAAAAACTTGCTTAGTTGAGCCAGTGGAGGTTTGATGATCCCCATAGCTCATGTTCTCTGTCTCATACATATACATATATATATTATATATATATATATATATATATATATATATATATATATATATATATATATATTATATATATATATATATAATATATATATATAATATATATATATATATATATATATATATATATATATATAATATATATATATTATATATATATATATATATATTATATATATATATATATATATGATATATATCATATATATTATATATATATCATATATATATCATATATATTAACCACGTCACATAAATGTTCTTTCAGTCTACAATACTTTCAGTCAGCAGATGGCGCCATATAACGAGTAGGCTACTGGCAGAGCAGCAAACAGGTGTTTGCACCAAAGCTTGGGGAACAATATAGGCAAGGTGTGTCTCTTTTTCAAGAGAGAACTGGATACTGGATTCTTTCATCTTTTTTATTTATTATGAACTATTATCTATTTCCCACTACCTTTGACCACTAGTCAATACCTTTACTTATGTGTACTAGAACAAGATCCAAATGTGCAAGAGTGTAATTACATTTTCATTGTGGAGTAGGAGACAAGGTATGGGTGCAGCACCTTCCATTGGGGGTGTATCCAGAAAACAGGTACTACGTTACTTAGATGTTACATTTAATTATAACAGCAGTTGTTCCGTGGCTGCAGAAAGCATTATGAGCTTGGGAAACGGTTAGTGATATGCAGGAAACATACAGAAAGCAAGTCAGACCGACACATTTTCTGGAGGACAAGTGGCCCCTTTAATGTCATTTTATTAGCACAATGTTAAAAGTTGTTACATGACAGAATGCATGGCGATGGATCAAAAACAACAGTGAAGTGGGCTACATACATGGATTGTATTCTTGGTTAGAGGCAAGAGAGAATATCAAAGGCATAGGTTTGATTTCAGCTTTGGTAGGGAGACTATTGGTCTTCACTTTCATTGGTCTAATGTAATTGGTTCTTTGCAAAAATATGCATACTCTGTTTTTTAATGCTTAATGTGAGCATCAGGCTTTGATGTGTTTAAAGAGAACAGCATAATTTGTTCCTAGATTAATACAAATCTTATAAGCACTACACTCACTAGATGCTGTTTAGCAATGTTTGAAGCATCACTGGCTCTGATCAATGTGCAATTACGACTTTTTTCCACTTTGAAAATGTTTGCATTTAAACTTACCAGCCACTAAGACAGAAGGTAAATACATTCCTATTTAACCAAATATAGTCTAAATATGCCTGTTATATGTTGACGTAGCATGTGTTTTCTTTTGAAGATATATAATTGTGCAGAGGTAAACAGGTGAAACCCACTCTTATTCTAGGCTAAAACAGGCGAAACCTTCTGACTGCAGTTCTGTGAAGAAGCAGGAGAGAGTTTGGATTTTTGGAACTTGAGAAATGAAAGTAACCAAAGTTAGGATTTCTTTTATAAAACTAAATATTCAGAGTCAGACTGGAGGTTTGGAAACTGCTGTTGAAATGAGCAGTCTGTAATCTATCAACATTTCTGATTCCCTTTCACCAATATTTCTTTTCCATTACTGTTTTCTGTTTTTTGACGGCAGTTCAGGTGTATATCAAAGCTGTCATTTATTTTGTAGAACATAACAACACCAGAAGGATGCTGACTTTCTTATATTTTTTTGTTTTCCACATAAAAATAGTTCTATTTAATTGATTCTACTTCTAGAAACAGGATGAAGACAAACAGAGGAACTCTATTTACACTGATTCTATTTTTCTAGATTTCCACACGGTCCATAAGTAAATTAGTACATTAATGCCTGGTAAATAATGCTTCAATCTGGCTGTTTATTTTGGATACTATTACATTACAGATAAGATAGTGTTATATTGTCTTTTATAATTGTTGTGATTTTATATTTGAAGAAACTTAGGCTGATTCTTAGTGTTGTGTTTGTAGATGATGCCACTAAAAAAGAAAATAGATACAAGGAGCTATTTAAACAGTCAGACAGTAAGCAATATAGGACACTTATTTTCAACTGTAGATGGCGTCACAAAAATAGTTATGGCAAAGCCCTCAGTATTACAGTTCAGTTTTACTGTTCAATGTCCCAATGGAAGGAAGACATTGCCACATATCGATAATTAGCAATAACTGTTTATGGATGATATAAAAATGGGCAACTTTAATACAATGAAATATGGAACATGTGGAAGATATAAGAACAGGTATGGGAAATATCTGGCAGACACAAACAAATCCTTAGCATGTGCCTTTGGTTTTTAAAGGTACAAATGCAAAAGGCGGATTACTGTTAAATATGGATCCTCCACCCCATTAGAGCAATCATAGGCAAATTGCAGGGGGTCCATGAGAAAGCGGGTATAATCCCTATGACAAGGAGTCTAAAAAAGCGACCAGGTCACGGATGATTTGTATTCCATGCTGTCCCCTGGGTCCACCTAAGGGGTCAAACTGTCCCTGTATTTGCTCCACCACTGCCTCTTCCATAATGACGTCTATCGAAGGAACAGTTACTCTCTCTGGCCAGTCTAGCAACAATGCAGCCTCTTCCTGTGATGCAGGGGCATCAGGCTCTCGAGCAGCATTAGCAGCACCATCAGCTTGAGGAGGTAGAGGCTGTATATCATTCACAGCGGGGACAGCTGCAGTCACGCGAAAAATGTCCTGCATGGCAGTCAAACTCCTTCCATGCTGGTGAAGACACCCTTGCACAAACATCTGCAGTGGGCTCCTGTGACCTTCTGTCCTCAGCCCGTGGTTGTTCCACTGATTGCAAAAATCAGCCAAATCTCGGTTGAGCCTTGGGAGGTAGACGTAATGGAGAGCCCAGAGGTGCATGTCATTATCAGGGTTGATTATTTCCTCACTCTCCAAAAAGTGGAACAGCTCATGGTACACATTGACCAGTCCACGCCAGAGGTCTCCCCAGATCCTCTTTATACGCTGATTGTGTACACTCCTCCCCTGAATGGCACTGCCTCGGTGGAAACCTCTGAAGATGTTCATAAGCTCACACACTGCAGCGTTTTCCCCTCCTCGGTCAGTCCTGACCCGGGAGGGCACACCATAGCGAGCCACAGCATTAATAAAGCTTTCCAACACTGTAGTGCTGCGGTTGTTAGAGTAGGCTCTAAGGAAAACAACCAGGCGACTGTAGCCATCTATTCCACCATGGATGACAATCCTCCACCTAAAAACACATTCTTAATGTTAATGTAAGCAATGACATTAAAGGTGCAAGTGCTAAATATCTGTGAATTACTGCATTTTGAAAAGATAAATACCTTATCAATTTGTGGTTACCTTCAATGTGCCACAAAGAGTTAGGACCTTGCACACTGTAACTTCGTCTCTCCGGTCTGTTCAGCAACGACCTTAGCGCAGCACCCCCTGGGTTTGTACGCAGCAAGCTTTCCCGCACCCTTCTTCTTTGCACACGAACTCCCCTCGCACGCAGTGACGCTCTTACAGACTCAGGACCCAGCATGTCATTGCCTGCCACCACCTCTCTGACTAATTCATCTAATTCGTTGTCTGGCATGCTCAAATATGCTCGGCCCAAGTGGAACAGCCTGTTATAGAATGAAAGCAGTCATTGTCATTATAAGTCAGATAAAAATGGGATTTCAAAGATTCACCATAAAGAGTAAACATAAATAAACATAATGAAACATAGGAACATAATGTATGATAACCCACTGTAAAACTACTGAAGACAATACTATATTCACTTATAAACTAAACCAATACAAACTTTTGCAAAACACTGGATGTAAATACAATATGTATTATGTAACATGATTTGACAATAAATTTGCTAGCAGCATCAAAGGAATTGAGGGGACATAGGCATTAATAACGCCAATAACCATTTTCAGTATAGAGGGGGCCTGATGTTCTAAAGCCTCTGTCCATTCCTTACTGTATCTTTGCATAACTAAGTTATTTTAACAAATACATGTGCAGACAAAACTCCAATTGTATCAGTACATGCATAAACATGATTTCATGCTGATTCACATGGTACATCCAATTTCAAATGAAATTTAGTACACATTCACTTGTTCATGTTAAGTCATTATAGTACATCTGACTATTTTCATTGAAAGTTTCTTAAAGCTACAGTGTGTAACTTTTAGCGACATCTAGCGGTCAGACTGTAGACTGCAGCAACACGAACATCTCCCCCCCCACCGCTTCTCCCCCCCAACAGTACGGCGAGCGTTACGGGACAAAATGTCTTCCACGACGTCCGCATTGCCTACCTTCTCAAGTGATGAGGTTTGTTTACATAGATAATTTTACAGATAGTATTTCATTAGTCTGTGTAGGGTATAGATTTCATGTAGACTTAAGATAATAAATATACCCGTTATTTTTTCTACATCGTTGTGACGTTTTGGTGATCTCGCAATCGCTAGTTTGTTGGCTCTGCGCTGCCGTAGTGCAAAGATGTCTGCCTCCATGGCTGCGAGACCCGCTCCTATGTAATTATAAATAACGAATTCTAAGGAAACGTAAATATTAAGGTTAAGAGGCTGAGCTCGTAGATGATGATAAATAAAATAGTTATGTATAATATATTACATTTCTCACTGTATATCCCTGTAATTATTACACACTGTAGCTTTAAAGAAACAGTCCACCTAATTTTCATAAATTGCTTATATGTAGTTAAGTCCCATTAAAATGTGAGAATACATAGGGTTTTTCGTCTATGTTTTTGCATTGCCTATTTTAACAGTATAGCCCAATTATGTGTAGCAAGTATCTTGGAGAAAACAAAAGATAATCATATGTACTTAAATAAACTACTTTAAAATGAATGTTAAATTCACCAGAGTGCAAAACAGCTATTTAATCTCTTCCTGAAAATAGTAGTGGCTCACATCTACTTCAAGTTATTAGGTAAATCTATGGTACTAATTTTGATACTAATAAATCTAAGTAAAGGAAATACTGAGAAGAAAATGATATGGACATTCATGAATAATGCTTTGAGATAGAAATATGTGAAAATCAAAAAAGGGTGTACTGTTCATTGAAGCAGCTGTTTAGTGCGTAAACTTACGTAGCTTTTTGTTGTTTAAGAAAGCTTTTTACATGAGTGCTCTTTTTAACAGTGCCAATATACAGTTGTCCAATCAATCGAGTGTTTTACATAGAATAGATTCAAAGTTTTATTTAATCCCTAGGTATGGATTAAACATTAACAATTTACTGAGTAATACTTTGCATAACATACTATTTGTGAAGGTTAAATTTGAAAAGATTTTCTTTTTTTTTTTATACATGGAGACAATATTGGAGCTACTAGATGAATAGGCTAAAATTTTGACTGAGAAACACTTTGAAACTTTCCCATTTGTTTACTTATAAAGACATATTTTGCATTGCAATTTTTCTTAAATATTCAAAAAGCAGATGAGGTCACTTCTACTTTAATGTTTAACATTTATTGTCATACAGTATAACAACAGACTATAGGACACAGTAAACTCAGCGTTGTATAGCCACTTGCCTCAAACGTCGTCTAACGGTACGCACAGACACATGTAGAACACCAGCCATCTGATGTGCAGTGAAGCCACAAGACATAAGAAATGACAGCTGTTGCCTGGTGATGGAAAAGTGAGGTGGCCCTCTCCCTCCACTCCAAACCAGCTGGGCCTGATAACCATATCCATCTGCAAAAACATAAAATGTTGTCTTACCTACATTTGGTGACGTAGGCCAATGTAAAATGCAATGCATAATTCCATAGTCAATATGAAATACTCAGACAAAGAATAAAATAATACAATATCTAATGTAACGTATCGTCACTCCGTTAAAGGTCCACTGTTTTGGATTGTGGCCATAATAGGCATAGAAACTAAGCTGCCTATGGCCAAATTTGATCTTTTCATAAATTTTTACTAAGTCACAAACTACTGTTAACAAGTATGAACAATCACAGTACTTTTAGTAGCAAACTGTCTATTTCCGGGAACATAAAAATGGTGTAACACGGAATCCACCTTGTCATGCCAAAAAAGTGCAATTTTCCCAGTCACAATGTCTTTGTAAATGGACAGCATGAATCCTGTAAATGAACTACTAAAATTTTACTAAATGCACCTTCAAGATAAACTAGTTTCTACAACATTTTTGTGGTCACATAAGAAAATGATATATCACCTTGTCCTCCTTGACTTTGAGCAGTCATTCTGACTTGTTCTATCAATTCCCTTAGGTCATTTAGAATCCCGTCAGCATCTGGAACATTGAGCAAATTCCCCCTTGCCCACTGGATGCTCCTATGAATTATCTCCAACCTAGGAATATAGGCAAAAAAAAGATGCATTAACTGGGACAAATGCATGGCATAGTATAGGCTATTGCAATCCGTCTCAAACTTTTTTGAACAAATGTCCCCTTGACCTCATCATAAGGCTGCAAACTACACCCTTAGGATTGAAAAACAAAATAGACAAATGCCTCCCAATGTTAACTAAGCAAATCTCCCTCTCAGCACCCTGATGATAACCCCTAGGCTATTGCATGTCTAATCCCCAGGCGTGGCATATGGGCTCACCACCACCTCGGCAGTGAAAGAAAACTTGTATCATATGCTACAATAACAACACTGAAAAGTGAACCCAAAGAAGGCATTGTGGATACAATCCCCCTCACAGTGACGCACAATAAAACCTGTGCATAGTGCATGTGCACAGTGAGTTATTCTCCCTATATATGTAAAAACTTTCAGTGATTATGTAAGACCCATTTGTGATATAATGCCAAAGGGGCAGCTCAAACTTAATTAGTACTTATGCCTTAGTACTCCTTCATAGTTTTTTGTAAACAGAGCCCTGAATGTGTGCAGATCAACCTCATTCCTCACCGTTTGAATTCAGACCTGTTCAGTGTTGACCGAAAAACATGAGGCTGGACGCTGTCATCCATCAACAGACGCCGAATGCAGTCATTCATGTTGCTCTTGCAACGCAGGATGAAGGTACGACGATCCATTTCTAGACTTCACCCAAAATGTGTCACTACACAATAATACAGGTGAAGCCTCTGTGGGGGTGGAGCAGGTGAGGGGCAGTTGACCTAATGGAAGGATAAACATAGTTATATGCTTGTCATACACAGCAAGTAATACCCAGAAAGTAATAATTGAATTTAACTATGTCAACATGTATAATGTTAAAGACATGATACATGTCCAAAATATGAAAGACTGTTCATATCATACTGATTCTCTAATTTGAACCTTATACACTGGAAATTGAGGTACGTAGCGTTACCTGGTAACCCTGATTGACTTCAACCCTACAGGCTTTCTAATGGAAGTTGAGGGTCATAATTTTGGTTTATATAGAGTAACAGCACTTCGAGTTGCAATCCATTCAGTTCTGCTGTAGACATCTTGGACTCTAAAATTTAAGGGCCCTGACACAAAAAGCTTTTGACCCACTTCGGTGTCTTGACATCACATTTGCATCAATGTACGCATGTAATTTTTAACTTTGGTATAATATGTGTGCCTACTCTTATTAGTAGTTCACTACCATAATTTATGCAACAAATTCTCCCTGCGGTTATGTTAATATGGCTATTTTTCACCTCCATCCAACCCACCACACACACAGTGGTCATTATGACTAGGCAAATGCAATTTTCCACCTTTTTTAATTACACTACTGGCGTCTTGTCTGACATGATGGGTTTTTGATGCAACACAAGTATTGTGTTTTGCAGTGTAGCACTCAGTAGTATAGGACTTGGTTGAGAGTGCATAGTTCAATACCACACTTCTTTGCCAAGTGTTTATTCAAGTTAGTACTAGCAGTTGCAGCATTTGAATAGAGAGCAATAATCCTGCATGCTGTTGCAGTCGTGAATGTGTTCCTCTCATGCTCTACTGAAAATGAAGAGATCTCGTGGCTTACAGATTATAGCGCTACTCTAATTCTCAAGCTCGGTTTACGCCCAAAGTCTTTTTAACTTCTTAAAATCCACCTCATTTTTGGTAATCCTCGCCTATTCTGCATACCCCAATGGAAAAGCAAATAATCTAGGAACTGTAAACCCAAATTACATGTGCAATATATTATTTTAAAGCTAACACTCTCCACCTTCTGAAAATATTAATTAAGAATAGGTGACTAGAACACAGATCAAGCTGCATCAGTTCAAACCTGGCTCAAAGTTGCTGTTTTTTATTCTCAGAAATGATAGTTCTTTTTGGAACAGGAGTAATGAAGACATTATAGAGAAAAGGCGGATTTTATTGTAGCTATTATATTTGTTCTACATCATGTCAACTACGATTGCAGAACATTTCAGACCTTCTTCTAACCTTGTTTTAAATTTCAAGTCGTAAAAAAAATACACTCTTTCTCTGCTTTGGCGAGGCCTGTTCGCGATATGTAAAAAAAATAATAAGAAGAAAGTGGGAATACCTTTTGCTGAGTTTATCCTGAACAACGTTTTGAAGAAAGCCTGTTCTTCTTCTTTCCGTAGAAGTTGAAAAAAGAATCCACGGGACTTTGTTTCCGAGGTTTTAAGACGTTTCGCTTCCAGGAAGCTTTCTCAATTCAAAATGTCTGGATTCACAGTGAGTTTGCTGCTTTATATACAGTGGGCCAAAAAAGTATTTAGTCAGCCACCAATAGTGCAAGTTCTCCCACTTAAAAAGATGAGAGAGGCCGGTAATTTTCATCATAGATATACCTCAACTATGAGAGACAAAATGAGAAAAAAAAAATCCAGAAAATCACATTGTCTGATTTTTAAAGAATTGATTTGCAAAAGATGGTGGAAAATAAGTATTTGGTCAATAACAAAAGTTCATCTCAATACTTTGTTAAATACCCTTTGTTGGCAATGACAGAGATCAAACGTTTTCTGTAAGTCTTCACATGGTTTTCACACACTGTTGCTGGTATTTTGGCCCATTCCTCCATGCAGATCTCCTCTAGAGCAGTGATGTTCTGGGGCTGTCGCTGGGCAACACGGACTTTCAACTCCCTCCAAAGATTTTCTATGGGGTTGAGATCTGGAGACTGGCTAGGCCACTCCAGGACCTTGAAATGCTTCTTACGAAGCCACTCCTTCGTTACCCGGGCGGTGTGTTTGGGATCATTGTCATGCTGAAAGACCCAGCCACGTTTCATCTTCAATGCCCTTGCTGATGGAAGGAGGTTTTCACTCAAAATTTGACGATACATGGCCCCATTCATTCTTTCCTTCACACGGATCAGTCGTCCTGGTCCCTTAGCAGAAAAACAGCCCCAAAGCATGATGTTTCCACCCCCATGCTTCACTGTAGGAATGGTCTTCTTTGGATGCAACTCAGCGTTCTCTCTCCTCCAAACACGACGAGTAGAGTTTTTACCAAAAAGTTCTATTTTGGTTTCATCTGACCATGTGATATTCTCCCAGTCATCGTCTGGATCATCCAAATGCTCTCTAGCAAACTTGAGACGGGCCTTGACATGTACTGGCTTAAGCAGGGGGACGCGTCTGGCACTGCAGGATTTGAGTCCCTGGCGGCTTAGTGTGTTACTGATGGTAGCCTTTGTTACTTTGGTCCCAGCTCTCTGCAGGTCATTCACTAGGTCCCCCCGTGTGGTTCTGGGATTTTTACTCACCGTTCTTGTGATCATTCTGACCCCACGGGGTGAGATCTTGCGTGGAGCCCCAGATCGAGGAAGATTATCTGTTGTCTTGTATGTTTTCCATTTTCTAATAATTGATCCCACAGTTGATTTCTTCACACCAAGCTGTTTACCTATTGCAGATTCAGACTTCCCAGCGTGGTGCAGTTCTATAATTTTGTTTCGGGTGTCCTTTGACAGCTCTCTAGTTTTGGCCATGGTGGAGTTTAGAGTGTGACTGTTTGAGGTTGTGGACAGGTGTCTTTTATACTGATAACGGGTTCAAACAGGTGCCATTAATAAAGGTAACGAGTGGAGGACAGAGGAGCCTCTTACAGAAGAAGTTACAGGTCTGTGAGAGCCAGAAATCTTGCTTGTTTGTAACTGACCAAATACTTATTTTCCACCATATTTTGCAAATAAATTCTTTAAAAATCAGACAATGTGATTTTCTGGATTTTTTTTTCTAATTTTGTCTCTCATAGTTGAGGTTTATCTATGATGAAAATTACCGGCCTCTCTCATCTTTTTGAGTGGGACAACCTGCACTATTTGTGGCTGACTAAATACTTTTTTGCCCCACTGTAGGCAAGGCCTTGTATTGCTTGGCCACATGCAAATTGAAGCTGACGAGCGGGACGTTTGGTTCCATTGTTACCCTGTGGTACATGAAACCTGTCTGTGATTGTGAAAGGTCGGTCGTTAGAGGGGGGATTGTTCACCTGGCTGAAGGGAGGAGGTGCTTTGTTTCCCTGTGAAGGAGTGGGGTTTTAAGTTGGTTTAAACAGAGGGGGTGGACTCAGATTTCAGCTTTCAAAAACTTATAATTCAGTTATTAAGTTGATTCCTTCCAGGTTTAACCATAACCCCCACCCCGTCACAGGGAAAAAAAGCACCTCCTCCCTTCAGCCAGGTGAACAATCCCCCCTCTAACGACCGACCTTTCACAATCACAGACAGGTTTCATGTACCACAGGGTAACAATGGAACCAAACGTCCCGCTCGTCAGCTTCAATTTGCATGTGGCCAAGCAATACAAGGCCTTTTTCTATACAAAGCATCAAATTCACTGCGAATCCAGACATTTTGAAATGAGAAAGCTTCCTGGAGGGGAAGCGAAACGTCTTCAAACCTTGGAAACAAAGTCCAGTGGATTCTTTTTTCAAATTCTACGGAATGACTACGACCTGGATGATGGAGAATCTTCACCAACACGCTCTTCTTCTTCTTCTTCTTCTTCTCTTTCTTCCTCTTCTTGTTGTTGTTCTTTTTCTTCTTCTTCTTCTTCTGTTTTTTTTTAATGGCAGATTGTAACCTTCGCTTTTAGGTGCATACCGCAACCTACTGTACCGGAGTATGAACAAACTCTAAAATGTCTATCATTCTAGATATCCTGAAAATAGCGCCCCCTTCATTTCCGGAACGAAATAGAAAAAAATAACTATATATATATGTATATATATATATATATATATATATATATATATATATATATATATACACTCACCGGCCACTTTATTAGGTACCCCATGCTAGTAACGGGTTGGACCCCCTTTTGCCTTCAGAACTGCCTTAATTCTTGGTGGCATAGATTCAACAAGGTGCTGGAAGCATTCCTCAGGGAGTTTGGTCCATATTCACATGATGGCATCACACAGTTGCCGCAGATTTGTCGGCTTTACATTCATGATGCGAATCTCCCGTTCCACCACATCCCAAAGATGCTCTATTGGATTGAGATCTGGTGACTGTGGAGGCCATTTGAGTACAGTGAACTCATTGTCATGTTCAAGAAACCAGTCTGAGATGATTCCAGCTTTATGACATGGCGCATTATCCTGCTGAAAGTAGCCATCAGAAGTTGGGTACATTGTGGTCATAAAGGGATGGACATGGTCAGCAACAATACTCAGGTAGGCTGTGGCGTTGCAACGATGCTCAATTGGTACCAAGGGGCCCAAAGAGTGCCAAGAAAATATTCCCCACACCATGACACCACCACCAGCCTGAACCGTTGATACAAGGCAGGATGGATCCATGCTTTCATGTTGTAGACGCCAAATTCTGACCCTACCATCCGAATGTCGCAGCAGAAATCGAGACTCATCAGACCAGGCAACGTTTTTCCAATCTTCTATTGTCCAATTTCGATGAGCTTGTGCAAAGTGTAGCCTCAGTTTCCTGTTCTTAGCTGAAAGGAGTGGCACCCGGTGTGGTCTTCTGCTGCTGTAGCCCATCTGCCTCAAAGTTCGACGTACTGTGCGTTCAGAGATGCTCTTCTGCCCACCTTGGTTGTAACGGGTGGTTATTTGAGTCACTGTTGCCCTTCTATCAGCTCGAACCACTCTGGCCATTCTCCTCTGACCTCTGGCATCAACAAGGCATTTCTGCCCACAGAACTGCCGCTCACTGGATGTTTTTTCTTTTTCGGACCATTCTCTGTAAACCCTAGAGATGGTTGTGGGTGAAAATCCCAGTAGATCAGCAGTTTCTGAAATACTCAGACCAGCCCTTCTGGCACCAACAATCATGCCACGTCCAAAGTCACTCAAATCACCTTTCTTCCCCATACCGATGCTCGGTTTGAACTACAGGAGATTGTCTTGACCATGCGATTGGCTTCTTAGAAATTAAGTGTTAACGAGCAGCTGGACAGGTGTACCTAATAAAGTGGTCCCGGTGAGTATATATATATATATATATATATATATATATATATATATATATATATACACGCAAACACACAGATATATACATAGTTATACATCACTTTGTGTTCTTTTGTGTTCTACCCATCTATATCATACACATATTCCTATGCACCCTTTCTATAATCAATTTCTATGAAATAATTCAGTTTTCATTGAAAATCTAATAATTACTTTTATATGTTCACTACCGACATTCTTCCTAAAAATATGTAATAAATTACTATTTCTCTTAATATATTCAAAGGCTCTCCTCATCTTCTCTCGTTTCCATATTTATGACATTCCAGTATAACATGTTGTACTGTTTCATATTTTACAGAGAAAGCACATTTGCCAGTAGTATGCTTTTTAATTTTGAGAAATGTATAATGATATAAAGAAATGTTATCCTCCTATCTGCACGCCTCTGCAACCTCAGCCAGCTTCCTTAACACCAAGTCATGCCTCCACCTGTACCAACCTTGGGAGAGTGTGACCTTACAGCTTTACAAGATGTGCTGGAGGCTTGCCTTGATGTTACTGCAAAGTGAGCAGTTCTCCTTACTAAACCATTGATGGAGGTTTCATGGACAGGGTAGGTTGTCGTAGGTGGCTCTGATCAAGAAGCTGAGCCTAGCTTGGGGGATTTTCCATAGATCGGATGATGACATGGGCCTGTCAGAGACGCCTTCCCATGACAACCAGCCTCCCTGTCTGCTCTGTGACACCTCCTTGACATGGAGACGATCCTGTCTTGCCTTGGCCACTTCTGTCACCACCATAGCTCTCCTCTGTTCTTCTGATGCCTTTCCACCAAAACAGGGGGGGTTGCCTTTCCCCGACCGTGCATAACCCTCCTGGACTCTGCCAACCACCTCCTGATGTTTCAGCCTGTTGACTGCCAAGTCGACCTCCTTGTTGACTTTCCACTTCATCCCTGTTTGTACTTGGGCACCAGCTGCTCTCACCAGCTGGTAGGTGGATTCCCTCAGCTCCAGTACCAATCGGGCACTCTACTGCCTGTAACCCTGGCTGATCTGCCACTGAAGAGGGGACCTCACACATCTTCAGAGACCACACCACCCTTGGGTAAAGTATAAAGTGATAGCTCCATACCTTATACTTCCCCGGGAGCTGGCTCGTGTTGATCCTTGCCAATCCATCTGCAAGCTGTTTTCGCAATGCCTGCCAAACCTGCCTGTCAGAGAGGTCAGCTGTGTAGGTCCGTCCCAGGCTATGGATGGGTTGGTTCACCGTCACCTGAGACAAATATGGTATGGTTGCTTCTGACCCCTTTCTTAAAAAAGTATAAGTATTTGTAATACAATGTCCATCCTACTATCACATAGATTATATTTTAAAGTTCATAATGCAAAGCTTTAATCTTAAAAAAATCAAACTTTTTTTTTTTTTTAAATGGTAAGGGTCTTTTACACACCTTACAACTAATAACATTTCAAACATGTAGACAGAGAGACTGGATAACATTGTAACAACGAACCATCAAAACTCTCCTCCCCCGACTGCATCTCCACCCCCCAATGCAATTCTGACTCAATATGCTGACATTTCATACATTGTTAACTATTTATATTCTATGCCTTTACCTACATGTATTATATGGTAGCACAGTAAAGGGAATAAACAACACATAGGCTTTACACAAAAACACCTCTACATTTTTCATTTCAATACAGGTCATACTGCACAACAGAAGTAGTCTATGTAAAATGGTCAAGCCAACCCTGGGCATGAACCACTAACATAATTAGTAAACTTAATTCTTCCCATTATTTCTGAATGTATAAGATGACCTATACGGCTTTTTGTCTTATTTCCCAGCATTGTCTGTTGTTTACATTGCGAATCAGGCCTACTGCTGGGGCCACTTTTTGGGCCTAACTAGGCCTACTGACATGTTTTTTTTTTTTTTTTTTTTATTGATAAATACATATCCACCTGCTCTTAATTCTTTTTCTTTTTAAATATCTGTGTAGGCCTATGTTTACCAATGTGCCCCAAGCCTGGTGGGCCACCAACAGTCAGCCTGCTAGGTTGATTACACACTGTTTTTCAGCAGCCATCCCATCACTCACTAGCCGGATGGGCTACTTGTCACTGGTGAATTTCTGCTCCTGTACACAGACAGTTGAGTAAAGATTATAGCATCAATTATTATTACCGAGGGGAATTAAGATGTCCATTAGCATACATCAATAGAGAAAAACACAAACATTACACACCTCATTGCACATATCTTCACTATACGCACACACACACACACACACATACAGTGGTACAAGTGTTTGTCCAGTACTGTATTAAGAAACAATATGTTGCTAGGGCCCCTCAGCAATCCAACAACACTCAGGACCCAGCTGTGCATCTGTGTGCATATAGGGCCATGCCAGAGGTCAATTCAATTCAATTCAATTCAGTTTATTTATATAGCGCCAAATTCACAACACATGTCATCTCAAGGCACTTTACAGTTCAACCAGATCATACAGTCAAATTGATACAAAGTTTTCTATCTAAGGAAAACCAGTTGATTGCATTGACTCATTGACTCAAATACAATCCCTCACACTAAGCATGCTTGCAGCGACAGTGGAGAGGAAAAACTCCCTTTTAACAGGAAGAAACCTCCAGCAGAACCAGGCTCAGTGTGAGCGGCCATCTGCCGAGGCCGACTGGGGTTCAAGGAGACAGAAGCAGAGATACAAAAAGCAGCTGTAAAAGGCGGCCCCGTCCAGCAAACACACAGCCAGGCAGACGAGCTCCAAGGCAGCTCCCATGCCAGAGGATGAAGAGAGCACATCCACCCAGCCACGGCCAGAGAAACAGGACCACACTGGAAAACAGGCCGATCTCCAACATCTACAAACAAGGGTGTTGATGGAAGCAGCACAGCTGATGTTTCTTTCCTGGATGACGTCACAGCCAAACAGGAACAGACGAGGCAAAGCTACTCTGAGGAAAAGCAGAGAGAGCAGAAGGTTAGAGATTGAACAAACAGATTCTGCAGAATAGGAGAACAGAGAGAGAATGAAGCAGAAAGATGAAATGGGGGTCCCTATGTCCTCCAAAAGTCTAAGCCTATAGCAGCATAACTTTAAAGACAGCTCAGGATAACCTGAGCCACCCTAACTATAAGCTTTATCAAAAAGGAAAGTTTTAAGCCTAGTCTTAAAAGTAGACAGAGTGTCTGCCTCACAGACTAAAACTGGTAGTTGGTTCCACAGGAGAGGAGCCTGATAACTAAAAGATCTGCCTCCCATTCTACTTTTAGAAATTCTAGGAACCACTAGTAAACCTGCAGATTGAGAGCGAAGTGCTCTGTTAGGAACATAAGGAACAATCAGATCTCTGATATAAGATGGAGCTTGGCCATTTAAGGCTTTATATGTGAGAAGGAGGATTTTAAATTCAATTCTTGATTTAACAGGAAGCCAATGAAGAGAAGCCAGGATAGGAGAGATATGATCTCTCTTTTTAATTTTCATCAGAACTCTGGCTGCAGCATTTTGGATCAGCTGAAGGCTTTTAACTACAGTTTGTGGACTTCCTGATAGTAAAGAATTACAATAGTCCAGCCTTGAAGTAACAAATGCATGGACTAGTTTCTCAGCATCACCCCTGGACAGGAGATTTCTAATTTTTGCAATATTCCTCAGATGAAAGAAGGAAATTCTAGAAACCTCTTTGATCTGGGATTTAAATGACAGGTCCTGATCAAAAATAACACCAAGATTTTTTACTTTATTATCTGAAATCAGTTTAATCCCATCCAAATGAAGTGACTGGCTAATCAGCTTCTTTTTCAGAGACTCTGGTCCAAAGACTATAACTTCTGTTTTGTCTGCATTCAGAAGCAGAAAGTTAAGAGTCATCCAGGTTTTTATGTCTTCAAGACATGCCTGTAATCTATGTAATGGGTTAGCTTCATCTGGATTTATAGACAGATATAGCTGGGTATCATCAGCATAACAGTGGAAATTAATCCCATGCTGTCTAATAACTCTACCAATTGGGAGCATGTATAAAGTAAAGAGAATTGGTCCTAGCACTGATCCCTGTGGTACTCCACAGGTAACCTTTGAGCGTGTTGAAGATCTATCATTAACATAAACAAACTGAATTCAATCAGATAGATAAGATTTAAACCAGTCTAGTGCTGTTCCTTTAATTCCAACAAAATATTCAAGTCTTTCTAAAAGAATATTATGGTCAACTGTATCAAATGCAGCACTAAGATCCAACAGGACGAGCACAGATACAAGTCCATTATCTGAGGCCATGAGAATATCATTAGTGACTTTCACCAGAGCTGTTTCAGTGCTATGATGAGCTCTAAAGCCAGACTGAAACTCTTCAAAAAGTTTGGCAACTACTTTCTCAAGAATTTTGGATAAGAAAGGAAGATTGGATATAGGTCTATAATTAACCAAGTCATCTGGGTCAAGAGACGGTTTCTTAAGCAGAGGTTTAATTACAGCAACCTTAAAAGCTTTAGGTACATATCCCTGTAACAGAGATAGATTAATCACATCTAAAATGGAGGAGGAGATCAAAGGGAATACCTCCTTAAATAACCTGGTTGGAACTGGATCTAACATACAAGTTGAAGGCTTAGATGAAGACAATAATTTTGCTAATTCAGAAAGTTCAACTGGATCAAAGCAGTCTAAACCCGGTTCAGATTCCATGACTACCTCAGGTACAATCGCGGATAGAGGAGTGCTTATGATCTTATTTTTAATAAGATCAATCTTATTTATAAAGAATCCCATAAAATCATTGCTGCTAAGAGCAGGTGGAATGGACGGTTCAACAGAGCTATGGCTCTGGGTGAGTTTGGCAACTGTTATTAGAAAATGGTCAGAGAGGACAGGGTTGTGAGGAAATACTGTTATTTCTTCACATTCTATGCCGTATGTCAGCAAAAGATCCAAAGTATGAAGATGAGAATGTGTGGGACTATTCACATTTTGAACAAAGCCAATAGTGTCTAAGATAGCATTAAAGGCTGCTCTTAAGCTATCGCCTTCAATGGTCAGTCCTCAGACCAATGATAAAACACAGACACTGTCAAGATTGGCATCCATCTCTCTTTCTATTATCTTTTACGTATCAGTGTCCTAGCGTGTACTGTTTAACTCATCTGTGCTTTCAAAACATCTCTGACATAAAACCTGTTTCCCATCTCCGCTTGCCGTACGTGTGTGTGTGTCTGACTTATTGTACATCCTTCTACTATGCTGGCCAGACAGCATGTGGCGTTTGTTGTATACCTGATCCAAACCCCTTTCAATACAGTCCTTTTTAAGTTCGATCAGGTCCTACAAGTCAAATATACCACAACCCCACCTCCTGTTTTCCTGTATCTTTTCTGGAGTCACAATTCATGCAGCTACTATTACATCCAAATGACAAATGGAGCACAGATAAGCATATCATGGCTTGTCTACAGTGAAAAGAAGGATTGTGTTCTTTGTTTTTGCTGTTGCATTTTTGTAAACACGGGAAGGAGCAATCACCAAAGTCAGCTTAGTGCATGAAAAAAAAATCTTTCATTCGCTTTGAGACTGCATGAAAAGTCAGCTGAGTATGACACATAGTGTGGAAAAAAACAAGAAAATAGACAAGAATAGACGTACAAAACCTAGAGCAAATAATGAATATCTATTCTATTAACAATTCTGTAACTGTATAATGGGTCTGTTTTAAATGTGCTCTTCTCAATTCAGAGGGCCCCTGCCAGTCTTGCCTTACGTAGAGATATTAGAAATATCAAAGGCTCATCTTCCCATATAAAGAGTTCTACCATGATACAGATCCAGTTATCTGTAGGTGCAACAACTTTGGTGGCACTACAATGATATTTAATGTAGATGTTTGCAATTATATGCTTATAGTAAGAACCAAAAAATCCGAAAAAATACAGGTATGCACATTTTCCCAAAGTAAGAGTTGCTGTATGCTCCAGATGAGATGATCAATGTGTGCAACACATTTTCTTGCACTACAGTGATCAACACTGCAGTTATTGGCGATTATACGATTATAATAATGACATTTAAAAAAAATAGTTATTCCCATTTTTAAAAAATAAAAGTTGTAGTGTGATCACAGTGCAGTGAGAGGGTTGTTTGGCAGAACCTATAGTTGTAGTTCACTATCTGCCTTGCTGTGGCTGCGGAGAGATGTCAGTTTTGAAGAAGAAATGATCGGCTGACTAGTTATTGATCCTGATAATCCGAATATCTTTGTAATTGTACTAAAGTTTCTTACATCACTCTTGAGAGAGACTCTTTTAATGTTTCGTAAAACAAAGTATGGTTCCATGTCCTTACTGAAGGTTAATTACACAGCAGAAATTTTTTTTTTTCCTCCGGGCAGCTCTTCATTAGTGGCTGAAGAAATACATGTCTTATATCTTTCTTGTATAGTCTGATAATGTTAACAAAGTTTATTTTGGGAATACTGCAGTTTTTTCAAACTATTTCTTTAGAAAATACATTTTCTATTATTAATTAGTTCGCAAAAATTAGGTTTCTGTCATGTTTTGGTCTTGTTGACATTTTATTTTTCAGAAGGGAAATCATACATGACAAACATGGCTTCAAATCAAACATGAAAGGTGTATTCAGAATTTAACTTTACTGTACCATAATACCTAAGTATTCAGACTCTGAACAGTTATAAATTAACCTTAAGTACCCTATTACTATTGAGCCAATGTGACAAGTTAATTTATCCATTGGGAGATAAATATAAAATATATCCTGTCTTATACTCTATCAATATTTCATTAAGATCTGACACGACAAAGTCATTAAATAATTTAGGAAGTCACTTTTACAGCAAGTAATAACTTTTTCTAACATTTATTGGATTAGTAACACCTTTCTCTTACAACAATTGTTTCATGTACTCAGAATATTATAGCCATTTATGAAATTATTTCTTTAATTGTATTAAAAATTAGATTTCAAGAAAAAAATGCTGTTTGTACATGGTTCTTTTAACACCAATTATTATTTTTGTTTATTTCGAATAGACAAAATAAAGAACGAATGATACATGGATTTAAGTTAAAAATTTATTTATTTCCCGAAATTAAGTATGAAATTCTAAGTTTTCATATTTCATTTTTCCATTTCTTACAATTAAACAGAAAATACATATATATTTTTTATTGTTTGGATTTCAAGTAAAAATGAAATAGCCATTTTTTTTTCTCCTTTCTGAAATGATACGGACCAAAAAAAAAAAAAAAAAAAGACCGGGCAAGAATGCGTGGTTTTTTATTAGAAAACTAGCAATGGCTGAGAGGAGAGTGCGGAATCGCCTGTCCGAGATCCAGAACAGGATAAATGCACAATTTCATCGTATTTTAAACGAGGCACAAGATGAGCCTTCTGTCGTAGACAGGTAATATATATTTTTATATTATTTTTATTATTAGAACCGGAAACGAGATGCAAATGTGGTGTACTCACAAAACTGTATAGTCCCTTTTAAGAACGTCAATTATTAGGAGTTTGAATATGTTATAAGAATTGCCTTACATTATATTGGTTAATGCTCTATGCTTAATTTTGTACCCTGTTATCAATAAATGTGTAGATTAAGTCTTTCATGTCGGCCTAGCTTGGGCATAGGTTCTATAAAAATAATAATTTTATTTATTTTTTTTTTTTTTATTTCAATTGTAGACCAAGTTTAATTTCACATGGTTGGGGCAGGAGTGGAATAATAAAAAAAAATTGGGTTACAGTGTTTTCCCCGTTTCTGAAATGATATACGGACCAAAAAAAAAAAAGACCGGGCAAAAAGGCAGAATGCGCGTTTTTTATTAGAAAACTGTAGCAATGGCTGAGAGGAGAGTGCGGAATCGCCTGTCCGAGACCTGGGACAGGATAAATGCACAATTTAATCGTATTTTAAACGAGGCACAAGATGAGCCTTCTGTCGTAGACAGGTAATATATTATATATTTTTATATTATTTTTATTATTAGAACCGGAAACGAGATGCAAATGTGGTGTACTCACAAAACTGTATAGTCCCTTTTAAGAACGTCAATTATTAAGAGTTTGAAAATGTTATAAGAATTGCCTTACATTATATTGGTTAAGGCTCTATGCTTAATTTTGTACCCTGTTATCAATAAATGTGTAGATTAAGTCTTTCATGTCGGCCTAGCTTGGGCATAGGTTCTATAAAAATAATAATTTTTTTTTTTTTTTTTTATTTCAATTGTAGGCCAAGTTTAATTTCACATGGTTGGGGCAGGAGTGGAATAATAAAAAAAAAAATTGGGTTACAGTGTTTTCCCCGTTTCTGAAATGATATACGGACCAAAAAAAAAAAAGACCGGGCAAAAAGGCAGAATGCGCGGTTTTTTATTAGAAAACTGTAGCAATGGCTGAGAGGAGAGTGCGGAATCGCCTGTCCGAGATCCGGGACAGGATAAATGCACAATTTAATCGTATTTTAAACGAGGCACAAGATGAGCCTTCTGTCGTAGACAGGTAATATATTATATATTTTTATATTATTTTTATTATTAGAACCGGAAACGAGATGCAAATGTGGTGTACTCACAAAACTGTATAGTCCCTTTTAAGAACGTCAATTATTAAGAGTTTGAATATGTTATAAGAATTGCCTTACATTATATTGGTTAAGGCTCTATGCTTAATTTTGTACCCTGTTATCAATAAATGTGTAGATTAAGCCGTTCATGTCGGCCTAGCTTGGGCATAGGTTCTATAGAAATTATTTTATATTATTATTATTATGTTTTTTATTTTAATTGGAGGCCGATGTGAATTTCGCACGTTTGGGGCAGGAGTGTAATTAAAAAAAATAATAATATAGGTTACAGTGAATTGGGCACATGGTCAACTTCGTCCACATGCGCGCCCAGCAACGGTCAACTCTGCTTCATGTTACTGCCTCAGGGCTTGCCTCTGTATTTGGACATGGCATCCAGTGACTTGCAAGGAACCTCCTGCTGGATTTAAGTGCAAAAAGTTGAATAAACTTCTACAGTTGGCCTAGGCTCACGTAGGGGGCCATTTGCGCACCATTTTGCCCATGTAGTATTACAGCCTGCAGGGCCTAATGGTATTGCACGGTGTTATTTATCGGGCTTGAGATTTTGAGAGAAAATAATGTTTATGATGGGGGGAAATAGTTTCCGTGTAAGTCTACCGGAAAAAAAAAATCCCTAAGACTTTAATAACTAATTTTGTGATGTTTCTAGCTGTTTGCCAGACCTTTTAGGAATCAGATAGAAATTCTATAAAAATAACATGTAAGCCTACCAGAAAAGTATAATGAAAACAGTATAGAAGAAATTTCAATGATGTGCACACAGGTGTTGCAGTGTAAGAGATGGCTTTTAAGAAAAGTGACGCCTAGCTGAAATGGCACAGCGCCCCCTCTGAATTACAATTCAGCAACACTGACCATTCTAGTGTCGTTGTGATTTAATAAATTTGATTTACCGCATATGGGCATAGTTTTGTATCGCTCACATGCGCCATGCTTGATTCTCTTTAGTGTATTCACAGAAACCCAGGTTGCCGTGATTAGAAATGGTGGGATTAAATTAAGCCCTTTGTAGAGATGTAGCCGATAGGAAAAGCCGATAGGAAAAGATATCCCAAAGACCAAAACTACGTTTTATTTCCCTGTGACAATGAAATGGCCCAGTAATAAAATTTTTATACCTCCGTTGTGTTTAGACCTCCATTGTTTCAACGATTTGGTGAATTATCCGCTTATGTAAAAAGCACCACATGCGTATAAATATTATGAAGGTAAATATTTACCTTCATAAATATTGCATTTTCAACTGTGATGGGCGGAGATTTCACATTTGCGATACATTGTGTAACGTTATCATCTGTATTTTATTTTTATAACAAAGAGCATACTTTGAGGAAGTCAAGAGCCAGAATATTGTAAAATGTAAATTTTTCTTTTCGATTCTGTGTCCTCTATTTCTAGAGGTGCACTGATTTTTGTCCCACTGCGTAATACTTGCTTGTATCTAAATAACATGAGGTGAAAGCTATTTAAGAGATCTTTACCTATTTTTTAATAGACTTTCCTTAATGTATGAGTTTCTTATTAGGTTTTTTTTTCAAATTACATGTTATGCTTTTTTTGAATTACTGCAGCAGATAAACACTGACTTAAAACAGTTATGGTATGAAATTTTGTAGGCATACGCAACTATTTTGCCTGTCTGATTTTGCTCCCAGAGTTCTTCCTTTTTGTCACATTTGTTTGTTTCCATTAATTTTCAAAGATATACTAAAACAATATTTCCATTTTGATACAGACTGCAGGACTTCAGGCCAGGGAATGGTGGTAGGCCTCAGCCCTACAGAAGAGGCGCCAGGGCACCCAGGCCCCGCCAAATCACTTTGAAGGTGTCAGTCCTGCGAAGTGCAGATATCACCATGTACAGGGCAAGGCATGGTAGGTGGATTAAATGTTGTTCTTTTACTGTGTAATTCAATGGTTCCCAAAATGGAGGAGTCAGGACCCCTAGGGGGGTCGCAGAGATACTGCAGCGGGGACAGAATGGACTTACATTAGTAAGATACTCACTTATGAGGCCAATAGTTTCTTCATTTTACTTTTACTCCCAAATTGGAATTCTGAAATATTCATTTGGTGTGTCACACTGTTATGAATTTGGTTTGAAAACATCAGACATGGATGCCAAAATGTCATGCACTGGCTTAGTAGTTAGGTAAGTAGGCTTCAGATCAGAGGGTTGTAGTTTAGAATCCCACCCAAAAATTTCCCTACATCTACATCCACAGATGAAGTGTCCTTGAGCAAGGCACTGAACTACACACTGCTCAAGGGACTTTAACAATACCCTGGCAATAGCTGATAGTTGTTTTGAAAACTAGCATAAATTATGTGCAAGGTAATGTAATATAGCAATGAGGATCTGCGCAGTCTCATACTCACTGCGGGTCCAGACATTTGAATTGAGAAAGCTCCCTGGAGGGGAAGCGAAACGTCTTCAGGTCTATGAAACCAAGTCCAGTGGATTGCTTTTTAAACTTTTTTGGACTGACTACGACCTGGATGACTGAGAATCTTCATCAGCTTACTACAGCATGTTTTCAATTGTTCTTAGATGCCACGGCGCCCATCAGGGTGGTGGTGCCCCTGGACCTGACTGCAGCACAGTTTGTGCAGGTACTTCGGGACAATGTATCCGGAGTACCAGAGGAATTCACATTGTGCAGGGTCAATGGGCAGCGGCAGGTTGAGCAACTGGAGGTTACAACTCCAGGGGAAATTCACAGCCTCCGCAGCCTGAACAGGTCTAACCTGTATATCAGGCCAAAGGTAGGTAATATGTTATATACATTTGTGAGGGTGAGTGAGATAGCATGCAATAAAGTATTTATCTGAAGTTGGGGACTGGGGATCAGACTTTTTGTTGTGGTATTTCTGTCGATTAAACATTATTTTTTATAGGCAGTAATGCTTTGAAATTTTTTACTGTCATTTCAGAATTCCAACGTTGCAGAAGCAGTGAGGTAAGTGTTATCTGTTTGCGCCCTATTTTTTAAGTCTAGAGGGTTCACATTTGTCACTGTTTAGGAGTCAAGAGTCAAGACATTATTGTGTATTATTCCACTTCAGTTCGCAGGATGCCACTGTCCAGCAGCCGCCTCAGGTGGAAATAGCAGCAGCTGGGTAAGTTTTATTATGGTTTAACAAAACGTTTCAGCTGATGTCACTATGTATGAGCATGTACATGAATACATGGGTGATTCTTTATCTACGGGCACTATTGGCCTTGCAAACATGAAGAGAAAACATATAATAAATTATAAATTCTCACTATGTGATTGTTTTGCATACCTACTGTAGTTTGAAGATTCATAAGAAAATACACTGATTTCTTAAGACAAATTGGTGTTTTTTAACAGATTTCCAAAATTGGCTTGCACAAATGTAATTTCCATCACATATAAATATTTGTCATTTATTCCAAAATATTCACTGGAAGAACAATTTCATATATAACAGTGATGAGGACAATACGCGAATGTTCCTGATAACCTGAGATATAGCATTGGAATAGCTAAATACATTTCAACGCGTAAATACTTGTGTTATTAATTAAAGTGGAAAATTATCTCTTAAGTTATGAAGAATGTTGTTATGACTGATTAGAATTTTGCAACAATTTATTTTAAAACAAATGGTGTGGTGGAAATTACACGTTGTGGTGGAAATTGCAATGAATGGACCACATAGACAAAACATTTTTAAAAGTTATGGAGCATAATAATAAATAGTAACAATAACTAAAGAAATTATTAAATAATAATAAATTAATTAATTTCAGTTGTGCATAGGTGGTCATGAGGTTGAGAGAGAGGGGGTGGCACCACCGAAAAATGCTTGGCGGGTTAATTATACTTAGAAACATGTCAGAAGTTGTCTAAAAAGGTGGTAGTTTATTATATTACAACATTGTTGTAATAATAAAATTAGATGAAGAAAATGTGAGAACAAGGGCCTTGTATGTGTATGTATGAATTACCCCTACACACCATTGGAATTTCCACCAAAGAATGCAATGTGGTGCAAATTACTGTGCTGGAAATTACAATCACACAAAAATTGGTTGGAAATGCTATGCTACCATGACATACTAGCTAAGAAAGGGTCTCTAGCATTTTCTGCTTACAAAATACATCTATGTCTGTTAGAATAACATTTAATTTCAAGACTGAGTTGATGTTACAGCGTTTTTAGAAATTACATACAATATTTTTTTTTTCATTTCAAGCTATATTTACCTTGGCTTTACTTCAAAAGTTGATGGATGAAGTCTAAAATTCCACCATGTCAGATTTGTGCTGTGATGTCACTGTTCATCTCCTTAGCAACTACCCTAACAATCTTTCATACATACTTTTTAAAGGGACATTACAGTGTTTTTGTGGAAATGACCACAACAGTGTGGGACAACTACAATTGGTTTATAAAAAAAACATAAAAATTTGAATGACATTAAAAACTACAATTATAGTTTGAATATTTTAATTATATTTTATTCAATGATATATTAAAACATTAGAAAAAAAGTTTTTTTTTTTAATATCCATTTTTATCATTGATTTACATATAAATGAGGCTGAAAAAAAGGTGAAAAAGTCATCACAGCCTACTAAAACAAATGTCCTAAAACAGTGTCATTGTAAAGATAAATATAAAGGTGTGAAATTTCCCGTTTTTAATTTTTTTAATGAGTTATGATCAAAAGGCATACAAGTGCTTGTAGTAGAATCACCCACATATGCAACATGGCAAAGTGCACAGTTCATTTGCCATTTTTTCACTCTTCACCAGGCAACAGGATGTTCAAACTTGTGTCTATTTTGGCATGTCTTTTTAGTTCGCTGGAGGCCACTGTCCAGCTGCCGCCTCAGGTTGTAACGGCAGCAGCCGGGTAAGTGTTATTATGGTCAGCTGATGTCACTATGTATGAGCATGTACATGAATACTTATGCAGGGTTTCTGGGGATCATTAATAATCATTAAAAGTTATTAATTTAATGTTTTTTTAATTAAGGCCTTAATTGGCATTAAAACTCATTAAATGTGATTATCATGGCCTTTAAAATCCTGTTTAAAATAAAATGGTGAAATATATCAGATTTAAGTTGTTCAACTTGTTTGCGTGGAACTGCTACTGGTTGATCCTAAAGCCATGTGTTTTCAGAACAGAAGCTTGAGGCACAGAAAAAGATAGAGAATGGGAAAATGCAAATTGCAATATAAGTGGCTTGAAAAAGAGAAATTCGGGACATGGCTGCAGCCTGTGGATTTTAACGATTAAGAATGATGGGGCCGTGTTTATATATATATATACATATATATATGTATATATACTGTATATATATATATATATATATATATACATATATATGTATATATATATATATATATATATATATATACATATATATGTATATATATGTATATATATATATATATATATATATATATATATATATATATATATATATATATATATATATATATATATATAGAGTAATGGGTACTTAGTTATGGCATTACAATTATTTCTAACAGCATTAAAAAGCTAAAAGTTAGAGTTCCTCCTTCCTGTATAAACCCTGATATGCAGCATAGCAAAGACCACAGTCCAATAGCCATTTTGTCACTCTTCAAAAGGCAAGAGTATGTACTAACTTTTGTCTATTTTGGCATTTCTTTTCAGTTCGCAGCAGCACACTGTCCAGTGGCCGCCTCATCAGCCTCAGTTGGCAATGCCAGTAGTCAGGTACATTTTTATTAACCCTTCATAGGGCAAACGACCACATTGAATAACTTTCCCACATATTTACAATGCACTAGTCATACCTCTTTACATGGTTGTACAGCCAAATGGGTAGCGTCAAACCAATCAGGAATGGTCAGGCTTTGACAGAAATAATGACGTTTTACGTTTGGCCTGCAGCTTGCCAAACTTCAGTTGTCACCCCAAAACTTGCAACTTATGTTCGTTTTGCCTGTCTTCCGTCAAAGATGCATAGTTTTTGAAAAAATATAAAAATAAAGATAAAGTCATGAAAATCACACATTGTGGGATCGGGGGGCTAAATATTAAGACATTTTGTTATTGGATGAAGACAGAAACTAATGAAACATTTTTTCAGCATATTTGATTTTATTGTGGTGCTAACCTACAATTTGTAATACTGTCAATTCAAAATGCTTTTAATATGAGAAAGTCAGTGACATTCATTATCTGTTTGTGAATGTCTGTAATTTTTTTAGAGAAGACTTTATGGAGGACATCCAGGAGGAGGAGCAGGATGAGGGGGATGTCATCCTGTTGGGATCCCCAGCCCGACAAGACCCAGGAGTAAGCATATAATAAGCATAGTGTGCTATTTTTTATTGTGTATTAGTTTTATGTCATATGATTTAACTATGTGTTGTGCTGTGTTTTAGGATCAAATGGATATCAAAGATATCATAAGAAATTTCCAGATTGACAATCTGGATGTCAATGCCACCATGACCGTCATAGCCAGGAGAAAGATGGTATTGAGGAGTGCCACAGCAGCCCTCTCCAAGCCCTATTTCGCCTGGCACAAAAGGCCATCGGTGGAGTTTCAATTCAATTCAATTCAGTTTATTTATATAGCGCCAAATTCACAACACATGTCATCTCAAGGCACTTTACAGTTCAACCAGATCATACAGTCAAATTGATACAAAGTTTTCTATCTAAGGAAAACCAGTTGATTGCATTGACTCATTGACTCAAATACAATCCCTCACACTAAGCATGCTTGTAGCGACAGTGGAGAGGAAAAACTCCCTTTTAACAGGAAGAAACCTCCAGCAGAACCAGGCTCAGTGTGAGCGGCCATCTGCCAAGGCCGACTGGGGTTCAAGGAGACAGAAGCAGAGATACAAGAAGCAGAGATACAAAATGCAGCTGTAAAAGGCGGCCCCGTCCAGGAAACACACAGCCAGGCAGACGAGCTCCAAGGCAGCTCCCATGCCAGAGGATGAAGAGAGCACATCCACCCAGCCACGGCCAGAGAAACAGGACCACACTGGAAGACAGGCCGATCTCCAACATCTACAAACAAGGGTGTTGATGGAAGCAGCACAGCTGATGTTTCTTTCCTGGATGACGTCACAGCCAAACAGGAACAGACGAGGCAAAGCTACTCTGAGGAAAAGCAGAGAGAGCAGAAGGTTAGAGATTGAACAAACAGATTCTGCAGAATAGGAGAACAGAGAGAGAATGAAGCAGAATGATGAAATGGGGGTCCCTATGTCCTCCAGCAGTCTAAGCCTATAGCAGCATAACTATAGAGAGAGAGCTCAGGATAACCTGAGCCACCCTAACTATAAGCTTTATCAAAAAGGAAAGTTTTAAGCCTAGTCTTAAAAGTAGACAGAGTGTCTGCCTCACGGACTAAAACTGGTAGTTGGTTCCACAGGAGAGGAGCCTGATAACTAAAAGATCTGCCTCCCATTCTACTTTTAGAAATTCTAGGAACCACTAGTAAACCTGCAGATTGAGAGCGAAGTGCTCTGTTAGGAACATAAGGAACAATCAGATCTCTGATATAAGATGGAGCTTGGCCATTTAAGGCTTTATATGTGAGAAGGAGGATTTTAAATTCTATTCTGGATTTAACAGGAAGCCAATGAAGAGAAGCCAGGATAGGAGAGATATGATCTCTCTTTTTAATTTTCATCAGAACTCTGGCTGCAGCATTTTGGATCAGCTGAAGGCTTTTAACAAAAGTTTGTGGACTTCCTGTTAGTAAAGAATTACAATAGTCCAGCCTTGAAGTAACAAATGCATGGACTAGTTTCTCAGCATCACCCCTGGACAGGAGATTTCTAATTTTTGCAATGTTCCTCAGATGAAAGAAGGAAATTCTAGAAACCTCTTTGATCTGGGATTTAAATGACAGGTCCTGATCAAAAACAACACCAAGATTTTTTACTTTATTATCTGAAATCAGTTTAATCCCATCCAAATGAAGTGACTGGCTAATCAGCTTCTTTTTCACAGACTCTGGTCCAAAGACTATAACTTCTGTTTTGTCTGCATTCAGAAGCAGAAAGTTAAGAGTCATCCAGGTTTTTATGTCTTCAAGACATGCTTGTAATCTATGTAATGGGTTAGCTTCATCTGGATTTATAGACAGATATAGCTGGGTATCATCAGCATAACAGTGGAAATTAATCCCATGCTGTCTAATAACTCTACCAATTGGGAGCATGTATAAAGTAAAGAGAATTGGTCCTAGCACTGATCCCTGTGGTACTCCACAGGTAACCTTTGAGTGTGTTGAAGATCTATCATTAACATAAACAAACTGAATTCGATCAGATAGATAAGATTTAAACCAGTCTAGTGCTGTTCCTTTAATTCCAACAAAATATTCAAGTCTTTCTAAAAGAATATTATGGTCAACTGTATCAAATGCAGCACTAAGATCCAACAGGACGAGCACAGATACAAGTCCATTATCTGAGGCCATGAGAATATCATTAGTGACTTTCACCAGAGCTGTTTCAGTGCTATGATGAGCTCTAAAGCCAGACTGAAACTCTTCAAAAAGTTCATTATGGTGTAAGTGGTCGCAAACTTGTTTGGCAACTACTTTCTCAAGAATTTTGGATAAGAAAGGAAGATTGGATATAGGTCTATAATTAACCAAGTCATCTGGGTCAAGAGACGGTTTCTTAAGCAGAGGTTTAATTACAGCAACCTTAAAAGCTTTAGGTACATATCCCTGTAACAGAGATAGATTAATCACATCTAAAATGGAGGAGGAGATCAAAGGGAATACCTCCTTAAATAACCTGGTTGGAACTGGATCTAACATACAAGTTGAAGGCTTAGATGAAGACAATAATTTTGCTAATTCAGAAAGTTCAACTGGATCAAAGCAGTCTAAACCCGGTTCAGATTCCATGACTACCTCAGGTACAATCGCGGATAGAGGAGTGCTTATGATCTTATTTTTAATAACATCAATCTTATTTATAAAGAATCCCATAAAATCATTGCTGTTAAGAGCAGGTGGAATGGACGGTTCAACAGAGCTATGGCTCTGGGTGAGTTTGGCAACTGTATTAAAAAGAAATCTAGGATTATTCTTATTCTCCTCTATTAATGAGGAGAAGTATGCTGCTCTTGCTTTACAAAGGGTCCTCTTATACAGCAGTAAACCATTTTTCCAGACTAGGAAGGACTCCTGCAGGCCTGTGGAGCGATATTTTCTCTCCAGTTTCCTAGCATTTTGCTTCAAAGTACGCAGCTCTGCATTAAACCAAGGAGCAAGCTTTCTATTTTTAACGGTTTTCATTTTCAAAGGAGCTGCGTTGTCTAAGGCAGTACGCAGAGAACTAGCAACCCCATCAACAAAATCATCAACCTGTGAAGGGGAATAAGCTATACTTTTGCACTCTGCAGCACTGTTTAGCGACACAGAGGAGAGAGAAAGTGAAGCCGATTCTTTAAAATTTATAACTGCACTATCTGATAAAGATCTACTAAAATTGAACCTTCTTTTGGGGGAGGAGAACTCTGTTAAAGTAATCCTGAAGGTTATTAGAAAGTGGTCAGAGAGGACAGGGTTGTGAGGAAATACTGTTATTTCTTCACATTCTATGCCGTATGTCAGCACAAGATCCAAAGTATGAAGATGAGAATGTGTGGGACTATTCACATTTTGAACAAAGCCAATAGTGTCTAAGATAGCATTAAAGGCTGCTCTTAAGCTATCGCCTTCAATGTCAGCATGGATGTTAAAATCTCCCACTATGATGACCCTGTCAGTATTTAATACCAAATCAGAAAGGAACTCTGAAAACTCATCTAAAAATTCAGAGTAAGGACCTGGCGGACGATACAAAGTTACAAGAAGAAGAGGTTTTCTTGCCTTGAAATTTGGATGAGGGAAATTAAGGGTTAAATGTTCAAAAGAGTTGTAGGTATTAACTGTTTTGGGAGTAATCAGTAAGTCAGACTGGAAGATTGTTGCTACTCCTCCTCCTCGCCCAGAACTTCTGGGTATGTGAAAATTTAAATAGCTTGAAGGAGTTGCCTCGTTTATGCTCACATAATCCTCTTGCTGCAGCCAGGTTTCTGTAAGGCAACACAAGTCAATGTGATTATCACAAATCAAGTCATTAACTAGCAGACTTTTAGAGGAAAGCGATCTTATGTTAAACAGACCGCATTTAATTGTTTTAACTTTTTCCCCAATTGGAGTTATTTTGATTTTAATTAGATTATCATGATTTACTTCTTTGGGAATCTTTGCTAATTTATTAGATTTTGGTCGTGGGCAAGACACTGTCTGGATGGAGTAAAGAGTGGGTAACAGTAGAGAAGCTGCAGAGATGTGTGTTAAACTACAACTCTGCTTCCTGGTCTGCACCCTGGGTGGTCAGGGTTTTGGAGGACTAATAAATGTGGCCAGATTCCTAGAAAGAAGAGCTGCACCATCCAAAGTGGGATGGATGCCGTCTCTCCGAATCAGACCAGGCTTTCCCCAAAAGGATTGCCAATTATTAATGTAGCCCACGTTGTTTTCAGGACACCACCTAGACAACCAGCGGTTGAATGACGACATGCGGCTAAACATGTCATCACTGGTCAGATCAGGGAGGGGACCAGAGAAAATTACGGAGTCCGACATTTTTTGGCAAACTTACACACCGAAGCAACACTAATTTTAGTGACCTCCGATCGGCGTAACCGGGTGTCATTACCACCAGCGTGAATAACAATCTTACTGTATTTAACCTTATCCTTAGCCAGTAGTTTCAGGTAGGATTTGATGTCGCCCGTTCTGGCCCCCGGCAAACATTTGACTATGGTCCCTGGTGTCTCTAATGCCACGTTTCTGACTATGGAGCTGCCAATCACCAGAGTGGGCTTCTCAGTGGGTGTGTCACTGAGTGGGGAAAACCGGTTAGAAACGTGAACGGGTTGGTGGTGACCAGTGGGCAGAGATCCATGACTACGCTTTCTGCGTACAGTTACCCAATCGCCTGGCTGCTCAGGCACTTTTGGAGGAGAGCTACGTGGGGGGCCTACTTTAACTCCTGGATGTTCAACAGCCTGAAGCCTGGATTCTAACTCTGACACCCTCGCCTCCAAAGCTACAAAAATACTACACTTATTACACATCCCATTATCACTAAAGGAGGCAGAGGAATAACTGAACATCTGACACAGAGAGCAGGAGAGAGGAGAGGAAGAAGGAAGAGTTGGAAAAGAGAGGGAGGGAGAGAGAGAAGCCATAGCAATGCTAAGCTAGCGCTAGCCTAGGCTAGCTACTCCTTGCTATCAGAAATAAAACCGTGTGAAACTGACAAGTGCTCAGTAGAAAAGTGCAGCAGAAGGTGCTATGTTTTAAAGTAGTCAGTTAGAGTTACTTAGATACAGAGATATCACAGAGAAAATAACTTAACGTCAGATGGAGTTCCTCCCGGACAGCTGCAGCAGCTGCACACTCAGTTAATCCAAACAGGATTAACAGTTTGTGGGGGAGATGGCAGCGGACTATGGTGGACCCACCAGGGAGTTTTTCCGGTGTGTAAAAATGGCTGAATTACATAATCTAAGTTATTTTTTTATGTTCTTGGGACTTTGGTAATTTCTTTAATTTTGCACTTTATATCTTCTTGCTCTATTTGATATTGTGCTGAGAGTTCAACAAGACATACTCACAAAAAAAGGCACAAAAAAAATGACTACTTATGTGATCATGGCTGGCAAAATCACCACAATGTAATCCATCAGTTACTTTTTGAATTTGTTTTGTGGAAGGAAATGTACATGTATGCTAAATCAAACCATGTTCCCTTATTATGTTCTGCAGACTTCTCATGATGGAAGTCTCTGGGCGTCTTTGAGGGCATGCCAGGCAAGATGCTTTTTAGCTATGACCTGCAGGCGTTGGAGGGCCGCAAATATTATATTGCAGGCAAGCTGATGGCCTGGTCCGTGATCCACAATGGTCGAGGCCTCCGATGCTTGCTGCCTGCCCTTTACAGGCTCATGTGTGGCCAGCCATGGGACGCTGAAAATCTTGACCTGGCGTGCCTGGAGGAGGATGCCCGTGCCTGTATCGAGCAGGTGACTACATTGTCAACTTTTTTGGTGTGATCGAACCTCTACCGAAAAATGCTTTGTCATAATTAAATTGCTGTTTTCTTGGTTATTTGAATAATAAAGATACTGCATGCGTTTTTGATGAAATAACACTTAGTAGAACGAAAGAAGTACTCTTCTACCCTTCTTCCTTAATTTGTACCCTACCCCACATTCTGACTTTTTACAGATCCAAAGGTGCTCTTCATCAGAGGAGCTGCATGCCCTGAAGTCTAGTCGGGGGGACTGGATTGCCGAATGTGGTGTGCCCGCTATATATAGCGCCACCCTTTCGGACCTGCCTAGGGTGTCCCAAAGGATTGTGGCTCACTTCATCTTCCACCGGTAACAATAAGTTATTGTACTACTGATATCCCACTGTATTGGGTTTGAGCCTGCATTCAAGGATCTATAGTTGTGGTGTTGTCACTCAGGCATTAAATGTTCAAGATAAGTCTATGTAGCCATATCAGCAATAAAGAAATACAGTTTTTAGGAGTGTTTTTTGTAGTGCTCATACACATAAGACAATACAAGTAAAAACCAAAAAAACGGGGTGTGATGGGGGGGTTAGGGGCAGAGGATACATATATAAATCCACAGGGGATTGAAATGTAAAATGACATAATTAAAGTACATGGGTTGTACAGATGTAGTTGATATCCCTGTTATTTCAAAAATAATAAATGTGTAAATATGGATCACAGCGTTACTCTCCCCATTTCCTATTTGAATTCTGATGATATGTATTTATTTTTATGGACAAACTGGAAATGACCTCTGATAAGATTTTAGAAATACATGACAGGGGTGACAATACACAAGCTGGTGTAGTGCCACTGTTAAGGACCTTACTTAGTAGGTGAAATATTGTTCTGGATTTTAACAAATTGTGTTCTGTCAGTCAGGAAGTTTAGCAGCAAGTGACTAAACGAGGGGTTGACACCCTTGAGTGACAGATCTATAATCATTAAGACGGGTGATGTTTGCTGTGATGTTATTTGAAACGTCAGTTGAATAAAGAAACTATCGACGTGCTCCGACGTGTTAGAATGAACTGAATGGCTCTATCGTTTTATTAAGAAATTAGTCTGAAAGTTAAATTACAACAAATGGGTACTGACATGATTTTAACTGATTCAAACCATGCAGGTAGAGTGGCACAGTTAAGAGACAAGTTAAAATGTGGTTGAGGTCAGCAGTGAGTAAATGAGCACATTTCTTAAGAGTGGGCCAGCTATCTAGTTGGTGTTCTGCCGCTGTAGCAGTCTGAGCACCTCATGTTCCGAGATGGGAAGAGGAGGTTGAGTGTGGCACAACCCCAGTGGGTGAAGGAGGACACTTGTTTGTGTCATGATGGGTTGTGTTACTAGCCCAAATGCAGAACACACACAGAGGCAGAGGGAAAGTCCAAAGGTTTATTGAACACAGACTGGGTTCTTCCTGGAGGGCAGAGAGGACAAAAACAGGTTAGGTTCAGGTTATCAGGGAGTCAGATTCAGGCAGGCAGGTTGGCTCAGGCTTGCTAACCATAACTGGCAAACAATCTGGCCAGGAGTGAAGTTCTCCTCCAGCTTAAGTAGTTCCTCTTGATGAGCAGATGGGGAAAAGCTGTTGCAGGTGAGCACAAGCTCTCAGAAACTAGATCCACGGCGCCTTCTGGTGGGCAAACCTCTGCATCCCAACAGTTTGTGCACAACTGGCATTGAAACAGCAGAAAAGCCATTAAGCTGCTCAGGTAGGGAGGGATCACAGTTCAATATAATGTCTGATTTTGTAGATCATAATTTCCTGAAGGCCCCGCCAGACCCACTTAACGTTGTTATCTTAACGTGTTTTTTTTCAAGTTTGTTTGTGTAGTTTGCTTTTGCTGTGTTTATTGCTTTCTGTAATCTGTATTTGAGAAGTTACTATTGTTCTCTGTCCCCACATTTAAAAGCGTAAACTCATGTAATTTGAAAATTTTGCATATACGGTCACCTAATGCCACAGAATTTTGCTAACTGTAGTGTTATGATAATTTTTATTATTGGACGTGTGAGTTTATTAAACCTTGGTATTGGCTTCCTGTTGCATGTCAGAACTGATGTTATAATCTAATTAGGACAGTTGCTCTGTCTTGATATACAGTTTTTATCTTCAATTTAGAAGTGACAAAGATTTGGAAATGGAATTAGAGCGGCGTCCTTTAGCTAAGAACGAAGTGTAATATTTGGATAAGGCTTGAGCCATGGATGTGTAATCATCTGCTAATATCTATGATGTAAAATTTGAGGATGAGGCAGACTGGAGATGTATAAATGACTTTTTAATTGTTAATCTGGCCCACTTCCAGCGAGGTTAACTCTGAGTTGAGCAGCTGCCTACTTTAAACTCCTAGCAATTTCTCTGATCTGAGTAAGATTACAATTTGTACCAGACTCTGTTGTCATGTCTTCTGGTTATTTAATACATATAAGTTATCTAGTGTTTAAAGACTTTGTATCGAGTGATCTTTCTTCAGGGACAAGAACCAGAGAGATAGAACATCAGGGTGCAGACACAGAGCCTATCTTTAACTGCAGGCTACAGTGATTTAGTTTGGTGTAAAATACTTTTGGAAAATAATATAAAATGCAAAACTAAGTTACAAATAAAACGTCTGGTATGTGAACTAGTCATAACTCCAAAATGTCTTCCCTTTTTCTCCCAATTGTCTTCCAAGAGTGGCCAGCATGATTTCCCAGTTCACAGACGGCATCAATTCCTGTGGGCGACTGTGGGACTTGATAAGCCTCAATTGGCGGCAGTTCGAGCCATTGTTCGTAAACAGCGGTAAAAAACTGAGCCGTCAAGTGATGCTGAGGCTCTTTGAGGAGGTGAGGAGTGATGCTGGCCACATCAACTATGAAGAGGAGGAGAAGACGCTGTTCCTCTTTCAGGACTGGCTGGTGGCCATTCAAGGTGTGTGCAGTCTTTTTCAGTATCAATAAAAAAATAAGCTGTTATGATTGCCAGATGTTTGTAGGAGCAGTAATAAGTCGGTCAACAGGCGTATAGTTTGTCAAACCATCTGTTGACAGTCCACATTATTCTGCTGAACTGCAAGTCTTTTTTGTGCTTTGATTTTTGAAAAAAATGCCTCATGGATTTTTGAGATACAGACAGACAGTCATACTGTTCATCTTTCGTAATTTCTGCAGCTTAAAAATTAAATGGCAAAAAATAATGGACTGTGAATGTAATTTATTACTTTTGTGTTTGCAGAGGGAGCAGTGGACATCAAATTTGAAGACCTCCTGGTCTTTGTGACGGGAGCTGACACTCTCCCTCCCCTTGGCTTTCCGGAGAGCTGCAAAGTAGATTTTTTTAACCAGGAGCCAGGGGAGAGGCGCCTCCCGTACGCGTCAACCTGTAGCCTTACCCTTACCCTACCAAGGGGTATGGAGGACGAGGAGGACTTCAGGGACATGATGCGTGACGCAATATTAGGGTCACTGGGGTTTGGAAAGGTGTAGCCCCAGTCCCCTACCCCACCGCCCCCCATGACCCCTGCTCCAGCCCCCTACCCCACCGACCCCTGCCCCAGTCCCCTACCCCACCGACCCCCTGCCCCAGTCTCCTACCCAACAGAGGAAGGACACCAGGTCTCTGGACCCTCGAAACCTGCAAGTACCCCAGTTCCCCTGCCCCAGTCCCCTACCCAACAGAGGAAGGACACCAGGTCTCTGGACCCTCGAAACCTGCAAATACCCCAGTTCCCCTGCCCCAGTCCCCTACCCAACAGAGGAAGGACACCAGGTCTCTGGACCCTCGAAACCTGCAAATACCCCAGTTCCCTTGCCCCAGTCCCCTACCCAACAGAGGAAGGACACCAGGTCTCTGGACCCTCGAAACCTGCAAATACCCCAGTTCCCCTGCCCCAGTCCCCTACCCAACAGAGGAAGGACACCAGGTCTCTGGACCCTCGAAACCTGCAAATACCCCAGTTCCCTTGCCCCAGTCCCCTACCCAACAGAGGAAGGACACCAGGTCTCTGGACCCTCGAAACCTGCAAATACCCCAGTTCCCCTGCCCCAGTCCCCTACCCAACAGAGGAAGGACACCAGGTCTCTGGACCCTCGAAACCTGCAAGTACCCCAGTTCCCCACCCAACCCACCCGTTGAGGAAGAACTAGGGATCTAGTGACCCTCACGGCCCCTGCCCCCCACCCCCAACTCTGAGTAAGGACTCACCCCCATTGCAAATAGTTCTTTTGATCTTTTTTTTAGCGTTTTATTGTCATTACACTGTCACAACTACAGAGCATTAATTTTACTCTGCATTTAACACATCCCCTTGGGGAGCAGTGGTCTGCCATTGTACGGTGCATGGGGAGCAGTGCTTTGACATTGCTTCCTCACCAAAACCAACATGTTTAGGAAATACTCTAGGGCGAGTAGTGACCCTCACAAGCCCTAAAAGCCCTCTCCAGGTCTGATCAAGGACTCATTTCTATTGTATGTATTGTATGTAGCTCTCTGCAAAACTTTTTTGGGATTGTTTGTCAAACCCACAATCTCATGGAGACCCTGGGATTTGCCTGGCATGGCTCAAATGGGGTAGAGGATGCTAATTTAACACTGATATGTATTTTGCATGTGCACCTTGAGAAAACAAATGCCCATGCTAAGGCTTTGTTTGTTTACTTTTTATCTCTGTTACATTGTGCTTGTGATGATCCCTATCTAAGACATCTGATAATACCTTTAATCTCAACACTGGTCTTACTCACTGGGTTATGGACTACCTCACTGTGAGGAGTACAGTTGACTCTTTCCTTTCTGATGCTACCACATCAAAAGGACTTTTTTTCTGTGGTTGTTTGTTCACTGGTTTTAATTACATAAAAAAATCTGGCAATTTCACTAAAATGCACGTTGTAATGACACAGCTGTGTTATGTGCCAGTTTTGTCTGTCTCCTTTAGCCTGGAGTAAGGACTTAAAGCTAACTTTAAAATGGAAAAAACAGTAAAGACATGCCTTCATTTGAGAAGGTTAGAACAACTGTGCACAACAGTCGCTATGGGAGAGAGCATTCAGACTGTCACTAATTGCAAATTTATTGGTGTTGTACTTAATCTCCAGCTTTAAATATGCCTCATGGAAATATCTCCTGTGTACTAACTAAGGCACAGCAAGGAATGTCCATAAAATACTGCCTGGTTCTACTATGGACATGTTATGCTGCTTTTATTGAAAGTATTTATTGTATTTATAATATTTGTAAACAAAAGAACTCATACTGGGAAAAGGCCAGGGCAGCAGATCCCCATCGGTTTTGATGGTCAGGTACTGGACTGGGTTGACTTATTTTGCTTATTAGGTAACACCATCCCTCAGTCCCTGCTATGGAACCTGAACAACAGTGTCATCATTTCAAATACTATACTTCCTCTGACAGTTGACTAAATTCATAGTCAGTCAAGCGGACATTATCATCTTATGCCACTGCACCATTTAAAGTGTGCTCATCTCCTCCATCCTGGTCTGGCAACAACTGGTGGTATGCAGAGCCTCTAAAAGCCATTTCCCGGCATCTTAACCTCACATTGCAAAACCAGAATAGCAAGGAAAGCCAATAGTATCACCCCTGACCGTACACATACAGCACACCATCTATTCACACTCTTTTTTAGGGACATTGCATACCCACAGGCCATCTGCCACTTGAATATGCACTAGCACTTTATAGCTACTCCACTACCTGGCCTTCCTACCTCTCTTGGTTATTTTGCACAATGTGCCTATTTTCCGGAAAAAAAAAACAATTCACTTCTCAATGTGTTCACAAGTGCCATTCTCTGTTATTGATGTGCTCTGCTGCTTTTATTTTTTTCTGGTTTGTTGTATTGTTGAATGTGCAGGGGATATTGAAATGCATTCTTAGACGCTGTATTTTTATAATGCTGTTATAGGACATAATCATTAACTTGAGTTTGAACTTATTGCCAATACTGGGAGTTTATAAGCTTTTATTGAGTCATACATGTCATTGAGCATGAATGACTTGAAAGAATTTGAGTATAAGAGAATATGTTTTCGAATTCTCTTGCAAAAATTAAAAAGTATGATGTTCCAAGGCAAAATTGCTTCTTCTCAGCCTAAAAAAGCGCATTGTCTTTGTTTCTTGCACAAACAGTAGCAATGCCAATTCTACCTCTAACACAGCTAATGACTTGAGCTTAAGGTAGGTTTTCATATTAAAATGTTGTGTTTGCACCCACTGTTATATAAACCGATCAGAAACTCATATAAGGTCATTTAATCTATAACATTGCAAGACACTGAAAACTCATATTGGCACTCTTGATCTGCTTAATGGAGAAGATCACTTTCACTGTCACTTTTATGCTGCTTACAAACTTTCTTTTCAAGCATGTTACTGAGTTATGAAGTGCACTTCAAATGTTTTGCCCAAGTTGCTATGTAAGTTATCTGGCACTTTGAGATTTTTTTAAATGTAAAGTGCAATACAAATAAAATGTATTATTATTATTAGTAGTTGATAGCCTGCTATATACTTCCCCACAAATGAGTATAAAGTGGACACTTGTGTTCCAGGAAATGTGTCTTTCTGATTTCTTTTCTTTATGTTTCCTGCATATGACTAACCTTTTCCCAAGCTCATAATGATTTCTACAGCAGGGAGCAACAGCTGTTACTATTAAATCTGACTTTTGAAAAGGAGATACACCTTGCCTATGTTGAATCTCAAACAAGAACCTGGTTGCTGCTCTGCCAGTAGCCTACTAGTTATGTGGCCCCATCTGTAGACTGGCAGAATTGTAGACTGAAAGAACACTGCTGTGATGTAAAAAAAAATAATTACTCAAAACTACAAAAATCTAAATGGTCAATATTTCAAAAATTTAGTACATATTTAAAAGAGAAAGAACATGAGCTATGGGGTTCGAACCTGCACTGACCTATGCAAATGTTTTATCATTGCACTACTAACATGTAATCAGAAAATGTCCTTTTGTATTGTTGAACTTTCTTTTAAAATAAAGAAAAATGCATTGTTTATATGAAAAGGGGTCCTAAGTGAGCATTGTTTGAACACTGCCACAGCATAGCCAGAACACAGCAAACACTGAAGTACTCTTGATCATTAAATACATAATTCGTAATTGACAAAACTCTGTTTATTGCTACAGTAGCAATAAACTGTAAACATAATTCCAATACATGTTCTTATATATTCCACATTATATTTCACTGTATTAAAGTAGTGCCCATTTAGTTATTGCTAATTATCGATATGTGGCAATGTCTTCCTTCCATTGGGACATTGAACAGTAAAACTGAACTGTAATACTGAGGGCTTTGCCATAACTATTTTTGTGACGCCATCTACAGTTGAAAATAAGTGTCCTATATTGCTTACTGTCTGACTGTTTAAATAGCTCCTTGTATCTATTTTCTTTTTTAGTGGCATCATCTACAAACACAACACTAAGAATCAGCCTAAGTTTCTTCAAATATAAAATCACTTTTAACAATTATAAAAGACAATATAACACTATCTTATCTGTAATGTAATAGTATCCAAAATAAACAGCCAGATTGAAGCATTATTTACCAGACATTAATGTACTAATTTACTTATGGACCGTGTGGAAATCTAGAAAAATAGAATCAGTGTAAATAGAGTTCCTCTGTTTGTCTTCATCCTGTTTCTAGAAGTAGAATCAATTAAATAGAACTATTTTTATGTGGAAAACAAAAAAATATAAGAAAGTCAGCATCCTTCTGGTGTTGTTATGTTCTACAAAATAAATGACAGCTTTGATATACACCTGAACTGCCGTCAAAAAACAGAAAACAGTAATGGAAAAGAAATATTGGTGAAAGGGAATCAGAAATGTTGATAGATTACAGACTGCTCATTTCAACAGCAGTTTCCAAACCTCCAGTCTGACTCTGAATATTTAGTTTTATAAAAGAAATCCTAACTTTGGTTACTTTCATTTCTCAAGTTCCAAAAATCCAAACACTCTCCTGCTTCTTCACAGAACTGCAGTCAGAAGGTTTCGCCTGTTTTAGCCTAGAATAAGAGTGGGTTTCACCTGTTTACCTCTGCACAATTATATATCTTCAAAAGAAAACACATGCTACGTCAACATATAACAGGCATATTTAGACTATATTTGGTTAAATAGGAATGTATTTACCTTCTGTCTTAGTGGCTGGTAAGTTTAAATGCAAACATTTTCAAAGTGGAAAAAAGTCGTAATTGCACATTGATCAGAGCCAGTGATGCTTCAAACATTGCTAAACAGCATCTAGTGAGTGTAGTGCTTATAAGATTTGTATTAATCTAGGAACAAATTATGCTGTTCTCTTTAAACACATCAAAGCCTGATGCTCAACTCAACTTTATTTATAAAGCGCTTTCAGTCAGCCAAAGCTAAAATCAAAGCGCTGTACAGGTCATTTGAGCAGATTATAAAACACAATTATCACCACAACACAGGACAAACTCAAAAATTAAAAAAAACAGTAAGAGCAAAAAAAAGTCGAAGTCTCACTCAAAGGCCTGAGAGAAAAAGTGGGTCTTTAAAAGGGTTTTAAAAGAGCTGAGTGTAGGGGCCTGTCTGATAGAAAGGGGGAGGGCATTCCACAGTTTGGGAGCTGCCACAGAGAATGCTCGGTCCCCTCTGAGCTTCCGCTTTGCTCTAGGTGCTTTTAGAAGGAGCTGATCAGCTGATCTAAGGGACCTAGCAGGGCAGTAATTCTGTAGTAGCTCAGAGAGGTATGGTGGAGCTAGACCATTTATTGACTTATAAGAAAATAAAAGAATTTTGAAATGAATTCTAAACATTAAGCATTAAAAAACAGAGTATGCATATTTTTGCAAAGAACCAATTACATTAGACCAATGAAACTGAAGACCAATAGTCTCCCTACCAAAGCTGAAATCAAACCTATGCCTTTGATATTCTCTCTTGCCTCTAACCAAGAATACAATCCATGTATGTAGCCCACTTCACTGTTGTTTTTGATCCATCGCCATGCATTCTGTCATGTAACAACTTTTAACATTGTGCTAATAAAATGACATTAAAGGGGCCACTTGTCCTCCAGAAAATGTGTCGGTCTGACTTGCTTTCTGTATGTTTCCTGCATATCACTAACCGTTTCCCAAGCTCATAATGCTTTCTGCAGCCACGGAACAACTGCTGTTAAAATTAAATGTAACATCTAAGTAACGTAGTACCTGTTTTCTGGATACACCCCCAATGGAAGGTGCTGCACCCATACCTTGTCTCCTACTCCACAATGAAAATGTAATTACACTCTTGCACATTTGGATCTTGTTCTAGTACACATAAGTAAAGGTATTGACTAGTGGTCAAAGGTAGTGGGAAATAGATAATAGTTCATAATAAATAAAAAAGATGAAAGAATCCAGTATCCAGTTCTCTCTTGAAAAAGAGACACACCTTGCCTATATTGTTCCCCAAGCTTTGGTGCAAACACCTGTTTGCTGCTCTGCCAGTAGCCTACTCGTTATATGGCGCCATCTGCTGACTGAAAGTATTGTAGACTGAAAGAACATTTATGTGACGTGGTTAATATATATGATATATATCATATATATAATATATATATAATATATATATATATATATATATATATATATATATATATGTATATGTATGAGACAGAGAACATGAGCTATGGGGATCATCAAACCTCCACTGGCTCAACTAAGCAAGTTTTTTCTCATTGCACTAATAACACTTTTAATAAGAAATTTTCCTGTTAATTTAATTTTATCAGCAGTTGCTCCATGGGTGTAGGAAGCATTATGGGAAAAGGTTAGTGATATGCAGGAAAATATTCAGAAAACAAGTCAGACCGACACATTTTCTGGAAGACAAGTGTCCCCTTTATTGTCATTTTATTAGTACAATATAAAAGGTTTTTACATGACAGAATGCATGGTGATGGATCAAAAACAGTGAAGTAGGCTACATTTATGATGATATTCTCAGAAAAAAAAAAATAAATAAATGGGCTTGGTTGGAGACAAGACAGAATATAAAGGGAAAAGTCGGACTCGAACCTGCCACGAAGCAAAACGTTTGCATTGAAGGCGGTCACTTAAGCCATGGTGAAACATTCCTAGTAATACCTGTAAATACAAAACATTAGTTGGCGATGCATGTTGATGCAAAACGTTTTTACGTGAAAATAGGCATGGAATGGATTCAAAATAACAGCAAAGTGTATGTAGTGGATTTATTCCTAAAATTAAGGCTTTGTGAAACGGCAATGCAGTGAATTCTGGCAATGCTGCAACATTGAGCTCTGTGCAGTTTTCCACAAAGTAGATCTGTGATGAACTTTCTTGGTCTGGCTGCCTTGATCAGAGATTGGATGCAACCAGTTCAAATGCATTGGCTGTGGGAAAAGAAGGAAGGACATCATTATCATATTAGGAAAACGCGCGTTAAATACGCGCGTTCTGACCGACACAACGCGTGTATTTAACGCGCGTTCTGACCGACACAACGCGCGTATTTAACGCGCGTCTTGCGGTACTATCATGACGCGCGTAAAAGGCAGCGCTTGTTGGTAAAAGACGGCGTAAAAAGCGGCGTAATCTCGGGAGAACGCGCGTTTTTTGCGGGTTAACTTCAATCTTAACGCGACAATTCAATGCGAAATATGACCTTCTTTGCTTGCCATAGCATGCATGTAAGAAAAAAAATATGGTTAGAGCTTAAAGATGGAACCGCGAAAACGGCGTTTCAAAATCTTCCCATTCTGAAGCGTTAAAAAAAAAAGATTGTTTACAGACCCCCGAAACGCCGGCTTCGTATGGATGAGAGGCTGGTTTGGTGAAAAATTTGTGCGTTTAGGCCAGGGTTTGACTTCGTGTGGACGGGGCCTAAAACTATGAACTAAAAATTTATTGCCAAAGGGAAAACACTGTAGTGTTAAACTTTTTTTTTTTTTTTTTTATATGCATTTTTAGCTTTTTTTTTTTATTTTTTAGAAACAATAAGAATGATGGTGCACCCGATGCAACGTTTCGACCAACAGAGGTCTTATTCAGGCAATGGTGCACTGTGTTTACTGTGGTACAGAGCTGTTGTCCCTTCAAAGGTCAGAGCAGAAATGAGGCAGAGGGAGGAAGAGCTTCCTTTTATAGCTCCACCCAGCTCCTACCCCTCCCTTCAGGTAAATGAGTTAACATTCATTTCCTAATCCATAATCATGTAAATAAAATCAAGAAGCTGAATGGTTTTAGACAATATTTAAATGTATTTATTTTAAAAGTATTTAAGAGAATTTTTTTTAATCACATGAATTGTTTTATAATTAATTTTTAATTTCAAAAACAAATTATTCCTCCTGTATTCCAATCAAATTATGTTTAGATTATTTTTGTATGCCTTTTGAATGTATATGAATGATTTAGATGGTAGTAATTTTAATTAAAATTTTTTATTATTATTGTGGACTACTGTCCAGCCATCCATCTTCTGTAGTTTTTTTGTTTTTAACTAAAGTTGATGTGTTTATGTATTTAAATGTTTGTTTCGCGCCGCTTGTACTACAAATCAACTAAGGTGTGCGTGTATTATTTTGGATCATTTGTACCGCACTGCTTGTATTTGTGAAAAAAATACGGTGGAGGATGGGTGGTAGGTGATGGGTGAAATGGATGCTAGGTGATTAGTGGAAGGTGGTAATGGGTGAAATGGATGCTAGTTGGAGGATGGGTGGTAGGTGATGGGTGAAATAGATGTTAGGTGGATAGTAGAAGGTGGCTAATGGGTGAAATTGATGCTAGGTGAATAGTGGGAGGTGGTAATGGGTGAAATGGATGCTAGGTGGAGGATGGGTGGTAGGTGATGAGTGAAATGGATGTATGTTTTTGGAAGCTGGAATCTGGTGGTGGACTCAGATTCCAGCTTCCAAAAACTTACAATTCAGTTATAGAGTTGATCCCTTCCAGGTATCACCACACCCCCCACCCCATCACAGAGGAACAAAGCACCTACCCGCTACAGCCGGTGAACAATACCTCCTTAACGACAACCCTTAACAATAATAGACAGGTTTCAGGTATTACAGGAGACAATACCTCCTTTAATGACAATGCCCCTCCTTTAATGACCGACCTTCAGAATCATAGACACGTTTCAGGTATTACAGGCTAACATTGGAACCAAGCTACTATTGAAGAAAAATTATTATTTTTAGTTTTTAATACAGTTAATCTTATGGCATGTGTAAAAGGTATGTTGAACACTCTCATTTTGAACATATTTCTTAATTTTGAACAAGTTTGTGAAGATAAACTTTCCTTGAACCAAAGCACTGAATTTAAGTTTGTTCCTGAGAATTTATGGCAGGAAGAGGCCCCCGCATTCCAACAGCTATTCTGTGAGGTCTTATCTCATGTTTTCTTTAGCCAGATGTTGGCCGTAAATTAGGGGAAGCTCTAAGTTTTTCTGAGTGTCAGAGATAGCTCCTGGTTGGAGGAGCAAAAGCCAACCTTGTTTGAATAAATTAAATACAAGAGGTTAAAACTTTCTACACAGAAGTAAAAAATCAGATTTGCTCTTGCAACTCTCCAAAGATGTCTTTGTACGTCTTTGCTTTCTTTCCTTCTCTCCATTTATGTCAGGTAATTGAATGTATGTCTCCGTTGTTCTGCAGTTTCTGGTGTAAGTTTGTGCATTGTCTTATTTCTAAGTTTGTGCATTGTCTTATACGGGATTAAACTCTGTAATTCTGTGACGTCAACACGCATTGCTGGTTTTCCTTGTGGCCACACGCAGCTCGCCGAGAGGATCTGGGAAAGGAAGAGAGAAAGCCAACCTTTTTCCAAAGTTAACTATTTTAGAATATTTTCTTCCTTAACACTACCCACTCAGGGAAGATGGGTGAAGGGTAAAAGTGGATGTTTAGTGAATGGATGAGGATGGGTGGTGGGTAAGAGGCTCTCCGATGCTAAGTGGGTGGTGGGTGAAATTGGTGGAGGGTAAAATAGGTGGTGGGTGTGTTACTGTACTTAAATTTTTTTGCATTGTTGTTGTTTTTTAGCCTGCTAAGTCGAAAAAAGTGTGTGATTTGCGCCAATTCCCGGACAAAAATCACACCATCTGGTGGAAAATCACACGGCTTTTTCAAATCATGGGCTTTTTTTCAAATCATGCCAGAATGTGTACAAAACAACAAAAATGGCACTGACAACGCTTTTGGGTTTTCTTTGAATGAAGGTGATTGTTGAGTGATTATGCACATAAAATGATACAGAAACACAGGTACAATAGTGGGTTCTAGCTTTTTTGTCGTTTTGGTAACTACATCAAAATTACCGCTAGGTGGACAAAAATCTTACCATCTGGCGGAAAATCACCCGGCTTTTTCAAGTCGCACGAGAATGTGTACAAAACCACAAAAATGGCGCCGGCAACGTTTCTGGGTGGTTTTCATCGATTTTCGATTTTAAAGTAATTTTGAGTGATAATTTGTTTTTGCGATCATTGCACTTGCCCGGCGGGCAAATGCAATGAAATTTGTACTCTCTCAACAATAAAGATGACTTGCCCCGGGAGATCGAGCAATGGTTAACATCGAGGCCTGTTAACACCTCCATCAAGTGGTTGAACATTGCCCTGGCTTTCTCTGTGGTCCAATGTATATTGTCCACTTGTGTTTCAAATTTGTCTGCCGGCAACAGGGGAATGTACCGCATGTTCCTGAGGATATATTCATTCAGGAGTTCAAGGTTCTCCTTCTCCTCTTCGGGTTGGTTTGGTTAATAATTCGACAGTGTAATCCAAACCTCCGCATAGGGAACCTTCCTTCTCGTAGCTCTTTGAGCTGATTGTAGGTTTTTTTAGTGTTGTTTCCCTGTATTTATTACCCCTGCTGTTTATCCCAAAGGACAGTACTATCTTTCCCACCACTAGACCTGGGTAAGGTACTGTCTTTTCCATCAGAGCCTCTGCATGCCAAAAGTGGCTGCCAGAATAGCCATCTACCTGCAAATGTTTGAATAAGTAGGACGGGAAATTGGAAAGGTTTGAAGCCCCGATTATTAGCCACTTTTTATTAACCTCCAGATTCCATTCTGTCAGCTTACGTTGTGTGTTAGGATGTAAAGTGACATGGAATCTGGGTGGCTCAGGTGAGGTGAAGTGGTCGAATGATTCTTTAAAAAATGTCTCCATCTTCTGGGCAAGATTCTTGCTCCCGCTCTGCTTGAGCAGAGGTCTGTTGAGCCCGTTCTTCAGCTTCCTGTCTTTCTTCCTCTTCCTGCAAATCATCAAAGACAGCTTCTAGTTCGGCATACTTGGATTGGTAAACAGGAGCTTCCGGTTCATTAAGCAACTCGTCATCTTCACTCAATTCTTCGTCATCCCGAACTCTCTCTTCAGAAGAAACTGATGCCACTGATTTAACCCTTCTAGGAGAACTGCTCGGTTGTCTAACCCGAGCTTGCTCTGGCTGGTGCATTGTTGTTGAGGAGGCATCAAATTCGGTCCACCACAATTCCTCCACCTGAATTATGTTAGTGTTCTGGTGCAGAGACTATGATTGTACAGAGTTGGCATTGTTTGCCCTGTCTGTGACCAGAGTTCCGCAATATTAATCTCCTCTCTTATTAATCTCCGCTTCAGGTATCGTGTAGCCCAGCAGACCGCAACCTCAAAAGCTTCTCTCCATCCAGCGGTAGGAAGAGGTGAGAGTTCATCCAGCAGTTCCACGCGCCTGTTCTCATAATGCTTTATAAGAATTATGTGAGTATTGTGGCCCCAATTTTTAGCATTGCCAATAATCATATGCCTTGTATTTTCTGTCGGTGAAGCTAGCTTACTCATGTCTTCTATAATATCCACCATCCTGGAAATCATGCAGGGTTCTGGTTTCCCCTCTGCTGGCTTCACATTTTCCAGGTGATGAACATTTTTAATTACTGCATGTAGCTTCCGTACCAGATTAGGGATCCGCTAGTTGTCGCGTGACATGCAATCTTGTGTTCTGTGAAGGGTATCTTCTCCAACCTGGTCTCTGAGGACCTTGTTGTACCACCGCTGCAAAAGGACACGATTGAGGACCAGTGTAATACGAGTCCCCCCAGGGAAGCACTGGCTGGTTAGGTGGGGGGAACTAATTCGCCCTCCCAAAGGAGAAGGATGGTGCGCGGTCCATCCACTGGACTGGACCCGCATCACCCCGGTCCAACTGCTGTGGCTGGTTCCATTGCATTTTTCTTTTTTTATTATTATTGCGGACTACTGTCCAGCCATCCATCTTATGTAGTTTTTTTAACTAAAGTGTATGTGTTTTGTATTTAAGTGTTTGTTTCGCACCGCTTGTACTACAAATTAACTAAGGTGTGCGTGTATTATTTTGGAATGTTTGTACCACACTGCTTGTATTTGTGAAAAAAATAAAATAATAAAATGAACAACTAAAGGAGCGTTTCCAAACAGGTAAACAATACTTAAAATGAAAATGTTTTTTTTTGTGTATTTTTTTTTAAACTTTCATTTTTTTAAATAAATGATCAAATATAAATCCTAATTAAAGCCGCAAGCGGCATTGTGCGGCCGTCGCAGCTCGCACCGCCTGGTATGTCGCAACCACGGGAACCAAGCGACCGCCGCCCCCACGCTTCTTCCCAGCCTATTCTCCTGCTCTTCAGCCTATGCCTGCTGCTGCTTCTCCTCATCCTCTTCATCACCCTGCTGCTGTTTCTCTTCATCCTCCTCCTCTTTCTCCTTCTGCTGCTGCTACTGTTTCCCATCCTCCTCCTCCTGTAGCTTCTCCTCATCTTCCTCATCCTCCTGCTAATGCTGCTTCTCATGCTCCTCCTCTTGCTGCTGCTCTTACTGCGTCTCCTTCTCCCCCTCCTTCTGCTGTTTCTCATCCTCATCATCCTTCCTCTCCTCCCCCTCCTGGCACTATGTTCACCTTCCATATTTATGTTATAAAAGCATGGCTTTGTATGACTGGAGTTAACAGTTTGATGCTTAGCCATGCCCACATGCTTTTATGTAGAATAATAATTTTGATAACCTTTAATCTCCTATGAATTATAGTCAATGCGAAGTGAATTCAAGTCTCTAAGTCTCTAAAACAAAAGGCCCTTCACTGAGATGCGTCATGATTTAAAAAAGAAAATGGTATGTTTGATCCAAAATGGCCGACTTCCTGTTGGGTTTGGACCATGGCTCCAATAGACTTTTTTTTTGCGTCCTGTTGGGTTGTACATGTGTACTAAATTTTATAATCTTCAATAAAAGTAGGGCTTGAGGCAGTTTTGCAATAATGTTATGGCGAGAAGTCTGATTTTGATTCTTGGCCACGCCCACATGGTTTGTCACAGCAAAAATCTTTTGATAACTTTTGATCCCTTATGTCATAAGTCTAGGCTCAGCAAGTTAAAGGTTTGTAGCTCCACCGCTCAAGGAAGAGTTAGCTAACATACAATATAAAGGCGAAAAAGCTAATGATAGCTTTGATTCAAAATGGCGGACTTCCTGTGGGGTTTGGACCATGGCTCCAATACAAATTTTCATAGGTCCTGATGGGTTACACATGTGTACCAAATTTCATAACTGTGATTAAAAAATGGCCTGGGGCGTACATTGTGTTTAACGGCAAACAGACCACATTTGACGCTTGGCCACGCCCACATGCTTTGATGTAATTCATATTTCAATTCAGTTTATTTATATAGCGCTAAATTCACAACACATGTCATCTCAAGGCACTTTACAGTTCAACCAGATCATACAGTCAAATTGATACAAAGTTTTCTATCTAAGGAAAACCAGTTGATTGCATTGACTCATTGACTCAAATACAATCCCTCACACTAAGCATGCTTGTAGCGACAGTGGAGAGGAAAAACTCCCTTTTAACAGGAAGAAACCTCCAGCAGAACCAGGCTCAGTGTGAGCGGCCATCTGCAGAGGCCGACTGGGGTTCAAGGAGACAGAAGCAGAGAAACAAAAAGCAGCTGTAAAAGGCGGCCCCGTCCAGGAAACACACAGCCAGGCAGACAAGCTCCAAGGCAGCTCCCATGCCAGAGGATGAAGAGAGCACATCCACCCAGCCACGGCCAGAGAAACAGGACCACACCTGAAGACAGGCCGATCTCCAACATCTACAAACAAGGGTGTTGATGGAAGCAGCACAGCTGATGTTTCTTTCCTGGATGACGTCACAGCCAAACAGGAACAGACGAGGCAAAGCTACTCTGAGGAAAAGCAGAGAGAGCAGAAGGTTAGAGATTGAACAAACAGATTCTGCAGAATAGGAGAACAGAGAGAGAATTAAGCAGAATGATGAAATGGGGGTCCCTATGTCCTCCAGAAGTCTAAGCCTATAGCAGCATAACTATAGAGATGGCTCAGGATAACCTGAGCCACCCTAACTATAAGCTTTATCAAAAAGGAAAGTTTTAAGCCTAGTCTTAAAAGTAGACAGAGTGTCTGCCTCACGGACTAAAACTGGTAGTTGGTTCCACAGGAGAGGAGCCTGATAACTAAAAGATCTGCCTCCCATTCTACTTTTAGAAATTCTAGGAACCACTAGTAAACCTGCAGATTGAGAGCGAAGTGCTCTGTTAGGAACATAAGGAACAATCAGATCTCTGATATAAGATGGAGCTTGGACATTTAAGGCTTTATATGTGAGAAGGAGGATTTTAAATTCTATTCTTGATTTAACAGGAAGCCAATGAAGAGAAGCCAGGATAGGAGAGATATGATCTCTCTTTTTAATTTTCATCAGAACTCTGGCTGCAGCATTTTGGATCAGCTGAAGGCTTTTAACTACAGTTTGTGGACTTCCTGATAGTAAAGAATTACAATAGTCCAGCCTTGAAGTAACAAATGCATGGACTAGTTTCTCAGAATCACCCCTGGACAGGAGATTTCTAATTTTTGCAATGTTCCTCAGATGAAAGAAGGAAATTCTAGAAACCTCTTTGATCTGGGATTTAAATGACAGGTCCTGATCAAAAATAACACCAAGATTTTTTACTTTATTATCTGAAATCAGTTTAATCCCATCCAAATGAAGTGACTGGCTAATCAGCTTCTTTTTCAGAGACTCTGGTCCAAAGACTATAACTTCTGTTTTGTCTGTATTCAGAAGCAGAAAGTTAAGAGTCATCCAGGTTTTTATGTCTTCAAGACATGCCTGTAATCTATGTAATGGGTTAGCTTCATCTGGATTTATAGACAGATATAGCTGGGTATCATCAGCATAACAGTGGAAATTAATCCCATGCTGTCTAATAACTCTACCAATTGGGAGCATGTATAAAGTAAAGAGAATTGGTCCTAGCACTGATCCCTGTGGTACTCCACAGGTAACCTTTGAGCGTGTTGAAGATCTATCATTAACATAAACAAACTGAATTGATCAGATAGATAAGATTTAAACCAGTCTAGTGCTGTTCCTTTAATTCCAACAAAATATTCAAGTCTTTCTAAAAGAATATTATGGTCAACTGTATCAAATGCAGCACTAAGATCCAACAGGACGAGCACAGATACAAGTCCATTATCTGAGGCCATGAGAATATCATTAGTGACTTTCACCAGAGCTGTTTCAGTGCTATGATGAGCTCTAAAGCCAGACTGAAACTCTTCAAAAAGTTCATTATGTTGTAAGTGGTCGCAAACTTGTTTGGCAACTACTTTCTCAAGAATTTTGGATAAGAAAGGAAGATTGGATAAAGGTCTATAATTAACCAAGTCATCTGGGTCAAGAGATGGTTTCTTAAGCAGAGGTTTAATTACAGCAACCTTAAAAGCTTTAGGTACATATCCCTGTAACAGAGATATATTAATCACATCTAAAATGGAGGAGGAGATCAAAGGGAATACCTCCTTAAATAACCTGGTTTGAACTGGATCTAACATACAAGTTGAAGGCTTAGATGAAGACAATAATTTTGCTAATTCAGAAAGTTCAACTGGTTTAAAGCAGTTTAAACCCGGTTCAGATTCCATGACTACCTCAGGTACAATCGCGGATAGAGGAGTGCTTATGATCTTATTTTTAATAAGATCAATCTTATTTATAAAGAATCCCATAAAATCATTGCTGCTAAGAGCAGGTGGAATGGACGGTTCAACAGAGCTATGGCTCTGGGTGAGTTTGGCAACTGTATTAAAAGGAAATCTAGGATTATTCTTATTCTCCTCTATTAATGAGGAGAAGTATACTGCTCTTGCTTTACAAAGGGTCCTCTTATACAGCAGTAAACCATTTTTCCAGACTAGGAAGGACTCCCGCAGGCCTGTGGAGCGATATTTTCTCTCCAGTTTCCTAGCATTTTGCTTCAAAGTACGCAGCTCTGCATTAAACCACGGAGCAAGCTTTCTATTTTCAATGGTTTTCATTTTCAAGGGAGCTGCGTTGTCTAAGGCAGTACGCAGAGAACTAGCAACCCCATCAACAAAATCATCAACCTGTGAAGGGGAATAAGCTATGCTTTTGCACTCTGCAGCACTGCTCAGCGACACAGAGGAGAGAGAAAGTGAAGCAGATTCTTTAAAATTTATAACTGCACTATCTGATAAAGATCTACTAAAATGTAACCTTCTTTTGGGGGAGGAGAACTCTGTTAAAGTAATCCTGAAGGTTATTAGAAAGTGGTCAGAGAGGACAGGGTTGTGAGGAAATACTGTTATTTGTTCACATTCTATGCCGTATGTCAGCACAAGATCCAAAGTATGAAGATGAGAATGTGTGGGACTATTCACATTTTGAACAAAGCCAATAGTGTCTAAGATAGCATTAAAGGCTGCTCTTAAGCTATCGCCTTCAATGTCAGCATGGATGTTAAAATCTCCCACTATGATGACCCTGTCAGTATTTAATACCAAATCAGAAAGGAACTCTGAAAACTCATCTAAAAATTCAGAGTAAGGACCTGGCTGACGATACAAAGTTACAAAAAGAAGAGGTTTTCTTGCCTTGAAATTTGGATGAGGGAAATTAAGGGTTAAATGTTCAAAAGAGTTGTAGGTATTAACTGTTTTGGGAGTAATCAGTAAGTCAGACTGGAAGATTGTTGCTACTCCTCCTCCTTGCCCAGAACTTCAGGGTATGTGAAAATTTAAATAGCTTGAAGGAGTTGCCTCATTTATGGTCACATAATCCTCTTGCTGCAGCCAGGTTTCTGTAAGGCAAAACAAGTCAATGTGATTATCACAAATCAAGTCATTATCTAGCAGACTTTTAGAGGAAAGCAATCTTATGTTAAACAGACCGCATTTAATTGTTTTAACTTTTTCCCCAATTGGAGTTATTTTGATTTTAATTAGATTATCATGATTTACTCCTTTGGGAATCTTTGCTAATTTATTAGATTTTGGTCGTGGGCAAGACACTGTCTGGATGGAGTAAAGAGTGGGTAACAGTAGAGAAGCTGCAGAGATGTGTGTTAAACTACAACTCTGCTTCCTGGTCTGCACCCTGGGTGGTCAGGGTTTTGGAGGACTAATAAATGTGGCCAGATTCCTAGAAAGAAGAGCTGCACCATCCAAAGTGGGATGGATGCCGTCTCTCCGAATCAGACCAGGCTTTCCCCAAAAGGATTGCCAATTATTAATGTAGCCCACGTTGTTTTCAGGACACCACCTAGACAACCAGCGGTTGAATGACGACATGCGGCTAAACATGTCATCACTGGTCAGATCAGGGAGGGGACCAGAGAAAATTACGGACATTTTTTTGGCAAACTTACACACCGAAGCAACACTAATTTTAGTGACCTCCGATCGGCGTAACCGGGTGTCATTACCACCAGCGTGAATAACAATCTTACTGTATTTAACCTTATCCTTAGCCAGTAGTTTCATGTAGGATTTGATGTCGCCCGTTCTGGCCCCCGGCAAACATTTGACTATGGTCCCTGGTGTCTCTAATGCCACGTTTCTGACTATGGAGCTGCCAATCACCAGAGTGGGCTTCTCAGTGGGTGTGTCACTAAGTGGGGAAAACTGGTTAGAAACGTGAACGGGTTGGTGGTGACCAGTGGGCAGAGATCCACGACTACGCTTTCTGCGTACAGTTACCCAATCGCCTGGCTGCTCAGGCACTTTTGGAGGACAGCTAGGTGGGGGGGCTACTTTAACTCCTGGATGTTCAACAGCTTGAAGCCTGGATTCAAACTCTGACACCCTCGCCTCCAAAGCTACAAAAATACTACACTTATTACACATCCCATTATCACTAAAGGAGGCAGAGGAATAACTGAACATTTGACACAGAGAGCAGGAGAGAGGAGAGGAAGAAGGAAGAGTTGGAAAAGAGTCAAGGGAGGGAGAGAGAGAAGCCATAACAATGCTAAGCTAGCGCTAGCCTAGGCTAGCTACTCCTTGCTATCAGAAATAAAACCGTGTGAAACTGACAAGTGCTCAGTAGAAGAGTGCAGCAGAAGGTGCTATGTTTTAAACTAGTCAGTTAGAGTTACTTAGATACAGAGATATCACAGAGAAAATAACTTAACTTCAGATGGAGTTCCTCTGGACAGCTGCAGCAGCTGTAGAAAAATTCCTTTGATAACATTTGATCCCCTATACCTCAGCTCAAGGTGGAGTAAGTTTGAACTCTGTAACTAAAAAGCTCTAGGAGGAGTTCGCTCAAATAGTTTGCAAAGGTAAAAAAGCAAAGGGATTTCGTTGATTCAAAATGGCCAACTTCCTGTGTGGTTTGGACCATGGCCCCAAGAGGCTTTTTTGTAGGTCCTGGGGGCTTACATAAGTGGTCCAAGTTTCAGAACTCTCAGTCATAACATGGCATGGGGCTTACCCTTTGTTTCCCTGCCTAATGACCAAGTTTGACGCTTGGCCATGCTGTTAAGGAAGAAAATATTCTAAAATAGTTAACTTTGGAAAAAGGTTGGCTTCTCTCTTCCTTCCCAGGTTCCTCTCGGCGAGCTGCATGTGGCCACAAGGAAAACCAGCAATGCGTGTTGACGTCACAGAATTACAGAGTTTAATCCAATATAAGACAATGCACAAACTTAGAAATAAGACAATGCACAAACTTAGAAATTGGAAGTAGGTGTGATAAAGGGCTTAGGATAAGAGTGTCATGTGACTTTTAGGGTTAGATTAAATGGTCTGGTTATTTGTTCCAATTTGGAGTGTTAGGAAACCTAGAAATTGAAGTGATTGTCAATGTTACAATATTATAAAAAAAACAATTGGATCATTCCAGTGCTCCAGCCTGGAACTGATGCCACACATTTCTCCCGCTGAGAAAGTAAAAACATCTGTAAATCTGTTATTTTGTACTTTTCATTTCAACACAAAACACATTCTAAAAGTAATTCACATCAAAAAAGAATCCTGAAAGAGTGAGCTGGAAATATCAGTGCTAACAGAACTGAAGCACTCCCAAAATGCAAATGGGGGGTCAATCAATCCCCCTGCTGTGAAACAAAACTTTTAACCAAAATGGAGAAACCTCTGTCCCACAGAAGCACATTTTAACAGAAAATTAGTAATACAACATCCAGCAAAAACATTTGAAAATATTTCATAACACAATCTTGAAACACAAATCACTTCTGCACAATCTCAGCACAATTCAGACACAGACAGACAAATAGACAGCAGCGCGTGGTGGAATATATAACGGGGGAAGACAGACACACAGCCATAGATCAACCCGCAGCCAAGCACGCACACAAACACAAAGAAACGTACAAAACACAGAAACACAGACATCGTAGTTCAGTCAAGAAAAGACAGAAAAGAAAAGAAAATGTCAGGTGCCGGCAAAAAGAATGTATGACGCATCTTTTAATTTTCCAACTTCACTTTTACAAATCCCTTTTGTTCTCATTTTAACTTCTCAGTCCGTTAAGGTGATTCAACCTGCTATCAGTCCTTTAAGGTGATTCATCCTGCTAAATTAATTATTCTCAGTCCTTTATACTACTAGCAACTCGATTCAGAGTGCCAGAGAAAGGTGATCCGACCTATTAGTCCTTTTTCCATGAGTGATACAACTCGGTCCAATTAACCCAAACAATTAATTATAAGTCCACTGGAGATGAGCCATAATCTCCGGGCTGATACAAGCCCCTGCTAATCAATACACAGACACCCGAAATTCTTTTATTGAGGCACAGGCATGGATCCTCAGGGTAAAGAATATAATAAAAAACCCAGCTTAAAATCAGAGTTAACGTAAAGGCTCTGTTTGAACTAGCCAAAGTTCCCTGTAATGTGTATTTATACAAATCCTTAAACAACCGACTCTTTTAGGAGGGATTCTATCTACCTCTTAAGCTTCTAAATTCTGAGGCCGCACACAGCAAGAGCAATCAGCCACGGTCCAACCACACGGCGCTTCAGACAACTAAAAAATAATCAAATACTGTCTTACCACACCGAAGCGTCGGGCCGAAACGGATCAATCAGTGCCAAACAGCCGCCCACCGAGATTCCAGAACCGGCACGAGCCCCCAATTGTTAAGGAAGAAAATATTCTAAAATAGTTAACTTTGGAAAAAGGTTGGCTTCTCTCTTCCTTCCCAGGTTCCTCTCGGCGAGCTGCATGTGGCCACAAGGAAAACCAGCAATGCGTGTTGACGTCACAGAATTACAGAGTTTAATCCAATATAAGACAATGCACAAACTTAGAAATAAGACAATGCACAAACATAGAAATAAGACAATGCATAACTTAGAAATAAGACAATGCATAAACTTACACCAGAAACTGCAGAACAACGGAGACATACATTCAATTACCTGACATAAATGGAGAGAAGGAAAGAAAGCAAAGACGTACAAAGACATCTTTGGAGAGTTGCAAGAGCAAATCTGATTTGTTACTTCTATGTAGAAAGCTTTATCCTCTTGTATTTAATTTATTCAAATAAGGCTGGCTTTTGCTCCTCCAACCAGGAGCTATCTTGGACACTCAGAAAAACTTAGAGCTTCCCCTAATTTACGGCCTGGCGTCCAGGAATTCTAACGTCTTCTGGCTAAGATAAACATAAGATAAGACCTCACAGAATAGCTGTTGGAATGCGGGGGCCTCTTTCCTACCATAAATTCTCAGGAACAAACTTAAATTCACAAACTAAAAATAATCATTTTTCTTTAACAACGCCCACATGCTTTGATGTAGAAAAATTCCTTTGATAACTTTTGATCCCCAATGCCTCAACAATCACTTTGCTTTTTACCTTCGTTACCTGTTTGAGCGAATTCCTTCTAGAGCTTTTGAGTTACATACTTCAAACTAACTCCAACTTGACTTGAGGCATAGGGGATCAAAAGTTATCAAAGGATTTTTTCTACATCAAAGCATGTGGGTGTGGCCAACCATCAAACGTGGTCATTAGGCAATGAAACAAAGGGTAAGCCCCATACCATGTTATGACTGAGAGATGTGAAACTTGGACCACTTATGTAGCCCTTCAGGACATACAAAAAAGCGTCTTGGAGCCATGTTCCAAACCCCACAGGTAGTCTGCCATTTTGAATCAAAGCCATCATTAGCTTTTTCGCCTTTATATTGCATGTTAGCTAACTCCTCCTTGAGCGATTGAGCTGCAAACTTCTAACTTGCTGACCCAAGACTTAAAATATAAAGGATCAAAAGTTACCAAAAGATTTTTGCTGTGACAAAGCATCAAAAATCAGACTTCTCACCATAACAGTATGACAAAACTGCCCCATGCCTTGCTTTTATTGAGGATTATTAAATTTGGTACACATGTACAACCCAACAAACATTAACAAAAAATTAAATAGGAGCCATGGTCCAAACCATACAAGGAGTCAGCCATTTTGGATCAAAGATACAATTTTCTGTATCATCAGATCAGCTGTGTTGACGTAGAGAAAACTTCTAAAACCTGCTGGACAATGGTCCTCAAGGACCAACTTTGGGGATGCCGGCTATATATGGCCCTTACGTATTGTCAATAAAAAAGTTATGACAATAATATTTCCAAATAACTGCATGTGGGCTTGGTTGAACATAATTTTTTTGTCATGTGACTGTAAACAAAAGCTAAGCTAAAAGCCATGTTTTGACTGAAAGTTGTGAAATTTTGTACATGTGTAACCCATAAAAACCTACAAAAAAGTTTATTCGAGTCATGGTCCAAAGCCCACATGAGGTTGGCCATTTTAAATAAAAAAAAATTAAATTTTCTCAATTTAATTTGAAATAAATTCTGTTTATTTAATATACAGTGAACCCAAAACAACAAAATTACATTTTCTAAGTAAGGAAAACCAGGTGATAGGATAAAGTTGTTTACTGGAAAGCATTCTCTCACACCAAGCATGCTTGTAGCAACAGTGGAGAGGAAAACTCCCTTTTAATAGAAAGAAACCTCCAGCAGAACCAGACTCTGTATGAGTGGCTATCTACAGAGGCTGACTGGGTTCAAGGAGACAGAAGCAGGCATAGAAAAATTAACAGATACAAAAGAAACTGTGAACCAGCTTCACAGGCGGCCCTTTCCAGGAAACACACAGCCAGGCAGACGAGCTCTGGGCCAGGTCCCATGTCCTGAGGATGAAAGAGTGCACATCCAGTTAGTCACAGTCAGAGAAACAGGACTACACCTAATAACTGTTCAAGCTCCAACATCTATAAACAAATGTGTTGATGGCAGCAGCACAGCTGATACTTGTCTCCATGATGGATTTACAGCCAAACAGGAACAGGCCAGATGAAGGTACTATAAGAAAAGAGAGCAGAACAATACAACTTAACATTGAGCTTTTGAGTTATAGATTTCATATTTCACTATGCACAGACTTTAGAAATAGCAGGGATCAGGGGTTCAGTTGTCCTTCTTTCCACCAGAGGGAGCCATTGATGTTTTTCAGCTAAGATAGATCCTCTCCTAAAGGAGAAGTGGGTCTCCCAAATTATTCTAAGCCTCCACTGGACGCACAAGTTCACATCAGCTCCAGTGAGTCGTCCGTCCGCCAAACTTTCCCAGCATCAAACTATAATTTACCTTTTCATTGCCTTTGATGTAGTGGCCTGGTCTTTTTGTTTCCATCTCAGTTTCTCCAGGAAGAAGGTGTCTTAAATTTAATTTGTGGTTGTCCAGCAACATTGTCAGGTAATTCTGAATATATTATAATCATAAAGTAGTGAATAAAGTACGACACAAAGTCAAAATATAGATTTCTATTCTCAAAAAGAGATATTTACCCATATCAGAAAATACTTTCCAAGACAATGTGAAATTTTTTTAAAGGTCTTCACTGTAAATCACAGCATATATTTGTAACAGTTAATTTTACGCACACTCAAGATTTCATGTCAAAGCTGAAGGGAATATAAATGTTTAATATTTCCAACACTTTTTGTTTGGAAGCCATATGGTTACATGTTGTGGTTATTTTACTGTTTTACCAAATGTCTTAATTGGTTATACTTAAAACAAGTCATGTCAAAAGTATTGGTGCCAGTTATTTTTGATTTGGTCATATTTTTGTAACAAAAATTTTATACAGCTCCATGATGGGGAGCAGGGATTCAGTTGTCCTTCTATCCACCAGAGGAAGGCATTGAGGTTTTTCTGCTAAGTTAAGAGCTGGCGATATATCTCCTCCTATAAGAAAAGCAGGTCTCCCAATTCATTTTCAGCCTCCATTGGACCCACAGGTTGACATCAGCTCCAGTGAGTCGTCCCTCCGCCAAACTTTCCCAGCATCAAACTATAATTAACCTTTTCATTGCCTTTGATGTAGTGGCCTGGTCTTTTCCTGTTTCCATCTCAGTTTCTCCAGGAAGAAGGTGTCTTAAATTTAATTTGTGGTTGTCCAGCAACATTGTCAGGTCATTCTGAATGAACTATACATAACGAAAGAAGTAGAGGTACAGAAGACAACTGTCAACTAGCTTCATAGGCGGCTCTGTGGAGGAACCACACAGCCAGGCAGACGAGCTCTGGGCCAGGTCCCATGTCCTGATGATGAAATAGCACACATCCGGTTAGTCACAGTGTGAGAAATAGGACTACACCTAATAACTGTTCAAGCTCCAACATCTAGAAAAAAAGGTGTTGATGGCAGCAGCACAGCTGATATTTCTCTCCAGGATGGTGTCACAGCCAAACAGGAACAGATGAGGCAAAGCTACTCTAAAAAAGCAGAGAGAAAAGAACATTAGAGATTGAAATTAACAGATCTTGAAGTATATCGACACATTGCCAAAGTATACATTTTTAAAACTTTAATAAATAATGTAAACATATATCATAACGTGAAAACTTAGGATGAAATGTAAATGAGGATGCTTGTTTTAGCTGCGAGGGCCGCGCAATGCCACTTGTGGCTTTAATTCCATTATGAAATTCTTGAAAAGTGCCCTAACTTCGGGGCCCCTGAGGACCCCTTAAACATGCTCAAAAACGAAAACCTTTGATAACTTTTAATCTCCAATGCCTTAACTGCATAATGACCAAGTTTGAAGTCAATAGCTCATAATCCCTAGGAGGAGTTCGTTAAAGTTTGACATGAGCGAAAATGAAAAATGGCCAAAAATCGCACTTTGACCCAAAATGGCCGACTTCCTGTGGGTTTTAGAGCATACCTCCAAGAGACTTTTTTCATGATTTGAGGAGATCTACCTGTGTACCAAATTTCAAATCTCTGTGACTTAGTTTCCTCCAACTCAAGTTAGGGGGCGCTGTGGCGTAATTTGGGGGCAGCCATTTTGGATTCCATTATAGACCGGCTATTTCACGCGGGGGACAATTTACTGCCATGTTTTTGTGAGTTTTTGAATATGCGAAGTCCCTGTAAAATGCGTTCAAAGTGCTACAAGAATCGTAATTAAAGCCACAAGCAGCATTGTGCGGCCCTCGCAGCTCGCACCGCCTGGTATGTTGCAACCACGGGAACCAAGCGACCGCCGCCTCCACACTCCTTCCAAGCCTATGCTCCTGCTCTTCAGCCTCTGCCTGCTGCTGGTTCTCCTCATCCTCTTCATCACCCTGCTGCTGCTTCTCTTCATCCTCCTCCTCTTTCTCCTTCTGCTGCTGCCAGTTTCCCATACTCTTCCTCCTGTAGCTTCTCCTCATCCTCCTGCTAATGCCACTTCTCATGCTCCTCCTCCTGCTGCTCTGATTGTGTCTCCTTCTCCCCCGGCCTGCTGCTGCTTCTCCCAATCCTCTTCATCACCCTGCTGCTGCTTCGCCTAATCCTCTTCATCCTCCCCCTGCTTCTGCTGTTTCTCATCCTCATCATCCTTCCCCTCCTGTTACTTCTCCTCCCCGTACTGGTACTATGTTGACTTTCCATATTGAGGTTATAAAAGCATGGTTTTGCATGACTGGAGTTTAGAGTTTGATGCTTAGCCACGCCCACATCCTTCCATGTAAAATAATAATTTTGATAACTTTTAATCTGCTAATGTCTATAGTCCATGCAAAGTGAATTTGAAGACTCTAACTCAAAAAAACCCAAGAGCCCTTCACTGAGATACATCATGACTTAAAAACAGAAAATGGTATCTTTGATCGAAAATGGCCGACTTCCTGTTGGGTTTGGACCATGGCTCCAATTGACTTTTTGTGCATCCTGATGTGTTACACACGTGTACCAAATTTCATAACTGTCATTAAAAAATGGCCTGGGGCTTGCATTGTGTTTAATAGCAAAGGGACCACATTTGATGTTTGGCCACACCCACATGCTTTGATGTAGAAAAAAATCCTCTGATAGCTTTTCACCTCCTGTACCTCAGCTCAAGGTGGAGCAAGTTTGAAGTCTGTAACTCAAAAGCTCTAGGATGAGTTCGCTCAAATAGGTTATGAATCTAAAAAAGCAAAGTGATTGCTTTGATTCAAAATGGCCGATTTCCTGTGGGGTTTGGACCATGGCTCCAAGAGCATTTTTTGTAGGTCCTGTGGGTTTACATAAGTGGTCCAAGTTTCAGAACTCTCAGTCATAAATTGGCATGGGGCTTACCCTTTGTTTCACTGCCTATTGACCAAGTTTGACGCTTGGCCACGCCCACATGCTTTGATGTAGAAAAATTCCTTTGATAACTTTTGATCCCCAATGCCTCAACTAGAGGTGGACCTAGTTTGAAGTCTGTAACTCAAAAGCTGTAGGAGGAGTTCGTTCAAATATAGAGGCTAGAAATTGCAAAATTATGGTGAAAATTTTAATTTCAATCCAAAATGGCCGACTTCCTATGGGGTTTAGACCATGGCTCCCAGAGGCTTTTTTGTAGGTCCTGGTGTGTTTAACATGTGTGCCAACTTTCATAATCATAAGTCATTGCATGGCTTGGGGCTGGTCATTTTAGTGTTTCTAGGGGGCGCTGTAGAGAAAGTAAGCCACGCCCACCAATTATTAGCCTAGATTCTTGTGTGGGCTAAGACCAGGTTCCATCATAGTGACTTTGGTGCAGATTGAAGGATCTATGAGGAGATGAGAGCCAAAAGTATGGTCACTCCTAACTTTGCCAGGTCACCATGGCAACGCCATTAAACTCAAAATCCTTGTGCTTTCAACAAAGTTAGACCAACATGTTTTCTATCATCTGACAAAGTTTCAAGGTGCTGGTGTTTAAAATGACTGAAAGGGACCCTCCCAAATGAAAAAAGTGAATTTCTTCCCTTAGGGGGCAGTGCTTAGATGATGTCATCATTTGACCAGCCAGTATGCTCAAGCACCCAAAGGGGCTCCTTACTGCCAAACGTGGTTCGATTTGATTTTTTTTTGTAAAAGTTATTCCACTTTGAAATTCTTGAAAAGTGGCCTAACTTCGGGGCCCCTGGGGACCCCTTAAACATGCTCAAAAACTCAAGCTTTTGATAACTTTTAATCTCCAATGCCTTAACTGCATAATGACCGAGTCTGAAGTTGATAGCTCATAATCCGTAGGAGGAGTTTGTTAAAGTTCGACATGAGCGAAAATGAAAAATGGCCAAAAATCGCACTTTGACCCAAAATGGCCGACTTCCTGTTGGTTTTAGGGCATACCTCCAAGAGACTTTTTTCATGATTTTATGAGTTCTGCCTATGTAACAAATTGCAAATCTCTGTGACTTACGGTACTCCCCATCTCATTCTAGGGGGCGCTGTTGAGGCATTAAAATACGTAAATTTCACGCGGGGGACAATTTTCAGTGAAGTTTGGTGACTTTTCCAATATGATAAAGCCTCCAAATAAGCGATTCATTGGGGAGAATAATAATAAAAATTCGAATTACAATAGGCCTTTGCAGCGCTTTGCTGCTCGGGCCTAATAAAATTGAAGAAACAAAGAGTTTGTGTGCCTATATGCTGCAACGTTTTTGTTTGTGGATATGCAAGTTCCAGCTCAAGGCTGGTCTGTGATTGTTATGTGCTGGGCTTAGTAGAGTCTTATCTAAGGGGTTAGATTGGGTAGTTGGGGTCCTAAGTTTAGTGTTGTAGCTAAAAGGGTTTGGGTAGTGTTAAGGAAGAAAATATTCTAAAATAGTTAACTTTGGAAAAAGGTTGGCATCTCTTCCTTTCCCAGGTTCTTCTCGGCGAGCTGCGTGTGGCCACAAGGAAAACCAGCAATGCGTGTTGACGTCACAGAATTACAGAGTTTAATCCAATATAAGACAATGCACAAACTTAGAAATAAGACAATGGACAAACTTATACCAGAAACTGCAGAACTACGGAGACATACATTCAATTACCTGACATTACCTGACATAAATGGAGAGAAGGAAAGAAAGCAAAGACGTACAAAGACATCTTTGGAGAGTTGCAAGAGCAAATCTGATTTGTTACTTCTGTGTAGAAAGTTTTATCCTCTTGTATTTAATTTATTCAAATAAGGCTGGCTTTTGCTCCTCCAACCAGGAGCTATCTCTGACACTCAGAAAAACTTAGAGCTTCCCCTAATTTACGGCAAACATCTGGCTAAAGAAAACATGAGATAAGACCTCACAGAATAGCTGTTGGAATGCGGGGGCCTCTTCCTACCATAAATTCTCATGAACAAACCCAAACTCAGTCCTTTGGTTCAAGGAAAGGCCATCTACACAAACTTGTTCAAAATTAAGAAATATGTTCAAAATGAGAGTGCTCAACATACCTTTTACACATGCCATAAGATTAACTGTATTAAAAACTAAAAATAATCATTTTTCTTTAACAGTAGCTGTTCTAAATTGGAAGTAGGTGTGATAAAGGGCTTAGGATAAGAGTGTCATGTGACTTTTAGGGTTAGATTAAATGGTCTGGTTATTTGTTCCAATTTGGAGTAGGCGTATTGGGTGTGTTTAATAGGGTTAAGGTGAGGATAACCTATGACTTTAGTCATTCCGTAAAAATTCAAAAAATATCCACTGGACTTGGTTTTCAAGATTTGAAGACGTTTCGCCACCTCTCCAGGAAGCTTTCTCAATTCACATTTGAATTGAGAAAGCTGACTGACTATGACCTGGATGACTGAGAACCTTCATCAGCACTATGACTTTAGGGTTAGGTTACGTGGTCTGGGCAGGTGTATTGTGTGATATACGGCTTAGGGTTAAGGCCTGGGTGTCATGTGACTTTAGGGTAAGATTAAAGGGTTAGGGTGAGGGTGAGGGTCAAGGTGACGGGGCAAGGGACCCAGTAAACTAAATTCCCCCACTCCCACCCCCCAGCCCTTCCCGGTGCACGGGCACATCTGCCAGGGCCGCCACGGGCGGCTCCTAACCTCTCATTCAGGTCTCTGGGGATCAGTGTGTCCAACCTGCGGATCCACAGTCTTTCTGCCCTTCTCCTCTGGGCTGTAGACCAGGCTGGTTTGCATTCAAGCACCAGGGCAGAGACTGCATCCCATCCGTGGTCAACAAAGTGTTGCACTAGGGGTACGTGTGTTTCTTTGTGCTTTATAATGTTGTATCTATGCTGGGTGAAGCGTGTAAGGAGGCTGTTACCTGTTTCACCAACATAGTACATGTTGCACACTTTGCATATAATTAAATAAATACATTTTTTTGACTCGGGGTGTCCTGATCTGTCTGATTTAAAAATTGTTTTGATAAATTTGTTTTGTCCCCAGTGCAACTGTTTGTAGAACCCAATGTGACCTTTCACCTTGGGTTTCTTCAAAGGTTTGACCTTAGCATGGACGAGTAAATCCCTCAGGGTTTTTGTTTCTTTTGTAAGCCGTGATTATTTTATAATTTTGGAGCAAAGAAGTGTCAGATTGGAATTTAGTAAAATTATTTTTGATTCTATGTGCAAAGTGTCCTGCTTAGGAGGAGAATGTTGTGATCAGAAGGATCATGGGTGATGCATCAGGGGGTCTGGATTCAGGGAAGTACTTCCTGCATGCTCTCAGGAAGAATCTGGAATATTCTCTCTTACGAAGAGCAGAAAACAGAGTCCTAGTTGTTTCCTCAAAGTCTGTTTTCTGTGTACAAATTCTATGAAATCTGAGGAGTTGTGATTTAACTAGGCCAGCAAAAGTGTGCCTAGGATGATAACTGGTTTTGAATAATAGAGCATGTGTGTCTGTAGGTTTGAAGAAGACTTTTATATCCAATTTATGTGTTTTATCAAATGGTTTCCCTTTATATGTGGTGCTGTCCAGAAAATCTACCGCTTTAACGCTGGTGGTGGACTTTACTTTAAGTTATGTGTGTTCAGGTGATGGAGGAATTCCTGAAATTTTGCTTCCGAATGAGTCCAGACCCCCCAGATGTCATCCAGGTACCTGAAGTAGTGCAGTGGGGCCTTCCTGCACATACTGAGGGCTCCTGTTTCCCAATCAGCCATGAAGATGTTTGCATATGCCGGTGCAAACTTTTCCCTTGATCTGTAGGAAAAATGTAAGTCGTTTCTTTTTAGGTTTATTTCCAATAATTGTAGGAGCTCTCGATGTGGTCTCTTCGCATTTAGATATTTAAAGAATACATTTTAATGCCTTTATTTATATCAATATTGGTATATAGGCTATCAATGGTGAATAGTAAATAAAATAGAGTCCTGAGGTAGAGAAAGTAGCTTAATTTTATTAACAAAGTCATGTATCTTTAATATAGCTTTTATGTAATATAGATAATGGGTATAGATAGTGATCAATAATCTCTGCTGTATAATAGGTCTCGATGCTGCGATCAGAGACTATGGGCCTGCCAGGAGGGATCTCGTGGGGTTTTCTCCACTTTTCTGGTTCCTTGTGGATTTTGGGGAGTAAATAAAACCTCCTGGCTCTGGGCTCAGAGGACCAGCGTAGGTAGGACTATTGTTTGGCATTAATACATTTCTTTATTATATAAATCATCAATATTCTTATTTAATAGGTGGATTGTATTCATATAAATAGGGGGTTTGGTGATATCTGGAAGGGATCATGTCTATGATTGAATTGTATGTTTTTGGAAGCTGGAATCTGAGTCCACCACCTCTGTTTAAAGTTGTTTTTTCTCTCTTAACATAGAAGGCTTCCTTCACGCCCCTCTCAAACCACCTATTTTCTTTATTCAGAATATGGACATTCTGGTCCTCAAAAGAATGTCCTTTGTCCACCTTGTTTGAAGAAGTTGCCAGGTTCGTCAATAAAGTCAAGCTTTCACAACATCATAAAACAAAAGAAAGACAAAAAGCCAAATTCAAAAGATTACAACAGAAAGCAGCATTTAAACAAGAGAGCAACATGACTCAGGAGGTTCAACATCAAGGTTGAAGACAAGTGGGTCAAAAACCTATCTAGCAGACCACTGACAAAACCAGAGATGGATGTACTGAGTAAAGGCCTGAATTTTGCCATTGCTCCACAAGAAGTACCCATTGTGGAACTGATCGTGGCCACTAATCGGCCATCAGAAACAACAACCTGGCTGAAACGGAGGCAGAGCAACTCAGAATGAAGGTAACAGCCACCCTGTCCAGTGCCAAACCACCTCCTTCCTGTTGGGATCTGGAGAAGTTCCACCTTTCTCCAGCAGAGTCCGCCGTGGATCCTCCTGAGCTGAGCCTTCGACACAACTGAGGCGCATCTCATCATCAGAGGATCTACAGTATATAACCTGCCTTCAGACCTTGCCTCAACGCCGCAGTGTTTATGCAGTTTGGTTAGCACATGAGCCTAGCTTCTTCTGAGAACCTTTGTTGCTCCTGACTCCTGATTGGATTCTAATCCCTCTTTGTCTCTGCTTTCAGGAATCCAGTTTTTCCTTGTAAGCTCTGGATGAGCTTAACCTGCCGAGCCAGCCCTCTGAGCCAAACCTGAAGACCCTTCTCTGGATTCTCATGCAGCTCTGAACTAAGAGCTGGAAACCCAAAGCCAAGGTCTGACCTCACGCTAGAAGTAAGACGCTGAAGCGGTTATTGGACTCTGCTGAACTAAACAGTCTCTGGACCCAACAGTTCCTCTCTCAAAGCCAAACCCGGACACCTCAAGGTATAAATCTGAAACTCTCAAACTCAGACTCATCTGCTTCCAAGCTAACTGAACTGTCATCCTCACAGACTCCAGTGAACCTGCCCCCAGGCCTGAACCAGTACCAGTGTTTATTCCATGTGCTTGTGCTCAATAAATCTTGTTAAACTTTTCATCTGTTTCCATGGTGTTCTGCATACTGGGCTTTTCTGAAACCCATCATGACACTTCCAACCTCACACCCCAGGAAATGAAAGCCATAACATCCCTGAGCCAGGACCAAAGCATCACCATATTACCAGCAGACAAAGGAAGATGCACCGTAGTCCTCAACACCTCAGACTACCAAGACAAAATTATCACTCTACTGAAGGACACTAATACATATGAATCCTTGAAAAGAGATCCAACCAGTGGCTACAAAAATAAAATAATAGACTATCTCAAACAACTTGAAAAAGACAAGGTAATTAACAGCACAGCCTATTTCAGATTATATCCAGGGGAGGAAATCCCATGCTTATATGGACTTCCAAAAATTCACAAAGAAGGGGCCCCACTCAGGCCCATTGTCAGCAGCATTAACTCAGCAACATACAACATTGCTAAACAGCTTACTAATATCTTAGCTCCCTTGGTGGGGAACACCACATCACATAGAAAACTCCAAAGACTTTGCAAACAAAGCCAAACATTTAAGGATGGCACCAGGAGAAACCCTGGTATCGTTCGATGTTACTTCACTTTTCACATGCATACCTATAACAGAGGCAGTGGAAACAGTCAGGACATGTCTTGAACAAGATAGTGATTTAATCAACAGGACTAATTTCACTCCGGACCAGATCTGCACACTACTGGGCCTTTGTCTTTCCACAGCCTATTTCAAATTCAGAGGTAATTTTTACAGACAGAAGCATGGCTGCGCAATGGGATCTCCAGTATCACCAATTGTAGCCAATCTTTACATGGAAGAAATGGAAAAGAGAGCTTAGACATTTTCAACGGGACACCACCAAGCCACTGGTTTAGATACGTGGATGACACCTTCGTCAAAATCCAGCTAGAGGAAGTGGAAGCTTTCACCAAACACATCAACTCTGTTGACCGTAACATCAAATTCACCAGAGAGGATGCCAAGGACAACAAACTACCCTTTCTGGACTGCTTGGTGAGCATGGAAGGAGATGGAAGCTTAAACATTGAAGTGTATAGGAAACCTACTCACACAGACCAGTATCTTCTTTTTGACTCACACCACCCACTGGAACACAAACTCTCAGTCATCAGAACCTTAAAACACCGGGCAGAACATGTCCCTACTAAAACAGATGGGAAGCAAAAAGAACAGAAACACATCAAAGATGCTCTCCGAAACTGTGGATATCCAAACTGGGCTTTTATCAAATCAGCAAGGAAATCCAAAAGACTTGCAACAGAAGACAGTGATGGGAAAATTAAACGCAAAAACATCACAATCCCTTATGTTGCTGGAGTGTCTGAAAAGCTCAAGAGGATTTTCTCCAAACACAAGATCCCAGTACATTTCAAGCCAAACCAAACCCTTAAACAGAGGCTAGTTTATCCTAAGGATAAAACCCCCACACCGAATATGAGCGGAGTGGTATATGCTGTTCAGTGCAGCGAGGAATGCTCTGATCTTTATATTGGAGAAACCAAACATCCGTTCCACAGACGCATGGCGCAACACAGAAGAGCGGCCGCCTCTGGACAAGACTCCGCAGTACACCTACACCTTGTGGACAAAGGACATTCTTTTGAGGACCAGAATGTCCATATTCTGGATAAAGAAAATAGGTGGTTTGAAAGGGGCGTGAAGGAAGCCATCTATGTTAAGAGAGAAAAAACAATTTTAAACAGAGGTGGTGGACTCCAACATTCCAGCTTCCAAAAACATACAATTCAATCATAGACATGATCCCTTCCAGGTATCACCAAACCCCCCACCCCATCACAGAGGAACGAGGGACCTACCCACTCCAGCCGGTGAACAATACCTCCTTAATGACCGACCCTTAACAATCATATACAGGTTTCAGGTATTACAGGAGACAATCCCCCCCTTAATGACAATCCCCCCTTTAACGACCGACCCCTAGAATCATAGACAGGTTCAGATATTACAGGCTAACGATGGAACTAAACGACCCATTCATCGGTTACCATTTGCATGTTTCCAAGCAATACAAGGCCTTCTCCATATAAGACTCAAACTCACTGCTGATCCAGACATTTGAATTGAGAAAGCTTCCTGGAGAGGTGGCGAAAGGTTTTCAAATCTTGAAAAACCAAGTCCAGTGGATATTTTTTGAATTTTTACGGAATGACTATGACCTGGATGACTGAGAACCTTCATCAGCAATAAGTATCATTGTGTAATTGTTTATATCCCTCCCATAAATATTGCTCTCTGTCCATAATGATAACAGAGCTGCCCTTATCAGCAGGTTTAATTATATTATTGTTATTCATTAATTTCTTAAGTGCTTTAGTTTCTAATATGTTTAGGTTAGGTATGGTTTTAATACATTAAATGTTTTATCTATATATTTCAGATCTTGTGAAATTATTTTTTCTACCTCAGGAGGAAGAGAAGAAATAGGAGGAGACCAGCTCGACTCCGCCATAAAAGGTAAGTTATTATTATTTTTATTTCCATCCTCATCTTTGTAGTAGATTTGATCCTTCTGTGGTAGTTTTGTAGCTCATGTCTCCTTTGGATTTTAAGTTTGCCCAAATTATTATTACCCTGGATCACTGAGAGTAAATGTTTTAGACAGATTACATATGTTTTTATTGTTGACAATCTGAGAGTGCCCCTCCTTCCTTTGCAGGCTCTTGGGGCTCTCTATTTTAGCCACTCACCCCAGTGACTCAGCATGCGGGCTGCAGTGGCTTTAGACCACTGGACGTTGTCTAGTCTTGGCTCCTTGGCTCAGTACGTTAAGCCGGTTATTACTGATTTAGGGGTTAAGATGGATGCTGGTCTTAAAATGGAACATCAGAGCCCTTATAAAGTCCAGCTTTTTCCACTTAAGGCAGCTAGCCAAAGTAAAACCCATTCTATCAAAACAACATTTTGAAACAGTGATCCATGCATTTGTGACCACACGGCTGGATTACTGTAACTCACTTTAAACAGGGGTCAGCGACTTGTATATTTCCCAATTTCAGAGGGTTCAAAATGCTGCTGCACGTCTTTTAACAGGTACACGAAAATTTAACCACATCTCCCCTGTTTTAGCTTCCTTACACTGGCTGTCAGTACATTTTAGGATTAATTTTAAAATTCTTTTATTTGTTTTTAAAACTCTTAATGGCCTTGCTCCTTCTTATCTGTCTGAGCTGTTGCATTCTTACACACTCTCCCGTCCCTCGGGTCAGCTGATCAGTTGCTTCTGAGGGTCCCAAAGACAAAATGCAGCTCAGAGGAGACCGTGCTTTTTCTGTGGCAGCTCCTAAGCTGTGGAACGATCTGCCTCTGAGCAGAAGACAGGCCTCTTCTCTCGCTGTTTTTAAGTCCCTTATTAAGACTCATCTTTTTTCTTTGGATTTTGGCACAATTTGAGAGGTTTTACTTTGTTTTATTCTCTTTGTATATTAATATGTATTTTACACAGGTTTTTTTCTATTTTATAATTTCATTGTATTTTATGATTGTGTACAGCACTTTGGTCCTGTCTGGTGCATAAAGTGCTTCATAAGTAAAGTTGGTATGGTATGGTCACTGATCACAGTGAACAGCTGTCTCTCCAGTGCCGGGATGAAGCGGTTGAGCTGTGAGATGTGCATGTTCATGTGAGAGAGAATCATCTGTTCCTGGAGAGGCAGTGCTGTTGAGAAATTTATCACAGGGACAAAGATCTCAGCATTTGGACATTTAACCCTGGCTGCTCTCAATGTCTCTCTCATCTCCTTCACATCTGCTTTTTTGTCCCTCTGAGCTCTGTGGTTGATACCTAGAGATAGGATCACACGCTCCACGTCCTCCGTCACTGGTGCCTTTTCAAAAAGGTGAGTCATGTGTCTCTATTTAGCCCCTTGGAAACTGTTAACCTGTGTTTCAGGGTATTTTAAAGTCAATCTGGCGTTTGCCTGAAACTTGGCCACATTTGAGTCACCTAGAACAGCACATTTATGAGTCAGATTAAGGGAACACTCATTTGTCTGGCTGCCACAGTTACCTGAACAGATAATGGTTCGATGGACCCACTGGTGAAGGATGCTGCAGCTGGACCAGGAGTCCTCCCCCTGGTGGTGAAGGTGAGTCGTCGCTGTGTGCTGGCCTTCAGTCTCCTTTGCAGCGGCATCAGTCTAGGCCTCAGTGAAGCCCGCCGTCCGATCTGGGAAGAGCTGGAGGCCTTAAAGGCTCTTGGCACTTTAATAAAGTTGAGTCAAGACAGAATACAGCAAGTAAAATGGAATGTTTCGGTGAGGAATCAACCTTCATCAGGCAACTTGCTGTCTCAACTAACAATCAGTCAGAATGGACTTTCTGGCATCCGAATAAGGTCCAGGCTCTTCTCTGCTCCAGGCTTAAAATATATTTATAACTTCCTCCAGTTAAACACGTCCTTGTCAATCTTGAAACACTTCAGAGATGCCTTGACCACAGCGTAAAAAAGATTTCCCAATTTTTTTTCCCTGCCGGGTTCTTCCACCAAGAAGAAAACCATTCCGAAGGAGCCAAGTCCGGCGGAAGCTAATGCTAGCACCTCAGAGCTAACCAACCAAACAACTATGGAGTTGATCTTATATGTGAGGAACATGATGTTTTTGCACCAATAATGGATAATTAAAGCTGGTATTTCTGTCTAATGGATCAACAGTTCTGTCACATTTATTGCACTAATAAATGTTTTTATTTTGATTGAATTGATAGTTAAGACCTCCTTAAAGAGGTACAATTATCTGGTAGTTTGGTTTAAATTTATCAACTTTTTCTCCCAACTATCATAAAGACTGAAGTGTTTATGTTGGGTTAAAATGAACGCAGTTATGCAAGAAGAAGAAAAAAAAACATCAGTGTAATTAGATTTAGTAGAATTATAATTGGATTGAGATAAATTTCATTTATTTGAAGATGTATTGAATTAATCCCCCCTCTAAAAAGCCCTAAGATTACTTTTGTTGTAAAGGGAGATCAAATAAATAGAAGTGAATTAGGTTGCAGGCACTTTATCGAGCTCTTCTTGTACAGGGCCCTTTTCTGTATCCTTTCCATGTTTTCCCAGAGGTTTGTCTGAAGTGATACAGTTACTCAGTCTGCCCTACCTGCAAAAATATCTGGTTGGCCAGAGTCCCAAATGACAATAACCTTGGGCCTGTATGCTGAATAACTCTAAAAATCCATTCATCTTCTTTTTTTATCCGCTCCAAAAGCGAGCATATCTGAACAGAATTGATTGCTGCAGGCGATCATTCATCAATACAAGCCTGGAGAGGCATTTAGAGTGAAGGGGAAGGAAGATTTTAGGGGAGAAATATTTCTGTCGGGCTTCAGTGTCGTTGAGGTAAACTGAATGAATCGATTGGGCTAAAAAGGATTGGCACAAAGTGTGTAAGACAGGAAAAGTCCTCTGCTCTGGTAGGGATGTATGACTGATTAAGGATGCTTATAAGAACGAATGAAGTCAGCATGCTTCAAATTTGGTCCTCTTCAAAATAAATTGCTCATAAAATTAGGTTAGAATAAGACTGCTGTTAATTTGATTTCATTTGCAATCAACTGTAGAAAACAAGACAAGGGGAGAAAATGATGAGGCATATGAGACAATGAGAGAAGAGCTCATCCTTGAAGTCTGTAGTGCTCCATGGAGATGATTGGATCTGCTGTTCTGCCTGTTTGTATATATGGTTTAATTCTTCTATTCAAATACCTGATCCCAAACCCTGGTATCCATGTGGGCTCGAATAATTTGAATACAGAAGGAGAAACAATTGGAACTTATTTATTTAATTCTCAGCATTGTTTTTTATACGTTTAGCTTCAAGAGCTTGTTTCTACCAGAGCTCACTGATGCTTTTTGCACACATTAAACCATCATCTCCATGTTATACAAAGACATGAATGTGCATCCAGGTCTCAGAGTAGAACATGATTACCAGGAGAGTGCTGAAAGCTGCTCTGCTTCCAGGAAGAGCTTCACATTGAGAGAATAATGACCTAGAACTACTCTGAGGAATGTAATAATTTGAGCAAGAAGTTTTTAAATTACTCTCATGTAAAAATAAATACAATAGAGCTCAATTTTATTCTACGATATCACTATTTTTGCAAATCTTTGCATTAAGCTGCTAAACACGTTGTGTGCACTTGTTGCTTTTGTTTCTATAGAAAATCCTCTTTGCCCTGTGCTTCTGTCTTTAACAGTTTTTCACTGGACAAAACACAAACAAAGCTATCGTAATGAAGCTATTAACAGAAAACATAAATAGACAAATCAGAAGCACTGGGAGCTGTGGATCTGCAGATCTCAGTTGCTGCAGGGGGTTTGGGGGGCAACCATTCACTAGCACCCTGGGGTTGGGAGATACACAGGTAAGTAACCATGATCATCTGATCGAAGACGATGATCCGTATGAGTTACTTACCTGGTTTAACAGTTCAGTCCATTCTCTCTGAGGACTGCAGGATCCAGCCGATGGACTGCCGAACGAGGTGCGGTGCAGAAAGCCGCCCAGACTGTCCCTGATGCAGCAACCTCAAAGAGAAGGCAGGGATCCTATCCAGGTCAGGGATACAGATCAAACAGGAACAGTTCAGGAATCCAGGAGTCAGGGGTTCCAATCCAAGCAGGAATAGACGGATCCAGGCTTCCAGGAATCCTCAGAGTGTGAAGTCAGGTTCAGATTTCTAGGAGTCCAGCAGCAAGCTCAGACAGACACGTTTAGATGCAGACAGACAGGCTCACTGGTTGAGTGACAGAAACAAGACATGATACCAGGAAAACTTTAAACTGGTCTTCTCCTAGGTGCCGGGCTCATAGGACTAGAACCAACCTTCCCCTCATTCTGAACCAAAACCCTAAGGCCTCAGCGGAGAAGAACCCGGAAAACCATCAGAAGACGAGAGACAAACACCAAACCCTCTCATTCCACTGACCTCCGGGGACGGTAACATAATTGATCTCTTTCTTTCTTTCTTTCAAAAAAAATTATATTGGGACAATTCATTTAATGGTATGTGTCATGATGGGTTTCAGAAAAGCCCAGTATGCAGAACACCACGGAAACTGATGAAAAGTTTAACAAGTTTTATTGAGCACAAGCACATGGAATATACACAGGAACTGGTTCAGGCCTGGGGGCAGGTTCACTGGAGTCTGTGAGGATGACAGTTCAGTTAGCTTGGGAGCAGATGAGTCTGAGTTAGAGAGTTTCAGATTTATACCTTGAGGTGTCCGGGTTTGGCTTTGAGAGAGGAACTGTTGGATCCAGAAATTCAAAGGACTATAGATGACTGGTTTGACCTGAGAGACGTGGAACGTGGGATGGATGCGAAGAGTCGGGGGAAGTTGCAGGCGTATGGCTGACGGATTGATAACCTGGGCAATCTTGTATGGACCAATGTATCTAGGAGAAAGCTTGCGAGACATCCCCTTGAGGGGGATGTCCCGAATGGAAAGCCATACCTCTTGTCCAACCGAGTACTCTGGGGCAGGACGTCTCTTTGAGTCAGCGAAGCGTTTCGTAGTTTCCGAGCAACGATTGAGTGAAGCGATGGGGTCTCGCCAGATGCGTTGACATCGACGGATGTGTTGGTTGACTGATTGCACCGAAATCTCTCTCTCGTCTGCAGGAAAAAGTGGAGCTTGATAACCAAGACTAACCTGAAATGGTGACTGGCCGGTGGAAGCTGACTTGAGAGAGTTGTGGGCGTATTCAATCCGTGATGTATTGGCTCCAGTCGGTGGGGTTATTGGAAGTGAGACAACGAAGGGTATATTCGAGCTGCTGGTTCGTTCTTTCGGTTTGACCGTTAGACTGTGGATGATAACCTGAGGTGAGTGAAGACTTACAGTTGAGTGCTGAACAGAAAGCCTTCCAGACTGGAGAAACGAACTGGGGTCCACGGTCCGAGAGAATTTCTTGAGGGATTCCATGAAGACGAAAGACGTGTTTAACCAGGAGCTGGGCGGTTTGAAAGGCCGTGGGAAGTTTCCTGAGGGGGATCAGATGGCAAGACTTTGAAAATCGGTCGACGATGGTAAAAATTGTGGACATACCTCGGGAAATGGGAAGACCAGTGACGAAATCAATAGCGATGTGAGACCATGGACGCGTGAGAACAGGAAGAGGATGCAACAGACCTGAGGGTGGTTGATGTGAGGTCTTATTTCTGGCGCATGTAGAACAAGCCAAAACATATTCCTTGACAGCCTTGTGCAGGGTAGGCCACCAGAAACGTCTAGAGATTAAGGCGATGGTTCTGCTCACCCCCGGATGAGCGGAAAATTTGGCTGTATGCATCCACTGGATTAGGCGAGATCTGACAGAAGAGGGGACATAAGTTCGGTTTGGAGGACCGTTACCTGGGTCAGGTTCAGAAGCCAGGGCAGAGTTAATAAGATCGGTGATCTCCCAGGTAACCACTCCAACAGTGCAGGAAGCGGGAAGGACAGGTTCAGGCATCTCGGATTGATCAACGGAATAAAGACGAGAGAGAGAATCGGGTTTGATGTTCTTGGATCCGGGTCTGTAAGAGATTATAAGATTGAAGCGAGAGAAGAAAAGAGACCACCTTGACTGACGAGGATTGGCTTGTTTGGTAGACTGGATGTAGGCTAGGTTCTTGTGATCAGTCCATGCAAGAACCGGGTGCTCAGCTCCCTCAAGCCAGTGTCTCCACTCCTCCAATGCCAGTTTGATGGCCAAGAGTTCGCGGTCACCAACATCGTAGTTTTGCTCAGCAGGGGAAAGTCTACGAGAAAAGAAGGCACATGGGTGAACTCTTTGATCTGTGTCGAGTCTTTGGGATAATACTGCTCCTACACCAGAGTCGGAAGCGTCCACTTCAAGGATGAACTGCTTGGTTGGATCGGGCTGGATTAACACAGGGGCTCTGGAAAACAAAGTCTTAAGTTTGTCAAATGCATTTTGTGCTTCGGGGGTCCACAGGAAGGTCTTTTTAACTGAAGTTAGAGAAGTTAGAGGAAGAGCTGTCTGACTGTAATTCCTGATAAATCTTCGGTAGAAATTGGCGAAACCCAGGAATCTCTGCCGCTGTTTACGGTTTTCAGGTACCGGCCACTCCAAAACTGCTTTTATCTTTTCTTCAGAAGGCTTAACCTGCCCGCCCTCGAGCACAAACCCCAAAAAGGTGACTGATTGTTGATGAAACTCGCATTTTTCAGCTTTGACAAAAAGTTTGTTTTCTAATAATCTTTGCAGGACCAGGCGGACATGTTTCTTATGTTCACAAAGATCTTTAGAATAAATCAGGATGTCATCGATGTAGACGAAAACAAATACATTTAAAAAGTCTCTGAGAACATCGTTTACCAAGGCTTGAAAGCATGCAGGGGCGTTAGTGAGACCAAAAGGCATGACTAGATATTCGAACTGGCCTAAGGGAGTCTTTAAGGCTGTCTTCCATTCATCTCCATCTCTTATCCTGAGAAGGTGATAAGCGTTCCTTAAGTCGAGCTTAGTAAAGACAGTAGCCCCTTGTACTGGTTCGAAGGCTGATGCTAGCAATGGAAGTGGGTACTTATTCTTAACAGTTATTTGGTTCAGGCCTCTGTAGTCGATACAAGGTCTTAGTGAACCATCCTTTTTGCCAACAAAAAAGAAACCAGCACCCAGCGGAGAAGAAGAGGGACGGATTATCCCAGCAGCTAATGACTCGTTAATATATTTCTCCATTGTCTCACGTTCTGGTTTGGAAATATTGTATAGTCTGCTGCTGGGTAGGGGAGCTCCGGGTAATAGTTCAATCGCACAATCATATGGTCTGTGAGGTGGAAGGGACGTAGCACTGACCTTACTGAAGATGGGAGCTAGATCATGGTACTCGGAAGGGACAGAAGTAAGGTCAGGAGAGTCCATTTCCCCCCCGCCTCTAGGAGACCTCACAGTGGGAGCTGCCGAACAGAGGCATGTTTCATGACAAGAGGTCGACCAAGATTCAATATGGTGATCTCTCCAGTTAATATGGGGGTTATGTCGTTCCAGCCACTCAAAACCAAGCACCAGAGGAGAACATGCAGAGGTAAGAACAAAAAATGTTAAGGTTTCACGATGGTTACCTGAGATTAACAGCTCGAGGGGTTGCGTTTGGTGGGTAACCTGGTGGAGTCTCTTCCCATCAATAGCGGAGACACAGAGTGGCTGGTTTAGAGGAATAGTTTCAATTTGTAGCTGCTGGACCAAGTTGGAGTCAATCAAATTCCGTTCACAGCCTGAATCGATGAAGGCAGATAGAGTTAGATTCTGATCAGAGAAGAACAAGGTGGCTGGGAGCATAAGACGAGGAGATTTCACAGAGATAGAATGGCCCGTCAGACTCCTCAGATCCTCTGACGGGCCCCGGCTTTTGATTTAGCTGGGCATGAAGCGATGAAATGGCCACTCTCACCACAGCAGATACATAGCTTTCCCCTGAAACGTCTTAGCCTTTCCTCAGGGGTTAGCCTCGTATGTCCAACCTGCATGGGTTCGGATTCAGTATCCACTGTATGAGAGGCCTGAACTGGCAAAGGGAGAGACTGGGTCTTAGACCTCGGCTTGGCAAAGAGCTCTGTGGGAGCAAAAAAAAACAGTTACATTATTAGATGCAGGAGCAGACTCAAAAGAACCCTGATTCCTTGGTCTTGAGCTGTTTCTAGCTCGGATTCTGTTATCCAGCCTAATAGTCAGGCGGATCAATTCTTCAAGTGTTGCAGGTTCGTCGAGGGTTGCTAGTTCATCCTTGATGCTTTCGTTTAAAGCTAGGAAATAAGCACTTTTTAGAGCAATTTGATTCCATCCGGAAGCTGCGGCTTTGACCCGGAAGTTAATGGAGAAATCCGCTACAGAAGAATTTCCCTGTTTTAGGTTCAAAAGAGCACGAGAGTCAATAGTTTGATCAGTTTCTTGGTTAAATACTTGAGAGAATTCAGAAACAAAATCTGTGTAATGACAGCTGAGGCTTTCTTCGGAGGCAAACCTAGCCTCAGCCCACTCAAGGGCTCTTCCAGTCAGTTGGGACAGAATAAAAGTTATTTTCTTTTGATCAGTTGGGAAACTGCCAGGAGAGTTTTGGAAAATTAAACGACCTTGAAACAAAAAACCTTTACAGTCCTTCATATTACCTGAAAATTTCTCAGGAAGACTAGGGCGGAACTCGGGTGATGACGTCACCGCCGGTGACCTCGGAGGCGGAACTGGACCCGGAAATGGTTGAGCTGCCGGCGTGGCATTAGCACTGCTCATGTAGTTAGCATAACTCTGAAGCATCTGATTATGGTGATTGACCATGCAATGCAACTCACGGAGGGTTTGAGTTTGTCCCTGGATTTGAGCATCTTGCTCCTATAACCGACAACGGATGAAAAGTTTAACAAGATTTATTGAGCACAAGCACATGGAATATACACAGGAACGGGTTCAGGCCTGGGGGCAGGTTCACTGGAGTCTGTGAGGATGACAGTTCAGTTAGCTTGGGAGCAGATGAGTCTGAGTTTGAGAGTTTCAGATTTATACATTGAGGTGTCCGGGTTTGGCTTTGAGAGAGGAACTGTTGGATCCAGAGATTGTTTAGTTCAGCAGAGTCCAATAACCGCTTCAGCGTCTTACTTCTAGCGTGAGGTCAGACCTTGGCTTTGGGTTTCCAGCTCTTAGTTCAGAGCTGCATGAGAATCCAGAGAAGGGTCTTCAGGTTTGGCTCAGAGGGCTGGCTCGGCAGGTTAAGCTCATCCAGAGCTTACAAGGAAAAACTGGATTCCTGAAAGCAAAGACAAAGAGGGATTAGAATCCAATCAGGAGCAACAAAGGTTCTCAGAAGAAGCTAGGCTCAGGTGCTAACCAAACTGGATAAACACTGCGGCGTTGAGGCAAGGTCTGAAGGCAGGTTATATACTGTGGATCCTCTGATGATAAGATGCGCCTCAGGTGTGTCGAAGGCTCAGCTCAGGAGGATCCACGGCGGACTCTGCTGGAGAAAGGTGGAACTTCTCCAGATCCCAACAGTATGATTTCCCAGTATTTGCTTATTGCTACAAATTTATTCAGTTGATCTAAGTGACCTAAGTGATCTAAGTAACATTACATCAATAATCTGTTCTGAGATTGTTGTATTGTGAAAATGTATTAAACTAGAGCCAAAAATAATAATGTAACAAAACATTTGAATAACCAATATATTAGATAAGCTGAGCTTATCTAATATATTGGTATAATAATTTTGGATTAAATGTGTTAAAAGTGGTGCTACAGCAACAACCTACCATCGCTGTACCATCATTTAGTGCCCATTTTCTGCTGTGACCCACACGCCTGGGATTCATCATCCTGATCAGCTGATGCAGCCATTTAAGAACGGATCCTCCTACTGCATGGCGTCAGATTGTTATCCATCCCCAATGTTTGCTGCCTTTCTGAACCCGTACAACCAACCTGGCTTTGACCCTCTGCTTGTCTGACCAAGATACCTAGAATGTCCAAAAATAAACCCACCAAGCTTTGCCAACTGCTCAGTCCTAGTGTCGATCTGCGCCTGAAGTGTGACAGAAAACAATCTGACCAAACAGTATGGATCCAGCTGAGCCTGCCCCCACCTTAGATGTCTAATCCCTGTTGGACTACATATTGCGTCAGGGAAGAGCATTGGGCCAAAGTGAACACAGGCTGACTGGATTGGAGACAGCTAGCCAGACCATCTACATGGAACTTGCACAGCTGTCAGCTCAGGTAGCTCACCTCACTTCTCTGCTTACCTCTGTCGTAGTGTCATAGCCTGCTCAAGCTCTCCAGGCTCAGCCTCCGGAGATCCAAGCCTCACAGCCCACACGTCTTCTGCTACCAATATCCCTGTTGCTCCACCAGAGGTTCCATGTGGGGTTTATGTTCGAGATCCACCCACGTTTTCCTGTGAGGTCTCTAAATGCCATAGATTCCTGTTGCAGTGTCAGATGGTGTTTAGCCAGCAAACCACTGCTGTTGCTTCAGACCTATCAAAGTTATATTATGTAATGGGTCTGCTGCGCGACCAAGCTTTAGCGTGGGCACAAGCATATAACTCTACTAACCCTCTGACTTCCCTAACCTGGAGTAGTTCTCCTCTGAAATAAGTAGAGTGTTTGATCACCCAGACCATGCAGGCGACGCTTCCTAACGTCTGCTGGGACTTTATCTGGACTCTCGCAGTGCTGCTAAGGTTTCTGTGGAGTTCCACACTTTGGCTGCTGAAGCTGGATGGAACAACGAGACTCTAAGGAGAGTATACCACAATGCATTAAAAGACGCTCTAAACGATGAGCTCTCAGCCAGAGAGGAAGCTTTTGATTTGATTACTTTGATCACGCTGTCTATCCGCCTTGACAACAGAATGTGTGAACAACGCAGAGAGCAAGGCCCCCGACTTCCCGTTCTAGTTCACGCGCGTTTGCTGCAGCGTTCAACAGTGCTACCCGTCTCTCCTCCTGAACTGCCTCAGACACCAGAGCCCACCAGTGGGCACCCCATACAGATATGAGACACGCATCTATCTGCTGCTGAAGGCCTTAGATGCTTCCAATCTGGTGACTGTTTTTCCTGTGGCAAACCCCCCTCACCCCCCCGTCACAGAATATCCAGCTGTCAAGTGCAGCCAAAAAACTTAGCTCGTTAGAAGTGGGTAATCTAACAAGTACAGGTAACTCTCCCCAACCATCTTCCAGTCAGCTTCAAGTTTAGGTTAACCTTTGTTTTGGGTCTATTTCACATTCCTTTACTGCCTTGACTGACTCAGGAGCTGAAGACAATTTTATTGATGAGGATTGACAAAACTATTGAACATTTCCCTTTAAACACTTAGTACTCCACTGTCTGCTAAAGCCCTGAATGGCAAACTATTATTCTATGTCACTCAACAAACAACTCCTCTTATGATGGTCAATTAAGGAAACCACAGGGAGTTAATTAGATTTAAAATTATTCCCAACTCCAGTATTGCAGTTGTGTTTGGTCATCGCTGGTTAAGACTTCATAAACCCCATATTGATTGGGCCTCTGGGAGAATATTCAGTTGGAGTCCTTTCTGTTCGAATAATTGTCTCTGTTCAGCCCTACCAGTGTCCAACCCCATTATCAAAAGCACATCACCTCCAGATTTGTCATTAGTGCCCCAGGATTACCACGACCTGGCTTAGGTGTTTAGTAAGTCCCGAGCTCTGTCACTACCCCCTCATTGGCCATATGACTATTCTATTAATCTCATGCCTGATGCTCCATTTCCCTCTAGTTGCTTGTACTCCATATCAAAAAATGAACTTGAGGTACTGGAGAAGTATAAAAAACGAATCCCTGGCAGCTGGCCTTTAATGCCGCTTTTTCTCCCCTTTGGGTCCTGGATTATTTTGTTGTCAGCAAGAAAGACTTAGACAGATTTATTTTGTCATTTTGTATACACGAATGTAAAACAAATTTTATTTTTATTTAAAACAGCTCTAGACAATTTCATTTTTTAGAGTCCATCCTTAAAAAACATTTAAAAAATACATCAAAAAGTAATCTAAATATATTCAATTCAATTCAATTCAGTTTATTTATATAGCGCCAAATTCACAACACATGTCATCTCAAAGCACTTTACAGTTCAACCAGATCATACAGTCAAATTGATACAAAGTTTTCTATCTAAGGAAAACCAGTTGATTGCATTGACTCATTGACTCAAATACAATCCCTCACACTAAGCATGCTTGTAGCGACAGTGGAGAGGAAAAACTCCCTTTTAACAGGAAGAAACCTCCAGCAGAACCAGGCTCAGTGTGAGCGGCCATCTGCCAAGGCCGACTGGGGTTCAAGGAGACAGAAGCAGAGATACAAAAAGCAGCTGTAAAAGGCAGCCCCGTCCAGGAAACACACAGCCAGGCAGACGAGCTCCAAGGCAGCTCCCATGCCAGAGGATGAAGAGAGCACATCCACCCAGCCACGGCCAGAGAAACAGGACCACACTGGAAGACAGGCCGATCTCCAACATCTACAAACAAGGGTGTTGATGGAAGCAGCACAGCTGATGTTTCTTTCCTGGATGACGTCACAGCCAAACAGGAACAGACGAGGCAAAGCTACTCTGAGGAAAAGCAGAGAGAGCAGAAGGTTAGAGATTGAACAAACAGATTCTGCAGAATAGGAGAACAGAGAGAGAATGAAGCAGAATGATGAAACGGGGGTCCCTATGTCCTCCAAAAGTCTAAGCCTATAGCAGCATAACTATAGAGAGAGAGCTCAGGATAACCTGAGCCACCCTAACTATAAGCTTTATCAAAAAGGAAAGTTTTAAGCCTAGTCTTAAAAGTAGACAGAGTGTCTGCCTCACGGACTAAAACTGGTAGTTGGTTCCACAGGAGAGGAGCCTGATAACTAAAAGATCTGCCTCCCATTCTACTTTTAGAAATTCTAGGAACCACTAGTAAACCTGCAGATTGAGAGCGAAGTGCTCTGTTAGGAACATAAGGAACAATCAGATCTCTGATATAAGATGGAGCTTGGCCATTTAAGGCTTTATATGTGAGAAGGAGGATTTTAAATTCTATTCTGGATTTAACAGGAAGCCAATGAAGAGAAGCCAGGATAGGAGAGATATGATCTCTCTTTTTAATTTTCATCAGAACTCTGGCTGCAGCATTTTGGATCAGCTGAAGGCTTTTAACTACAGTTTGTGGACTTCCTGATAGTAAAGAATTACAATAGTCCAGCCTTGAAGTAACAAATGCATGGACTAGTTTCTCAGCATCACCCCTGGACAGGAGATTTCTAATTTTTGCAATGTTCCTCAGATGAAAGAAGGAAATTCTAGAAACCTCTTTGATCTGGGATTTAAATGACAGGTCCTGATCAAAAACAACACCAAGATTTTTTACTTTATTATCTGAAATCAGTTTAATCCCATCCAAATGAAGTGACTGGCTAATCAGCTTCTTTTTCAGAGACTCTGGTCCAAAGACTATAACTTCTGTTTTGTCTGCATTCAGAAGCAGAAAGTTAAGAGTCATCCAGGTTTTTATGTCTTCAAGACATGCTTGTAATCTATGTAATGGGTTAGCTTCATCTGGATTTATAGACAGATATAGCTGGGTATCATCAGCATAACAGTGGAAATTAATCCCATGCTGTCTAATAACTCTACCAATTGGGAGCATGTATAAAGTAAAGAGAATTGGTCCTAGCACTGATCCCTGTGGTACTCCACAGGTAACCTTTGAGTGTGTTGAAGATCTATCATTAACATAAACAAACTGAATTCGATCAGATAGATAAGATTTAAACCAGTCTAGTGCTGTTCCTTTAATTCCAACAGAATATTCAAGTCTTTCTAAAAGAATATTATGGTCAACTGTATCAAATGCAGCACTAAGATCCAACAGGACGAGCACAGATACAAGTCCATTATCTGAGGCCATGAGAATATCATTAGTGACTTTCACCAGAGCTGTTTCAGTGCTATGATGAGCTCTAAAGCCAGACTGAAACTCTTCAAAAAGTTCATTATGGTGTAAGTGGTCGCAAACTTGTTTGGCAACTACTTTCTCAAGAATTTTGGATAAGAAAGGAAGATTGGATATAGGTCTATAATTAACCAAGTCATCTGGGTCAAGAGACGGTTTCTTAAGCAGAGGTTTAATTACAGCAACCTTAAAAGCTTTAGGTACATATCCCTGTAACAGAGATAGATTAATCACATCTAAAATGGAGGAGGAGATCAAAGGGAATACCTCCTTAAATAACCTGGTTGGAACTGGATCTAACATACAAGTTGAAGGCTTAGATGAAGACAATAATTTTGCTAATTCAGAAAGTTCAACTGGATCAAAGCAGTCTAAACCCGGTTCAGATTCCATGACTACCTCAGGTACAATCGCGGATAGAGGAGTGCTTATGATCTTATTTTTAATAACATCAATCTTATTTATAAAGAATCCCATAAAATCATTGCTGTTAAGAGCAGGTGGAATGGACGGTTCAACAGAGCTATGGCTCTGGGTGAGTTTGGCAACTGTATTAAAAAGAAATCTAGGATTATTCTTATTCTCCTCTATTAATGAGGAGAAGTATGCTGCTCTTGCTTTACAAAGGGTCCTCTTATACAGCAGTAAACCATTTTTCCAGACTAGGAAGGACTCCTGCAGGCCTGTGGAGCGATATTTTCTCTCCAGTTTCCTAGCATTTTGCTTCAAAGTACGCAGCTCTGCATTAAACCAAGGAGCAAGCTTTCTATTTTTAACGGTTTTCATTTTCAAAGGAGCTGCGTTGTCTAAGGCAGTACGCAGAGAACTAGCAACCCCATCAACAAAATCATCAACCTGTGAAGGGGAATAAGCTATACTTTTGCACTCTGCAGCACTGTTTAGCGACACAGAGGAGAGAGAAAGTGAAGCCGATTCTTTAAAATTTATAACTGCACTATCTGATAAAGATCTACTAAAATTGAACCTTCTTTTGGGGGAGGAGAACTCTGTTAAAGTAATCCTGAAGGTTATTAGAAAGTGGTCAGAGAGGACAGGGTTGTGAGGAAATACTGTTATTTCTTCACATTCTATGCCGTATGTCAGCACAAGATCCAAAGTATGAAGATGAGAATGTGTGGGACTATTCACATTTTGAACAAAGCCAATAGTGTCTAAGATAGCATCAAAGGCCGCTCTTAAGCTATCGCCCTCAATGTCAGCATGGATGTTAAAATCTCCCACTATGATGACCCTGTCAGTATTTAATACCAAATCAGAAAGGAACTCTGAAAACTCATCTAAAAATTCAGAGTAAGGACCTGGCGGACGATACAAAGTTACAAGAAGAAGAGGTTTTCTTGCCTTGAAATTTGGATGAGGGAAATTAAGGGTTAAATGTTCAAAAGAGTTGTAGGTATTAACTGTTTTGGGAGTAATCAGTAAGTCAGACTGGAAGATTGTTGCTACTCCTCCTCCTCGCCCAGAACTTCTGGGTATGTGAAAATTTAAATAGCTTGAAGGAGTTGCCTCGTTTATGCTCACATAATCCTCTTGCTGCAGCCAGGTTTCTGTAAGGCAAAACAAGTCAATGTGATTATCACAAATCAAGTCATTAACTAGCAGACTTTTAGAGGAAAGCGATCTTATGTTAAACAGACCGCATTTAATTGTTTTAACTTTTTCCCCAATTGGAGTTATTTTGATTTTAATTAGATTATCATGATTTACTTCTTTGGGAATCTTTGCTAATTTATTAGATTTTGGTCGTGGGCAAGACACTGTCTGGATGGAGTAAAGAGTGGGTAACAGTAGAGAAGCTGCAGAGATGTGTGTTAAACTACAACTCTGCTTCCTGGTCTGCACCCTGGGTGGTCAGGGTTTTGGAGGACTAATAAATGTGGCCAGATTCCTAGAAAGAAGAGCTGCACCATCCAAAGTGGGATGGATGCCGTCTCTCCGAATCAGACCAGGCTTTCCCCAAAAGGATTGCCAATTATTAATGTAGCCCACGTTGTTTTCAGGACACCACCTAGACAACCAGCGGTTGAATGACGACATGCGGCTAAACATGTCATCACTGGTCAGATCAGGGAGGGGACCAGAGAAAATTACGGAGTCCGACATTTTTTTGGCAAACTTACACACCGAAGCAACACTAATTTTAGTGACCTCCGATCGGCGTAACCGGGTGTCATTACCACCAGCGTGAATAACAATCTTACTGTATTTAACCTTATCCTTAGCCAGTAGTTTCAGGTAGGATTTGATGTCGCCCGTTCTGGCCCCCGGCAAACATTTGACTATGGTCCCTGGTGTCTCTAATGCCACGTTTCTGACTATGGAGCTGCCAATCACCAGAGTGGGCTTCTCAGTGGGTGTGTCACTGAGTGGGGAAAACCGGTTAGAAACGTGAACGGGTTGGTGGTGACCAGTGGGCAGAGATCCATGACTACGCTTTCTGCGTACAGTTACCCAATCGCCTGGCTGCTCAGGCACTTTTGGAGGAGAGCTACGTGGGGGGCCTACTTTAACTCCTGGATGTTCAACAGCCTGAAGCCTGGATTCTAACTCTGACACCCTCGCCTCCAAAGCTACAAAAATACTACACTTATTACACATCCCATTATCACTAAAGGAGGCAGAGGAATAACTGAACATCTGACACAGAGAGCAGGAGAGAGGAGAGGAAGAAGGAAGAGTTGGAAAAGAGAGGGAGGGAGAGAGAGAAGCCATAGCAATGCTAAGCTAGCGCTAGCCTAGGCTAGCTACTCCTTGCTATCAGAAATAAAACCGTGTGAAACTGACAAGTGCTCAGTAGAAAAGTGCAGCAGAAGGTGCTATGTTTTAAAGTAGTCAGTTAGAGTTACTTAGATACAGAGATATCACAGAGAAAATAACTTAACGTCAGATGGAGTTCCTCCCGGACAGCTGCAGCAGCTGCACACTCAGTTAATCCAAACAGGAAGTGAACAGGTCCAAACAGGAAGCCAGCAAGCCCTAATCACCTGTATATTTACAGTTCTAACATTATTATTATTTTTTTAAATAAATAAAATAACACATTTTACACAACATTTAGTAGTCTAATGGCGGTGGGAAAGAAACTGTTATGGAATCTGCTGGATGGAATGGAATCAGCCTCTTCCCAGAGGGCAGCAGGGAGAACAGCCCATGGTGAGAGGGTGAGGGGTCATTGATGATGTCACAGGCTCGGGACACACAGCGCTGGGATGAAATGTCTTTAATGGAGGGAAGAGGAGCCCCCATGATCCTCTCTGCTGTTCTCACCTTCTTACAGTCTGAGGCGCTGCAGCCTCCACACCACACAGTGAGACAGCTGCTCAGAACACTCTCTATGGTGCTTCTGGAGAAGGTGGGGAGGATGGGGGGGCATGTGGGCTCTCCTCATCCTCCACAGGAAGTCAAAGCGCTTCTGGGCCCTTTGGACCAGTGAGGTGGCGTTTCCAGTCCAGGTGAGGGTGTCTGTGATGAATGTGGTGCTGCTGACCACCTCTACAGCTGAGCTGTTGATGAGCAGTGGAGCGTGGTTAGGCCGGTTCTTCCTGAAGTCCACCATGATCTCCTTGGTCTTCTCCACCTTCAGGATCAGGCTGTTATCTCTGCACCACCAGCTGCTCCACCTCCTCTCTGTAGTCGAGGTCGTTGTCGTCTCTGATGAGGCCCACCACTGTGGTGTCGTCTGCAAACTTCACCATGTGATTGGTGGTGAACCTGGGGACGCAGTCGTGTGTCATCAGGGTGAACGGCAGGGGGCTCAGGACGCAGTCCTGAGGGGAGGGGCTTAGACTGATGACGTCAGAGGTCCGACCCGGACTGACTGAGGTCTGTTGGTGAGGAAGTCTAGCAGCCAATAGCAGAGGGGTGTATTGAAGCCCAGCTGTTCAAGTTTGCCCATCAGATGCTGTGGGATGATGGTGTTGAAAGCTGAACTGAAGTCCAGGAACAGCATCCGCACGTGGGTGTTCTTCTCTTCCAGGTGTGCCAGGCTCAGGTGGAGAGCAGCAGAGATGGCGTCCTCAGTGGAGCGGTTCCGTCGGTAGGTGAACTGGAACGGGTGGAATGTTGGCGGCAGACTGGAGACAATGTGTTCTTTAACCAGCCTTTGGAAGCACTTCATCATGATGGGAGTCAGAGCGACAGGCCGCTAATCATTGAGTGAGGTGACCTGAGGCTTCTTTGGGACTGGAATAATGGAGGCAGACTGGAAGCATGCTGGCACTATGGATTGGTCCAGCCAGGTGTTAAAGACGTCTGTGTTGGGATATATTGCCACAAGAGATCCCAAATCAATTGGATGAACCATCTAAAACCATCCCCCTTTGCTTTTTCACAAAGAGAACAAAAGATTGTCTGGAAAGTTCTGGAACTGCCCACCGTATAGGCGGTCAGCTCACGCATGGACCAATCAGCTGAGGAGGCTGATACTTCAACAGGAAATACCCCTACATCACTCATGGTTTAAAACTCAGAGCGCGAGTAAAATCTTCCTGTTCCTCCTGGGTTCCATCGCCTGTAAGGAGAGACCCCATTTCACGTGGTATCCTAGAAGAAAGCTAACCCTAACCCTCTGCTATTGTTGTTTAATGCATTTTAACCTTTATCATTGTAGGCGTATTAACATCTGGCCTATCTTGGAGTCTTAGGGTTTTATTCCCTTTGATCTCCTGCTCCATTTTAGATGTGATTAATCTATCTCTGTTACAGGGATATGTACCTAAAGCTTTTAAGGTTGCTGTAATTAAACCTCTGCTTAAGAAACCGTCTCTTGACCCAGATGACTTGGTTAATTATAGACCTATATCCAATCTTCCTTTCTTATCCAAAATTCTTGAGAAAGTAGTTGCCAAACAAGTTTGCGACCACTTACACCATAATGAACTTTTTGAAGAGTTTCAGTCTGGCTTTAGAGCTCATCATAGCACTGAAACAGCTCTGGTGAAAGTCACTAATGATATTCTCATGGCCTCAGATAATGGACTTGTATCTGTGCTCGTCCTGTTGGATCTTAGTGCTGCATTTGATACAGTTGACCATAATATTCTTTTAGAAAGACTTGAATATTTTGTTGGAATTAAAGGAACAGCACTAGACTGGTTTAAATCCTATCTATCTGATCGAATTCAGTTTGTTTATGTTAATGATAGATCTTCAACACACTCAAAGGTTACCTGTGGAGTACCACAGGGATCAGTGCTAGGACCAATTCTCTTTACTTTATACATGCTCCCAATTGGTAGAGTTATTAGACAGCATGGGATTAATTTCCACTGTTATGCTGATGATACCCAGCTATATCTGTCTATAAATCCAGATGAAGCTAACCCATTACATAGATTACAAGCATGTCTTGAAGACATAAAAACCTGGATGACTCTTAACTTTCTGCTTCTGAATGCAGACAAAACAGAAGTTATAGTCTTTGGACCAGAGTCTCTGAAAAAGAAGCTGATTAGCCAGTCACTTCATTTGGATGGGATTAAACTGATTTCAGATAATAAAGTAAAAAATCTTGGTGTTGTTTTTGATCAGGACCTGTCATTTAAATCCCAGATCAAAGAGGTTTCTAGAATTTCCTTCTTTCATCTGAGGAACATTGCAAAAATTAGAAATCTCCTGTCCAGGGGTGATGCTGAGAAACTAGTCCATGCATTTGTTACTTCAAGGCTGGACTATTGTAATTCTTTACTATCAGGAAGTCCACAAACTGTAGTTAAAAGCCTTCAGCTGATCCAAAATGCTGCAGCCAGAGTTCTGATGAAAATTAAAAAGAGAGATTATATCTCTCCTATCCTGGCTTCTCTTCATTGGCTTCCTGTTAAATCAAGAATAGAATTTAAAATCCTCCTTCTCACATATAAAGCCTTAAATGGCCAAGCTCCATCTGATATCAGAGATCTGATTGTTCCTTATGTTCCTAACAGAGCACTTCGCTCTCAATCTGCAGGTTTACTAGTGGTTCCTAGAATTTCTAAAAGTAGAATGGGAGGCAGATCTTTTAGTTATCAGGCTCCTCTCCTGTGGAACCAACTACCAGTTTTAGTCCGTGAGGCAGACACCCTGTCTACTTTTAAGACTAGGCTTAAAACTTTCCTTTTTGATAAAGCTTATAGTTAGGGTGGCTCAGGTTATCCTGAGCTCTCTCTCTATAGTTATGCTGCTATAGGCTTAGACTTCTGGAGGACATAGGGACCCCCATTTCATCATTCTGCTTCATTCTCTCTCTGTTCTCCTATTCTGCAGAATCTGTTTGTTCAATCTCTAACCTTCTGCTCTCTCTGCTTTTCCTCAGAGTAGCTTTGCCTCGTCTGTTCCTGTTTGGCTGTGACGTCATCCAGGAAAGAAACATCAGCTGTGCTGCTTCCATCAACACCCTTGTTTATAGATGTTGGAGATCGGCCTGTCTTCCAGTGTGGTCCTGTTTCTCTGGCCGTGGCTGGGTGGATGTGCTCTCTTCATCCTCTGGCATGGGAGCTGCCTTGGAGCTCGTCTGCCTGGCTGTGTGTTTCCTGGACGGGGCCGCCTTTTACAGCTGCTTTTTGTATCTCTGCTTCTGTCTCCTTGAACCCCAGTCGGCCTTGGCAGATGGCCGCTCACACTGAGCCTGGTTCTGCTGGAGGTTTCTTCCTGTTAAAAGGGAGTTTGTCCTCTCCACTGTCGCTACAAGCATGCTTAGTGTGAGGGATTGTATTTGAGTCAATGAGTCAATGCAATCAACTGGTTTTCCTTAGATAGAAAACTTTGTATCAATTTGACTGTATGATCTGGTTGAACTGTAAAGTGCCTTGAGATGACATGTGTTGTGAATTTGGCGCTATATAAATAAACTGAATTGAATTGAATTGAATTATTCTTTTTTTATTCATTTTTCGTTTTCTTTAAACTAGTTATTTAATTTACCTGGTGTTTATTTTCTAATAGCGTGTAGTGTTTGCATAGATGTTAGATTTCTGTAATCCTGAATTATTACAATAAAGACGTCATCTGCAGTTGTTCTGTGTTTCATATAGCGGACGATTAATCACCCGGGCCAGATCCACCCCCTTTGGTGAATAAACAGAGATTAAAGGTTCTTTATTGATAATTAATAGCCTGGGTCACTAGATTGGTGTGGATACCTTGATTTTAACAGCTGGTCCAGGAACCTTCCAGAGGTGAAATCCACAAGACCTGGTAAGCAAGCAAATTAAAGCTACAATTATTCAACTAAGAACACTAAATTGATTTCACCTCCAATTTTGAATAGGTTAAATGATTAACTATAACTCCAGTTCTAGTTAATCATTTATTCATTATCTGGCGGATATCATTTTGCACAACATCTGTGAGGACACCAGCTAGCTGATCTGCCCACTTCGTGATCATCCGAATGCCTTTCCACATCCTCCTGGTGTTGCTGTCATTGTGGAAAAGATCACATATATAATTTATATCCAATCTTTCTTTCTTATCAAATATTTTTGAGAAAGTAGTTGCCAAACAAGTTTGCAATCACTTCCACCATAATGAACTTTTTGAAGAGTTTCAGTCTGGCTTTAGAGCTCATCATAGCACTGAAACAGCTCTGGTGAAAGTCACTAATGATATTCTCATGGCCTCAGATAATGGACTTGTATCTGTGCTCGTCCTGTTGGATCTCAGTGCTGCATTTGATCCAGTTGATCATAATATTCTTTTAGAAAGACTTGAATATTTTGTTGGAATTAAAGGAACAGCTCTAGACTGGTTTAAATCTAATCTATCTGATCGATTTCAGTTTGTTCACATTAATGACAGATCTTCCTCATGCTCAAAGGTTACCTGTGGAGTACCACAGGGATCAGTGCTAGGACAAATTCTCTTTACTTTATACATGCTCCCAATCGGTAGAGTTATTAGACAGCATGGGATTAATTTCCACTGTTATGCTGATGATACCCAGCTATATCTGTCTATAATCCAGATGAAGCTAACCCATTACATAGATTACAGGCATGTCTGAAGACATAAAAACCTGGATGACTCTTAACTTTCTCCTTATGAATGCAGACAAAACAGAAGTTATAGTCTTTGGACCAGAGTCTCTGAAAAAGAAGCTGATTAGCCAGTCACTTCCTTTGGATGGAATTAAACTGATTTCAGATAATAAAGTAAAAAATCTTGGTGTTATTTTTGATCAGGACCTGTCATTTAAATCCCAGATCAAAGAGGTTTCTAGAATTTCCTTCTTTCATCTGAGGAACATTGCAAAAATTAGAAATTTCCTGTCCAGGGGTGATGCTGAGAAACTAGTCCATGCATTTGTTACTTCAAGGCTGGACTATTGTAATTCTTTACTATCAGGAAGTCCACAAACTGTATTTTAAAAGCCTTCAGCTGATCCAAAATGCTGCAGCCAGAGTTCTGATGAAAATGAAAAAGAGAGATCATATCTCTCCTATCCTGGCTTCTCTTCATTGGCTTCCTGTTAAATTCAGAATAGAATTTAAAATCCTCCTTCTCACATATAAAGCCTTAAATGGCCAAGCTCCATCTGATATCAGAGATCTGATTGTTCCTTATGTTCCTAACAGAGCACTTCGCTCTCAGTCTGCAGGTTTACTAGTGGTTCCTAGAATTTCTAAAAGTAGAATGGGAGGCAGATCTTTTAGTTATCAGGCTCCTCTCCTGTGGAACCAACTACCAGTTTTAGTCCGTGAGGCAGACACCCTGTCTACTTTTAAGGCTAGGCTTAAAACTTTCCTTTTTGATAAAGCTTCTAGTTAGAGTGGCTCAGGTTATCCTGAACTATCTCTATAGTTCTGCTGCTATAGGCTTAGACTGCTGGAGGACATAGGGACCCCTTTTTCATCATTCTGCTTCATTCTATCTCTATTCTCCCACTCTGCAGAATCTGTTAGTTCAATCTCTAACGTTCTGCTCTCTCTGCTTTTTCTCATGGTAGCTTTATCTGGTCTGTTCCTGTTTGGTTGTGATTCCATCCTGGAGAGAAATATCAGCTGTGCTGCTGCCATCAACACCTTTGTTTCTAGATGTTGGAGCTTGGCCTGTTTTCCAGTGTAGTCCTGTTTCTCTGACTGTGACTAACTGGATGTGCTCTCTTCATCCTCTGACATGGGAGCTGGCTCGGAGCTCGTCTGCCTGGCTGTGTGTTTCCTGGACGGGGCCGCCTGTGGAGCTGGTTGACAGTTGCCTTTTGTATCTATGCTTCTTTTTCTATGTCTGCTTCTGTCTCCTTGAACCCCAGTGGGCCTCAGCAGATGGCCGCTCACACTGAGCCTGGTACTGCTGGAGGTTTCTTCCTGTTCAAAGGGAGTTTTTCCTCTCCACTGTTGCTACAAGCATGCTTAGTGTGAGGGATTGCTGAAGAGTCAATGAGTCGATGCAATCGGCTGGTCTCCCTTAAATAGAAAACTTTGAATTAATTTGACTGGATGATCTGGTTGAACTGTAAAGTGCCTTGAGATGACATGTGTTGTGAATTTGGCGCTATATAAATAAACTGAATTGAATTGAATTGAATTGCATTGAGACAGGGTTCCCGCGGGTCCTTAAAAAGTCTTAAAAGGCATTGAATTCTATAAAATTAAATTTAAGGCCGTAATTGGAATTAAAATGTCCTAAATCATTCTTTCGTAGGTCTTAATTTTTAAAACATCATAAATAGGATTATTTTTACTATGATTTATTTTGTAATCTAAATAAAACATTAAAATTGACCTTTTTTTTATTTAAAAAAATAACGGCTCGCCATTATTGGCTGAAACAGCCGGTATTTCTCAGTTTAGTTCCACCCTTGTCTCTGCAACGCCTCCACTTATCACCAAGTCAAACATACTAAGAAAACCATACAAAGAAAAATAGCTGCAAAAAAGACTTAGCACTGGTTATGTTGTGGCTTTAAAACTGATTTGTTTTGTTCACTGCTAAAACAAAGTTTGTGAATTCAGTTAAATAATTGTTAAAACATATCTGTCATTTTTGTGTTTTTAGCTTTCTTCCTGAACGGGAAGCTTTTTCAAATTTGGACATTAGTTCAGTACTTTATGTTATAATAAACCTTTGGGTCAGTTTGTCTCAAGCAGGTTTTTCTTGTGTTTCTTGTGAATTTGGTCTTAAATTTTTCTTTCAAGTGGCATTAAAAAGTCTTAAAAAGTCTTGAATTTAACTTGCCTTATGCTGTAGGAACCCTGTGAGATGACATGTGTTGTGAATTGGCGCTATAGAAATAAACTGAATTGAATTGCTATCTGAATAGCTAAAAGCAGCACCACACAGTTTGGTAGGCAATAACTTAACTGTGGAAAAGCCTCCACAGCTACTGTACCTCAAACCTTCTCCACCATGTTGAAAAATCATCTTTTCCATTACCCCTGAAAACGTGGAAAAACGCTCTTGTAAATGAAAATGCCAACTGTTTCAAAATGTATAATCCATATCCCATTACATATGCAATTCTCCAAAACTAAAATCAGAGCAGCTTTAGCTTCACACTAAACACATATTGTTCAATTTCTAAGTTTGCAGATTGAGAGCATGAAGTGAGATGTACCCAAATATGAGGTGTGTAGATCCAGTACATGCAGTGTAGCTATGATGCAAAAAAGTCCACACAAAAAGACAGAAATTCCTGTTGTGTCTTTAAAAATGTCCCTGGCAAGTTAAAAATTGGTCTTCTACATAATCTGCCAGCATTGTTAAACTTTTAAAAGTTACATAACAAAGGGTTAGGGTTAAGGTTTTTGAAAGAGCAGTGTGGGGATAATTCTCTGTCCTCCAGATATCTACAACCCCAGCTGACAAAAACTGAAAAAAAAAACCTTCTGTGTGTGTATCCCTCCACTAAATACATTGAACAAATACATTGTGACGGTTTTACAAGATTGATTATTTTAGTTTTAGTTTTTTAAGTGGGTATTTGTCACTATTTTAGGGGTGCCAGTCAGGTATACACCTGACAAGTAGGATAAATATATATATATATATATATATATATATATATATATATATATATATATATATATATATATATATATATATATATATATATATAATACCATACCATACCATACCAACTTTATTTATAAAGCACTTTAAAACAACCACAGTTGATACAAAGTGCTGTACAATTTAAGAACACAACATAATAAAAGTAATTTAAAAACAGTTTAAAAAACAAAAACATACAATTTAAAAACTAGATCCCACTGGTGTTGAAAGCCAAGTAAAATAGATGGGTTTTAAGACGAGCTTTAAAAATGGGCAGAGAAGGGGCCTCTCTGACCTGCAAAGGTAAGTCATTCCATAATTTGGGGCCCATAACAGAGAGCTTCCTTTTTGTTCTCGGTTCCTCCAAGAGCAGCTGATTTGCTGACCTGAGAGACCGATGGGGTACGTAAGGATGAAGAAGCTCAGTGAGGTAAGCTGGGGCAAGATTATGCAATGATTTAAAAACAAACATAAGAATTTTAAAGTGAATCCTAAAATATACATACTATATAATATATATATATATCTGCGATGGACTGGCGACCTGTCCAGGGTTTACCCCTATCTTTATTTTGCCAGAGCTTTGCTTTCACTGTCTTGAATTTCACGTAAATATGTTGATTACATTAAATTAAACATAATCCTCAATCAAATGAACTCCATGCAGTTTAACATAAGTACAAAATTTTCTTACCTGGAAATAGATTTTTGTCAACTCTTGAACTGACTTTAAAGAGCTATGGACAAACATAAAAACGATTTATCAATAATAACAATGAAAGGACAGACTAAAACACATCTGAAATTTTTATTCGGGTATTTTAATGGTGACATATTTTGCTTCGCAGTCAAGACAGACTTGACAGGTCAAACCGATGTGATAATGAAGCAGTTAGAAGTCTGCTATGTTTTAACTGCATTTTAAAGCTTTTAAGTGATCTGATTTACTCTACGTATTCTTAAATTAAACAGAAACAAAGCATAATTTCATCAGCTAAACATTGGAAGTTATTTAAAATGAATAAAAAAACACTAAAAGTTTGAATCTGAAAGTTAATTTAGGAAGAAGTAAACCACAACAAGATATTGCCTCTATTACGTTCCCTTTAGGTTAGTGCTTTGCATACAGGGCAATTTGATTTTTGGAACCACAAACAGACCATGTAACAGGCTATAATTTCCTCCATCATGCAAGTCTTACTAAGACCACATTTAAGTACCTTAAATTAAGGCTATAGTTCGAGGAAAGTTGCCAAAGAGACCCCTTATTTCCATGTTGCTGTAAATTGGAAGTAAATTGTATGTTTTGTTGTTGTTGTTTTTTTTGCCTAATTCTTCACTTTCCTACACAGCTTCAGACCAGAATGGCTTTGGTACTATATATCCCACTGGCCTGGTGTGTCATTCATTATTCATCCAATCTGAAAATCCACAGGCTTTACATCCGGCTTATTTCAAGACAGCCAGCATCACAAGCCGCTTGCTTGTCAGAATTATTCATATTTCAGGCTCATTGGACTTTCAGCTGCTTTTGAATATGAAGAGAAATAGAAAGTAAAAAGAAAAAAAAGGAGGAATATATCTGTGATATAAAAACGTCCCAAAGAAACCACTGTCAAAATACGGAGTGTATCACCAGCAGTGCTCTTTTTGAAAGTAAGGAATAAATTGGTTGCTGTTTCTTAATGTTTTGATGTAGGGATGTCCAATTCTGGACACCAAGGGCTGGAGATCATGGTTTTGATTTTCTCCTGGTTTAACACATCTGATCTGAGTAAACTAGACATCTGCAGAAGTGTATCTAAATTCTAAAGTAACCTGCAAAACACCCCCATACCATAATTGGTACTAGATCTTTAACCGGTATGTTTAATCAATACAGATTTGTTTTAAGGCAACCTAAACATAACCTCACATTTACAACTGAGGATAAAATGTAATAATAAGGATATTGTGGAAAAGTTCAATATCTATGGTAACTTATTTCAGAAAGTGAAACTCTTCATGGATAGATACATTACCCATAGAGTGGAATGTTTAAGCCTTTATTTTTTGTAAATTTGATAATTATGGCAAACTTGATTTTAAGCAGAAATGTCAGGCTTTTAAAAACTATAATCCTTTCTGTGCACTTAATGTTATAATCTTACTGATGGTTTAATTTTATTGTCTGATGGGCCTGTACAGCTCTTTGTCCACTTAGCTGTGATTGATTGCAATACATGGTTGGGGTTTTAACTATCACTCATATAAAACATTCTGGAAATTCAATATATCATCCCTTTTATTCGGCTACCTCAGTGCAGGAATCCTGAGTAACAAAAAATTTTTTAAAGTTACAGTAGGAAGAGCGGTATTAGGTTAAGCATGAGGAGATATATATTTCAGGGCTAATTTGTGAATCAAGATCTTTAAACAAAACAAATCTGAGCATACATAAACACTTATGGAGCAGTTTGGTTAGTATGAGGAACTCTTTTATGAGGGAGGAATTTTAATTGGAAACCATGTACTGTATATCTTAATTTTGTAACAGGAATAAACTGATCAATCTGAGCATTTTTGGGAATTCACATCAGTTCTGAGATATCGATCACAAAAACTTTTCAAATTGTTAGAAGTGGAGGAGAAATTTCTTTACACAACACTGTACTTTAAGTTTGTTGTTTTCTCAAAAAGCTGATTGGTTCAGCAGTGGTTCTTTTACGATCGTTGATGACTAATCAGACATAAACTTTTGTTGCCCTTGTAACAAATCTAGCATAGAGTGGGGGGAGTAGAGGCCTATTGGTTAGGGCATTGCGCTTCAGTTCAAGGGGTTCTGAGTTTGAGCCCCAGTTCCACAGACTGCCTCTCTGGGTCCCTGAGCAAGACCCTTAACCCCACACTGCTTCCTGGGTGCCACACAGTGGCAGCCCACTGCTCCCTAAGGGTATGGGTTAAATGCAGAGAGTTAATTTCAATGCTCTGTACTTTTGACAGTGGAATGACAACAAAGTTTAATTCTATTTTTCTTTGTTCTAAACATAACCAGCTTCTGAAAATCTCAAACCGTAACTAAATTTACCTCGATAACATTTGAACTGCTTTGTAGAAAATGTGCTCAGACAATAAAATAATATCTAAGAATGGGTTTTTTCTTTAGTTTTCTTTCAATAATGTAAATTCAGGTAGGATAAAGGAAATACAATAAGTAAATGTATATACAAACTCACTGAAAAATACTTGGCTTAAACACAAGAAGTATTTATTGGTAAATACACCTTAATCTAGAATACATATGTATATGTATATGTTTTGTATCTTTAAGCCCCCCGAGAGCTCAGGGTTCCTGGAGGACTGCGGCCAGGAAAAAATCAAACCTTAAAGCTCTTTAAAGAGAGACATAGATTACTTTGCAAGTTTCAGGTGTAACTCTTTTTTCCACTGCCATAAGCCTGAAAATGCTAACAAAAAGACACCAATTTATGTTACGATGATTACTGATAATACTAAAATGATAATATTGAATCCATATAGATTCATATTCATAAGATTATGCTACCTAATATACTATGAATTATGCCAATTTAGTGTGATTATTTTTGACAATGTTTCAGTTTTCTTTCAACTTGGGGTTAGGATCAGAATACATATATATATATATATATATATATATATATATATATATATATATATATATATATTCATATAACAGTCTATTATTTCTCCATATCTTCACCCCCTTAGAGAGAACTTTATACCTATTTTCTATTTCGCCAGGCTGGTGAATCTGGTAAAGGCACCCTATAAAAATAAAAGCACAGCTCACAGTCAGGTATGTGCTTCCTCATTTTAAATTGCGTCTCCATGCTTTTTCAGACAAAGTTTGCAGCTAACTACATTCCAGCCATGCAGTTAGTCCTCAGAGAATAACGACAGTGAGGACTTCAGTTGACAGGACAGTTAAACAAGATGACTCAGCCTTTCTCTGCACTAGATGGCTCAACTACGTGGGCCTGAGACTCTTTCTCAGGCATAGACTGGTAATTTACTGAGTGGCAGACTCACTATAAATATGCAATAATGAAGCTTATGAAATATTTATTGACCATCTTCTCCCTTTATCTTTATTCAGGCAGGTGGGATGTGCTCCTCTGTGAGCGAGCCGGATAACATTACTTTAATGGTTGCAAGTTCCCTTTCAAGCCTAATGTTCATTTTAGAGGTTTCAACTCAGGTTACATTTGCATAAGTCAGCCAAACCAAGCCCTTAGTTGTGAAATTTCCAGGCTGTGCAGCATTAATTTACTGGCTGGCCATATGAGCTGCATGGTAATATCATTTTGTCACATTCAGGTCATTGAAACCGCCATGTCAGTTTTATAGTCTGTTCTCAATTTTCTATGCATGACACATGGCATGCATGTTTACTATGCATGAGTGTTTGTTCTGGAATGACAGAAAAGCCCAGATTTTGTTCACATACCATATAGCTCCACATTTTAAGTGAAAAGCTATAAAAGCCACCACCCCCTCCTCTCGCTCTCAGTCTCTTTCAAATATCATCAGATAGCCTTCAGTGCCTTGCCCTCTTTTATGGTGCTGCATTGAAAAGGCCAGCTCAGATGGTGGGTTGTATCAGAATCAGCCAGTGATTATGTTCTCAGTGATGTGTTCAGGTTTACTCCCATCTCGGTCAGGCCCAAGTTCTTCAGAGATGACTTGAAGCAGTTCATCCACAGGTCCACAGGTGGTGTGGCAGGTGTTCTCCTTGAACACCATCTCCTTGGTTCTTGTTGTGTTGTTGAATGTGTGCGAGGGCCCATCCATCTTCCATGTCTGTATCCAGGATTCTGCCACCAGAAAATCCTTTTGCCAAGTTCCCAGGGATTGGCAATTTTAGAGATGCTTAAACTTGAGCCTGTCTGATGGAGGTGGTGTATCGTGAATGTGTGAAGGATGTGATAGATTAATCCATGGATTAAATCATTTCAATTGCCTTTTCTGCCATATGTCCATAGTAGCTTAGTTTAGTTGAATTTCACTAGTTTGGTCAAGAGTTTCAACTAAAATATGTTTAAACTTGAGCTGAATTAGAGTTGAGTTTTCAATTGGAAGTTGCCTTGAATTTATTTCATATTGAAATGATCAGAAGCGGTTGACCCAGAATTCAAACCAGACAAACAATGTGAAAGTTTAACACAATTTATTGAAATGAAACTGCTGCAGGTCGTGTGAGGCAGGAAGGGTTATGGTTAGGGCAGGAACGGAGACAGAAGATTAGTGGCCAGTGGTGTCAAAAGTTCACACATTTGTTACTTAAGTAGAAGTATAGATACTGCAGTTTAAAAACACTCTGGTAAAAGTTGAAGTATCAACTTGACCTCTTTACTCAAGTAAAAGTATGTGCTCCAAAAACTACTTAAATCATAAAAGTATAAAGTAACTTTAAAAAAAAAAACAGCCAGATGCCAGTATATGAATTGAAAGCCCAATTTTTCTAGTATTTTGAAAAATTCTCTGAGATAGGGCCAAGGATGAGGGAGGTCTTGTTGGTCTTGTTGGTCTCCGTCTCCCGATACGCTCTCGCCTGTGTCCGACCTTTCAGACATTTCAACATCTTTTTCTGAATCCCACATTGTAGCATGGCATAGACAATTCACGTTAGCAGTTTGAAGAACACCTGCTTGCTTCTGATGATTTCCTTTAGCTAACCAATGAGTGTTTGCGTTCTATGACTCATCCAATCACACTAGTTTTCACTAGATGTGGGTGGAGCCAATGATCTGCATTGGATGGAGCACATGATGGGAAATAAATATTTAGAAACATTAAACCAGGGGGAACCAATTAAAAATCAGCGTGATCCAAATAAAGAAAATCATCAACCAGTAAAGGTCTGGAGACATTTTTAATGATCTGTTACTTTAAACAAAATTTAACACTGAAATAAAATGAGGTATTTATGCATTCGTGTATTTTGTATTTTGAAAAAAAAAGAAATTGCCAAAAATTGCATCCTTTGATATCTCAGAGGAGTTGACACTATTATGACTGTATTCCTGTATATCCATCAGTAGTTAAAGGTCAAGGGTCAGCAGATGCTAATTCTGCCTGTAAAACACTGACAGCAAAATATGTTGCTGTCTTATCTGAAGCCTCATTTGGAGCTTTTAAACAGGCTTTTGAAAAACTTTGATAATTTGCTGCTGTAATATTATAGATTTTTTAGAATAAAACGCTAGCAGATGTGCATAATCAAAAAATAACAGAAATACAATTATAGAGCATTCAGTATTGTAAGAAAGCCCACACTGTTTCTGAATAAATACATTTTTGTAGGAGTTAAATTCTGTTTATGCCTCTTTCCTTGTAAGTATGAAATGTCTTATGATCCTGAATGCACCATAGCTATCTGACGCTCGTGAATGCATCACACTGGTCTGTGAACGCTGTGCTGTGTAGATGCGCATTTGATTTTCCGCTTAAGACAAAGCTTTGCAGTTTCCAAACTCCCGTCGGCATCACTGTTCATTGTTGTGTTTGAATAACAAGAGACTAGAACAAATAAATCAGCTGAACCTCGGAAACCATCTTTGGATTTAATGTTGTTCATAACACTCGTTCTTTTGTAAATGAAACTGTCAAATAACCACAATTTATTTTCCCAACGAGAGGAATATTTAAACGTTTTTATATAATTTGTATAACAACAAGTAGCTCCATTGGCCACATTTTAATCTATCTTCCTCGTGCATAGTCGCAGTTGTACAGAGCGAGGCGCGCTCCCACGACTGGGGATGCAGATCTCGGCAGGCATGCAGTTTTCAGCATAACACCGGACAGTGGTCCGCTAATTTGGGACCTCTGCATTAAACCGAAGCCATGTTTACATGTTTTAAAAATGTAAGGGATAGAAAATACAGATACTTGAGTGTAATAAATGTAATGAGTAGAAGTCAGGAGTAGGAAGAAAAATAAGCAATGGAGTAAAGTACAGATACCTAAAAAGTGTACTTAAGCACAGTAACAAAGTATTTGTACTTCTTTACTTGACACCTCTGGTTGTGACCAGGTTAGCTTTACGATGTGCATCAATCACAAACATCCACGAGGATAGGTTCGAGTCAGTTCATTGTTGTGCTGGTATTGCTGTCACTGATCAGGAAGTCCCAGAGAATAACGCCAGCTGAGTTACTATGACTCGTGGGCAAGCAGGTTGTCAGAACAGTGAAGACAATAATAGGCAGTAAGAACAGGATGATAAACTAGTGGCGAAGTCCAGGGTCAGAGTCAGATATACCATGATGCATTGAAGAGAAATCAAGGACGAAGTCGAGAAACATTTACAGGTTAGGCAACATGCAAGCAGACAAACGATCAGGTTCAGGCCCGAAATGATTCAATGGCCCGAAATAATCTGGCACTGATGTTTGGTCTGCAGGTTGTAATATAAAGATAGTTGCATGGTAGATCAGATGAGTAGTAATGAGAATGGGGAGGAGCTTAGCAGGTGTGTCAGACCGCATCAGTGCTGAGATAGTGACACATAAATGTGCAGAGTTAACAGATTTAGCATAATCTGAGCTTTAATCACACTTTAATCTGTTGACCCATCATGACCAATTAGGTTTGTGTTCACAGAAAAACTAATTAAAGTCCAAAACTTTTTAGATTAAATTATTTTTAACATTAAATTTAAACCGTAATTAACTGCATAACATAATTCATATCCATAAAAATCTCTCTTATTATGCTGTTATCTGACCAGAACAGATACAGCCGAATAAAGACTTTTACTTCTTTTTCATACAAACTTCATTACTTATACATTCAACTATCATTCAACTATCCCTGAATCATTTGTCATTTTATCAATTAATTCATATCTCCCATTCTTGTCCACTCTATTCATATAACATTTATAGTGCTCTATCCTCTTCTCATTATTGATCCCTGTCTGAAACAGTTGTTTAAACTGACCTAGATAGTCTTTTAAGCTGCAAAATCTTCTGATGGTAAACCCTTATGCTGTACTTATGTACAATGAATATTAACTACAACCCCACTGTAAATCTTAAGCTTCTTAATGTATTCATAAACAATATTTAAAAAAAAAGTTCTATCCATCTATCCGTTTTCTGACAAGCTTAATCCCAAGTGGGATCACGAGGGGTGCTGATGTCTATCTCCGGCTGTCTACGGGCGAGAGGCGGGGTCCACGCTGGACAGAGAGGCGGGGTCTATCCTGGACAAAGAGGCGGGGTCCACCCTGGACAGGTCTCCAGTCCATCGCAGGGCAACACAGAGACAAACAGGACAAACAACCATTCATTCACACACCTAAGGAGAATTTAGAGAAACCATTTAATCTAACAGTCATGTTTCTGGACTGTGGGAGGAAGCCGGAGTACCCTGGGAGAACCCGCGCATGCTCAGGGAGAACATGCAAACTCCATGCAGAAAGACCCCGAGCTGGGAATCGAACCCGCAACCTTCTTGCTGCAAGGCAGCAGTGCACTGCACCACTGAGCAGCCCCCAAAATGAATAATAATGAATGAATGAATAAATAAAAATGTTTTTTCATTTGTAACTTCTAGATACCATGTTACAGCAAAGCAATTCAAAGAACTTAGAAAAAGCAATCAAGCCTAGCATTATAAACCCTTTTTTGGTTTCCGTAGTGTTAGCTCGTTATGGCCACCAGCCTGTGTCCTCCATCTATTCATTGGAGGATTTCTGGAATTGTCTTCAACTGCCAGACTTCTGCCTTCTATTTCCATTTAAGTCATCAACTTACGTACCTTATATACTGCAGACTCCAACTTCCCCCCCCCAAAGGTTTACTCTCATAAATGATGATAGTTTAAACACCACATATGTCCACCTTTTTAATACCTACAGTGTGTCCCTATGACTAATGGCAGTTTAATTAACTACAACATAGAGTCATTTTAAGCTACATTGTTTTTGGCTGTAGAGCTAACAAATCTGCTGGAGCCTTGGACCAAGACCTCTAACAATGGTCCCTAATACTGTAATTAAATTAGAAGTATGCTGTCCAGGATTGATGCTGAGAAACTAGCCCATGCATTTGTTACTTCAAGGCTGGACTATTATAATTCTTTACTATCAGGAAGTCCACAAACTGTAGTTAAAAGCCTTCAGCTGATCCAAAATGCTGCAGCCAGAGTTCTGATGAAAATGAAAAAGAGAGATCATATCTCTCCTATCCTGGCTTCTCTTCATTGGCTTCCTGTTAAATCCAGAATAGAATTTAAAATCCTCCTTCTCACATATAAAGCCTTAAATAGCCAAACTCCATCTGATATCAGAGATCTGATTGTTCCTTATGTTCCTAACAGAGCACTTCGCTCTCAATCTGCAGGTTTACTAGTGGTTCCTAGAGTTTATAAAAGTAGAATGGGAGGCAGATCTTTTAGTTATCAGGCTCCTCTCCTGTGGAACCAACTACCAGTTTTAGTCCGTGAGGCAGACACCCTGTCTACTTTTAAGGCTAGGCTTAAAACTTTCCTTTTTGATAAAGCTTCTAGTTAGTGTGGCTCAGGTTATCCTGAGCTATCTCTATAGTTCTGTTGCTATAGGCTTAGACTGCTGGAGGACATAGAGACCCCTTTTTCATCACTCTGCTTCATTCTATCTCTATTCTCCCACTCTGCAGAATCTATTAGTTCAATCTCTAACGTTCTGCTCTCTCTGCTTTTTCTCATAGTAGCTTCATCTGGTCTGTTCCTGTTTGGCTGTGACTCCATCCTGGAGAGAAATATCAGCTGTGCTGCTGCCATCAACACCTTTGTTTATAGATTTTGGAGATTTGCCTGTTTTCCAGTGTAGTCCTGTTTCTCTGACTGACAGCTGCTTTTTGTATCTCTGCTTCTGTCTCCTTGAACCCCAGTGGGCCTCAGCAGATGGCCGCTCACCCTGAGCCTGGTTCTGCTGGAGGTTTCTTCCTGTTCAAAGGGAGTTTTTCCTCTCCACTGTCGCTACAAGCATGCTTAGTGTGAGGGATTGTATTTGAGTCAATGAGTCGATGCAATCAACTGGTTTCCCTTAAATAGAAAACTTTGAATTAATTTGACTGTATGATCTGGTTTAACTGTAAAGTGCCTTGAGATGACATGTGTTGTGAATTGGCGCTATAGAAATAAACTGAATTGAATTGCTATCCAAACAGCTAAAAGCAGCACCACACACTTTGGTAGGCAATAACTTAGCCAAAATGTCAAATTGTGGAAAAGCCTCCACAGCTACTGTACCTTAAACCTTCTCCACCATGTTGAAAAATCCTCTTTTCCATTACTCCTAAAAACGTGGAAAAACGCTCTTGTAAAAGGACCCTATATTCCCAGCAGGAGTGGGTGAATGAAATGGATGTGCTCTCTTCATCCTCTGACATGGGAGCTGGCTCGGAGCTCGTCTGCCTGGCTGTGTGTTCCCTGGACGGGGCCGCCATTTACAGCTGCTTTTTGTATCTATGCTTCTGTCTCCTTGAACCCCAGTCGGCCTCAGCAGATGGCCGCTCATTTCTTCCTGTTAAAAGGGAGTTTTTCCTCTCCACTGTCGCTACAAGCATGCTTAGTGTGAGGGATTGCATTCGAATCAATGAGTCGATGCAATCAACTGGTTTTGTTTAGATAGAAAACTTTGAATCAATCTGACTGCATGATCAGTTTGAAGTGTAGAGTGCCTTGAGATGACATGTGTTGTGAATTGATGCTATATAAATAAACTGAATTGAATTGTACCTTACTGCATCTATGCCACAAATATTAACGATGGGTTTTTTGTTTTACTTTTTATTTTTATTGAATAATACAGAATCAGTCTAATCAGCCAAAACAAGGATTTGGTTTTGATCCACTGTATGAAGCCTCTAACTCAACACTAATTTTGACATTTTAATTTGAAAAAGCTTCCTCAATGGGAAGTCTTCAAACTCGTAAAACAAGTCCAGTGGATTGTTTTATAACTTTATTGGAATCACTATGACCTGGATGACTGAGAATCTTCACCAACATATAACACACATGTAGGGATTCAGAAAATCCAAAAGTTTCTTTTAAAAGGATACTTTAAACTTTTAATCTAAACCGGATAATTTTTCCCACTCTACAGTCCTTTTTGAGTGGTTTCATGCAGGTAATATGGCAGCAGTTGAGAATGATAGTGAGGGTGATTTTTAGGAATAAAGCAGAGTGTCCTTTTGTAACTCACAGAGCTTAAAGAAAGAGCAGTCTTTTTCCTTCTCATGCCCACAAGACATCCTATCGCTTTAATGCCTCATTTCTTCTCCATCTACAGCTTTGGGTTCATTTCTCTGATCCTCTCATTAAGCTGTCCTGTGTGGCTGCTCTTGTGTGACATTGAAAATGTATTTAAATGTCTAATTTCACATCATGTATTTCAAACTGCAGTTAGGACCTGGAATGCCTCTTTGGGTCAGAGCCATTTAATTCACATGGTTGGATTTAGATATCATTAACACAAATCAGGATGAAATAGCCAAAAAGCAACAATTTCTTTCTCCTTTTACTTTCACTTTTTTGCTGATATTATTCTTCAGAGTTCCTTTGTGTCATTGAATAAGAAAAATGGCATCCATAAAGGTGAATTTGATCTTGGAGTTGATAAAAGTTCTAATAAAGTCCTTATTTTTATCAATTTTAGTCCCATGACAGAACAGGAAACAAACAATGTTGGTGTGTGTTTGCACATTTGGCAAAATTTCCAGGAAGCTTTTTATGCAAGAAGAAACCCCACAAGGGAGCAACTTGTGTAAGCAAAAATCTGAGGCAAAACCACCCACCCTTAAAGAGTAGACAGCCCCGATTGCACACACAAACATTTCTTTGTCCCACTGCTACACAGAAAAAAAAAACTTTTCATTAAAAAAAATCTGCCAAGAGCTTTCCCACGTCTTCATATCAAAGCTTTAGACATCATTAACAGACCACTGAGCAGCTGAGATAGTAAAACCAATTAGGATTCTGAATATGCTTGAGTAATGAAGAGACGGGGCTGTGGAGACCTGTCAACTTAAAATTAAGAAGCTCAACAAATTGAGTTCTGATGACATATATGAAAGGAAATATAGGGTTTAACCTTTTTATTGGACTATTAAGGCGTAAGAAAACTAGTAGTCTTTAAACTTTGCACCGTAAGCTGTATTTATTTATTTTTTTTATCCAAAATAAGATGACTGTGAGTTGTTTCATTATTACCTGCTAATAAATCAACATGTAATACTAACAAATTTAAGTAAAATCACTCCATATTGTACGTCAGAAAAAGGTTTTTTTATGTCTCTCTAAAAGAGAGTAGTTTTAAGATTGAATGTCCTCTGTTTGGTCAAGGAGTCAAGTTTTAATTTACTTCTAGCAACCAATTATAAACGAGTGAGCCTAAGTCTATTTCTGAGTGTAGAGTCTTTGGAAAGTGTCCTTCTGCTATACCTTTCCCACTGGCAAAAAACCCAAAAACGTTAAAACCAGTGAACAGTCAGCTTTTAGGGGAACAGCTACTGACCCGCATCAACCTACGTCTAACGACTTGGCAAGCAACTGTGATTAAAGTTAATTTCAAATGGCCTGATCCGATCGGAATGCAGTGGTAACATCAGACTCCGGTAAACCCAGTGATTTATGTGATACACTTAAGCACGATGAACATGTGTCACAACATTGCACCAGCCTTGCATTGGGTAATTGCATGGCACCAACTGGCAAAAGGGCTTCTGATGGACTAAATAGCCAAACAATAAAGCTGCCTTTTTCATGTTGCTCTGCATTTTTTTTATTTTCCTTATTTCTGTTGCACTTATGAGATTATCGCGCTAACCCAGCATAATAGGATCACCAGAAATGCAGCGGTGATGGGAGGTAGGCTAACCTGCTTGCCAACAAGAGATCAACTCCAACATTTTTTGGCAATGGGAAGGAAGAGGGCCAGGTAATGATTTTTAGCCAATCTACCTACATTTGAAATACCAGCATTAGCTCTCTATTTTCAGTGGGAAACAAGGTTTATGGGTTTTATGATTTTAAGATTGTATCTAATGTGTCAGGCAAAGGAAAGTTGCAGTACAAGTTCGTTTTGTGAATGTTTTTTTTAAGTTATACTAATGTGACACTTGTTTTTATTTTGTGTAATTTGACTTTTGTAAATACTGTGCTGTCAGAGGTATAAAGAAAACTTCTTCTGTTGTGTAACATCCTATCATCCTACTTTTGGTATCCTGGGACTTAGCACACATTCAAATTGAAAGTGAACTGCTCCAGAGTTCAGATAAACTTTGCAAATTGCGACAATTGTTGCTTTGGTACTGTTCTCTAGTCCATTACAACACCAGGGATGGGTTAACACTTGGGCAGTAAGGTACAAAGAAGTCCAGTGGTTTGCTATACAGGCATCAAGCACCAGAGAGCTATATAGAGTGCAAAAGTATTAATTAGTTGCAGTGGTTTAAGCTTTGCACTTTGTATCATCACAACCAGAAAAAAATACCCAACAAAGCTATTTACAACTATGTCCCTGTTGCTCCACAGGTTTTAAAGCAATCCTGTTATGCCAAACACTTCCTCTACCTGACACGCTGCAGTGCTCTAAATATTGATTTCCAGACCAGCCAGGCTTCCTTCTCCTCCCAGAGTGTTTGCATCCCGAAGAGTGAGTTAATGGTGTGTTACTGACTCCAGCCCAGTGATCCTTTACATGCTGTGCTCACATAGCCCTTCCTTCACCCAGAATATCCATCATAACCATAGTGGCCAGCCCTGCTCATAATGTATTTATGAATGCAGCCCGGGGGATGCTTCTGCTCGGAGTACTGATACACATTTCAGAGGTTGTGTTTTTATCACTCTACTCCTCCTTTCCCTCCTCTTTTTAGCCTCAATGGTGATACTGTTATAATGCACCATTTGCATTAAATTGTTAACATGCTGCAATCCTGTTGATGGCAAAAACAGAGCAGTGGCAGTAAAAAAAAGATTCCACACACCTGAGCTGAAAGGAATGATCAAATAAATCAAAGTGAAATGAAGGGGGAGGTGGTTTGGGTGCATTTTTGCTTGAAATTTTCTCATACTTAAACCATGCATCTTTAGTCATACAGTTTTTACTATACACCACATCAAAGAAAACAGATCGATGAAACAACATAATATTTACTATTGATTGAACTACAAGAAGTAGGGGATCTTGTTTATCTGATTTGGTGTTTGGATGAGATTACACTAATTACAAATAGGTATATAATTATGAACCCCTTTTAAGTGTATACCAAGTTCTAAAAGTTCAAATTAAATAAAAACATTATTTTCAGTAGGGTGAGTATGAGCCCTCCCTGGGCTGCCACCTTATCGTGGTGGAGGGGTTTGATTGTCTCGATGAGCTATTCTGTCTGGGGGCTTTATGCCCCCTAGTAGGGTCATCCAAGGCAGACAGATCCTAGGTGAGGGCCCAGGCAAAGAGCAGCCTAAAGACCCCTTATGATGAATACAACAAATGGATGTAGCGTTCCTTCGCCTGGACGTGGGTCACCGGGGCCCCACTCCGGAGCCAGGCCTGGAGGTGGGGCATGCTGGCAAGCGTGTGGTGGCTGGGCTTTTATCAATGGAGCCCGGCCGGGCACAGCCCGAAGAGGAAGCATGAGTCCCCCTTCCAATGGGCTCACCACCTGTAGGAGGGGCCAAAGGGGTCGAGTGAATTGTGTGATGGGTGGCAGTCGAGGGCGGGGACCCTGGTGTTCTGAGCCTTGGCTGAAGAAGCTGGCTCTTGGGACATGGAATGTCACCTCTCTGGTGGGGAAGGAGCCCGAGTTGGTAGATAGTTGGACTTACCTCAACGCATGGCTCTGGAACCAGTCTCCTTGAGAGGGGCTGGACATTCTTCCACTCTGGAGTTGCCTCTGGTGAGAAGCGCTGAGCAGGAGTGGGCATTCTTGTTGCCCCTCTTGTTGCCTGTGCTTAGGGGTTCACCCCAGTGAATGAGACAGTTGCATCTCTCCACATACGTGTGGGGGGACGGGTTCTGACGGTTGTTTGTGCTTATGCGCCAAACAGCAGTTCAGATTACCCACCCTTTTTGGAGTCTTTAGAGGCCGTACTGGAGAGTGCCCCTCCTTGGGACTCCCTTGTTCTTCTGGGGGACTTCAACGCTCAACGACAGTGAGACCTGGCGAGGTGTAGTTGGAAGGAATGGCCCACCTGACCTGAACTCGAGTTGTGTTCTGTTGTTGGACTTCTGTTGTCATCAATGATTGTCCATAACGAACACAATGTTCAAGCATAAGGCTGTCCATATGTGCTCTTGGCACCAGGACACCCTAGGCTGTAGTTCAATGATCGACTTTGTTGTTCTTTCATCTGACCTGCGGCCGCATGTCCTATAGGGCTTTATTGACCTGTGGGACTTCACAAGCAGCTGACATGTACCGGCAGTGAAAGAGGCAGGTGGCTTGGCTGGTCGCTGAGGAAAAAACTCCTGCTGACCTCGACTCTGGACGTCATATGATGGTGGGCGGAGTACTTCGAAGACCTCCTTAATCCCACCAACACGTCTTCCATTGAGGAAGCAGAGCCTGGGGGCTGCGGCTTGGGTCCTCCCATCTCTGTTGCTGAAGTCACCGAGGTGGTTAAAAAGCTCCTCGGTGGCAAGACTCCAGGGATGGATGAGATTCGCCCCAAGTACCTTAGGGCTCTGGATGTTGTGGGGCTGTGTTGGTTAATGTGGCTCAGCAACATTGCGTGGACATCAGGGGCAGTTCCCCTGGATTGGCAGACTGGGGTGGTGGTTCCTCTATTTAAATAAAGGGGACCAGAGGGTGTGTTTCAACTACAGAGAAATCACACTCTTAAGCCTCCCTGGTAAGGTCTATTCCGGGGTTCTGGAAAGGAGAGTCCGTTGGATAGTCGAATCTCGGATTCAGGAGGAGCAGTGTGCTTTTCGTCCTGGCCATGGAACACTGGATCAGCTCTACCCCCTCAGCAGGATTCTGGAGGGTGCATGGGAGTTTGCTCAACCAGTCTACATGTGTTTTGTGGATCTAGAGGAGGCATTCGACTGTGTCCCTCGGGGGGTCCTGTGGGGGGTACTCCGAGAGTATGGAGTAACGGGGCCTTTAATAGGGGCTGTTAGGTCTCTGTATGACCGATGTCAGAGCCTGGTCCGCATTGCCGGCAGTAAGTCAGACTCGTTTCGTGCGAGGGTTGGACTCCGCCAAGGTTGCCCTTTGTCACTGATTCTGTTCATAACTTTTATGGACAGAATTTATAGGCGTAGCCAAGGTGTTGAGGGGATCTGTCTTGGTGGCCTTAGGATTGCATCTCTGGTATTCGCAGATGATGTGGTTCTGTTGGCTTAACAGGGCATGATCTACAGGTTTCACTGGAGCATTTTACACCAGAGTGTGAAGCGGCCGGGATGAGGATCAGTGCCTCCAAATCCGAGACCATGGTCTTGAGCCGGAAAAGGGTCGAGTGCCTTCTCCGGGTTGGGGTGGATTTACTGCCCCTAGTGGAGGAGTTTAAGCATCTTGGGGTCTTGTTCACGAATAAGGGGAAGATGGAGCGGGAGATCGATAGGCGGATTGGTGCGGCGTCTGCTGTGAAGCAGGACGTGTACCGGTCTGTGGTGGTAAAGAGAGAACTAAGCACAAACAGCAAAGCTCTCGATTTACCGGTCGATCTACATTCCTACCCTCATCTATGGTCATGAGCTTTGGGTCATGACCGAGAGAATGAAAACCTGGATACAAGCGGCTGAAATTAGTTTTCTCCGTAGTATGTCTGAGCTCTCCCTTAGAGATAGGGTGAGGAGCTCAGTGACCTGGGGAGGACTCAGAGTAGAGCTGCTGCTCCTGCACATCCAGAGGAGCCAGTTGAGGTGGCTCGGGCATCTGATTAGGATGCCTCCTGGGCGTCTCCCTGGTGAGGTGTTCCAGGCACGTCCCACCGGGAGGAGGCCCAGGGGGAGACCCAGGACATGCTGGAGGGTTTCTTGGCTGGCCTGGGAGCGCCTTGGGATTGTCCCGGAGGAGCTGGACCAAGTCAGCTTATCTAACTATTATTTGATCAGATTTCCAAATGAAACATCTAGTTTTTTACATTCTATGGTCAAAAACCTAAATGCACCCATCATGGAAATGGATATTAAATCCATTTAATTCTATGATTTATTTTCTTTATATATTTTACCAGTCGCAATGATATAAATCTGACATATTATGAATTTTAAAAACAAAATTTGAATACAAAAGTTCTAATCAAACACACTACTCTTACATCATATCCTCTCTTTCCGCATTTGGATCTTTGGTACGGGCTCTCATTCATGTTGGAACCAAATTGCTCCAGGGTCATGTTAAGTAATATATACCAGCAGTTTTAACCAAGCCAAGTTAAAGCTCCATGTTCCTTGAATGGTTCTCACTGGTTTCTAAACCTTCCAGAAGCTGGCCTGTGATTTGAAACTTTTCAAAGGTTAGAAACTTTTCAAAGGTTTGGAGGTTTGGTGTTAAAGCAAAAAATGTTTTGTATAACTGATGGCCCAGATCAGTTTAATCTGTGGAGGATTATCTGTCTCTGCCGATATGAGCTTACTGTTTTCACTATTGGTCACTCTGGCAAGAACTCATGTCATGATCTTGGCGCTGATGGTTTGTTTTTTTCCTTTGCTCATTGTTCCCCTGTCTAATTGGTTCTATGGCTGATTAACACAGATCATTTCCACCTGGTTCCTCTGCTATTTTTGTTATGTGTTTGCCTCCCATCAGCGCCAGGTTATTCGATTGTTTTGGTGAGACGAATTCTTGCATTCTTTAGTCTGTTCTGTTTTCCTGATTATGACCAGGTTTTGTTCTGTTTGTCTGATCTGATCCTGGATTCTACCGGCTTCTGAACCTGGATCTGTCTTCTGACTCCGGCTTTGGATTTCCCCTTTGGACGCGGTTGCTGCTTGGCGTCGGCTGCGCCTGCTCCGCACACTCTCTAGGAACTCTGGGGGGGGCGACGCCCGCCACTACTACGGTCTAACCTCCCGTCTGGATTCAGCTGTGTTCTCCGCGAACAGACTGAACATTGAACCAGGTCAGTGACTTTGCTCCTAGTCGTGATCAGCTCCACATCCAGTCACTGACCTCCTATCCTCCTCTATCCTCCTATCTCAAATCAACTTACTCTCCCAGTTTGATTAGAATATAATGTCTGCAATAATTGTTGATTTCTAAGTATTTAGCTCCAGTTTGGAAGGTTAGCAACAGTAACTAAAGTCAAATAAAACTATTATAACTGTAGAAGCTGTTGCTTAGAAAATGCTCTCATTAAAAGTCAGAAAAAGAACAGAAACTTCCAATGACAGGTGTGAGAGGAGCAATTTTCCCCTGTCAAATTACGTTTTGTATCTTCTTGCTTCCTTCTTTATCATTATGTTTGAATTAAATGGTCTGTCCAAAGAAGAAGCTCTCACCTTTTTCAGCTATGTCAAACCTCATATGAAATGATGGTGATGAGGTTCTCTGCCCAACAAAGGTTCTTCTTACTGACAAATATGTAAAAACAAAAAGAAAAAAAAAAGAAGAAAACTCTTTGTAAATCAAATCTTAAATCTCCAGTGGAGCCAATGTTTTAAAAAATGTAATGATTAAAGCCCATAGGTCTGCCTAGTGTGGCTGTGACTTAATCAAAGTAAGCTAGTTCTCCTTTGATCAGAGCATGTGGCATCTCTTTTTAAATCCACACCACAAGTGTCAATTTAAACACCAATTTGGTCGTCGTGAACAGAGCTGTACTCTGAACAAGGACAAAACCTTTTGATGTTCCAATTTGCTATTTTACCCTGCTTTTTTTGACAGACAAAGAATACATTTGTACTGGTAAAAATTCCCTTTGACAAGAAGCCTGACGAGTATGTTCCTGCTTTAAAAGGAAAGTCTTCACAGTGAGGCCATTATCCTCAGAAATATTTAAATATACAAGTGCTGCAATAGCAAAAAGTTTTCTCATTTAAACCTACGTATTATAAATTTCATAGGATGTTTAGGTAGTTTATTCAATATGAGATAAATAAATGATTTCTTTCTAGTCAATTAAGCATGATTTGCATATCCAAACAAACACCTGAAAATATGTAATACTACCATAAAGCCATTTTCATACCTAGGCTGGCAATGACTTTAGGAATAATTGAACATAGACGTATGTAATTCATCCCTGATGCTGTCACATGAGTTTAAATTACTTAATGAGTTTAAATGACATGAGTTTAAATGACTTAAAGGTCTGATACTGCGGTCCATTCCCCACAACCCTCTACTGCTGGCTTCCCTTCAACAACCACTCCATCTTCTCCCACTCCTCCTCCTTACAGACCCCATCTGCTTTTCACCACCGCAATCCACATCCACCAACTCCACCCCTCCCCCTTGCTTCACATCATGTCATCCACAACATGAGGACCTCCCCCCTCCCCCTACGGTTACCTCTACAGTGTCCTTCACTCCTGACCTTGTGAGAAGACAGCTAACCAGACTCTACTCCGGCAAAGCTGCGGGCCCCGATGGTGTACTCCCCAGGGTGCTCAAAGCTTGTTCCTATCAGCTGTGTCGAATACTTAGCCTAGTCTTCAGCCTGAGCATGCTCCTCCAGAGAGTCCCCGTGCTGTGGAAGACGTCCTGCTCGTTCCTGTGCCAAAGACGTCGCGCCCTAGCGACCCTCTGGACTACAGACTGGTAGCACTGTCCATATCATGAAGACCTTTGAGAGGCTAGTCCTGGAGCAGCTAAGGCCCATGGTCAGGCCCCTCACTGATCCACTACAGTTCGCCTACCAGCCCCGCCTGGGAGTTGAGGACAGCATCATCTTTCTGCTGAACAGTCTACAATCACCTGGACAAGCCGGCGAGCACTTTGAGAATCATGTTCTTTGATTTCTCCAGTGCCTTCAACACCATCCGCCCGGCTCTACTAGGTGAGAAGATGACTGCGATGCAGGTGGAGGCCCCCATCGTGTCCTGGATTGTTGATTACCTGACGGGCAGACCACAGTATGTACACCTATAGAACTGTGTGTCTGACAGGGTGGTCAGCAACACTGGGGCCCCCAGGGGACTGTCCTCTCCTCCTTCCTCTTCACCCTTTTCACCTCAGACTTCAACTATTGCTCTGAGTCCTGCCACCTTCAGAAGTTTTCTGATGACTCAGCAATTGTTGGCTGCATTAAAAAGGGTGAGGAGAGTGAATACAGGACTGTGGTGGGCAACTTTGTCACTTGGAGTGAGCTGAACCACCTGCAGCTCAACGTGACAAAGACTAAGGAGCTAATAGTGGATCTGAGGAGGACAAAAACACCTGTGACCCCTGTCTCCATCGAGGGGGTTCCTGCTCACACTGTGGAGGAGTATAAGTACCTGGGAGTGTACTTTAACAATAAGTTGGACTGGACTAGAAACACCGAGGCGGTCTACAAAAAGGGCCAAAGCCGACTATTCTTCCCAAGGAGGCTAAAATCCTTTAACATCTGTGGGACGATGCTGAGGATGTTTTATGAGTCTGTTGTTGCTAGCACGCTCAGCTTTGCTGTCACATGCTGGGGCAGTGGGCTGAGGGTCGCTGACAACTACAGACTGAACGAACTGATCAGGAGGGCCAGTGATGTTGTGGGGGAGCAGCTGGACACTCTGACCACCGTGGCAGAGAGGAGGATGCTGTCCAGGTTTCAGTCCATCTTAGACAATGACTCACATCCTCTCCATGACACACTGGTCCAGCAGACGAGCTCCTTTAGCAGGAGACTCCTCCTACCCAGATGCACCACAGAGTGCCACAGGAAATCATTTCTACCTGTGGTCATCAACCTCTATAACGCCTCCCTCAAGTGATTTAGACCCCCCCCGTAATTGACATTTATGCACTTTTTTGCACGTCACGTATCACTTTACTTGGATTTATCACTTACAGGGATTTTCACTTTACTTGGATTTAGTTTTTACATATGCATATATATATATATATAAAGTATTTCTGATTCTGATTATTGAAATGTCAGCTGTTTACTGAGCTGCAACTGCAAGAAGTCAAGCGACCTGCTAGCATTTGCTTGCCTTAGCCAAGTTTATGCAGAAATCCATGCAACTTTTATTGATAATAAAGGGTGGATTAGCACCCTCCTCCTGATGATGCTTAGTAAACATTGACATGATCAAATGTATCAGCATGCTCATTTGATTGTTTCTGCTTTTTGCATTTTTCCTTTTTTTTGTGTGCAAAATTCAAGCTAGGTTGTGTTGAATTTAACAAAACCTCCAATAATAACCAGAAGAGCACAGTCTTACTGTTTGTGTTCCCCCAGATGCTGTGTGACAGCCATCCCCAGTGTTTTACTGCGATGTACTTCAGCAATGATTAAACATTAAACATCCCAGCTTGTGAATGACAGATGGGAAGTCTTGGAAGTTTGCCCTGACAGATGCCAGGGTCTGTGATGTGTCACAGCGTGCTCATATCACTCGAAATGAGAAGTCAGACATGATGTTTTGAAAGACTAAACTACAACCATTTACATTTTCTTAAAGGGATAAAAAGCCCAAGAGAAAAAGCTTTCTACAATTAGAAATCTACAAATTTGTATTTATCCATTGCACATTAACTTTTTCTGGTTTCCACTGGATGGATTTTGATATACTGTAAATCTATGTCTCATATATGAGTGATCAGGGGAAAATATTTATATTTAAAGAGATGTAAATCAATTACATGAATTATTTCCTCAGCATGCAGTTTCGGTTCCACTGAGCCCTGCCAACATTTAAATTAGTTTTAGCTTTTTTAAAGAATAAAACTTTAAAATAGTCTAAGGACACCATCAGGATTGAGGATTTAATTGGTAAATCCCTCATCTAAACTGTTTCCGCTACATCTTTATTGATGGTCATTTTGGCTTTTCTAAGAGATCCATGTGGAGTACATACTGTTACTTTCAACAAACAGTTTGATTATTTTATTTGTAAAATAAATGCCTTCTGTTAGAATAATTGTATATTAATGTATCTATGTAGTGTTATAATGCATAATGCTGTGTGCTCTGAGCATGTGTTCAAAGCCACCTTTTCTGAAGTATACTGTGATTTGTGGACTTGCTTTTGGGGAGGTTGTGGTTGATTTACGAGCAGCACTCAACCTACTGAACTTTGAAGAACAGCTTCAACGGCTTAAACCCCCCCCCCCCCCCCCCCCCCCCGTGTAGTCTCAGCTGTTGTAACCAGGGACCAAGGGGCGGGTCTAGAAAAATATTTATGAGGTGGCAAGAGGGGGGCAGGAATTTTTTAGGGGTGGCAACATAAGGCATTTGTTTACACTGAATTTAATCACAGTTATCACAGTTTGGTGAGAATAGTATGTACAGTACTAGTGTTTCATGTGAAACAGTTCATATTAATAATACATCGTACAATGTGATTCACTTAATAGGAGATAGAAGAATGATAACACTACTTCTAGAGGGGCCTTATGACAGGAAAGGTATTAAGGTAAGACACAGGTGCTCAGTCGCAGATGTGTGAGATTGACTGTCAGAGATGCAGCTTTGCAGCATTTGCACAAGAAGAAACTATAGAAAGAAAAAGTTACCCATCAGAGATCTATGGACTGAGCTGGACTAAAGTGAGCAGAACTACACAGTAGAAATAAATGGGTCAAGGCACCCGAACAAGGTACAGGACATCTATGTAATGATTACTCTGAACACACATTTACCTCATTTGTTCCTCAGTAACTTGACATACAGCAGGTAAGGCAACATGAAAGGGACATTTCATGCATGTAAATATGCTGTAGATAGAGCTGTATATGGAGGACCAACTCTGCCATATTTAAAAATAAATACATAAATAAATAAATGCTCAATAAATAAATAAGCATACAATTAATTGCCACCAAAAATACAATCAACAAATAAATGTAATTAGAAATTATATTATAATGGCAGGCAGAAATGTTAAAAGGGCAGGCAGAAAGAAATAGCGGCGAAGAAATAACTAGGGTAAAAAAATACAAAGGAAGAATAAAACAGACAAAAATATGATAACATGCACATAAATAAATACTTAAAAATATAAGTAATTAAAAAATGAAGTTGAAGATAATAAATCACAAAAAAATAAATAAGGTAAATATTAAAAAGGCAAAGAAATAAAGAAGCCAATTAAAATAGTTATATACCTTTATGACTAGCTGTATAATTTAATTTCTTCTTACATTTATTTGTTGTTTGTGTTTTGGTGGCAATTAATTGTATGCTTATTTATTTATTAAGCATTTATTTATTTCTGTATTTATTTTTAAATATGGCAGAGTTGGTCCTCCATACTGCTGTATCAACAAATCAACAAAAAGGCGGGTTCTGTATGTTACATCAAAATCTCCACAAATCTGAAAAGAAGCAACATAAAAATACATTTTGCTTGTGAGTAGGTTCATACAGGTAATTTCTGGATAGTTTCATATTATATATACAAAAAAGAAACAACAACACTGCTTCATATTAAGCAGGATTCACACCAGTGTCACATTTTTAACTTTTAACACTTTTGGTTTTATTAAAGGAAATATCAGATTTTCTCAGGTGCCAAAACAAAATGTAGCAGCTCTGTAAAGGCTCACCAGAGAGCATAACATAAAGTTAACATGACTATAACAGCTGAATGCAGTGATTTCCATGTTGCTCAGCAAAACGCTTCACAACTTTATTTAGATCCAATGCCTTTGTGCGTTTTGATTTGAGTACAACCAAACGTGATCGTCTCTTTTCTGTCATAGTTGACCGCAAATATGTCTTTATGAGCCTGAGACGTCAGGCCTAACTAACATCATAGATAGAGAAATAACGTTCTGCAACCTGATTTTTATCTTCTCAAAATCAGCATTGCAGCTATGCTAGCAACATTGTGCTTTCATTATGATTTCATTTCTCGATAGATAGTTAATCAATTTTTACCTGTTTCATCCCGTGTCTCCTCTCCCCATGACCACTGGCTCCCTCGCTTTGCCCCATTCGGTTTTCAAAACAATCAGTCTCAGTCGCTCTCTGTCATCTCGTGCTGCATTCACTGCAATACGACATTGGAAATTAGCTGTTGTAATTCTCAAATGATCCATAATTTATAAGCCTCGCCACCCCTACCGCCAACTGGGGTGGCAGCAGGGGTGGCAAGGCTGTCATTTAGGGTGGCATTTGCCACCCTATGCCACCCCAGTAGATCCGCCTATGCAGGGACCCCTGATTTCAATAAATAGCGCGGAGAATGCTGGGACCACAGAGTGGGTTGGAGATCTCTAACTGTGCGGTTTCTTCCTACTCTCCTCGCGAGTAAAACTAAATTAATTGTCTCTGGCCTTCTTTATTTCCCTGTATGTATGTATAATGTTTTAGGTGCTCAGACCTGACTCCTTCAAAAAGACTTTTTCTATGTTGCTGTTCTTCCCCCTTTTCTTTGTTATAACTTGTGAGTTGAGTCAAAAGAGCTTTTTGAAATCCAAATCCTAAAATTCTTGGTTCATGAAAGTAATCTTTTACCAACAATATGGTGAAATCAGATTTTAAAATCAAATGTTTTTAAACAATTATAACATTAATAGGTTAACTATTGACGTTGACGGGACGTTGTGGGTCGGTGGGCAGAATACTTCGAAGACCTCCTCAATCCCACCGACATGTCTTCCATTGAGGAAGCTGCGCCTGGGGACTCTGGACTGGGCTCTCCAATCTCTGTGGGGGAGCTCGCCGAGGTGGTTAAAAAGCTCCTCGGTGGCAGGGCCCCGGGGGTGGATGAGATCCGCCCAGAGTTCCTCAAGGTCCTGGATGTTGTAGGGTTGTGTTGGCTGACGCGACTCTTCAACATTGCATGGACATCGGGGGCAGTCCGCCTGGATTGGCAGACTGGGGTGGTGGTCCCCCTATTCAAAAAGGGGGACCGGAGGGTGTGCTCCAATTACAGGGGAGTCACACTCTTAAGCCTCCCCGGCAAGGTCTATTCGGGGGTGCTGCAGAGGAGGGTCCATCGGATAGTCGAACTTTGGATTCAGGAAGAGCACTGTGGTTTCCGTCCTGGTGTTGGAACGCTGGACCAGCTCTACACCCTCAGCAGGGCTGTTAGGTCTCTGTATGACCGATGTCAGAGCCTGGTCCGTATTGCCGGCAGTAAGTCAGACTCGTTTCGTGCGAGGGTTGGACTCCGCCAAGGGTGCCCTTTGTCACTGATTCTGTTCATAACTTTTATGGACAGAATTTCTAGGCGTAGCCAAGGTGTTGAGGGGATCTGTCTTGGTGGCCTTAGGATTGCATCTCTGGTATTCGCAGATGATGTGGTTCTGTTGGCTTAACAGGGCGTGATCTACAGGTTTCACTGGAGCATTTTACACCAGAGTGTGAAGCGGCCGGGATGAGGATCAGTGCCTCCAAATCCGAGACCATGGTCTTGAGCCGGAAAAGGGTAGAGTGCCTTCTCCGGGTCGGGGGGGTGTCCTGCCCCAAGTGGAGGAGTTTAAGTATCTTGGGATCTTGTTCACGAATGAGGGAAGAAGGGAGCGGGAGATCGACAGGCGGATTGGTGCAGCGACTGCCGTGAAGCGGGCGCTGTACCGGTCCGTCGTGGTGAAGAGAGAGCTGAGTCAAAAAGCGAAGCTCTTGATTTACCGGTCGATCTACGTTCCTACCCTCATCTATGGTCATGAACTCTGGATCATGACCGAAAGAACGAGATCGCGGATACAAGCGGCTGAAATGGGTTTCCTCCGTAGGGTGGCTGGGCTCTCCCTTAGAGATAGGGTGAGAAGCTCGGTCATCCGGGAGGGACTCGGAGTAGAGCCGCTGCTCCTCCACATCGAGAGGAGCCAGTTGAGGTGGCTTGGGCATCTGTTTAGGATGCCTCCTGGACGCCTTCCTGGTTAGGTGTTCAGGGCACGTCCCACCTGGGGGAGGCCCCGGGGAAGACCCAGGACACGTTGGAGAGACTATGTTTCTCGGCTGGCCTGGGAACGCCTTGGGGTTCCTCCTGAAGAGCTGGAAGAAGTGGCTGGGGAGAGGGAAGTCTGGGCCTCCCTTCTTAAGCTGCTGCCCCCGCGACCCGACCCCGGATAAGCGGAGGAAGATGGATGGATGGATATTAACTATTGAAATAGCACTAAACTACAAAGCATGACAAGGAATGCTATTAGATATTTCTTTAAGTACACAAATGACTGTACCTGTGTATTTTATTAGTAAACTCTGCTAAATAAACGTGTTAAACTTGGAGTTTCTTATGGTTTAAATCTTATCTATCTGATCGAATTCAGTTTGTTTATGTTAATGATAGATCTTCAACACACTCAAAGGTTACCTGTGGAGTACCACAGGGATCAGTGCTAGGACCAATTCTCTTTACTTTATACATGCTCCCAATTGGTAGAGTTATTAGACAGCATGGGATTAATTTCCACTGTTATGCTGATGATACCCAGCTATATCTGTCTATAAATCCAGATGAAGCTAACCCATTACATAGATTACAAGCATGTCTTGAAGACATAAAAACCTGGATGACTCTTAACTTTCTGCTTCTGAATGCAGACAAAACAGAAGTTATAGTCTTTGGACCAGAGTCTCTGAAAAAGAAGCTGATTAGCCAGTCACTTCATTTGGATGGGATTAAACTGATTTCAGATAATAAAGTAAAAAATCTTGGTGTTGTTTTTGATCAGGACCTGTCATTTAAATCCCAGATCAAAGAGGTTTCTAGAATTTCCTTCTTTCATCTGAGGAACATTGCAAAAATTAGAAATCTCCTGTCCAGGGGTGATGCTGAGAAACTAGTCCATGCATTTGTTACTTCAAGGCTGGACTATTGTAATTCTTTACTATCAGGAAGTCCACAAACTGTAGTTAAAAGCCTTCAGCTGATCCAAAATGCTGCAGCCAGAGTTCTGATGAAATTTAAAAAGAGAGATCATATCTCTCCTATCCTGGCTTCTCTTCATTGGCTTCCTGTTAAATCAAGAATAGAATTTAAAATCCTCCTTCTCACATATAAAGCCTTAAATGGCCAAGCTCCATCTTATATCAGAGATCTGATTGTTCCTTATGTTCCTAACAGAGCACTTCGCTCTCAATCTGCAGGTTTACTAGTGGTTCCTAGAATTTCTAAAAGTAGAATGGGAGGCAGATCTTTTAGTTATCAGGCTCCTCTCCTGTGGAACCAACTACCAGTTTTAGTCCGTGAGGCAGACACCCTGTCTACTTTTAAGACTAGGCTTAAAACTTTCCTTTTTGATAAAGCTTATAGTTAGGGTGGCTCAGGTTATCCTGAGCTCTCTCTCTATAGTTATGCTGCTATAGGCTTAGACTTTTGGAGGACATAGGGACCCCCATTTCATCATTCTGCTTCATTCTCTCTCTGTTCTCCTATTCTGCAGAATCTGTTTGTTCAATCTCTAACCTTCTGCTCTCTCTGCTTTTCCTCAGAGTAGCTTTGCCTCGTCTGTTCCTGTTTGGCTGTGACGTCATCCAGGAAAGAAACATCAGCTGTGCTGCTTCCATCAACACCCTTGTTTGTAGATGTTGGAGATCGGCCTGTCTTCCAGTGTGGTCCTGTTTCTCTGGCCGTGGCTGGGTGGATGTGCTCTCTTCATCCTCTGGCATGGGAGCTGCCTTGGAGCTCGTCTGCCTGGCTGTGTGTTTCCTGGACGGGGCCGCCTTTTACAGCTGCTTTTTGTATCTCTGCTTCTTTCTCCTTGAACCCCAGTCGGCCTCGGCAGATGGCCGCTCACACTGAGCCTGGTTCTGCTGGAGGTTTCTTCCTGTTAAAAGGGAGTTTTTCCTCTCCACTGTCGCTACAAGCATGCTTAGTGTGAGGGATTGTATTTGAGTCAATGAGTCAATGCAATGAACTGGTTTTCCTTAGATAGAAAACTTTGTATCAATTTGACTGTATGATCTGGTTGAACTGTAAAGTGCCTTGAGATGACATGTGTTGTGAATTTGGCGCTATATAAATAAACTGAATTGAATTGAAAATTATCCTCCTCTCATAGTTTCAATCTATTAAAATGTATTAAACTTGTACACATTTTCTCAAATTGCAGCACACAGACTCATTGCAGGTCTTCTTATTGTGCTAACAGACAAAATTTCAGAGTGGGTTAAAGAGGAAAGAAGGGAAAAAAAACAGCCATTATGAAAAGCATATTCGCAAAAAAATCCCTCATTCTAAATAATTGACTATAAGAGCATCTCCATTTAGACCAAGACCTTACTTTGAAGTTTTTTTTTTTTAAGATGTTGCTGAGTTTAGCTTTACCTATCTTATCAGCTTTTATCAGCCTCCCTTTTTCTTCAAACAAAAAGTACCCAAAAGCACAATGCTGCCTCCACCGTGCTCCACAGAGGGAATACAGAGTTCATTGTAATGGTAGATTTAGTTTTCCTACAACCATAATGTAATTTAGCTCTGTTAAAAAATATGGAGTAGTATTCAAACAGAAGTCTTTGTTACTTGTGACTGATCAGTTCTGCCTTTTCCTGTCAGTGTTTACATTTCAAAAATAATTTACAAATTATCCAAAAGAAAATGACAAATTGTGCGCTGCATCACACACTCGAGCGATCTGTCAAAGCCTGTTACACAACCATTAACAACACAGCACTAATTCTGGTCTCATGCACGGTGTAACCCACAAGTGCTGCTGCAAGAGTTGTAGCGAGGGATAAATGAGCACTTCATGTGAAAAACAGTACTGGTGTGAAACAAAGATGCAGAGATTAGAGACATTTAGCTAATTTTGTAATTCATGATGGTGTGAAAATCTTACAGTCACACACTGAATGTTGTTAGTTCTTTTGGGTTTCATTTTGAGAACTAATCATTTTCATTTTCATATTTTTGTAACATTTGTGCCATAAGGTGTCACTTATTTTGTAACTGAGAAATAGAGATGATGTCATACAAGATATGTGAAAGACAAGCTGTTGCATAATATGGGTTTACTACACAGAACAAAAGACAATATGGTTATAAAATGATTAGTTGAATGATTATAACAGAAATCTACTAACTAACCAAGGTTCTTGGGTCTTTTTCCCAAGATTTATCTGGCTGTTAAAATCCAGTTGTCTATCACCAATTTAATAATTTAGACTATGGTTCTCAACAGTTATTATTCACCAACCAAAGGAAATTGTCTTATTTTCTTCTAGTGTGGATCTGGCTCTGAGAAATAAATTATTCACTGTTTGAATACAGACAACCACAGTTTAAAATACAGGTATCTTTACTGCCTACTAAATCCTATTACAGTACTATTGTTACTAATAAATATGCAAACACTAATAAAATAACCACAAGGTAAAATAAAAGTCTAATAAAAAGGTCATAGTCAGAACAGTATTTTAGATATAACTAATTTAATCTCTACCAGTACAAATTACATTTTATTTAATCTTGAATCAAATTTGTATTAGTAAGATCTATATTTTAGATATCTGCAAATATTTACCTACTTTAAGTGGCCGTTTTAACATATATTTGCTTGACCTGATTTCAGATATCTGAAATATAATTGTTACTTTTACAAATGATGTCACTTTTCCGCATTCGTGTGTATTGGACCGGTACTGTGAAATATCCAGAATGACATTACTCCTATCTAAAATAAACATTCTGGTTATCTAAAAATGAATTTCAGATCTCTGTAATCCAATTGTTACTGGTCATGATTTTTATTTCAGATATCAAGAAATCAATGATAATGGCGTCATGTTCAAGGTGTACCCCGCCTCTCGCCCGTAGACAGCTGGAGATAGGCACCAGCACCCCTCCCCACCCTGCTTGGGAAAAGCGTGATGGGAAATAGATGGATGGATGGAGGATCAATGACTAGAAATAAAATATACTACGTAGTTTAAGGCTTTCGAACTTAAATTCAGTTCATTTGGTTTTATGAGTTTAGTGTCTTCTCTGTAGATTTAAAAGCAGTAATGATAATCTGTAGGTGGTAGTCATAGCAGGTTGAATTTTTACGGAATGACTATGACCTGGATGACTGAGAAAGCTTCATCAGCATAGCAGGTGATAATTAATTGACAGAATGGAAAGAAAATGAAATGAGCTCATGCTTAGCTGGGGGATTACTGGGGACAGAGAGCGCCTTGCCGGAGAAATATTTTACCAGAAAATCTGTCAAAAGCAGAAGTTCTGTTCATATTTGCTTTCATTTTACTCCAGAGGGAAACATATTCAGATGTTGTTTTGAAGCAGGAATGACTTCCTGGGTCTGGTGTTCAAACATGTCCGACTAATACGTTGCATCAATAATCAGGTATGTAAAAGTAGTCATTTCTAATTTAGATAGGAAGAAAGGCAATTATGGATATCGACTAGTAAAAATATACTAGTGCTTGTTCTAGTAAAAATTTATTTTGCATGTCAGAAATTATACTTTAGATATATGCACTGTGTTCCTCATTCTTGGTGTCTGAAATAAAAACTATGACCAGTAACGATGGGTTTACGGAGATCTGAAACTCCTGTCTAGACATCCAGAATGTTTATTTAAATAGGACTAATGTAATTTTAGATATCTGACAGTAACGGCCCAATACACATGAATGTGGAATAGTGACATCATTTTTAAATGCATGAATTACATTTCAGATGTCTGAAATGTTCCTTTTAGATAGAAAGGAATTCTATTAAAGATATCTGAAATACATATCCAGTCAAGCAAATATATGATAAAACGGCTACTTAAAGTAAGTAAAGATTTATAGATATTTGAAGAGTAGTTCTTACTAGTACAACTTTGATTCCAGAGTACTAAAAATGTAACTTATACTGCTAGAAATGTAATTAGTGATATCTAAAATACAGTTCTGACTAGGAGTATTGTAACTGTGAATAGGTAGAATGCTTTAGTTCTATCTATAATAGAATTGTGAATAGTCAGCCTGCAGATTTTATGTTAAAATGAACCTAATTATTCTTTTACAAGTATCTAACACGGCATTATCAAAATTGGGATATCTGGAATTCTAATTTAACTAGTCATAAAATAAGTAGTTGATATCTGTAATGATATTTCTTCTTGCAGAAATATATGTTTGATGTCAATAACTGGATATCTGTGATGTAATATAAATTTTTAAAATCTCAAATTGTTATTATGACTAGCAGTAACTTGATTATTGAGATCTGAGATTAGAGCTAATCCACTTTAGAATTCATTTTTAGATAAGAAGAATTTTATTTTAGTTATTTGAAATGTTCATTTTGACTAGTAAGAAATGCATTTCAGACATCTAAAATATATATTCAGTCATGCTAATACATTTCAAAACATCCTGCCATAGCCTGCACCCAAGTATACAGTGGTGCAAAAACTGGGTATGCAGCGCATGCAAGGCATAGGGGCGCTGCACTCGAAGGAGCGTCAAAAAACCCCTCTAGAAAATAAATTTTTCAAGTTGTAATTTTCTATATTTAACAGCATAAACCGATCAATAACAGAAAGACAGCACTGATTATGCGCCCCCTTCACCTCTCCTCCTGTCGCTCTCCCTTCCCACACAGGTGGCTTACGCACGCGCCCCTAAGAGGCGCACTCAGGTGTGTTTTTCTTTTTTTTCTTCTTTTTTTTTATCTTCGACTATCCCTCATAGTGCGCACTTAAAAGCAAGATGGAGCGCCAGAAAAAAAAACAAAAAAAAACTATCCGGGGCGCAAAACAGAAAAAGAAAAAGGGAGAAGGATAAAGTTGTTGGCGGGATGAAAAAAAGCCTTTCACTGTGGTTGAAAGACAGTAGGTTAGTTCTGTCAGTGTATCGACAACAGGACAGCAGGGCTGTAAATATGCAGGTCAGATAAAGCTAGCCTGATACGGAATCGCCCCATATTTGGCTGTTAAATGTTGCGTCCCCTTTTGAAGCGATAAGGAACACGATTTGTTCCATATTTCTAGGAGTATCTGATACATACGCCTGTAACACACACACATCCACACACTAAGTGTAAGAATGACCGAAATATAACTTGTGAAATATTAACACAGGAAAGCTAAAATGTCGTGGCCAGTGCCCAGGTATGGTCCAACGCTTAGCTGCAATTTATTCACTCATATGTATATTTCTTATTATTGATTTTTTTATTAAAGATGAGTTGTACAAGTTTATGTGAGTATTAGACACTTTAATCCAGTGTCATTATAGCCCTTAGACTCGGTGACCCATGTTACCAACCTTTTTGGCAGGGGGGCACTGGAGTTTAAATGTTTTATTCAGCATCACTACAGTGGTGTTGTGATGTATCTGATAAGTCAGATCAGATGCAGTGTCCAGTCAGTAACTGTTATCCAACAAGAAGATCATTCAAATTAAAAGATTAATTTTTATTGTGGTTTTGACTGCTGTATTTTTTAACCCTACTTAACATAAAATTAATTTAATTCAGCTGTGAGGATGGAGAGAAAGAAGAGAAGATGACAGAGGAAGAATCAGGACAGACAGGGGAAAGCAACAGGTTGGTCTAATATTAGGTGGAAGTGAGGGAACAGCTACTTAATCCCAATCGATATTGTTTAAACATTATTTTTAAAACTGTACTAAGATCTGTATTTTTTACAACTAATTTATAATGCTTTTTGACCATATGACTTAGTGGAGAACGCCACAGACAAGGGGTGAAGGAGACAGACATGAGGTCGGTGATAGAAGAGAGAAGTGAGGACATCAGGTAGGAAGAAATACATTAGGGAGGCAGCAAAAATATATATACCATAATGGTTTGAATTTCTGATCACCATCTCTCATTGTGTTCTTTTGGTTACTGTGTGTTTTCGCATCCACCTCAAAAATATGTAGTTGCGCCCCTGCAAGTGTACATATACCCCATTTACACTACCCTTGAAAAACCGTGCCGAGACCGGTCCGAGCTCAGTAACTGAGATAACTTATCGTGTGTAAATGGAAAGCAAACTGAACTAAACCGAGCTAGACGCAACCAGACCGAGATAACTGCAGACCAGTTCCAGAGGTGGGCTCGGCGGGTTTTTCCCCTGGCTCGGTTCTGTGATTCAATTTAATTCAATTCAGTTTATTTATATAGCGCCAAATTCACAACACATGTCATCTCAAGGCACTTTACAGTTCAACCAGATCATACAGTCAAATTGATACAAAGTTTTCTATCTAAGGAAAACCAGTTGATTGCATTGACTCATTGACATGATCTGATAAGAGCGCATGAGCAGAACGCGTCACTCCGTCTGGCTGCACATCCCGATTCACACTCCATTCCAGTAGTTGGCGCTAATGCCTCTCTGGAAGTTGTTTGCCAACCAACACAAAACAGAATAAGAACAACTGTAAACAACAGTCGAAATCTTCTTCACGCAACATTTTAAATAATGGCTTCAAAAGGGTGTGGTGCGACTTGGGATGACGCAGAGACTGAGGCCATTATTGCCATTTGGGTGGAGGACGCTATCCAGGGGATGTTAGAAGGCGCGAAACACAACCACAAAGTCCTTAAAAAAATTTAGACGAAATGAAGGTGAGGGTATACGACTGGGACCCGAAACAGTGCCGAGAAAAGACATAGAAGACAGTACAAGACGGTTCTTGACCACAATAACAAATCGGGAAGAGAAAGAAAAACGTGGAAATTCTATGGTGCCCTGGATGAAGTGTTGGGCCTCCGTGCATCGTCGAGACCTCCAGTGCGTTTCGAGACCTCTTCTCTAAATTCTGCTGCAACACGTATGTTCCCGAGAATCTTTCATTTTTTATTCTGATGATCTCATAATCTACTAAGAAATGTCTATAGCTCTACTTTTTCATTCATTTTTTTTTTTTTTTCATTTTCAATTTCAGAGGACGATGATGCAACCTCGGACCACGAGGGGCAGCATGACTACAGCACTAATGATGGTAAGTAGGCTCTACACCATCTCCACATTTATGCTTCAACAACAGTATCAGTATTAAAATGCCAAATCTGCTGCCATTATAGAATGTGATAAATTTTATCTTTATATCTTTCCTATCAAATTTTAACGTTTATCATGTTTACTCTTATGACATTAAAAGAAGTAGCTCTACTTGTAAATCAATTGAGTGTGCATGTATTTCAGATTAAATATTTATTAATTGTCTTTGCTTTTTTGTTGCAGAGATGGATGATGAACAATCTTTAAATGGGTCAATAGCTAGTTTTATTTCTGAGGGGCCAGGAGGAAGTCGAATTCCTGTAGTTCCTATTGATGAGACTACTGCTGCCAAGGCTCCTGAATTAACAGTTAAACCCAAAAAGAAGAGCAAAGCAGTAAAAGCCCTCGACTCTACTATAGAGTCATTCCTAAAAGCACAAAAACATTCTGATGACCTTTGGATGGTGGCATTTTAAGGACAGCAGGAGTCAGCCCAACAACATCAGCTCCACATAATACAAGAAATAGAAAGAAACAGACTTCAGGTAAAAATGCATTTCTTTAATTAATAAGAAAATGTAATATATATTTGACATTGACATATATGGATGTTTTTATTTTTTTTATTTTAGCAGTGAAGAGAGACTGAAAAAAATAGAACAGGAACATCAGACGCAAATGATGCAGATGATGGTCCAACTGTTGACACAGCAACCAGCACAAATCCTGTTCACTTCCTGTTTGGATTAACTGAGTGTGCAGCTGCTGCAGCTGTCTAGAGGAACTCCATCTGAAGTTAAGTTATTTTCTCTGTGATATATCTGTATCTAAGTAACTCTAACTGACTACTTTAAAACATAGCACCTTCTGCTGCACTTTTCTACTGAGCACTTGTCAGTTTCACACGGTTTTATTTCTGATAGCAAGGAGTAGCTAGCCTAGGCTAGCGCTAGCTTAGCATTGCTATGGCTTCTCTCTCTCCCTCCCTTGACTCTTTTCCAACTCTTCCTTCTCCCTCTCCTCTCTCCTGCTCTCTGTGTCAGATGTTCAGTTATTCCTCTGCCTCCTTTAGTGATAATGGGATGTGTAATAAGTGTAGTATTTTTGTAGCTTTGGAGGCGAGGGTGTCAGAGTTAGAATCCAGGCTTCAGGCTGTTGATCCAGGAGTTAAAGTAGGCCCCCCACATAGCTGTCCTCCAAAAGTGCCTGAGCAGCCAGGCGATTGGGTAACTGTACGCAGAAAGCATAGTTGTGGATCTCTGCCCACTGGTCACCACCAACCCGTTCACGTTTCTAACCGGTTTTCCCCACTCAGTGACACACCCACTGAGAAGCCCACTCTGGTGATTGGCAGCTCCATAGTCAGAAACGTGGCATTAGAGACACCAGGGACCATAGTCAAATGTTTGCCGGGGGCCAGAACGGGCGACATCACATCCTACCTGAAACTGCTGGCTAAGGATAAGGTTAAATACAGTAAGATTGTTATTCACACTGGTGGTAATGACACCCGGTTACGCCGATCGGAGGTCATTAAAATTAGTGTCGCTTCGGTGTGTAAGTTTGCCCAAAAAATGTTGGACTCCGTAATTTTCTCTGGTCCCCTCCCTGATCTGACCAGTGATGACATGTTTAGCCGCATGTCGTCATTCAACCGCTGGTTGTCTAGGTGGTGTCCTGAAAACAACGTGGGCTACATTAATAATTGGCAATCCTTTTGGGGAAAGCCTGGTCTGATTCGGAGAGACGGCATCCATCCCACTTTGGATGGTGCAGCTCTTCTTTCTAGGAATCTGGCCACATTTATTAGTCCTCCAAAACCCTGACCACCCAGGGTGCAGACCAGGAAGCAGAGTTGTAGTTTAACACACATCTCTGCAGCTTCTCTACTGTTACCCACTCTTTACTCCATCCAGACAGTGTCTTGCCCACGACCAAAATCTAATAAATTAGCAAAGATTCCCAAAGGAGTAAATCATGATAATCTAATTAAAATCAAAATAACTCTAATTGGGGAAAAAGTTAAAACAATTAAATGCGGTCTGTTTAACATAAGATCGCTTTCCTCTAAAAGTCTGCTAGTTAATGACTTGATTTGTGATAATCACATTGACTTGTTTTGCCTTACAGAAACCTGGCTGCAGCAAGAGGATTGTGTGAGCATAAATGAGGCAACTCCTTCAAGCTATTTAAATTTTCACATACCCAGAAGTTCTGGGCGAGGAGGAGGAGTAGCAACAATCTTCCAGTCTGACTTACTGATTACTCCCAAAACAGTTAATACCTACAACTCTTTTGAACATTTAACCCTTAATTTCCCTCATCCAAATTTCAAGGCAAGAAAACCTCTTCTTTTTGTAACTTTGTATCGTCCGCCAGGTCCTTACTCTGAATTTTTAGATGAGTTTTCAGAGTTCCTTTCTGATTTGGTATTAAATACTGCCAGGGTCATCATAGTGGGAGATTTTAACATCCATGCTGACATTGAAGGCGATAGCTTAAGAGCAGCCTTTCATGCTATCTTAGACACTATTGGCTTTGTTCAAAATGTGAATAGTCCCACACATTCTCATCTTCATACTTTGGATCTTGTGCTGACATATGGCATAGAATGTGAAGAAATAACAGTATTTCCTCACAACCCTGTCCTCTCTGACCACTTTCTAATAACCTTCAGGATTACTTTAACAGAGTTCTCCTCCCCCAAAAGAAGGTTCAGTTTTAGTAGATCTTTATCAGATAGTGCAGTTATAAATTTTAAAGAATCTGCTTCACTTTCTCTCTCCTCTGTGTCGCTGAGCAGTGCTGCAGAGTGCAAAAGCATAGCTTATTCCCCTTCACAGGTTGATGATTTTGTTGATGGGGTTGCTAGTTCTCTGCGTACTGCCTTAGACAACGCAGCTCCCTTGAAAATGAAAATCGTTGAAAATAGAAAGCTTGCTCCTTGGTTTAATGCAGAGCTGCGTACTTTGAAGCAAAATGCTAGGAAACTGGAGAGAAAATATCGCTCCACAGGCCTGCGGGAGTCCTTCCTAGTCTGGAAAAATGGTTTACTGCTGTATAAGAGGACCCTTTGGAAACCCTTAAGGACCCTTAAGAAACCGTCTCTTGACCCAGATGACTTGGTTAATTATAGACCTATATCCAATCTTCCTTTCTTATCCAAAATTCTTGAGAAAGCAGTTGCCAAACAAGTTTGCGACCACTTACACCATAATGAACTTTTTGAAGAGTTTCAGTCTGGCTTTAGAGCTCATCATAGCACTGAAACAGCTCTGGTGAAAGTCACTAATGATATTCTCATGGCCTCAGATAATGGACTTGTATCTGTGCTTGTCCTGTTGGATCTTAGTGCTGCATTTGATACAGTTGACCATAATATTCTTTTAGAAAGACTTGAATATTTTGTTGGAATTAAAGGAACAGCTCTAGACTGGTTTAAATCTTATCTATCTGATCAAATTCAGTTTGTTCATGTTAATGATAGATCTTCAACATGCTCAAAGGTTACCTGTGGAGTACCAGAGGGATCAGTGCTAGGACCAATTCTCTTTACTTTATACATGCTCCCAATTGGTAGAGTTATTAGACAGCATGGGATTAATTTCCACTGTTATGCTGATGATACCCAGCTATATCTGTCTATAGATCCAGATGAAGCTAACCCATTACATAGATTACAGGCATGTCTTGAAGACATAAAAACCTGGATGACTCTTAACTTTCTGCTTCTGAATGCAGACAAAACAGAAGTTATAGTCTTTGGACCAGAGTCTCTGAAAAATAAGCTGATCAGCCAGTCACTTCATTTGGATGGAACTAAACTGATTTCAGATAATAAAGTAAAAAATCTTGGTGTTATTTTTGATCAGGACCTGTCATTTAAATCCCAGATCAAAGAGGTTTCTAGAATTTCCTTCTTTCATCTGAGGAACATTGCAAAAATTAGAAATCTCCTGTCCAGGGTTGATGCTGAGAAACTAGTCCATGCATTTGTTACTTCAAGGCTGGACTATTGTAATTCTTTACTATCAGGAAGTCCACAAACTGTAGTTAAAAGCCTTCAGCTGATCCAAAATGCTGCAGCCAGAGTTCTGATGAAAATGAAAAAGAGAGATCATATCTCTCCTATCCTGGCTTCTCTTCATTGGCTTCCTGTTAAATCAAGAATAGAATTTAAAATCCTCCTTCTCACATATAAAGCCTTAAATGGCCAAGCTTCATCTTATATCAGAGATCTGATTGTTCCTTATGTTCCTAACAGAGCACTTCGCTCTCAATCTGCAGGTTTACTAGTGGTTCCTAGAATTTCTAAAAGTAGAATGGGAGGCAGATCTTTTAGTTATCAGGCTCCTCTCCTGTGGAACCAACTACCAGTTTTAGTCCGTGAGGCAGACACTCTGTCTACTTTTAAGACTAGGCTTAAAACTTTCCTTTTTGATAAAGCTTATAGTTAGGGTGGCTCAGGTTATCCTGAGCTGTCTTTAAAGTTATGCTGCTATAGGCTTAGACTTTTGGAGGACATAGGGACCCCCATTTCATCTTTCTGCTTCATTCTCTCTCTGTTCTCCTATTCTGGAGAATTTGTTTGTTCAATCTCTAACCTTCTGCTCTCTCTGCTTTTCCTCAGAGTAGCTTTGCCTCGTCTGTTCCTGTTTGGCTGTGACGTCATCCTGGAAAGAAACATCAGCTGTGCTGCTTCCATCAACACCCTTGTTTGTAGATGTTGGAGATCGGCCTGTTTTCCAGTGTGGTCCTGTTTCTCTGGCCGTGGCTGGGTGGATGTGCTCTCTTCATCCTCTGGCATGGGAGCTGCCTTGGAGCTCGTCTGCCTGGCTGTGTGTTTCCTGGACGGGGCCACCTTTTACAGCTGCTTTTTGTATCTCTGCTTCTGTCTCCTTGAACCCCAGTCGGCCTCGGCAGATGGCCGCTCACACTGAGCCTGGTTCTGCTGGAGGTTTCTTCCTGTTAAAAGGGAGTTTTTCCTCTCCACTGTCGCTACAAGCATGCTTAGTGTGAGGGATTGTATTTGAGTCAATGAGTCAATGCAATCAACTGGTTTTCCTTAGATAGAAAACTTTGTATCAATTTGACTGTATGATCTGGTTGAATTGTAAAGTGCCTTGAGATGACATGTGTTGTGAATTTGGCGCTATATAAATAAACTGAATTGAAATTGAATTGAAATGCAGTGATTTCAGTGCCGAACTTTTCAAATTATGGACCATATCTATAATTGTAAAATGCTGGAAAATATTTAACTTTTTATTGTTTTATAAGTAAAATAAAATAGTTTTTGTTACTGACTTTTTCAAACTATACAAAACACTATTAATTACAAAAATGTATCTAAAACTCAACTGTAAGGAAATATTTACAATACATAAAACATTTAAGTCAATGTAGGCTAATTTTGACCTGAAAAGTAACAGTAGAGAGTATTTCTTATATTGTCGGTATTGTTAATATCAGGATTATTATCTCCATCCACCAAGTTGTTCCTAGGTTGCTGATTTACCTCATTGGCCAACTGTTCAAGGAAATCCTCTCCTTGCGTCTCACAGATATTGTGTGGGGTACAGCAGGCAGCGATGACATTCGGAACATTTGATGTCTTGTTGTCAACTCACTTCAAAAACCTTCTCCGTCTCCCTTTTAGCCGCCCAAAGGCGTTCTCTACCACCATCCTGTTACGGCTATGGAGAGGTTGTATTTTTTTGGGCTTCTGTTGTCCCTGCATATTCTGGATATGGCTTCATCAGCCAGGGTAAGAGAGGGTATGCTGGATCGCCAAGTATAACGGGAGGTACCATCACACCATCAATTTCTGTTTGAAGATGGGGGAACACACCAATTTCCCAAAACTGGTATAGATGGGAGTTGACTAAAACATGAGCATCATGAGTGCTTCCTGGCCATCCAATACAGAGATTTCTAAACATATACCTGTCGTCTACAAGTGCTTGCATATTAATACTATACCAGCCCTTTCTATTAAAATAATCAACTTGGCTCTCCTTGGGGGCGACAATGGGTATGTGTGAGCCATCAATAGCACCTATGCAAGTAGGGTATCCTCATTTTTCTTTAAATGACTCCATAATATTTCTAGCCTCTATATCAGTGGGTAGCTTTATGAACTGCGGTGTCAAATGAAAACATATTGCCTCACAAACGTCCTTGACAAAGATGCACAGTGAGGCTCTGGATATTCCAAAAAGATGAGCAATGGTCCGATAATCTGATGTGGTTCCAAGAAACCACAAGACAGCACCAACTTTCTGCTCCACAGGAATAGGCTGTGGCATCTTCGTTTCTGCCTTAGAGACATGAGGCCTGAGCGACTCACAAAGCCATTTGAAGGTTCTGTAGCTCATTCTGAAAAAATAAAATTTCACAATATTGTTACATTTATTATATGCAGTGCTTTGTCGTTTTTCACCTTAATTCAGAAATCAAAACACATAATGGTTTCATTCATTTCATTGCTTTTCAGGGGAAAAAAACAGTTATTAATAACGCTTATTTAAAAAATGGGAGAGAAAATCAGCTATTTTTTTGTGTAATTATTACCTGAAGTTTTCGATCCATTGCTGAGGGTTGAATGTCTCTCTTACTATAAAAAGTCATCAGTGTTCGTTCTGCTCTCTCATTCAAACCCTTCTATAAGCACAACAAAATAAGGGAGACTTTAAAAAAAGCGAAATAATACATATAAAACGTGGACAGCTAATGGAAACAACAGGTAAAAAGCCTCTGCAATCATGACATTTCAGATATTCATAAAAATACTAGCTTCCCTACCTTGCCACACGGTTTCCAGTGATGAATCGGCTCAGCAGTGTGATGAACCTCAGGGTCTGTCGCTGTTTCCGGTGTCTGTAAACCCTGAGTAGACGATCATTTGTCTGATCCACGTACCAAAAGCGGACTTTCTCAAATAAATCAACGAAAGGTTGCTGTCTTCGCCTGTCCCTCCGCAAACACCGAAGTATAGCAATAATAAGCAATTATAACTTTCTGAATGTGAGGGGCGCTGCCATTTTGATTTGCTTGATTCCCTCCATCTTCTTCTTATGTTTATGGTGGTTGGCAAACAACTTTTACCACCACCAACTGCTTGATTTCCTACTTCGATACTGGCAGTAATACCGCAGATTAGGGCTGGGCGATAATTCAATAACGATATATATCGATCGATAGACGTGTGGCGCAATAGAAACAAAGAGAGTCGATAAAAGTTTGATAAAAAAGAAACGCAGTTTTCCTTCCTTCTCATTGTAGCCTAGCATGTAGGTTTATGCTAGTCACTACTTCCTCCCAACCAATCGCAATCGCGGACCCAGGCACGCCGTCACCAAGCGCAGCCCTCTCAAACCACAACACAGAGCACATGAAGATGTCGCAGCAAGGAGAGGTGGAAGAAATTGTTCCAAAGAAGGGTTTTTGTAGTTTGCCAGTCTGGCAGTATTTCGGTCATGGCAAGTCGGACAAAAAACAAACCACAGTCATCTGTAAAATGTGTCGGGAACCAGTGAAACCAGTCTGATAACACAAGCAACTTTTTTTTTTTTTTATCATCTCAGCCGCTCACACCCGCAGGAGTAGGAGCTGTGTAGGCCCCAACGTGGCTCTCCTCCGAGGAATCTTCAGGAATTTCGGGAAAATATATATATATTTACAGTTCTGGGCAGTTTCCCACGTAAATCTAACAATTGAGAGAAAAATGCTGAGGGGCCAGCAACTTCAAAGTAATAACTCAGGTTAAAGCAGGAAACAGGGGCCGCGGTGGGGGGGCATTTATTTATTTGTTATATTTATTTTGGTAACTTTTCTGGTCACTTTAGCTTATTCTTTGTCAGTATTTAATAACATAACCCAGGTCTCTTAGGTTATTTTTCTTTAAAACAATTCTGTTATGGTTAAAAAAGTTGGTTAAATAAAGATTTAATTCGAAGTCTGTGTTTGTGTTTTTTATTAAAATTAAATCATTTAGCAATATTATAAAATGTCCAGGCAGAGCTGCACATAAAATATGGTTTCAAATCTTTTCAATAATTATCGATATCGATCAATATGCATTTTTTTTTATTGATAAGCTTTTTTTCTATATCGCCCAGCCCTAATTTTCAGTTCCGGGCAGTTTCCCACGTAGTTCTAACAATTGAGAGAAAAATGCTGAGGGGCCAGCAACTTCAAAGTAATAACTCAGGTTAAAGCAGGAAACAGGGGCCGCGGTGGGGGGGCATTTATTTATTTGTTATATTTATTTTGGTAACTTTTCTGGTCACTTTAGCTTATTCTTTGTCAGTATTTAATAACATAACCCAGGTCTCTTAAGTTATTTTTCTTTAAAACGATTCTGTTAAAAATAGAAAGCTTGCTCCTTGGTTTAATGCAGAGCTGCGTACTTTGAAGCAAAATGCTAGGAAACTGGAGAGAAAATATCGCTCCACAGGCCTGCGGGAGTCCTTCCTAGTTTGGAAAAATGGTTTGCTACAGTATAAGAGGACCCTTTGTAAAGCAAGAGCAGCATACTTCTCCTCATTAATAGCGGAGAATAAGAATAATCCTAGATTTCTTTTTAATACAAATGCCAAACTCACCCAGAGCCATAGCTCTATTGAACCGTCCATTCCACCTGCTCTTAGCAGCAATGATTTTATGGGATTCTTTATAAATAAGATTGATCTTATTAAAAATAAGATCATAAGCACTCCTCTATCCTCGATTGTACCTGAGGTAGTCATGGAATCTGAACTGGGTTTAGACTGCTTTGATCCAGTTGAACTTTCTGAATTAGCAAAATTATTGTCTTCATCTAAGCCTTCAACTTGTATGTTAGATCCAGTTCCAACCAGGTTATTTAAGGAGGTATTCCCTTTGATCTCCTCCTCCATTTTAGATGTGATTAATCTATCTCTGTTACAGGGATATGTACCTAAAGCTTTTAAGGTTGCTGTAATTAAACCTCTGCTTAAGAAACCGTCTCTTGACCCAGATGACTTGGTCAATTATAGACCTATATCCAATCTTCCTTTCTTATCCAAAATTCTTGAGAAAGTAGTTGCCAAACAAGTTTGCGATCACTTCCACCATAATGAACTTTTTGAAGAGTTTCAGTCTGGCTTTAGAGCTCATCATAGCACTGAAACAGCTCTGGTGAAAGTCACTAATGATATTCTCATGGCCTCAGATAATGGACTTGTATCTGTGCTCGTCCTGTTGGATCTCAGTGCTGCATTTGATCCAGTTGATCATAATATTCTTTTAGAAAGACTTGAATATTTTGTTGGAATTAAAGGAACAGCAATAGACTGGTTTAAATCTTATCTATCTGATCGAATTCAGTTTGTTCATGTTAATGATAGATCTTCAACATGCTCAAAGGTTACCTGTGGAGTACCACAGGGATCAGTGCTAGGACCAATTCTCTTTACTTTATACATGCTCCCAATTGGTAGAGTTATTAGACAGCATGGGATTAATTTTCACTGTTATGCTGATGATACCCAGCTATATCTGTCTATAAATCCAGATGAAGCTAACCCATTACATAAATTACAGGCATGTCTTGAAGACATAAAAACCTGGATGACTCTTAACTTTCTGCTTCTGAATGCAGACAAAACAGAAGTTATAGTCTTTGGATCAGAGTCTCTGAAAAAAGCTGATTAGCCAGTCACTTCATTTGGATGGGATTAAACTGATTTCAGATAATAAAGTAAAAAATCTTGGTGTTATTTTTGATCAGGACCTGTCATTTAAATCCCAGATCAAAGAGGTTTCTAGAATTTCCTTCTTTCATCTGAGGAACATTGCAAAAATTAGAAATCTCCTGTCCAGGGGTGATGCTGAGAAACTAGTCCATGCATTTGTTACTTCAAGGCTGGACTATTGTAATTCTTTACTATCAGGAAGTCCACAAACTGTAGTTAAAAGCCTTCAGCTGATCCAAAATGCTGCAGCCAGAGTTCTGATGAAAATTAAAAAGAGAGATCACATCTCTCCTATCCTGGCTTCTCTTCATTGGCTTCCTGTTAAATCCAGAATAGAATTTAAAATCCTCCTTCTCACATATAAAGCCTTAAATGGCCAAGCTCCATCTGATATCAGAGATCTGATTGTTCCTTATGTTCCTAACAGAGCACTTCGCTCTCAATCTGCAGGTTTACTAGTGGTTCCTAGAATTTCTAAAAGTAGAATGGGAGGCAGATCTTTTAGTTATCAGGCTCCTCTCCTGTGGAACCAACTACCAATTTAAGTCCGTTTGGCAGACACCCTGTCTACTTTTAAGGCTAGGCTTAAAACTTTCCTTTTTGATAAAGCTTATAGTTAGGGTGGCTCAGGTTATCCTGAGCTATCTCTATAGTTATGCTGCTATAGGCTTAGACTTCTGGAGGACATAGGGACCCCCGTTTCATCATTCTGCTTCATTCTATCTTTGGAGGAGGCAAGGATGAAGGAGTCTGTGAGAATCACTTGGCAGTTGTTTGGTAAGATGTGTTAATTGATCAGTGCATGGTATCAAGTTAAAGACAAAGATATAAATAGGCATTACCTAGAGTATACCTCAAAGACCTGTTTAATAACATTTGCTGTAAAACCATAAAATTGTTGGGATCTGGAGATCTACCACCTTTCTCCAGCAGAGTGCGCTGTGGGTCTCTTGGGCTGGAGCCCTCAGCACACCTGAGGATCATCAGCCCATCAGGAGACCTCCTTCATAAGCAGCAGTCAGACCTTTTTTCGATATCGCAGTGTTGACCAAGTTTGGTTAGCGAACCTGAGCCTCTGTTAATCTGAAGAATCTTAGTTGCCTCTTGAGAGAAACTTGATTCTAACCTGCCTCTGTCTTCTTGCTCACAGAAAACCCGACTGAAGTCTGAAGCTCTGGATGAGCTTTGCCTGTAAACCTGCCTGCCTGCCCAAGGAAGCCAAACCTGAAGATTTCAGTCTGGACTTCTCCAACTGCTCTCAAGGGAGAGCTGGAAACTCACATCAAGGTCTGCAACTCACAAGCCAGAAGCTAGACGCTGCTGCTGCTGAGCTCTCTGCTGAACCTACAGTCTCTGGACCCAACCGGTTCCCTCCCTCACAAAGGATCTGTCAGAACCTCTTCAAGACATCAGTGATTCCAGTCCCGGACCTGTGCCAGAACCAGTTCATGTTCTCTCTGAAACCATTCAATAAACTCTGTTAAACTTTTACTCTGCTTCCAGTGGTGTTCTGCATGTGGGTTAAGTCTCTTAAGCCAATCATGACAAAAATGTGTCTTTTTTGTCTTCGTTTAAACATTACACCATCAAAAATTTTCAAAATCTATTTTCCTGCCTCCACACAACTGATTTAAATAACTGGGTGATTAGCAGAAGCCTGCAGCTAGTGGCGGCTGCTGAGGAGGTTATGCAATCATTTGATTGGAGAATCTGTCACCTGACTAGCTATGCAAAGTGCAGAATAAATTTGAATCATTATTAAAATTAATGCTTGTGGATTTTTTTTCTTTTTTTGCACAAGCAGTTTAGAGCTCTATTCTTAGATTCTTTGCACATCATGGCTTTGATGTTTTGTTTGTTTCAGAGACCAAGTGTCAAAGTTTAGTTCCTTATGGGCTGGTGTCTAGTACCTTTAGATCAGTCTCTGCTGAGAAACTTCTCAATCAAATAATTTGTAGGACTCCAGAAAATCACTTCTCATAATGAAAATAATTGTTTTTTTTATTTTAAAGCCTAAAGTAGTATTGGAACCTTTAAAATAAAAAAAAAGGTTTCTTGTTTTTTATTTATTTATTTTTAGATATCTTCCTGCTTTCATGCAACACTTTTTTCCCCAATCTGAGCAGACTTGACAGTTTAATTATGGAAGAGTGGGACTTGTATTAATTATCAATTGAAACATTACTTCTTATCAATATTGTGTCCCCAGATTTGGACAAACCAGGTCTCTGTAGTTGTTTCTAAAACGTAGTTTAAAAAAAAACACAAAAATGTATTAAAGCCAAAAAATTGAAGGCTAAAGTCACAGCAGACATACAAGCCAGTATTATGGCCAAGACATGTCAGGTCAGGTTAGTTTTAAAGTTTTCTAAATGAGAACCCAGAGAGACATTTTGTCTTGTGAAGGTCGACACCAAGAAGGTGAGGAGGTGAGAGGTTCTAATTGGCAGAGTAATCCTGGGGAAAGTGCCGTGACTTCTGATAAAAAACATGTCAGATTCAATCTTGTCATCAGTTTCATTGCAAATAGAGCACACTCACCGGTTTACATTGATCTTCCACCCCTTCCTAACACAAGCCTTCACACTTCTGTTCACTCTTTGGTGCTTATTCCTGCAGTGAACAGATTGACACTCAGACACTAGCTCCAACAGTATAAATGATGTTAGACAAATTAAAGTAAAAAAATAAATGCATACTATTAGAATACAAGAGATACAAAACAGGATTAAAACATCCAGGCTGCCTTTTCCAAACACATATTTTGTGTTTTATTGACTTCAGCATTTTTATGTGGTTATGTTTAAGAGGGAAGGCAGTGTTAAAATGCTTGGTTGGACACCAACCATGTCTTATAGATGCTAAGAACATGTTTACTCAGGTAGAATAGACGGTGTGCATGCATGCAAGTTGAATGAGAAAGTGGAATAACATCTTTAAATGTGTTATCTGGAAAATTATTTTTAGTCACATTCATGGATTTAGTTTTTTTTTTTATTTCCATTTGGAAATACAGTAAAAAAAAACACTTTCTAATTCCAGCATTTAAAGGTTTAGTGGAGGACGTTCATTTTCCGGGTGAATCATGTCAATCAGTGGTCCTCCTAACTGTCAATCATTCTGGTGACCGTCCTTCGTGCTCGTCCCCATTTTCACTTACCAGTGGTGAGTCTAAGATAGTGGAATCATTTAAAATCTTCTTTTGGAAAGTAAGCCTCTAATGAGCAAAGCAAACAGCAACTTTCGAACAGAGTGTGCACGAGGAGAAATAGGCTCGTGCACGCTCTCGCACGTGTTTAATCGTGTTCCCTCTCGCGACCGGGAACAGGGTTGTGCTTTTTTTTTCAAGGTGGAGACGTTGGGTCTTATCAAAAAATTTGTAAAAAAATCCTCCACTATACCTTTATCGAAGGAATAATAAACAAAATTAACAATCCCTCTTTAAATAATTAATTTTAAAATGTGTAAAAAGAAAAGGCTTTTCAAATTTGATTCAAATTGTGTGATTTAAATATTGAATATGAAATGGTTTGTTTGCTGTTTCAGTGACTTTCTAGGTCGTGTATAGTATTAAAGTAACGGCAAGTTTGCATGTTTGCATCCAACCTTGTCCACGCTTACTTCTGCAACTCAGAACTTTAAATTTGCTGCACCATAAAGCAAAATGCACAACCAAGACCCTGACACAGACCTTAATGCATGATAACTTTTTCCTGATACATAATCCGTGTATAAGAACGAAGATCCATCAATTCACCTTGTTTGAAAACTCCTTTCAAGTTCAATGCTTAGAAAGACCTGTGTGAGAACGCTCCTTTACTTTCCTGCAGAGCTGCTGATTACACTCCGAGGTGTGCCGATACAACTCATTTAATAGCACGCTCTGTGTTTCCATGGCCCCATTTAGATGATTGATTTTGGGCATCTTAACCAGCTCAGCCGTGCATTAGTGATGAATTGCACAGTGATTTAATACCATATTGTGGGGGGTTGGGGGTGAACTTGGCAATCACTTTTTTCTGTAAACAACCAAACACCTGCATTCTGGAACTGTTCACAGGTAACAGAATTAACACAGTTCTTATCATCAATTTTTTATCCTTTTGTTAACAATAACTTGACTGGTGGTTAATTTTTCCTTTTTTAATTCTTAGTTATTTTCTGGGTTTACTCGATGCAGAATGATTAAGTATGTAATAAAGATTTTTAAAACTATGTATTAGACTGCCTTTGCATAATTTTTTTACAACTTTACTCTTACTACCATATTGTTGTGTTATTTCATTATTTATTGCACATGTGATGCAGAAACAAAGTACATACTTGTAATAAAAAAAACTAAGTGGCATGAGAGGTTTGTCTGTGGATGTGGTTATTTTTCATCATAGTTTGCAAATGAGAAAAATTGTGATGTCAAGTTTTTACAGTGTTAATGTCGAAAGCTATAAAATTAATGATTATTCTGGGTCTGGTAAGAGCCCAGTTCAATCAAATCTCCAAAAGCAAATTACAAAAGACTACCAAAAAGCGCAACACAAACCTTTTGTAAGAAAGGCGAATTCAAGGCGAGACAGGCAGTGGGAAAATTTAAAGCAATTATTTAACAAACAGGTGTGCGGGGCTGCTCATCTGTTGTGGGGCGGATCTCTGCAGGTATAGGAGAATACAGGTCAGTGACTGGATGTGGAGCTGACTATGACTTGGAGCTAGTCACTGATCTGATTCAAAGTTCAGTCCATTGGCGAACAACACAACAGAATCCAGGAGGGAGGTTTGACCGCAGTTGCGGCGGGCGATGCCCCCAGAGCTCCTAGAGAGCGAGCGGAGTGGGCGCCAGCCGACGCTGAGCAGCAACAGAGTCCAGAAGGGAAATCCAAGGCTGAAGTCAGAAGACAGTTTTAGGTTTAGCAGCCGGTGGAATCCAAGAGCAGATAGGACAAACAGAGCAGACAGGGGCAAGACAAAACTCGAGATAATCAGCGCAGAAAACTGATGAAAATCAGGAAGACAGACAGACTAAAGATTGACAGGAAACGTCTCACCAAAACACTCGAGTAACCTGGCGCTGATGGGAGGCAAACACACAACTTAAATAGTAGAGGAACCAGGTGGAAATGATCGGCGATAATCAGCCGCAGAACCAATTAGACAGGGAGCAAGGAGCAAAGGAAAAAACTAAACCATTAGCGCCAAGATCATGACACCTTTTTAGAATTAAAACCATTTTAATTGAGAAGAGACAAAAAAGATAGGATACAAATAAAATAACCAAAAATCTTAAAGCCTTTATCACATTTGAAAAGCTCAGATAATTGGATGGATTTCTTAACAGCTGTTTGAATGAGATAGAGGAACACCTTCTGATAAACCTGAAAAATACAGCTTCCTTGCTGGACATCATGGGAAAATCAAATGAAATCAGGATGAACTTCAGGACTTTCATAAGTCTGGATTGTTTCACAACAATCTTTGTAGGCATGGTGTAATAACAGTATTAACGTAATTCAATCCTGTTTTCTAGAACTATCCATCAGATGTTTTCAACCATATATCTAGGCCTTAATAATATGATCTGCACCACTCTAATGAAAACTGTGCCGGTGCAAAGATCAGAAAACCCTCCCAGAGCTCTGATGCTTCTAAGACAAAGACAGAGGAGAAGGTCGTTATCAAAGAACTGAGCCAGATTTATGGCTACTAATTAATGAGACTTTCCAAGCTTTCTTTGGCAAAGACACATGTTTGGTGTCCTAGGGCATTTTTGGGAACATATCGACATATGAAGTGGATGACATTTTAATTTATCATCAACACTGGTTAGCCAGAAATTCTAAGAATGTATTTAGAAGTGATGAGATTTGTTTTTTTTAGTTCAGTTAGAATAAAAAGCAATGGGAACAACTAGAGCAGGGAGCGTGGAACACGAACACTACGTTCTTCAAGCAAATTACCCGTTTATTCTAAAAGTGTCAGATCCTAATATGGAGCTTTTTGTTCCTGTTCTGAATAAAATATGAGCCAAATCTTTGGTGAAAAGCTTTAATTGATTATCCTTAATGTTAAAAATTATTTCCTTTCTACATTAGTGCTTTCATTAGGCATGTAAATGATTATTTGTTTATTTTAAATGTGATCTTAAACATTTGCTCGTAGGTCATCGCTCAAACCGGTGATAATCTTTTTTTTCAAAGGAAATTTATTATATTTCAAATTTGGATTTTTGCTTGAATAATATATATATTAATGTATGTCTTAGTAATTTTTATGAATTCTTCTTCCTGAGAAGCAGCCTGTCCCAGTCCTGTAAGAACAAGAGTCCATGACATTTCTTCTGTACATGAATCAATTGACCGAGGCTCTAAGAAGTATAAAAAGTCAAAGTCTTCTGAATCTAATAGAGAAGGCATCCATTTAATGAAAAACTATTACTATACAATTTGGGGAAATAAACTAATCTCCCCCTGATTTAAATAAAAGAGTGTCACCCGTTTCTCACTCCCTGAACTGCAGAGAAACTTGGTAGCATGTTTAATAACCCCAAAGAGAGGTAGGAAACTGGTTTATTTCCAGAAATGGCATATGATTTATTAGGAACCACATTAACCACAGTCGGTGATAGAAAACTAGCTGCTTACCACCAAAGTTGCCTTCCACCTTGGTCGTAACTTTAGCTTCTGTCAGGAAGCATCAAAAACACGGCATTCATTAAAAAATATGCCATGTTGTGTGCACAGGTGTTTCTGCATGTTGGATGTATTTCCTCCGGTGGATGTTATTGCCACTTTACATCCAAACTTTCAATCGGTTTACCCTATGGGACGCCATTGTTTTTTTATTTTGCTTTTCGAGTAACTGAACGCCGTGTGTGTAACTTGCGTAAAAAATGTGACGTAACCTATGTAGAAAACGTGACGTAATTCGTGCTGCCCAGTGATAGGCTCTGGTGCTGCCTGGAATCGTTAAGAGACCCTTAAAACGAGCTGCATAACGGTGCCATGGAATTGGAACACACGGAACCAGTTCTGAACAAGAACTGGTGTTCGACTCCCATCCCTATATATTATATATATATATATATATATATATATATATATATATATATATATATATATATATATATATATATGTTACCATGGAAGCGCTTAATACGACGCTTAATACGATACAAACTGACATAAAAACCTGAATCTATGATCGGAAACGCCTGCTGGAGCTACGGTCAAAAATGTCTTACATAAAGACATTTTAGACCGTTTAAAAAGCTGCGGAGTTCTACGGCAGATGTAAACAAAACAACAGTGGAACATAAAGGAATGAGAAAGAAATGCGTGAGACGGAGAAAGCGAGGCTGCAGAGGGGGGCTAACTGTAAAGCCAAAGAGAAATCCCCACAGACATCTGCTTCCACCAATCCTGCTCTCTAATGTCCACTTGTTCGAAAACAAAATGGATAATCGCTGACTGGAACTATCTTCAAATAAGTAGATCAGTAACTGATGCGCCATTATTCTGATGGAGTCATGGCTGCATCCAGCAATACCAGACAATACTATTAACCTGGAGGGGCTAACGCTATACCTCTTCTTGAAAAGTTTGATGGGTTTTATTGAAGATGTTAAGCTCGGTGAAGAGTTTCCCTGAACTCTGCTCAGCCGGAACTGGAAGGCGAGGGGAAGACAGACTATTAGTTCAGGCTCAGTGGGAAATTTGATTCGTTGATCTTGAAGGAGAGGAACTGATTATAGACTCACGTTTCCAGAGAAGTGAAGGATCCTTGACTCCAATCTGTGTGTTGGTTTTCCAGTGTATGTCTGATTGGGCGGAGGGCGGAACACGGTTTACCCAGAACCTCAGACGGTGTAGGTGAACGGAGACACTGATTGCCACTCAGATTTCCTGCTGTAATTGAACGGGTCTTGGTGAAGATGATTCCCTTGCTCAGAGAGTACTTTCAACGTCCTCAAAGGAGACTGGATCCAAACCTCCTGTTTGAATCCCTGGCTCAGTTAAGACTCAGTTGATCCCTCCTGGGAGAGGAGGTCCAAAAAGGTCCAGTTTGCAGGATGACTTCCTGCCGAGAGGCAAAGGACAAAAAACACGGTTAAAACTCAGGGAGACAAGAACTCAGTCTAACCCTAACACTCTGGCGTCGAGGTAGTGGCAATCAGCAGCTTAAGTGCACTCCGTTAATGAGGTAACCGTCAGCAGGTGTGAGGAGGCGAACCGGAACCAGGGGCCTCCTGTTGGTGGAAGGAAGACCAACACAAAAACAAACACACAGTACAAACCCCCCACCCCCCAACGACATCAGTAACTGTTTTGCCTGCTTCATCTGCCATTATTCACTCCTTCAAAAAACTTTTCAAACATAACTCTATGTCTGGCTGAATATCGGGTTCACCTATGGGAAACCGTCACCTATGGGAAACATTGTAAAGATTACAAACTATTTACAGAAAATGTAGTCACATTTGTTGTTAAATAGATAAGTAGCAGAATGGCCAGTGACAAACTAAACCAATGAAAGGGAACCATAGAAGAAAAAAGCAGAGAAAAAAGCATTACAGGAAATAACCAAGGTCTGCTGTAAACCTGCATTTTGTTAATAAACGGATATTTGAAGTCTGGGCAGCAAAGAAGCAGGAAAACATTTACTTCTGCTTGACTAACGTAATGACACACATCACATTTGCTGCCTGAATCAACACTTTCATTTGTCACGTGTGAAAAATCTGTAGAGATTAACCCCCTTTTTCAAGAATAAATGGTCCCTGTTAGTAGATACATTTTTATCCTATGGCTGCACTGCAGTAGATTCACAGTTCAATAAAAACTCAAATTACTTCTTGGAAGATAATATGCAGAAATGCAGCTGAAACCAGACAATAAAAAGAGTCCATGAAAAATCTTGGCTTGGCTTTAAGATTAGAAACCCAATTTTCTCTTATATTCAATCCCTGGATGTGTGCTAAGGCATACATTGGGCATCTTATGAAAAGTTAAAGGATTAAAATCAAGATTTCCTGCTTTTGATAAAACAAAATCTTTAGAGACTTAAATAGAAATAGCTTTAACTGAGCTCCTATATATATGCTGGCAAAAATATTAATCAATGGTGGATTTCTAAGTTTCGAATATGAAAAATATAAATCTATTGATTTCACAATGATTTTGATGGACTTAAGAGTCACTTTATTTTCTTTAGCCTTTTGTCAAGCAAAACATTTGCTAAACAGTCAATGCTGTGTCAACACAACACTGAAATGAAATAAAATGGTTTAAGGATCAGAAAAAAATTTTAAAAAGTAGTGTAATACCTGTGGGAAACACACTTATACAGACCTTGGTAAATTACATCAAAAATGGTTTGAGAAGTAGTTTTTGTCACTACTGTATTAGTAGTCCTATAAATGCAAAAGAATATTGCGTTATAATGTGAAACTGCAAAAGTTGAAAATATGTAGAATTTAACCTCACATCATTTGCTGACACACTAAACTTTGCCTGGTTTTCTATATCTGACTCTTAAACTGAAATAAATGCAGTATTTTGCCAAGATTCTGGGTATTACATTGTTTAGAGCCACTATGAGATTGATCTGGTTGGACGAACAGAATTTTCTGATCCTTGCCATCCCAGGGTCATTTTTTACCTACTAAGCACGCCTAGTTGATGCCAGCTTTAGTTCTCACACAACAGCACTTTTCATTTGGGTCATTTAACTACAACACATTTGGCAGGAAATTAGTAACAGCAAAATAAACAGAATCTAGATTTTAAAAGACCTCTTTGCCCAGGTTCACAGGCACTCATCAACATTTTATCTGCAGTACTGATTTTGTGAGAAATCTCTCTGCTCTGATTGGCAGTTCTCTGACATCAGATGTTGTTTTCAAATCTCTGACTTAGCTGTAGGCTGAGGTTGTTCTCTTACAGTAGCTCAAAAAACTGCTTTTTTCTTAGCAGCTTTAAGCAGTGGTCATAATCTCTGTAAAAAATCAGATTTCTGCCCACAGAAACGTTATCACCTATTAATTAGCTTTTAAAATGAAGCATGGTCAGATCTCATCGTATGAACACTGGTGGTACTTAACAGTCTTCAACCAGCCGCAATAGGCCCTCAAATTACAGCTAAGAAAGTCCTGTCTTCGAAAGGTGGAGGCAGCCACTTAAAGAAATCATATAATGATGGCTGTAACAATAACAATCATCTAACTCATCCTTTGTTCCAAAATTTTTTAAATTAGTTAGCAAACAGTATGCATTTATGACTGAGCCGTAATGTAATTTAAGTGATCAATCCCCACTGTTGTTTTATCAGCCTCCAAGAAACCAATGCTGCTGCATTATGCTCTCATTAGTGATTCCTAATGAGGCTGCTAGGTTGCTCAGTGGCACAGTGGGTAGCACTGTTTCCTTGCAGCAAGAAGGTTCTGGGTTTAAATCCTGTCCCAGGGTCTTTCTGCATGGAGTTTGCTTGTTCTCCCTGAGCATGGGTGGGTTCTCTCTTGGTACACCTGCTTCCTCCCACAGTCCAAAAACATGACTGTTAGGTTAATTGGCTTCTCTAAATTCTCTTTAGGTGTGAGTGAGTGTGTGTAAATGGTTGTTTGCCCTTTTTGTCTCTGGGTTGCCCTGCAATGGCCTGGAGACCTGTGCAGGGTGGACCCTGCCTCTCGCATGTAGACAGCTGGAGATGGGCACCAGCCCCCCTTGCCACCCCAGCTGGGACAAAGTGTGACGCCGAATGGATGGATGGATAAAGTTGCCTGTTAAACACAATTGCCAATAGCTTTGAAATTTACAGTATTACCCAGCAATAATAAAGGATGCAGATTCATAATAAACCTAGATAAAAGTAAGATAGTCTGAAAGTTTCTTCAGACTCTATCTTACTGTGTTTTCCATTGAAATACGGTTAATCCAAATAAGCAAATGGTAAATTATATAGGAAAAATATATACCATAAGTTGCATTAAAGGTTAAAGGAGATGAATGCTAAAGAAACCACACCAGACTGGTCTATAAGTGCATCGTTTAACATGGGCTGTGTTGATGTTTTTGATTTTAGATTCTAGGGTAAGTAGAGGAGTATGCCAATCTGTTATACATAGCATATAAAATATAACCCCAGAAAGTTAATACATTAAGCCTCTACCTGAAGTAATGTAGGGGTTGGCTTGTAATAATGACACCATAGGAGGTTTAAACCCTCTTTTTTTTTGTTCTTTTTTATTTTTTGTTAAGGTTCTTTAGAATTATAAAAATAAACAAGAAGGGTTAGATTTAAAGGTTCATGTCACTTAGTTGCATCTAGAAATGGTCATAAAATACTCACGGACATTCGACTAACAACTGAATCCTTTACACCCATCTGTAAAAAAAATAAATCTCTTAAACAAAAGAATCATAACAGCATTCGACATACGGTACACATTACCTTTTGATTGATACAATTTTAGGTCTACATTAAAGGAGGTTTAAACATGAGCTAGAAGTTGCAATAAAGGAAAATGTTTCTCATAGTAAGACATGTTAGTTGTGATAATTGATTTGGGTTCAAATGAAAGCTAATAGTTTGCTTATATGTTTTTTATTATGCTGATCTTCAGATGAAAAAAAATGTGAAGCTGCAGTCTAACAAATGTTAAAGACCCATCAAGCATAAATCAAGCTTAAAAGTATGAAATTGTGATAGTATGATACAGTATAATACTGTGATACTATGATACAGTATACTACTGGGATATTATGATACTGTGATACTATGCACAGTATAATACTGTGATACTATGATACAGTATTATAGTGTGAATTATAATACAGTATGATACTGTGATACTATGTACAGTATAATACTATGATACAGTATACTACTATCATATTATAATTCAGTATAATACTGTGATACTATGATACAGTATGATACTGTGATACTATGATACAGTATACTACTATCATATTATAATTCAGTATAATACTGTGATACTATGATACAGTATACTACTATCATATTATAATTCAGTATAATACTGTGATACTATGATACAGTATGATACTGTGATACTATGTACAGTATAATACTATGATACAGTATACTACTATCATATTATAATTCTGTCATGAACCGAGGACAGAAGGACCCAGTATTCAGGAGAGACAGTAAGTAGGAAAGTTCAAAAGGCTTATTAAAATAAAAACAAAACAAAAGCGGAGCTGTGGCTCGCGGACACTGCAGGCGGGGGGGGGCGGGGCACCGCCCAATCTCAGACACTCTAGGGGAGGAAACACAGGTAAGTGACCACGATAAACTGATATATGATTATCTGGGTTGGTCACTTACCTGGTTTATCAGTCCAGACCACGAGTGTCCCCAGTGCCGCAGTCCCAGGGGTGATGCTGGAAGCTGATCCTGGTGAGGGATCCAGAACAGACAGACTGGCATGATCCAGATCAGACAGGAACAGAAACAGGTGGCAGGATCCAGACTTCCAGGCATCCACAGGCTCCCAGGAGGGTTCAGAGTCAGAATGGGACCAGAAGCATGACCAGGTGGTCACGCACAGGAGCAGACAGGATCGGGTGCAGACAGGCAGGCACAGTGGAAGAGGGTAGCCGAGACAGGATGTAGGAACCGGAACTTGAAGCAGACTTTAAACTGGTCTCCTCCTGGAGCCAGGCTTACTTAGATAAAAACTGAACCTCCCCCCATAATGAGCCAAAAACCCAGAGGACTCCACGAGGGAGGAACAGTGGACGATCAGGAGACAAGACAAACACTAAAACCCTCTTTCCACTGGCAGCTAGGATCCAGGGCATGAACCAAATAAAACTGGACAGACTAACAAAAAGACAAGCAATGATCTGGCACTGAATGCTCAGGCTGAACTGAATATAAACCACAGGAAACAGGTGAGAGGAATAAATTATGATTGAGGCAGGGAAGGAAGAGGGCAGGTGAGAGGAATTACTAATTAGGGAGGAGCAAACAGGCCAGATCATGACAAATTCAGTATAATACTGTGATACTATGATACAGTATACTACTATCATATTATAATTCAGTATAATACTGTGATACTATGATACAGTATAATACTGTGATACTATGATACAGTATAATACTGTGATACTATGATACAGTTTAATATTGTGATGTTATAATGCAGTATACTACTGTGATACTATGGTACGTTATTATAATGTGATATTTTAATACAGTATGATACTGTGATACTATGTACAGTATAATACTATGATACAGTATACTATTATCATATTATAATTCAGTATAATACTGTGATACTATGATACAGTATAATACTGTGATACTATGATACAGTTTAATATTGTGATGTTATAATACAGTATACTACTGTGATACTATGGTACGTTATTATAATGTGATATTTTAATACAGTATGATACTGTGATACTATGTACAGTATAATACTATGATACAGTATACTATTATCATATTATAATTTAGTATAATACTGTGATACTATGTACAGTATAATACTGTGATATTATAATACAGTATAATAGTGTGATACTATCATACAGTATTATACTGTGATATTATAATTCAGTATGATACTGTGATACTATGATACAGTTTAATAATGTGATGTTATATACTGTACTATTACTGTATGATCTGGTTGAACTGGAAAGTGCCTTGAGTTGAAATGTGTTGTGAATTGGCACTATAGAAATAAACTGAATTGAATTGAACAGTTTGCACAGCTAATATTTTCAGTAGCAGAATTTGGATTAGCATTACCTTTTTGACTGGCCGTGCCGGACACTGGTTGTGGAGAAAAATAAACTAGATTGTTAAGTTTCATTAGATACTCAGTATTTAATTTCTCCTACCTAAATTTCTGTTTTTGGAAGGGTGTTAATTAAAGAACCCAGGAGACCCTCAACACCCTCATATTGAGTATGGGGCTGTGTTAAAAATAATAAGGATACAACAAGAAATAATAGAGATAATTATCTTATAGACAAGGCTATCTTTAGATAGAAGAGTGTAACAGAAAACCATCTCAAATTAAATGCTAAAATAGATTGCCATTCTGTTTTGTCTGTATTAAGGAAAAGTTACCCACGGGCAAAAGTAATTCAACTTGGATTGTTACCACTGTAATTTGTCTACTGTTGTACTCGTACTCGTACTCGTCGTCTCCCGCTTTATCCGGAACCGGGTCGCGGGGGCAGCAGACTAAGCAGAGACTCCCAGACTTCCCTCTCCGCAGACACCTCCTCCAGCTCTGTTGGGGGAAGCCCTAGGCGCTCCCAGGCCAGCCGAGAGACATAGTCTCTCCAGCGTGTCCTGGGTCGTCCCCTGGGCCTCCTCCCGGTGGGACATGCCTGGAACACCTCCCGAGGGAGGCGTCCAGGGGGCATCCGAAGAAGATGTCCGAGTCACCTCAACTGACTCCTCTCGATGTGGAGGAGAACCGGCTCTACTCTGAGCCTCTCCCGAATGACCGAGCTCCTCACCCTATCTCTAAGGGAGAGCCCAGCCACCCTGCGGAGAAAGTTCATTTCAGCCGCTTGTATCCGGGATCTCGTTCTTTCGGTCATGATCCAAATTTCATGACCATAGGTGAGGGTAGGAACGTAGACCGACCGGTAAATTGAGAGCTTTGCCTTTTCGCTCAGCTCCCTCTTCACCACAACAGACCGGTGCAGCGTCCGCATTATTGCAGCAGCCGCACCGATCCGTCTATCGATCTCCCGCTCCATTCTTCCCTCACTCGTGAACAGGACCCCAAGATACTTGAACTCCTCCACTTGAGGCAGGGACTCTCCTCCAACCTGAAGGGGACAAGCCACCTTTTTCCGTTCGAGAACCATGGCCTCGGACTTGGAGGAGCTGATTCTCATCCCGGCCGCTTCACACTCGGCTGCGAACCGCCCCAGCGCACGCTGTAGGTCTTGGCAGGAGGGAGCCAGCAGAACTACGTCATCCGCAAAAAGCAGGGACGAGATCCGCTGTTCCCCAAACCAGACCCCCTCCGGTCCTTGGCTGCGCCTAGAAATCCTGTCCATAAAAGTTATGAACAGGACGGGTGACAGAGGGCAGCCCTGTCGGAGTCCAACATGCACTGGGAACAGGTCCGACTTAGTGCCGGCAATGCGAACCAGACTCCTGCTCCGCTTGTACAGAGAACGGATGGCCCCTAATAAAGGGCCCCCGACTCCATACTCCTGGAGCACCCCCCACAGGGCAGTACGAGGGACACGGTCGAATGCCTTCTCCAAGTCCACAAAACACATGTGGACTGGTTGGGCAAACTCTCATAAACCCTCAAGCACCCTGCAGAGGGTGTAGAGCTGGTCCACTGTTCCACGGCCAGGACGAAAACCAAACTGCTCCTCCTGCAGCCGAGGTTCGACAATCAGCCGGACTCTCCTCTCCAGCACCCTGGCATAGGCCTTTCCGGGGAGGCTGAGAAGTGTGATTCCCCGATAATTGGAACACACCCTCCAGTCCCCCTTATTGTAGAGGGGAACCACCACCCCAGGTGTCTGCCAATCCAGGGGTACTGTCCCCGACCTCCACGCGATGTTGAAGAGACGTGTCAACCATGACAGCCCGACAACATCCAGAGCTCTAAGATATTCAGGACGGATCTCGTCCACCCCCGAAGCCTTGCCACCGTGGAGTTTTTTGACCACCTCGGTGACTTCGGCCTGGGTGATGAACGATTCCAGCCCCAAGCACCCCATCTCTTCTTCCCCCACGGAAGGCGTGTCCGTCGGGTTGAGGAGATCCTCAAAGTATTCCTTCCACCGCCCGACGATATCCTCCTTCAAGGTCAGCAGCTCCCCACTCCCACTGAAAACAGTGTTAGCGAAGCACTGCTTTCCCCTCTGGAGGCGCCGGACGGTTTGCCAGAATCGCTTTGAGGCCAACCGATAGTCTTTTTCCATGGCCTCTCCAAACTCCTCCCAGGCCCGAGATTTTGCCTCTGCAACCGCCCGGGCCGTGACACGCTTGGCCTCACGGTACCTGCTTGCTGCTTCAGGAGTCCCACAAGCCAGCCAAGCTCGATAGGACTCCTTCTTCAGCTTGACAGCATCCCTTACTATCGGTGTCCACCACCGGGTTCGGGGATTGCCACCACGACAGGCACCGCAAACCTTACGGCCACAGCTACGGGCAGCTGCATCGACAATAGAGGCCGAGAACAGAGCCCATTCGGACTCCATATCTCCAACCTCCCTCGGAACCTGAGAGAAGCTCTCCCGGAGGTGGGAGCTGAACACGTCCCTGACCGAGGGTTCCACCAGACGTTCCCAGCAGACCCTCACTACACGTTTGGGCCTGCCGAGTCTTTCAGGCTTCCTCCTCTTCCAGCGTATCCAGCTCACCACCAGGTGGTGGTCGGTGGACAGCTCCGCCCCTCTCTTCACCCGAGTGTCCAGGACATGCGGCCGAAGATCAGAAGATACGACTACAAAGTCGATCATCGACCTTCGGCCTAGGGTGTCCTGGTGCCAAGTGCACCGATGGACATCCTTATGCCTGAACATGGTGTTCATTATGGACAATCCGTGACTTGCACAGAAGTCCAATAATAAGACACCACTCGGGTTCCGAGCTGGGGGCCCGTTCCTTCCGATCACACCCCTCCAGGTGTCACTGTCGTTTCCCACGTGGGCGTTGAAGTCTCCCAGTAGAATGATGGAATCCCCAGGAGGGGTGCTTTCTAACACCCTCCCCAGGGATGCTAAGAAGGCCTGGTACTCCATACTGCCGTTCGGCCCATAGGCCAAAACAACTGTCAGAGTCCTCCCCTCAACCCGAAGGCGAAGGGATGCGACCCTCTCGTCTACAGGGGTGAACTCCAACACAAGACGGCTGAGCTGGGGGGAGACAAGCAGCCCCACCCCCGCCTTCCGCCTCTCCCCGCGGGTCACTCCAGAGTAGAAGAGAGTCCAGCCTCTCTCAAGGAGCTCGGTTCCAGAGCCCTGGCTGTGCGTAGAGGTGAGCCCAACTATTTCTAGCTGGTATCGCTCCACCTCCCGCACAAGTTCGGGCTCCTTCCCTGCCAGTGAGGTGACATTCCACGTCCCCAGAGCCAGTTTAAGCGCCCGCGGATCAGGTCGCCGAGGTCTCCGCCTCTGGCTGCTGCCCAATCCACTTTGCACCGGTCCCTCATGGTTCCCCCTGCAGGTGGTGGGCCCACTGGGGGATGGCCTCGCGTCGCTCCTTCGGGCTGGGCCCGGCCGGGTCCCGCGAGGAAGAACCCGACCACCAGGCGCTCGCCAACGAACCCCAACCCCAGGCCTGGCTCGAGGGTGGGGTCCCGGCTCCGCCGTACCGGGCGACGTCACTTGCCTCGTTGTTGTGCTCATCATAAGGGTTTTTGAACTGCTCTTCGTCTGACCTGTCACCCAGAGCCTGTTTGCCTTGGGAGACCCTACCAGGGGCATTTAGCCCCCGACAACATAGCCTCTGGGATCACCCAGGCACTGAAACCTCTCCACCACGTTAAGGTGGCGGTTCAAGGAGAGGTCTACTGTTGTTACTTACTTAAAAAAGCTAGATCATATATGATGTCCCACTTTAAGCACCTGTACTTTTACAACCACTCTACACTGTAATCACAGCTCACATCTCAGCCAATTTTCCCCACAGTTCCTTTTACTTTTCTTCCTGCCTCTCAGAAATTATCTCTCTGTCCCTCTGTCTGCATAAAAGCTGCAGCAACAGTACTCTCACTATCCTGGGTTTCTAAAAAGAAACCCAGCAATGCAGGACGTGTTCGTTTTTAGAAATTGATGAGGCCAGATAATTTAGCCTTTCATTGTCAGATTTTAAACCATAAAACATTTTGTTAGTCTGTTTAAAGAAACTATATAACTGCCATACATTATTTAAGCTAGCATGGTCTTTTTTTTTGTTTTTCCTTGATTGTAAATTATAATGATTGACTATGATTAATAAAGATTTAAATGACACAGGCTTGGTTCCTAAGCTATAATGTTGAGTCCTGTTAAAAGTATAGAGGAGGATCTTTTATTTCTGGGTGGATCATCTCAATAAGTGGTCCTCTTAACTGACAATCATTCGGGTGATATGTTTACGTAAGGCCTTCCTACGTGACGGTCATTGAAGCTCACCTTTCTCACCAGGGTTCTTTGAAAATGGCCGATGGTCAGAAGAGAAAAAGTGTCTACGAAGTGAATGAGAATGCAATTCAATTCAGTTTATTTCTACAGCACTAATTCACAATACAAGTCATCTCAAGGCACTTTACAATTCACCAGATCATACAGTCAAATTGATTCAAAGTTTTCAATCTAAGGAAAACCAGCTGATTGCATCAACTCATTGACTTAAATACAATCCCTCACACTAAGCATGCTTGTAGCGACTGTGAAGAGGATGGCAGAGGATGAAGAGAGCACATCCAGCCAGTCACAGTCAGAGAAACAGGACTACACTGGAAAACAGGCCAAGCTCCAACATCTAGAAACAAAGGTGTTGATGGCAGCAGCACAGCTGATATTTCTCTCCAGGATGGAGTCACAGCCAAACAGGAACAGACCAGATGAAGCTACTATGAGAAAAAGCAGAGAGAGCAGAACGTTAGAGATTGAACTAACAGATTCTGCAGAGTGGGAGAATAGAGATAGAATGAAGCAGAATGATGAAAAAGGGGTCCCTATGTTCTCCAAAAGTCTAAGCCTATAGCAGCATAACTATAGAGATAGCTCAGGATAACCTGAGCCACTCTAACTATAAGCTTTATCAAAAAGGAAAGTTTTAAGCCTAGCCTTAAAAGTAGACAGGGTGTCTGCCTCACGGACTAAAACTGGTAGTTGGTTCCACAGGAGAGGAGCCTGATAACTAAAAGATCTGCCTCCCATTCTACTTTTAGAAATTCTAGGAACCACTAGTAAACCTGCAGATTGAGAGCGAAGTGCTCTGTTAGGAACATAAGGAACAATCAGATCTCTGATATCAGATGGAGCTTGGCCATTTAAGGCTTTATATGTGAGAAGGAGGATTTTAAATTCTATTCTGGATTTAACAGGAAGCCAATGAAGAGAAGCTACAATAGGAGAGATATGGGCTCATGCACGCTTTCGCATGCACATTTTTTTTTAAGTGGAGAGGGCGTGTCTTAAAAAATGCACCAACAATTATCTCAGAAGAATAATCATATTTTATGTCAAAGAGTTAAAGATTTTTTAAGTGATATGGAGCCTAGGTTAGCCTGGAGCCTGATTAGTTCAACTTTTTTATTTTCTTTAGTCCAACTACTTTAGTATTCTTTTTTGTTTCTGAATTTCTTTTTCCTACTTGCTTTGATTCTGTTTTTTTTTTTCCTATATTTTAATCATTAATGGACTTTGCATTGTCTTTGTACTGAATTGTGCTATACAAATAAATTTGCCTTGCATTGCCTATGCGGAAGTTCAACTGAAGAAACTCGTTGCTTCCCTTCATCCACCTGGGACACAGCCAATTAGCTTAGAACCACACCTCCACGAAAGCCAATCGGCATCCAAAGTTCATCTTAAAAGGCCTCTGTCTGCTCCTGTGCGCAGGCAGCGGATGCGCTGACCTCATTCAGATGACACCATTTCAACTCAAGATTGGCGGCTCTGCCACGCCCTGTTCCCCCAGTCTCCCAACATTTCTGTGTTTTAGCCATCAGCAGTCAGTTGGCTCGCTCTGCGTTCAGCTTGTTGACACTGATTCTCTTCAGGTGAGACTTATCGTTTTCGTCAACTAATTTCATTTCCCCAGGCTAAACGTAATCTACTGAAATTGTCAGCTGGGGAAATATTACGTCAGTGTTTTTAATATATATATATATATTAAAAAAAGAAAATCCTTCTTTTAGGCATGTCTTATCACGTCCATTCAATCAGTCTTCACTTCACCGCATAGATGGGGTGAATTTTCTAGTGGATGTCTCGTCACTCTTAATGATGGTGTAAGCTGCAGTCTTTTCTTTACAGAGTCTATCAGCTTATTTTTACGTCGGCGCGTTAAGGTTGAGATGTATTGATTCCCTAGCAGACTCTCAATTTATCACATTTTATCTGAGTCATGGACATTTTCAAGCCTCGTGGAGTTGTTGCGGATTCTCTTTCTATAGTTCACCATGTTTTACTGCCATTTAACAAATTTTATGTATTGGGATGGTGTACAGATGATGGGGAACTTTATTTTAACAAGCTCCTCATTTAAAGATTTTTAGCTGACACTTGTTTTTACCTTAATTGCGATTTTTAACTGACTTGTTTTACGTCAATTGTTTATATGTTTGAATTGTGTAGATAAAGTGTTGTAAGTCAAAAAGTAATTTAGTGACCCCATAGGAAGCTATTTGTCTGCTACGCCTGTTGTCTAGTTGGTGATTATGTAGCTCACTGTATTCATAATCTCTGCTTCTAGTTTCAGATAATCATCAACTGCATGTCTCAACATCAGAACAGTCACAGGCATTCCCCTCATTGCATTGTTTCTATCTAAATCTACACAATGTTAGACACCTTTCATCATGGCGGGCAAGCTACGCACCCTCCATCCATTGCAACAAGTGCTTTATGCCATTCCTTTCTCACCGAGGAAGCCGGTTATGGTGCCCTTTTTCATTGCTGCAGGTGCTCATGGCGCCTTTTCCTACCACTGCAGGTGCGCAGTTGGCCTCCATCTAGTGGCGGGCGTCTACGCTCCTCTTTTGCCATAACTGAAGGTGCTCATGGTGCCCACCATCCATTGCAGCAGGTGCTCACAGCAGCCTTTTCCCATCGCTGCAGGTGCTATGGTACCCCTCATTCTCGAGCCGCACTCATGGCGCCCCTCTTCCAATTGCTACAGGCGCTCACAGCACCATTGTCCATTGCTGCAGGTGCTATGGCACTTCATTGTATGCCGCCTCATGGCACCCCCTTTTTCCATCACTACTAGCTATGGCACCCCTTTTTCCATCACTAGGTGTTTGCCGCCCTCCATCCATTGCTACAACACGCATGGCACCCTCCATCGATCTCCACAGGAGTGTCATGGTGCAATATATCTGTCGCGGCGAAAGTTTGGCAGCCTCTGTCAATCGCCACAGGCACTCATACGATTATGGTGCTTGATCTGGCTATTGCATTTCCTTCCTCCTTGTCCAGGTTTAACGTTTAAGAGCTGCCTTTTGACATTTCTTTTGGTCTAGACTGCTTCTTGATTGGATCAGCAATCTTTCTACGATCACATCATTCTGTCTGCAGCCATGCTTCAATTTTAAGGGTAATGCCCCATCCATAGGTTTTGAGGGGTTCTTTCAAATTGTTGGTTTGCGGTTCATTGCTGCTCCCCTTATCATTCCTAATCCTCTGCTTAGTGAGGTTTACCTATTAGCTGTATCTTGTGGCTCCTCCATTTGAATGAATGGCCTGACGACGCAACAGTGATCCATGGCGTCTCCCTGAGTTTCTCAGCAATGGGGCTGATGGTCTTTAGCCTATGCCTCATCCTATCAGTCATCCCAGCAATCATCCCCTCATTCATCCCAGCAATCATCCCATCATCATTCACCTCACCATCCCTTCACAAACTTTTGGTAGGCCTTCACGGCACTGGCCTTTCAGTAAGCCTTCGCAGCTCATCTCCTCTTTTACTACTCCTGCTGTTCTACTTTCTTTCAAATCAGTCTCTACCTTCTGAGCATGCTGTTGTATCGACCTCAACCTCTGCAATTTTTGGTGGGGAAACAGCCCTATTCTTTGCTCCTGTTAATGCATATCTATCAAAATTAAGCACTATGTTTCCTGCTGAGGTATGAGCGCCAAAGACTAAGTAATTGTTTCAATAAATTTCTCCAAATTTTCTTTTTTCTTCATGTGTGTTTTTCAGATTGAAATGGTTATTAGGCAATGCAGGGTAAAAAACTGAAATTTTTTGTCACATGGTGGGAGAATCCAGGTATGTCAACAGTAATGCAAATGAAGCCACGCATCACTATGAAAAAAAGATTTTTTTTAAATCCTCTGACTTGTTAAAGGACTTCATAGTTATAGTTCATTTACCATAGATTTGCTGTAGTTACAGCAAACTGAGCCTTAAAAGATGGCTGGTGCACCACAGGCTTTTAAAAAGCCCTTGAGAAAATATCAAACATATGCGCAGATCTTGAGTTTGACTGCCCAGTCAACATGTTTTCGTATCTGGAGGTGACTTACAAAACTTCTGCTCTTGAAGTACGTTGGTGCTTTTTAGGGCTGTAAGGATTATTTAGTCTTGCTCTAACCAATGGTGAAAAAATTTCTATTCACAAAGCCAAGCTTGTTCTCCTCATGGTTTTCTGTCTTATTAAAGAGACTTTCCTGAGTGTTGGAATAATTATGTATAAGATACTTAATGTTTGTTCTTATGATGTATAATGTGTGACATATTACTGTTCCAGAGGGGTGTTGCACAAGCAGTATAGGTCAACTCTCAGGAAGTATTGCTCAAGCTTAACGAAACCAGATGTTCTCAGACCATTTGACGGCAAGACATTTGACCCGTTCATTGAGGCTGCAAATTGAATTGTCTATCTTGTTTCCCTTTCCTTAAGTGCAGCCTCAGCTTGTGTAACTAGGGAGCCCACTGACTTTAATAAATAGTGAGGAGAGAGCTGAAGACCGGCAGAGTGGGGTGGAGATTGTAACTGCATGGTCTCTTCCTACTCTCCTCGTGAGTAAAAATAATTCTTACTCTGTGCCTTTCTTTTCTTGTTTTACAGTGTTTTATGTTGGGATATATTGCCACAATGGATCAGTTGGGCGAACCATTTCAAACTACCCCCCTTTCCTTTTATACAAAGAGAACAAAAGATCCTCTGGAAAGCTCTGGAACCTCCGGTCAAAGGGACGGTCAGCTAACGCACGGACCAATCAGCTCAAGAGGAAGCTGATACTTCAACAGGAAATACCCCTACGTCAATCATGGTTTAAAACTCAGAGCGCAAGCTCAATCTTCCTCTTTCCCTGGGTTTCACCGCCTGCGAGGAGAGGCCAATTTCACGTGAAATGCTAAAAGCAAGCTAACTGGAAGTAGCTTTCGTTTTTCCTGCATCCAAAGTCATGGTTCGCAGTGTCCCATCGCGCATAGCACTTGCGGGAATCTCCGGAGCTGAACGCTGAGTGGAGTTTTCCCCTTTTGTGAGGACCTCACTACAGACAATTCAGCTTATATGCAGTTGGAATCTTCCTCGACCTAAAAGCCCATCAAGTCCTCTGCTGTAGCATCAAACTGATCAAAAACTTTCCCGAGAACAGACCCGTGTAGAGCTGAAGCCGAACTCCCACTCGTTCTTCCCTGGACTAGAAGACGTCTCAAAGTAAAATCCATGCACTTTTCTTTTTAATGCATTAATGAGGTGCTGCGCTCGGTTGAGAGATTGGAGATAGGAGAAGCTTGAATTAATGCAGATTTTTATCTGTGTTGGTTATAAGAACTCTGGTTCAATGGTTGAAATAAGTGTGCTGTGAAAGCTGCAAGTGATATTTCTTTTTTCTTCTCTTTTCTATCCTACTTTCTTCCCTTTCTGCTTTAAAGTAGTTTATAGAGTGTGCCCAATTCAACCGCATGTGGTCACGTGGTTGAGGACCTACTGTTATCTACGCCCCCCCCTCCCTTTTGTGACATGAAGAGAGAGTCTCTCATACATCCATACACACTCACATTTACATTTATTCCCCACACACATACCCAGCCCTGTTGAAACAACTTCTGCTGCTGTTTTAACGATTTATAATTTTAAGCTGAATGTTTTATTTTTATGTTATTTTAATTAAACTGTTGTTATTATCATACCTGCTGCTATTCTAACGGACATTAGTGAATGTATTAACATCTGGCCTATCTTGGACAATCTCAGAAGCCAGTTAAACGGACTTTTAGGGTTTTAATCTTTTTGTTTTCTGAAACTAGTCATTTGATCTACTTCGTGTTTATTTTCTAATAGCGTGTAGTGTTTGCATAGATGTTAGATTTCTTTAATTCTCAATTATTAGAATAAAGACATCATTGTTTAACTTGTAGTGGTCTTGTAATCCATATAGCAGATGGTTTATCACTCGGGTCGTATCCACCCCTTTTGGTAACAGTGTGAATAAACAGAGATAAATAGTTCTTTGATTGATAATTAATACCTCTGCTGATAACCTAGCCTGGGTCACTAGATTGGTGTGGATACCTGGAATTTAACAGCCGGTCCAGGAACCATCTAGAGGTGGAAGGCATAAACCCTGGTAAGTAAGCAAATTAAAGCTACATTTATTCAACTAACAACCCTAAACTGATTTTACTACCGATTTTGAATAAGTTAAATAATTAACTATAACTCCAGTTTTAGTTCATCATTTATACATTATCTGCAGGATATCATTTTGCACAACATTTAGGGGTTAGACCTGATACTGAGATAACAAAGTCAGTCAATAATTTATAAACCTTAATGGTCATAAAAAAAAAAAACACACATGGGTTCCTTTGAATGATATCAATATGTTTCACTGCTGGTCCTTATAGCAATATGATTTAATCTAATTTATGTGTAAGAGGATGTATGGTTATAAATAAAATCCTCTCTTCTAGATTTCTGGACTGTCCCATATGATAGGATCCGGGGCTTTGCCCACCAGAGGGCGCCGTGGATCCAGCCTGGGGAGCTTTGGCTCAGCATGGACAGCTGTTGTCTATTTGCTGATTAAGGAAGCTTTTCCTATATAAGCTGAGTGTGACCTCCCCTCTGGGCTGGATCGTTCTGGATCGTTCTGGGCGAGGAGGAGGAGTAGCAACAATCTTCCAGTCTGACTTACTGATTACTCCCAAAACAGTTAATACCTACAACTCTATTGAACATTTAACCCTTAATTTCCCTCATCCAAATTTCAAGGCAAGAAAACCTCTTCTTTTTATAACTTTGTATCGTCCGCCAGGTCCTTACTCTGAATTTCTAGATGAGTTTTCAGAGTTCCTTTCTGATTTGGTATTAAATACTGACAGGGTCATCATAGTGGGAGATTTTAACATCCATGCTGACATTGAAGGCGATAGCTTAAGAGCAGCCTTTAATGCTATCTTAGACACTATTGGCTTTGTTCAAAATGTGAATAGTCCCACACATTCTTATCTTCATACTTTGGATCTTGTGCTGACATACGGCATAGAATGTGAAGAAATAACAGTATTTCCTCACAACCATGTCCTCTCTGACCACTTTCTAATAACCTTCAGGATTACTTTAACAGAGTTCTCCTCCCCCAAAAGAAGGTTCAATTTTAGTAGATCTTTATCAGATAGTGCAGTTATAAATTTTAAAGAATCTGCTTCACTTTCTCTCTCCTCTGTGTCGCTGAGCAGTGCTGCAGAGTGCAAAAGCATAGCTTATTCCCCTTCACAGGTTGATGATTTTGTTGATGGGGTTGCTAGTTCTCTGCGTACTGCCTTAGACAACGCAGCTCCCTTGAAAATGAAAACCGTTGAAAATAGAAAGCTTGCTCCTTGGTTTAATGCAGAGCTGCGTACTTTGAAGCAAAATGCTAGGAAACTGGAGAGAAAATATCGCTCCACAGGCCTGCGGGAGACCTTCCTAGTCTGGAAAAATGGTTTACTGCTGTATAAGAGGACCCTTTGTAAAGCAAGAGCAGCATACTTCTCCTCATTAATAGAGGAGAATAAGAATAATCCTAGATTTCTTTTTAATACAGTTGCCAAACTCACCCAGAGCCATAGCTCTGTTGAACCGTCCATTCCACCTGCTCTTAGCAGCAATGATTTTATGGGATTCTTTATAAATAAGATTGATCTTATTAAAAATAAGATCATAAGCACTCCTCTATCCGCGATTGTACCTGAGGTAGTCATGGAATCTGAACCTGGTTTAGACTGCTTTGATCTAGTTGAACTTTCTGAATTAGCAAAATTATTGTCTTCATCTAAGCCTTCAACTTGTATGCTAGATCCAGTTCCAACCAGGTTATTTAAGGAGGTATTCCCTTTGATCTCCTCCTCCATTTTAGATGTGATTAATCTATCTCTGTTACAGGGATATGTAACTAAAGCTTTTAAGGTTGCTGTAATTCAACCTCTGCTTAAGAAACCGTCTCTTGACCCAGATGACTTGGTTAATTATAGACCTATATCCAATCTTCCTTTCTTATCCAAAATTCTTGAGAAAGTAGTTGCCAAACAAGTTTGCGACCACTTACACCATAATGAACTTTTTGAAGAGTTTCAGTCAGGCTTTAGAGCTCATCATAGCACTGAAACAGCTCTGGTGAAAGTCACTAATGATATTCTCATGGCCTCAGATAATGGACTTGTATCTGTGCTCGTCCTGTTGGATCTTAGTGCTGCATTTGATACAGTTGACCATAATATTCTTTTAGAAAGACTTGAATATTTTGTTGGAATTAAAGGAACAGCACTAGACTGGTTTAAATCTTATCTATCTGATCGAATTCAGTTTGTTTATGTTAATGATAGATCTTCAACACGCTCAAAGGTTACCTGTGGAGTACCACAGGGATCAGTGCTAGGACCAATTCTCTTTACTTTATACATGCTCCCAATTGGAAGAGTTATTAGACAGCATGGGATTAATTTTCACTGTTATGCTGATGATACCCAGCTATATCTGTCTATAATCCAGATGAAGCTAACCCATTACATAGATTACAGGCATGTCTTGAAGACATAAAAACCTGGATGACTCTTAACTTTCTGCTTCTGAATGCAGACAAAACAGAAGTTATAGTCTTTGGACCAGAGTCTCTGAAAAAGAAGCTGATTAGCCGGTCACTTCATTTGGATGGGATTAAACTGATTTCAGATAATAAAGTAAAAAATATTGGTGTTATTTTTGATCAGGACCTGTCATTTAAATCCCATATCAAAGAGGTTTCTAGAATTTCCTTCTTTCATATGATGAACATTGCAAAAATTAGAAATCTCCTGTCCAGGGGTGATGCTGAGAAACTAGTCCATGCATTTGTTACTTCAAGGCTGGACTATTGTAATTCTTTACTATCAGGAAGTCCACAAACTGTAGTTAAAAGCCTTCAGCTGATCCAAAATGCTGCAGCCAGAGTTCTGATGAAAATTAAAAAGAGAGATCATATCTCTCCTATCCTGGCTTCTCTTCAATGGCTTCCTGTTAAATCAAGAATAGAATTTAAAATCCTCCTTCTCAAATATAAAGCCTTAAATGGCCAAGCTCCATCTGATATCAGAGATCTGATTGTTCCTTATGTTCCTAACAGAGCACTTCGCTCTCAATCTGCAGGTTTACTAGTGGTTCCTAGAATTTCTAAAAATAGAATGGGAGGCAGATCTTTTAGTTATCAGGCTCCTCTCCTGTGGAACCAACTACCAGTTTTAGTCCGTGAGGCAGACACCCTGTCTACTTTTAAGGCTAGGCTTAAAACTTTCCTTTTTGATAAAGCTTATAGTTAGGGTGGCTCAGGTTATCCTGAGCTGTCTTTAAAGTTATGCTGCTATAGGCTTAGACTTTTGGAGGACATAGGGACCCCCATTTCATCATTCTGCTTCATTCTCTCTCTGTTCTCCTATTCTGCAGAATCTGTTAGTTCAATCTCTAACCTTCTGCTCTCTCTGCTTTTCCTCAGAGTAGCTTTGCCTCGTCTGTTCCTGTTTGGCTGTGACGTCATCCGGGAAAGAAACATCAGCTGTGCTGCTTCCATCAACACCCTTGTTTGTAGATGTTGCAGATCGGCCTGTCTTCAGGTGTGGTCCTGTTTCTCTGGCCGTGGCTGGGTGGATGTGCTCTCTTCATCCTCTGGCATGGGAGCTGCCTTGGAGCTCGTCTGCCTGGCTGTGTGTTTCCTGGATGGGGCCGCCTTTTACAGCTGCTTTTTGTATCTCTGCTTCTGTCTCCTTGAACCCCAGTCGGCCTCGGCAGATGGCCGCTCGCACTGAGCCTGGTTCTGCTGGAGGTTTCTTCCTGTTAAAAGGGAGTTTTTCCTCTCCACTGTCGCTACAAGCATGCTTAGTGTGAGGGATTGTATTTGAGTCAATGAGTCAATGCAATCAACTGGTTTTCCTTAGATAGAAAACTTTGTATCAATTTGACTGTATGATCTGGTTGAACTGTAAAGTGCCTTGAGATGACATGTGTTGTGAATTTGGCGCTATATAAATAAACTGAATTGAATTGAATTGAATCGTTGTGTCTTACCTGTGCCACCATGCCTGTCTGAACCTGCATCCTGCAAGTCTGTCAACCGGTTCCAATAAATTCTGGACTTTTTATCCTCCCTCTGTGTCTGTGAGTCTGCATTTGGGCTAGTAAAACCACCGCATCATGACACCATAGAGTTGAGGTAGTTCAGATATTCTGTGGAGAATGCCTCTGGGAAACCTGCAAAGGGATTATTTTAAGATAACCATCTAGAAGAAAGCCTTGGGACAAATTGATGTGTTGTTAAGGATGCAGAGCTTATAATCTAAAGCTAATGACCTTGAAACCTGTTCTCATTTAAGATGAACCAGGTAGAAGACAGACACTGTAGATACAATCTTTATCACTGACACAGTTTTAGAATAATAAAAAATATATCTATAGCCCTTTTGTTTAAAGCATCTCCAACTAAATAGTTTTTAATAATACTTTCATTATTTTACCATCCCTTTTTTTCTGGTTGTGTCAAAAGACTGTTATAAACATAAATATAATGTTAACATTGTTTCTATTGAAAGATATTGTGCCTGAAACACACAATTGTTATTAATGGAAAATATGATTTTGCTTTTATTTTTAAATTAAAGACTAATTTGTTCATTTCCAGCAGCAGGAAGAAAATAACTACAGTGTTTTGAAACCAGATGACCTGTCGGCGGCTTGTTTGACAAATGGCATCACTAATAAGATCCGACATCCATCAGCAAAATACCACCACAGTGCCTGTAAACACAGCCAACTAGCATTTCATTATTCACACACTTTTCTCCTACTGAGAACAGACAAAATTTCAAGAGAAGAAAATTTACAAAAAGCAGAGCTAAAAATGGAAAATAACTGACACTCGAGCTAACAGTAAGACATGATTCTCTGTGAAGTAAACAGAAATATAAATGATCAAAAGAGGAAAAACAATTTTCTGATACAGCTGAGGACATACTCGGAGACTTCACCAGCCTCTGAGCTGTTTAACCTCTTAGGTCCTGCCATCTGATTGCTGATCCATTTGCATCTTTTCTGTCTAAATGTTGAAGCTGTTTCAACATTCTTAGCCTTTCTTCAGCAAAAATATTCACAGAATGGAGTGAAAGTGTAATTTTTTCCTGGTTCTACCTTGGTGTATAAACCTCATAAAGAACTGGTGCAACAAAAACCACAAATATATCAGCAAGTCAATATTTGTGCTTTATTCTTCCATTTTATTTTGTTGTATCAACATTGCATCTCTTTGCATAAGTTTGACACTTTATTAGTGCATTTGGCACCCATGCTTTGAGATCATGGAAAGTGCATATTCATTGTCAATATGTTTTCTTTGGTCTCACAATAAATATTTATTTTTGTTAAAAATTAGACTAGATTTAGACACGGTAAGTACAGGTTTGACTGATGTTGAAATATTAGTAATCAAATAATTAGTATCAGCACTGACCTTTAAAAATGTACCAGGCGTTCTCGGCTCTTTGTATGCTTCTAGCTCCTTCAGGACATAACCTTATTGTGCGTTTTAAGCACCATTATTACAGAAACAGTTGAGTTTTCTGTTTGATTGGTCTTGGGGGAAAAAAATGATCAAATTCATTGAGAGATGTTTTTGTTGCTAGCTTTAGCCAGAATCAGATATCAAATGACCTGTAATGGAGAATCATCGTTTTGACATTATGCACCTGTTGTATTTTTCCTTATGGGACATAGTACTTTTTGCCTCACTCTATCTATTTTTTTACTGGCGGGTTAGAAAAATGAAATATTTCTCAGACATTCATCAGGATGTTTTGGACTTGTGTAATCGAAAATGTCACAGCAGCCTCTTCCTGACCTGCCTCACATCCTTGGATTACTTTATTACCACTGTAAATTTCTTAACCTTTTATCTGTTATTGTAAAAACAAATCTTTTCATATACAGTAAACACACAGTTGTGCTTAGTTTGGAATATATATTTATTGATTCTCCTCACATTCTGCCAAACTACACTCACCGGCCACTTTATTAGGTACCCCATGCTAGTAACGGGTTGGACCCCCTTTTGCCTTCAGAACTGCCTCAATTCTTCGTGGCATAGATTCAACAAGGTGCTGGAAGCATTCCTCATGGAGTTTGGTCCATATTGACATGATGGCATCACACAGTTGCCGCAGATTTGTCGGCTGCACATCCATGATGCGAATCTCCCGTTCCACCACATCTCAAAGATGCTCTATTGGATTGAGATCTGGTGACTGTGGAGGCCATTTGAGTACAGTGAACTCATTGTCATGTTCAAGAAACCAGTCTGAGATGATTCCAGCTTTATGACATGGTGCATTATCCTGCTGAAAGTAGCCATCAGAAGTTGGGTACATTGTGGTCATAAAGGGATGGACATGGTCAGCAACAATACTCAGGTAGGCTGTGGCATTGCAATGATGCTCAATTGGTACCAAGGGGCCCAAAGAGTGCCAAGAAAATATTCCCCACACCATGACACCACCACCACCAGCCTGAACCGTTGATACAAGGCAGGATGGATCCATGCTTTCATGTTGTAGACGCCAAATTCTGACCCTACCATCCGAATGTCGCAGCAGAAATCGAGACTCATCAGACCAGGCAACGTTTTTCCAATCTTCTATTGTCCAATTTCGATGAGCTTGTGCAAATTGTAGCCTCAGTTTCCTGTTCTTAGCTGAAAGGAGTGGCACCCGGTGTGGTCTTCTGCTGCTGTAGCCCATCTGCCTCAAAGTTGGACGTACTGTGCGTTCAGAGATGCTCTTCTGCCCACCTTGGTTGTAACGGGTGGTTATTTGAGTCACTTGCCCTTCTATCAGCTCAAACCAGTCTGGCCATTCTCCTCTGACCTCTGGCATCAACAAGGCATTTCCGCCCACAGAACTGCCGCTCACTGGATGTTTTTTCTTTTTCGGACCATTCTCTGTAAACCCTAGAGATGGTTGTGCGTGAAAATCCCAGTAGATCAGCAGTTTCTGAAATACTCAGACCAGCCCTTCTGGCACCAACAATCATGCCACGTTCAAAGTCATTCAAATCACCTTTCTTCCCCATACTGATGCTCGCTTTGAACTGCAGGAGATTGTCTTGACCATGTCTACATGCCTAAATGCACTGAGTTGCCGCCATGTGATTGGCTGCTTAGAAATTAAGTGTTAACTAGCAGTTGGACAGGTGTACCTAATAAAGTGGCCGGTGAGTGTATATATAACTCTTGTTCCAAAACAAACATGTCAACAGCAGCAGAAGCTGCAACTGTCTTGCAGCCCCCCTACCACACAACAAATACAGTCTGAAGAAGGTGGTTGGCAGCTGTGTGTTCTATTTGAGAAATTGCTTTCAGAACAACTTTAAGTATTTAAAAAGGACCAGCTTTCACTTAATTGTTTTGTTAGACTTTCATCCCCCTGCTTTGCAATAAGATCAGAGAACATTTAATCTGTGTGCAGATTCACTGCTCTCAATCCCATCAGAGAAATGTTTACATGTTCTGAAAAGATTCATTTTCAACCACAAGGTCTCATAAAAAAAAAAGGCTGGTGATTATAAAGGGACATGCAAGAGGAAGCTTCACTCAGCAAAGTTGTATCTTGGCCATTTCTTAGTATAAGAATACTCAATGTGTTTATGTATTTGAAGTAAGACTTCCAGCCTTGATTTATCTTTAATCAAACATTTTCCAACTAGTAGTTTACAAAATCAGTAATAATGTCCATTAAATATAAGAATATTTTTTGGAATACAGCATACAGAGTGTCATGCAAATGAACTAATATTTTGTTAATTTTCAACTGTGACAATCCCTAATTTATGTGATTTACACAACACCAATGTAGAAACTGAGTTGTGAAATGAAAGGAAAAAGTTTTAGAGCTTAATCTCAGTTACATTCAGCTCGTTACATTCGGGGGGGCTGTTTTTTTAGTGACCTTTAATGCAATACAATGCTTTTCTTTTAATCATCTGGGTTAGGGTTAGATTTTAAAGCAAAATTTCCAGCAATCTTTCTCACTAGTAAAAATCAAAATCTGCTTTAGAGGAATTTTAAGATGTTTCCATTTATAAAATGACATAAGGTTATCTCCAGAGAATGAACATTTTATTCCAAATGGGATATAGCTTAAAAAAATGTGAGTGTGTAAGTAAAGCGGACATGAGATGACATCGGCTAAACATGTGACACCCACAACCCTTCCTCCTTAGAGGGTAAAACAAACCTTGCTTACAGAGAAAACAGATTTTGTCCATATTAGCTTGAAAAAAAAACAATAAAACATGAAATCCCGCATTCAGCAACTGATAAGGAAGAAAGGTCGGCATGTCCTTCTATTGTTTCCCGAAAGACCTAGAAAGAGAAGCGAAATGGGAGGCTGTCCTGAAGGGACAGAGCTGGAAACCAACTCAAACTAGCAGAATGTGCAGTGGTCGCTTATTAAACTACCAGTTGTTATGCTCACATTATATTTGTAGAGATTTTTTTTTTTACCTTTAGACAGTTTTTTACCTCTGACGCTATTCAAAAAACAGGTGGAGAGTTTAATGGGCAAACAATGTTTCCTCCAATATATAATTACGTAATTATAAGTCTGGAAAGCTATCATCCTTTACTCACCTCCCCTTCAGGATAAGCTAACCTTAAATCCAGTCATTTATTAATACATCCTCTTTTTAACCAAGTACAGATTAAAGGGGTAAAACATGACATATTCTGCAGAAACACAAATTATAGATAGAACTCTTTTTCAGGTTGGTTCATTGTTCTCTTCACAAAAGGTACAGGTGGATATAACTTTACAGACTGGCAGAGTTTTAATGTAAATTGAAGGTTGCTCTGCATGAGCCTTGAACTCTTCCAACAGAGCAGAGCTCTATCAGCACAGTTCAGAAGGCTTTTAGAGGAGAGAGAAGGTTATTTCATAGTCTCTAAATACATTTGCTGAAAAATGAAGGTTACATTTTGTATTTTCTCTGTAAAAAGGCATTGAGTTTTATCTTTGAATTGCAAATAGGAATGGCTGTGAAATTGAGGTCACTCTGTGTGTCAGTAACAGAATGCTGTATTTTCAGAATTAATTTGTGACTTTTTTTGCTTTTTTGGTGGTCCAGTTAATTTATCAGGGTTTTATTTTACATTTACATATGCTAATGAAAAACAATAGGCTAAATTCAACTTTTGCCAACAGACTGGAAAATAGGTTACATAACATTTTCTAATAAGTCTGACGATCCTTTTTTTGTCAAACTGCTTGTCTCCTCTGGTTTCTCATCAGCTACACTGGGCTTATGTTTATGCATTTGGCTTTTTTTTTTTTAAAGTGACTTACAAATTAATATATAGCAATGTGGATAATGTTAGATTGCAAAGTAAGCTATACAATAAAGCATTCCAGCCAGTGTCTTTAAGAGGTAAAATAGATGGGAGACAGTATAGAGACAAAATGTAGGGCTAGGGTTACTATTGGCTTTGAAGTTTTTTGTTAGTGAAATGAAGAAAGTATAATTAACATAAGCCTAAATGTCTAATTTTCTGAGATTTCTTTTATCTTCACGACCCTGGAAATTAATCCCATTCATTTTCTATTTACTCTGCCATAATGCAGGTACAGTGGTGCATTTCTCTAGTGGCTGAGAGCAGCCACTTCCAATGTTATCATCCCATTAAATGACCTTTATTAGTGGTTATTAATCACATAGAATGAATTCAGATTGTGTCTCCAACCTACTGAGCCCCCTACCAGGAGGCTCAGTAGGTTACTGAGGCTGACCCAGAGGCTTTTGACCTAGGCAGCCCCTCTTTTTGCCAGCCTGAGGGTGGCCAACATCCCAGGGGTGCAGAATGTTCCTGCCGACATCCTATCCCGGGGGCGTCCACCACCGGGGGAGTGGAGGCTCCACCCAGATGTAGTGGAGACTATTTTGGAGAGGTTCAGAAGAGAAGCCGTAGATTTATTCACTTCCAGAGAGACGACCAGTGTTGGGCACGTTACTTTGAAAAAGTAATTAGTTATAGTTACTAGTTACTTCTCCCAAAAAGTAACTGAGTTACTAACTGAGTTACTCCACAATAAAAGTAACTAGTTACTAGTAATAAGTAACTATTGCGTTACTTTTGCGTTTCTCGCCCCGTAACCCTCACCACCCAGCCCCCACCATCTCGCGGTGTGTTTCCAAAGCCAGCTGAATACAGTGGATGACAAAGACAAGGACCTGCAGAGAGTTTAGCATTTATTGCAACTCAACGTAAATGACATCAGGGGGGAACGCTATGTGAAGTTTTTTAACAGGGCATTCAGATCTGGTGAAATTAATAACTGGGGATGTCTAATTCTGAAATCCTGTGTGTTTGGGTTGTTATAGATACTGCAACATCTATCTATCCATCTATCTATCAAGATGTATACTCTGTGTGTGTGACATAAAATATGGATCTCCATCCCTGCCACAAAGGCCATCAAATAATGTTTAAAATAAAAAATACAGTAGGTTGAGAAGGCAGAGTATCCATCCATCCATCCATCCATCCATCCATCCATCCATCCATCCAGATTTCTCCCTTTCATTTGATCGTTCAATCTCTCCATAGTTCTCCTGTGGCGCGAGCACAGGGCGACTGTTGCGCGCCTTTAGCGAGCATGCGCATTTCCTTTCGCTTGCGCGGTGACTCGTGCCGCCTGCGCTGTGCGGAGATGCAGAGGAAACCGTATGTGATGGGGAAACGCAGCTCGACGTGACACCGGTATTTCCATGTGGAAAACGCTGTTTGCTGCTGGATCCTCCTCACTCTCCATCTCTCTGTGTGTGCTGGACGTTAACACCCGCCAGCAGAAACACACCACACCCACTGACAGACGGAATCTCACTATACATCAGCCATTCTCATCCTCCCCTCTCTCATGACAAGGCGCGCACCTCTGGATGACCCAAAAAAAATAATCTTTAATATCTCTTAAACAAAAGTAGCAGAAACAATATTTTTTTTCTGCACAAATCTGCACTAACGTTGCACTAACCATTCAGTCTATTTGCAGAGTTTTTTTGACGTGGGTGGGGTGTCAGCTTCACGCAGCTGCGCACGAGTCCTATCATGAAAAAAGGTTCATTGTGCGACCTGAGTAACGCGCAGTAACGGGGTGTCTGCAATGGTAACTGCGTTATAGTTACAGTCAAAGTAATTAGTTAGATTACTCGTTACTAAAACAAGGTAACGGCGTTAGTAACGCAGTTACTTTCAACGCCGTTAGTCCCATCACTGGAGACGACACATTGCTCGCTTTGGTTGTCCTAGGTCAGGACGCGCTGTCGCACGACTAGCTGAGGGCACTGCTCTATGCATTTTCGTCGCTTCTCCTGATAGGCCCAACACTACTGAGGGTCCTTCAGGAGGGGTATCAGATCCTTCTGGTGCCCCGCTGGCCAGGGAGGACTTGGTTTCCAATGCTGCACAGGCTCTGCTGCAGCTCTCCAATGCCTCTTCCCTGCAGGAAGGACCTTCTCCTGCATCCCAATCCCAGTCGCCTCAAACTCTGGGTCTGGCCACTACAGGGCCCGTTGTTTCCCAGCGGGGACATCGGACACACGATGACTAATGCCAGGGCCCCTTCCACGCGACTGGTGTACGCCCATAAGTGGAAGGCTTTTAGCCGCTGGTGTCAGGAAAGAAATAAGGACCCTGTACACTGTCCTATTTCTGTTATTTTAACCTTCCTTCAAGCACTGCTTTCTCAAGTTCGCTCTCCATCCACCCTGAAAGTCTATGTTGCGGCCATCTCTTGCTGGCATTCGGTGGTGAGTGGGGAGACGGTGGGTCGTAACAAGGATGTTGCCTTGTTTTTGAGAGGTGCCCGATGTTTGCACCCTCCCACACGCCCTGTTGTGCTGGTGTGGGACCTCTCTATTGTCCTTGCTGCCCTGCACTCCCCTCCCTTTGAACCATTGGCAGTGGCAAGCCTTGAGTGTGTGTAAAAGTAGACGGCTTTTCTCCTTGCCATGGCCTCGGTGAAACGGGTGGGTGAACTACATGCACTGTCTGTTCACGTGTCCTGCTGCTGTTGGAACTCGGCTGGTTTGGGTGTTACTCTTTGGCCTGATGCGGTGTTTCTTCCTAAGGTGGCTTCATCCGCGAGCAACACCGTGCCCCTCACAGCTTCTCTCCGGCAGTTGGATAGTCTGTTTGTTTGCTACGTTGGGCCCCACAAGGGGCAGGCCCTTTCTAAACAGCGCCTTGGGCGTTGGATGGTGGATGTAGTGGAACAAGCATACATTCGGTGGGGCCTCCAACCCCCTGCTGGTGCCATTCCACCAGGGGCGTCAGTGTGTCATGGGCCGCTATGACTGGTGTCACTCTGGAGGCTATTTGTTCAGCTGCCTCTTGGTCATCCCCGAATACCTTTGCTAGGTTTTACACGGTTAACTTGGCCACCCCTCACCTAATGCATGGGATCCTGTCCCAGTGCGCACCATCCTACCGGTGAGGTGGGCATGTTATTTCTGTGTGTGATTCCTCAGGACTCTGTTGGTAATCGTCATCCGTGCTTTAAGCCCTGCCTCTGGCGGTCAGTAGGGATGAAATAGAACGAAAGTTACGACTGTAACTACAGTTCTATAAATCCCGGATGACCGCCAGAGCACTCGGTCCCTTGGAATCATTGTGTTTTTTGCAAGAAGATTAAGGGACTGCGCTGTCGCTGTCACGTGACTATATAGGCTCACTGGTGTCACCGGGGGTCAGAAGTAACTATGCTGGTATAAGATTCTTGACCTGTGCATGCGCAAGAGTGATCATTTGTGTTTTAAGCACCGTCTCTGGCGGTCATCCGGGATTCATAGAACCGTAGTTACAGTCGTAACTTTCGTTTCTGAGGAAGCTGGTTGGCTTGTGACATCACTGGTGAATCTCTAAGGATTCTTGAATCCATTCAGGTTGGCTTGGAGGAATCCTTCTTTGACAGTTATTCTGCACAGAAAATAGGTAAGAGATCCAAAAACGTACTCTGACAGGTCCGATAGGGTTCAGCCAGGTTCAATGAACCAGAGGGCAGAATGAGGACAGAATCAGCCAGACAGACCATTAACAGGAATGCTGGACTAAACTCACCAATGGCTTGTAATAATCTGGCACTAGTGAAAGCTGGTTATATGGTCAGGTGAGCAAGTGAATCTGATGGAGGCTGATTGGAAACATGAAAGAGCTGACAGGTGTGTGGAATGATGAATCAGACTAGCACTAGTCATCACAGGTATACTTTAAAGAAATTCTTGATTATGCAGCTCTGCTTGTCATTATTGTGGACATGGAAAATGAATGCAGCTTCAAAACATGGGAGATATTACCAATGATTACCGACGGTTCCACACATCAGATTTGATTATTGTCAAGATAGAAAGATTAACGGCTTTTGTTGAAGAACAAGCATCTCAATCAGCCTTAATGAAGTAGTGACTTTAGCATCAGGGTTAAATAATAATACTGATTCAGTTAATCTTTATTTAAGCTCAGCACTTTATACACTATGTTTTTCTAGTTTAAAATATGGACCTATTAACACAAGCAATCCCTGAGATACGAGAATTTTTGTCAGCCTCCAGTCCCCCCAACAGTACTTCACAACACATGAATCCCTTTTCAGATGTAAATGCCCCATTAGGGCTGTGGCTGGAGAACCTTTCCACCCATTCAGTTTCGGTTTTGGCTCAAGTTTCTCTCTTTGAGAGCGTTTTACCTGAGAGCAGGAGGGGAAAAAAATCATATTTGTAATTAAATATAACTAGGTCTACGTCATCAGTGTTGCCAACACCTCAATGACCATTTATGCAATAATGACCATGATCTGCCCTATTTACTACGGGGCAAATATAACTCTAGCCATCTCTCCTCTCTCAATCTCTCTCTTCTCTCCTCCGCTGCAGACATGCAAACAGCATCATGAAACTGCAGTAAAGTTGGCAATATATTCACAGATTTGGCTTTTCCGGATTAATAACCCGTCTGCGGATGATTTATTCTACAAAACAGCACCTCTCCACAACCACAGCAAGGCAGACAGTGAGCTACAACTGTAGTTTCCTCAAAACGAGTCTCCTATCGCACTGGGAGAATTACATTGGACCCTATGCAGAGCTCGCTCCCCCCGCAAAGCTTAGGGAACGTCTGCAAATTGCAAAATAATCAGAGAGAAATATTCAAAAGCAAAGACTCCTCCAACTATTCGCCATTGAGGAATGGACGGGTGTTGGAATGCGAGTGGCTGGATTGCCACTGTGATTTGACGTAGCGATGGAGGATCGGCCGGCTGGTGACAGAGAGGAACGCGCGCTGGAGTGGACTGCGCGCTGGGGAGGACTGCCCGCTGGAGAGGACCCTTGTACCAGCTAAGAGTTCTTCCTTTTAAACCTTTTAAACCTAACTTACCCATTGACTCTGCTGCTCCTGATTAACCTGTATTTTATCGTTTTTTTTGTGGTTTTATTCTTTTTAATAAACTATTGTAACTTTTTACCGACTCATCCTTTTAAAGCTCTGCTCACAGTCACCACAGTTTGTTTTGTTTTTATATAATTACATCTCTCGGGTGCGACACTTCTACTGTTAAAAAAAAAATTGCAAGAGAAAAGAGATGAACTGAAAATTCAGCAGCGCAATGTATTTCAGACAATCAGTTAAATAAGAATGTTTTAGTGACTGCTATAACTTTGCAGTCTGATTACTTTAAAAAGATTTGTTTATTCCATTACGTCAATGACAAGCAAATACACAGACACACTCATATATCACTATAATGATCCAATTAAGTAATGTCTTATGCGGTGTCTTCTACCACTGTACAAGAAAATGTCATAATAAAGCAGAAACTTATGTTGTGTCAGAGCAACAGATTTTTCCTTGGCTACAAACCCACTTTGGTTTAACCAACTATTTACCGACTGCCAACTCATTTGAAGGTTTAAGGCCAATTTAAACACAAAACCTGGGAAAGGAAGGAAAAGTACACACCAGCCTGCTGTATTTATAAAGGACACACTTCATGAATAATGAAACACTGAGCAGATGTTCCTTTTGTCTCTTAATGAGGATGTCCTAAAGGTTTTATATTTTAGCTGTACAATGTTTACTCAAGTTCACTGAAAAATGTGATGCTCATATAAGATGAGCTGCAATATTTTATCTTCTCTTCTACAGATGAAGAGTACAAATGTCTACTTTTAGTTTGTCTATTAGTTTAAAACTCTTTCTGAGGATTCCTTATGATTTCTCAATAAACAAAAAGTTAAGTTTTTTTAAATTGAAAGGTACAAGTAAAAAGTGTACAAATTTTTTTTCTTTAGTTTTATAAATAAGTGAAAAATGAGAACTTGTTTGTTATCTGTTTTTAGATACAGTATATAATCTGACAAAATTAAAATAATTCTAATATTCTTTTTATACTAGAAAAAATTCTTAAGAAAATAGTTGCTAGTTGCCAAACGTATGTAATAATTTACACCATAATTACATTTTTGAAGAGTTGCAATCTGGTTTTAGAGATCATCATAGCACTGAAAAAGCTCCGGTGTTCAAGAACCTCTGGTTCAAAATGTCCCCACTTTCCTAGATGGGTCCTTGGCTGGTACCATGCTGGTCCTTGGCTGGTCCCCTACAGTTCTTTTTTCAAAGATCAATCTTTGTACTAATACATTCTTTCTATCATGATTGGTGGACATTAAGATATAAAGAAGAGCGCCATCTCCTGGCCAGACCTTGTAATTTAGTAAAAAGGTGAAGTCAGAGTAAAAATAATATGCAAGACGGGGTCACTGCAGTCGCTGAAAGTTGGAGGGGATTTTGCTAGGAGTTGGAGGGAAGTGGGATGCCATTCGGCTGGCGTTTGACAGAGAAGGGCTATTTTGAATGGCTGCTACTGTAAATCTTCCTCATGCTCCAGGGTTAACGGTGGAGTACCACAGGGATCAGTGCTAAGGCTAGTTAGACCGCATGATATTAATTTCCACTGTTATGCTGATGAGCTATATCTGGCTATAAATCCAGATGAAGCTAACCATTACATAGATTACAGGCATGTCTGACGACATAAAAACCTGGATGACTCTTAACTTTATCAGAATCAGAATCAAGTTTATTGCCAAGTAGGTTTGCACTTACAAGGAATTTGACTTGGTGTTGTTGGTGCAGAGAAAAAACAAAACAAAATAACAAAATAAGATAGAATATATATAAATATATATATATATATATATATATTAAATATACACAGAAGCTATATACAAACAGTAGACTGTGCGTTAATGTAACGCAGAAATCCTGAATGGGGGAGAGAAACATTGTCCAGTGTCACGGGCGGATCTTGGCCTTGTTGATAAGGCCGATTGCAGATGGGAAAAAACTGTTTTTGGAACGGGAGGTTCTGGTCCTGATGGACCGCAGCCTCATGCCAGAGGGTAGTGACTGAAATTGCTTCTGAAAAGCAGACAAAACAGAAGTTATTGCCTTTGAACCACTTCATTTGGATAGGATTTCAGATAAAGTAAAAAATCTTGTTGTTGTTTTTGATCAGGACCTGTCATTTAAATCCCAGATCAAAGAGGTTTCTAGAATTTCCTTCTTTCATCTGAGGAATATTGCAAAAATGAGAAATCTCCTGTCCACGGGTGATGCTGAGAAACTAGTCCATGCATTTGTTACATTAAGGCTGGACTATTGTAATTCTTTACTGTCAGGAAGTCGACAAACTGTAGTTAAAAGCCTTCAGCTGATCCAAAATGCTGCAGCCAGAGTTCTGATGAAAATGAAAAAGAGAGATCATATCTCTCCTATCCTGGCTTTTCTTCATTGGTTTTCTGTTAAATCCAGAATAGAATTTAAAATCTGCCTAAAAAAGGTTTAAACTTTCCTTTTTGATAAAGCTTATGATTAGAGTGGCTCAGGTTATCTATATCAATCTCTATAGCTATTCTGCTTGTTAGATGTTGTATAGATGTTGGAGCTTGGCCTGTTTTTCAGTGTAGTCCTGTTTCTCTGAATGTGACTAACTGGGTGTTCTCTCTTCGTCCCCTGGCATGGTGTGTGTTTCCTGGACGGGGCCGCCTGTGGAGCTGGTTGACAGTTGCCTTTTGTATCTATGCTTCTTTTTCTATGTCTGCTTCTGTCTCCTTGAACCCCAGTGGGCCTCAGCAGATGGCCGCTCACACTGAGCCTGGTTCTGCTGGAGGTTTCCTCCTGTTCAAAGCGAGTTGTTCCTCTCTACTGTCTCTACAAGCATGCTTAGTGTGAGGGATTGCTGAAGAGTCAATGAGTTGATGCAATCCTCTGGTAAATAAAATATAAATAAAACTAAATTGAATTTAATTAATTCCACCACAAACCCAGGGTTCCACAGATGGCTTGATTAAAAAAAAAATGCTTGGCTCATAGGAAGACTGAATACGTATATATACATAATACTGATGTTAAACTAAAATCCGGTGAACATTAACTTATTAGGTCCCATTTATTAAAGCAAAATGTTTGCACAGAAATGCATTTATGAGTATGAGGGAGAAAGGAGCTAAACAACCATCTTCTGCCACGTTTTCCATCTAGGTCACGTTTGGGCAGGTGCCCATCTCCACTAGTTAATGGTCGAAAGGCAGGGTACAACTTGGACAGTTACGCTATTCAATCAAAAAATAACAAAACAATGCTCTGGTAACATTTCTTGAGATAGAAAGATTTTTTCATAAATATTTCTAGAATAAAATGCGCTGCTACAGGCTCCTTCCTAATGCATGTTTACGCACATATACAATACAGTTCTCCTGATGCAACACTAAACCAATCTGTTTTTCTGCTCAAATTTTCCTTCTCCTTCATTAATGGCTACTGGCTGTGAGATGTTCGTCTTCTCTGCTAGCACCACCTCCACATCCCCTGAAAATCTTCTGTCACTTATTTTATAAACCAGCCTTGGAGCAATCTTGGTCCAGCTCCATATGGTTGGGAGCTGAGGCAGCAGCTGGCGCTTTATCTCTACACAGAACCTGGCCAGATTACACACTAACACACTTCAGAGAATTAGAAATAAAATACAGCACACAAATGCAATAAAGCATCACCACCTGCATGCCTGTATACCCTGGCCAGATTATACAATGCGAAACAAACACACACAGCACAGAATTTACATGGAGGATGACATGAAGCGGAACGAGAACATAGGATTTATGTGAAAGCAAACTGTCAGCAATGTGGCACTGTCAAGTGTGTGCTTATTTTAACCAATAAAGACAAACCTCATGCATGTTCAGACTCGTTTTGTATGGTTCTCTTTACTACTGTCGCTTTTTCTTTCTGTCAAAGTTTTTCGTTTTGCATTTTGTTGAAGACGCCGCCACTTCAGAACTAAGGAGCCTTCTGTGCTTTCCCCATCTGTCATTTTCAGCCACTCCACATTTTGCTCAAAGAAAGTGAAGAAGTGCTTTTTGTGTCATGGATTAAAATTACTTTCTTTGGCCTTTAACAGGCTACACACAGACTTGCAGCTGTTTAGGCATTATTTGACCTAGAAATATATTTCTCTTTGCATATGCCAATCATAAATGAAGGGCAATATGTGTCAACCTCATTAAAGACCCTCATCAATTCTGGAAACTTAAAAACATTTCTGGTCTCTCAGGGCTTTAATGCACTGTTAAAACATAGATACTTCCTCTGCTGTTAATGGGATTACCTAAGAAAATGAAGCAATATGCTACAAAGAGTACACTGGTATATATAAATCAGAACATTGATCTAAGATGTATAATAGCAGATATAATATGGAGCTGGTTGACAGTTGCCTTTTGTATCTATGCTTCTTTTTCTATGTCTGCTTCTGTCTCCTTGAACCCCAGTGGGCCTCAGCAGATGACCGCTCACACTGAGCCTGGTTCTGCTGGAGGTTTCTTCCTGTTCAAAGGGATTTTTTACTCTCCACTGTCGCTACAAGCATGCTTAGTGTGAGGGATTGCTGAAGAGTCAATGAGTCGATGCAATCAGCTGGTTTTGCTTAGATAGAAAATTTTGAATCAATCTGACTGGATGATCTGGTGAACTAGAAAGTGACCTGAGATGACATGATGGGAATTGGAGCTATAGACATAAACTGAATTGAACTGAATTGAATTTAATACAACTAGCTTTTGCTTTTTGTGAAGTTTTGTTTTTCAAATCTAACAGGACTAATCCTTTATCAAACTATGTAGTTTGTGCACAGCATTAAAATCTGAATTTGTATATTTGTTGTGAGCTAAAATCATTGTCCTTACTAAGGAGCATTAGAGGTTTGATCAACCTTTAAGCAGTATGACAGACAGTAAAAATGCAAATAGTTTTTATGGCAATTCTTCTTATTGGACATCAGTTCAGATTAAGGCAGTTGGTACTGATTTCAACATTGCAGGAACACTTCTTAATACGTTTGCACATTCTTTATTCTTGTTTTAATCCAGTTTTCACCCATTATGTTTTGACAAATTTTATATGAAGGCTACTTTGGAACTATGTAAGACTATAAAATAACTTTTTTCCAAATGTATTGTGACTGCAGTACATACTGAACAACCTTATTTTTATCCACAATGGTAGAATTAAACATTTGATCCCCTGCTGCAGTCAATCCTTTTGTGGGTGCCCTTCTCGACTCTTGACACATTGGCTGCTGTCTCTAACAGATGGGCCTGAAGCTGAATCATCCAACTGTCTCATTTAATAATCAATTACTTGATTTCTGCCATGTCGTGGTCAGATACATTGATACGCTGAAGTCTGACACTGAAAGCTACATTCTACACATTATCAATACGTCTGAGCTAGAGGCTAAGTTGGCACAAGCCACAACTAAAGATATATGACTAAGGGTAGCCCATTAATCAGACCAATAATATACTCTCTAGGTTGGTTGCTGACTGACCACAGACAATTTCTTACCTGTATTTTGTTCTGTAAAAAAAAAATTGTTCCATAGAAAAAAATTCAGATTTAATCCACATGTTTGAATTTGTTTTGCACCATTTCTTTTAGATTACCTGGAATGAAACTGAATGGAAAACATTTTTGATGTGTAACTCACACAACACAATTTGTGTACTTGTACTTTAGAATTTAAAGAGGTTTAACTTTTTATGTAATTGTGAAAGGTAGAAAAAGCTCTAAAATTACAAAGCTCTAAAGTGAAAATGTACAAATAGTTTTGATTCAAAATTAGCTTTATATAAAAATACTTTTCACTTGCTTGTAAATATGACAAACTTATAGTTCTAAAGTTGCTTTTGTGAACGACTCTCTTAAAAATAAATCCACCTGGTCCGTGGTTTTGGCTGGGGCTGGCTGCGGGGCCTAGGTGGCCTGCCGGTGGCGGGGCTGTCACCTCTGCTCTCCCCAAAGAAGGTTGGATGGAGGGGCATGAAGTGCCTGGTTGAAGCGTTTTTTTTTTTGTTTTTTTTTCTGGGGGGACGGTTCTAGTTGGGTGGCCGGCGCGGGATGGGTGGGCCCCGGTACCGGGGGGGGCTCTTGCTGGGGGTGGTCCGGTCCGTGTGCGGGGTGGGGGGCCGGGCTTGAAGCAGGAATGAGATGGGTTGGTGTGGCGGTGTCGCCGCTCCCCTCCCCCCACATCCGGATTTTAGGTTCACTTATGGGGTCATCCGATAGTCCCGGGACCAACCACCGGTGTCACCGGGTTTTTGGTCCTGGTATTATTGGATTTGAGTGTTATGTGTGAATGTCCTGCTCTCCCTCCGCTGGCTGGCGTCGGGGCTCACTGGTGCAATGGTGGAGCTCGGGGTCTGGGGGTGGATGCCCGGGGGGCTGCTGGCTCATTCCTGGCGGCCTCTCCGCTGGCCCCGGCCGGCCGGGGCTTTGCTGGGGCTCCTGTCTGGGGGTCGGGTGCCCTTGGGGCCTCGGATCCCTGGGGCCCGGGACTGGATCCACTTCGGGGTGGGGCTGGCTGTTGTTCGGGGATTTTCGATGTCGGTGCCGGTGCCTTCGCTACGATGCCGGTTCCTGGGCGGTGTTTTTTTTTCCTATGCCGGTTCTGTGGTATCGGTTCGGGGTGGGGGGAGCTGCACGGCATGGTGGGGTGCGGGTCTTGGGTCCTGTTTTGGGCTCTGGTTTTTCCGCTCGCACTTCTCCTCTTGCATATTTATTTTAATTGTGATAATTAATTTATTAATTAATTAATTTATTTACATATTTTTTTATTTATTTTTATTTTTTTATTTTTTTCTTTCTTTTCATTTTTCATCCTCGGTGGGGGGGAGCGGTTGCGGGCGGGTCGGTGTCTGGTGTCCACTGTCGCATTGGGGGGGCTCTTTTTTTTATTTTTTTTTTATTATTTTTTTTTTTTATTTATTTATTTATTTTTTTTTCTTTGGGGGGTATGGCATGTCTGTTTTCTCGGGGGGCGGGCGGGCCTGCTGGGTGGGGGTCCTGCTGGCGGCGTGCCATGGGTGTGTGGGGGTCCGGGCGGCCGGTGTGGGCGGGCTGACTGCGCTGACTGGGTATTCGGGTGGGTTTTCCCTGTTGGAGGCATGGCGGAGCTGCTCTGTTCCCGCTAATCGCGGCGGGTGAGGCTGCGGGGCGGGTGGGGGGTTGGAGTGGCTCTGGCCGGCGCGCGTTGGGGGGCTGGGGCGGCGGAGCTGCTCTGGCCGCGTGTCAGGGCCTGGTGCGGGCGGCGGACATGGCTGTGCTGCTTTGGCTTCGTCCGGTGGCGGAGCGGCGTGGTTCGCTCCGCTCTGGCTTTGTGCTGCCCCTCGGGCTGCTGGGGGGGGGGGTGGTTGCCCCGGCTGCGGTCTGCTCTTCTTGCGGTTTTGCGCCGGGCCGCTTTTCTGCTCTTGGGTTGATTCTGTGCGCGATGTGTTGCGTTGCGCGCTGTTGGCGTCGGTTTTGGTGGGGTGGGGCTGCGCTTTTGGCCAGGGGGGCATTTTGGGAAGGTCCCACGGCGCTCGCGGCCGGTTCGCGGCGGATGCGCGTGGGCCCCAGCCGCAGGCTGGGCCGCCTGTGTGTTTTTCCTGGGTGGTGCGGTCGCGGTGGGTGTTGCGGCCGGTCTCCGGGGCTTGGTGCCGGGGGGCGGGACGTGTTTCGGTGCTCTGTGGCGCTGGGGCGTTTCGGTCGGTGCCGTGGGGGGGCTGGTGTTCGGTGCCCGGCCCTACTTCAGGGTGGCCGGCTGCCGGCGGGGCCCACGGACTCGTCCCCACGGCTCCCCGGGGCACCGGCATGGCGGTGGCTGGGGGGCTTCTTCGTGGCTGTCTCTCATCCTCCCTTGGTGGGGGTCTGATTTCCGGGGCTGGCCCCGCCTTGGTGCCTTCGCTTCTGGGGTCCCTTTGGGCGCCTGGGGCTTTGGGTCTCCCGGCGCTGGACTCAGTGCTCTGGGGGGTGTGCCTCTCCGGCTCTCCACAACCACTATTGATCATTTTTTCTATGGTTAAAACGTTACATGCACAAGTTCACCCTCACAAACAACTACTGGTGCTAGGCTTCAGGTACTTAGAGATTCACTTCCAAACAGAAACCCCACATTCATATCTTCAGGTAACACAGAGTACATGTCAGACTTAATAATATTACTTTAGCGATAGTTTCAAGGTGTTGCTTTATTGTATATCTCGTACCGTGTCTTTTGGTTGTGCTGTTCTTTTTTCATCTCGTTACAGGTGATGAAGCAGACTGAAAATGTTTTGTCATTGTCTCCTTCCTATCTCCTCTTTCTTTCATCTTTTGTCCTTTTTTTTCTTTTTCCTTTTTCTTCTTCTGTTTTTCTGCTCTACTTACATTGCAGTGTCCATATGAACTGTAAAACTCCCTGCATAATTATAATAAAGCAATTTATATGCATGAAACAAGTGGTGTCATGATGGGTTTCAGAAAAGCCCAGTATGCAGAACACCACGGAAACAGATGAAAAGTTTAACAAGTTTATTTGAGCACAAGCACATGGAATAAACACAGGAACGGGTTCAGGCCTGGGGGCAGGTTCACTGGAGTCGGTGAGGATGACAGTTCAGTTAGCTTGGGAGCAGATGAGTCTTAGTTTGAGAGTTTCAGATTTATACCTTGAGGTGTCCGGGTTTGGATTTGAGAGAGGAACTGTTGGGTCCAGAGACTGTTTAGTTCAGCAGAGTCCAATAACCGCTTCAGCGTCTTACTTCTAGCGTGAGGGCAGACCTTGGCTTTGGGTTTCCAGCTCTTAGTCCAGAGCTGCATGAGAATCCAGAGAAGGGTCTTCAGGTTTGGCTCAGAGGGCTGGCTCGGCAGGTTAAGCTCATCCAGAGCTTACAAGGAAAAACTGGATTCCTGAAAGCAGAGACAAAGAGGGATTAGAATCCAATCAGGAATCAGGAGCAACAAAGGTTCTCAGAAGAAGCTAGGCTCAGGTGCTAACCAAACTGGATAAACACTGCGGCGTTGAGGCAAGCTCTGAAGGCAGGTTATATACTGTGGATCCTCTGATGATGAGATGCGCCTCAGGTGTGTAGAAGGCTCAGCTCAGGAGGATCCATGGCGCACTCTGCTGGAGAAAGGTGGAACTTCTCCAGATCCCAACAAGTGGAGCAGTATGCCAATTGCCATACCGCTACACTTGTGAAAGTAAAATCTGTTGGGCTCCTTTTGGCATCAAGACAATTATTTTATTGCCATCTTGCCAGACAGGACACTGTAAAAAAAAAAATAAATAAAAAAAAATAAATAAATAAATCCCACAAAACTTCTCCCATTAGCCAGTGTGTTTTCATTTTAAGCTGCATGCAGCCACTTGTTTTAGGTTTTAAACGCTCAGGAAGTGAAATCTTATTAGCAAATAAACTAAAAGGATATATATTTATTTCAGAGGCAGAGGGGAACAGTAAGGTGTGGAGCCACTTCATGAAGGATATGGGCACCATCTGCAGTGTTAAAGGTACTCACGGCACCAGGATCAGTAAGGCAAAAATCACCACCAATTTACGATGATAGCTAAATCAGAACCAGAAAAAAGTTTGGCATTTATAGTCTACTGTTGACACTGCTGAAATTAAAGTAGCTTATTTTTATTAAATGGTTCTATGTTCTTTTTCTTTGTCTTGAATCATATTTTTGGTTATTATTGACAGTGCATGTCCCATGTATATCCATGTTCCTTTCTTTCTAATATTCTGGCCGATGTATATTAGATACCGGCCAATATCAGATATAATTTTCTTTAAAGCTCCCAACATCGATATCAGCAACTTTATCTATCTCCACTCCACCAGTTTCAGGCCTGGGGGGGGGGAAACAGCCCTGTTCTTTGCTCCTGTTCATGCATATCTATCAAATTCAGCGCTATGTTTCTGGTCCGAGCTCCTAATTGTCTTTTCTCTTTGAGTTTTCCAGACTGAAATAACCAGTTGCGCAAAATTAAATGTCCACAATGCATAAATGCATCTAGCTTTTATTTAAGTAGTATATGCTATTTTTTTGCAATAAATAATATAATTTAAAAGCCACTGGTGACCTGTCCATCTTGTCCCCCGCCTTTTGCCCATGAACTGCTAAAAATAAGCACCCGCCACCTATGACCCTGACGGAAAAGAGGTTAAAGACGATTGGATTTAAAATCTGATAAAATGTTTTTCTTTTTACTTGTTTTTCAAATAAGTATTTGTAGAGCACACTGCAGCAATGATCCTAAAAATAAACCTTTTTATGATAACAAATGTACAGATAGTATAAAGCTTTGAATCTATTATTCTGACAAACTACAGTAAAAAATGTATTAAAAACATTTTCTATACCTTGTAAAGGAAGCAGAAATAAGGTTTAAGCAGCATTTGCAAAGTATTCTTTTGTCGATCAATATGGAAATGATCGCTTTGCTCATCTTTCATGAAGAAAGACACGTGGGAAATAAGGGCAGAAAAAGAAAGGGGGAATAGCAGAAATACCTTATTCATAAATTCATCTTGAATGTGCATGAGTCTTCATATCTTGCTTAAAGTGGTTTAGGGGAGACAAGGACCTAGAGTTGGTAAATACAAAGGAAGCTTTCCTGTTATAGACTTGATGCCATCTATGAAGAGGGCCAATTATTTTGCACACATTGCTTCAAAGATTTCCCCCTGCCCTTACAATCTTTTTTTTTTACCATCAAATCAATACTCAAACTCGTTATTCACGCTTCCTGAGCAATCTACTGTTGGACATGTTGATTGAGCTTTCTTCTTCAAATATTGATTTATTAAATTTAAAGCATCCAACCTATGTTTAATGAATATATGCTGTGTTGCTATCTTTAAACATTTTTAAAGTCTCTCCTTGTCTGATATTTTCAGCATTGCTTGTCATAACCAAAGCAATCACCATTTCTCTGGGATTATATCTGTTATTTCCCAAACATGTCAAAGATCATTGATTACCGATATTAAATATACAGTTTCTGTCCTGCTAATGGAATTTTCCCGTCCAGTTCAAAATATGCAGTTACAAAAACAGTCATTGTCCACATAAGTATGTGCAGATCAGTGTGTGTGAGTGTCTCCTCCACACAGGGTGGGCTTGGCAGGTGTATGCCTCACAGCTGCAATTTATCAATGCTCAGTAGGAGTTTAAAGAGTTGCCGGTTCCCAAAGGTTTGATGCCAGATTGTTTTGCTGTTGCATGAGTGGTAACTGGGCTCTAATGTTTTAGTCTCAAGTGACAAAAAATGGTTCCTATCTTTAAGGACAGATTGCTGTGTTGCTGGTGGTCCCTTGCCTCGTTCACAGGATCTGTTCAGAGGAAAACTACCCAGATCATCCTTTCTCCTCTCCTCCTATCGTCTGGCAGCCCTTCTGATAATAGTGACTTGGGTTTTAATCACTGAAATTGCTTTACTCATCCACCCATAGTAGTCATCTTCCCACATCATAATGCTCCTCACCACCTTAAAGGGAAGCGGCATTTATTACAACACTGCCATACAGCAATCTTTTACTAAACTCAGTTCTGTTTACTGTCTCACCTTTACCTGGAATGTAGTTCTCCTTAGCATTGGTAGGATCACCTAACCTAGTAAACTAGCTCCACCCGCCAGCGGCCAAAATCATTTTTGCCAGCGAGTTTGGTCTAGCCTCGATCAATGCCCCAGGTCCTAGAACTGGTGGGACAATCACAACACAGAGATGCGTTTTGAATTTTTGGATGCAAAGTGGGTGGGGTTTTGAGGGCGTGACGACAAAGCTGTGCGACACTGGAGAAAGCACAACAAGGAAGATGGCAACAACTATTGAAGAGAAGAATGTCTATCTATCTCTGTTACAGGGATATGTACCTAAAGCTTTTAAGGTTGCTGTAATTAAACCTCTGCTTAAGAAACCGTCTCTTGACCCAGATGACTTGGTCAATTATAGACCTATATCCAATCTTCCTTTCTTATCCAAAATTCTTGAGAAAGTAGTTGCCAAACAAGTTTGCGATCACTTACACCATAATGAACTTTTTGAAGAGTTTCAGTCTGGCTTTAGAGCTCATCATAGCACTGAAACAGCTCTGGTGAAAGTCACTAATGATATTCTCATGGCCTCAGATAATGGACTTGTATCTGTGCTCGTCCTGTTGGATCTTAGTGCTGCATTTGATACAGTTGACCATAATATTCTTTTAGAAAGACTTGAATATTTTGTTGGAATTAAAGGAACAGCACTAGACTGGTTTAAATCTGATCTATCTGATCGAATTCAGTTTGTTTATGTTAATGATAGATCTTCAACATGCTCAAAGGTTACCTGTGGAGTACCACAGGGATCAGTGCTAGGACCAATTCTCTTTACTTTATACATGCTACCAATCGGTAGAATTATTAGACAGCATGGGATTAATTTTCATTGTTATGCTGATGATACCCAGCTATATCTGTCTATAGATCCAGATGAAGCTAACCCATTACATAGATTACAGGCATGTCTGAAGACATAAAAACCTGGATGACTCTTAACTTTCTGCTTCTGAATGCAGACAAAACAGAAGTTATAGTCTTTGGACCAGAGTCTCTGAAAAATAAGCTGATTAGCCAGTCACTTCATTTGGATGGGATTAAACTGATTTCAGATAATAAAGTAAAAAATCTTGGTGTTATTTTTGATCAGGACCTGTCATTTAAATCCCAGATCAAAGAGGTTTCTAGAATTTCCTTCTTTCATCTGTCCAGGGGTGATGCTGAGAAACTAGTCCATGCATTTGTTACTTCAAGGCTGGACTATTGTAATTCTTTACTATCAGGAAGTCCACAAACTGTAGTTAAAAGCCTTCAGCTGATCCAAAATGCTGCAGCCAGAGTTCTGATGAAAAGGGGAGAGATCACATCTCTCCTATCCTGGCTTCTCTTCATTGGCTTCCTGTTAGATCAAGAATTGAATTTAAAATCCTCCTTCTCACATATAAAGCCTTAAATGGCCAAGCTCCATCTTATATCAGAGATCTGATTGTTCCTTATGTTCCTAACAGAGCACTTCGCTCTCAATCTGCAGGTTTACTAGTGGTTCCTAGAATTTCTAAAAGTAGAATGGGAGGCAGATCTTTTAGTTATCAGGCTCCTCTCCTGTGGAACCAACTACCAGTTTTAGTCCGTGAGGCAGACACTCTGTCTACTTTTAAGGCTAGGCTTAAAACTTTCCTTTTTGATACAGCTTACAGTTAGGGCGGCTCAGGTTATCCTGAGCTCTATCTCTATAGTTATGCTGCTATAGGCTTAGACTTCTGGAGGACATAGGGACCCCCATTTCATCATTCTGCTTCATTCTCTCTCTGTTCTCCTATTCTGCAGAATCTGTTAGTTCAATCTCTAACCTTCTGCTCTCTCTGCTTTTCCTCAGAGTAGCTTTGCCTCGTCTGTTCCTGTTTGGCTGTGACGTCATCCTGGAAAGAAACATCAGCTGTGCTGCTGCCATCAACACCCTTGTTTATAGATGTTGGAGATCGGCCTGTTTCCCAGTGTGGTTCTGTTTATCTGACCGTGGCTGGGTGGATGTGCTCTCTTCGTCCTCTGGCATGGGAGCTGCCTTGGAGCTCGTCTGCCTGGCTGTGTGTTTCCTGGACGGGGCCGCCTTTTACAGCTGCTTTTTGTATCTCTGCTTCTGTCTCCTTGAACCCCAGTGGGCCTCAGCAGATGGCCGCTCACACTGAGCCTGGTTCTGCTGGAGGTTTCTTCCTGTTCAAAGGGAGTTTTTCCTCTCCAGTGTCGCTACAAGCATGCTTAGTGTGAGGGATTGTATTTAAGTCAATGAGTCAATGCGATCAACTGGTTTTCCTTATATAGAAAACTTTGTATCAATTTGACTGTATGATCTGGTTGAACTGTAAAGTGCCTTGAGATGACATGTGTTGTGAATTTGGCGCTATATAAATAAACTGAATTGAATTGAAGAATGCACTGCGGCGGCAGCAGCTTTCTATGGAGCACTCCATTGAAAGTTCTCTTTTCTGTTGCTGTTGTTCAATAAAAGTAAATTTTAAGATAATTTGAGGCAAGAATATTATACTTTAAAGCACCACTGTATGGTCCATTTACCGATTTAATGCGTAATTTAGAAAACTGTTTGCGTAGCGACCCTCTCTCAGCATAGTGTGTGTGAAGGACCGCTGGCTCTGATGGCGATTTTTGACTCAGCTTTGGAATCAGGTTTGGAAGGATTAGATTTGGGTTTTTTTTATTGAAACGTGAGCAGGAAGAGGCTCTGCGATCATTCATTTTTGAGAAGGACGTATTCCCCGCTTTACCGACAAGCTGTTTGTTTACACCCACCAGCTTTCTGTCGCGCTTCCTACATCACAGTCAGTTGTGCTCATTGGTCAGAGCGTTGGCCAATAGGCACAGACATGACTTGAAAAACAACAAGTTCTTCTCACGAACTTGTCTTGATGTCTATTTCATCGGGGACAGACTAAATTACACACTTAATCTCACAGTCTGGTTTATCAGGCTAAAGATCACCCTGTTCCTCATATCAGATCATTATTCATTTTCTCTTCTGGTGCTGTCCTGCAGTCAGATTTGATCTTTGTAAATTTTACACATAAGCCATTTTTTTAATTGTCACCACTTTGTAAATAATCATCCAGACAGTGATGACACTAATCAAGAGCGAAAATCTTGTTAAATCAAATTTTAACAATAACAGACGGTCAAAAGTGTAATTGGAAAACTTTCGTCTTTTGAATGCGTCTTTCAGACATGACGTGGTTTGCTCCTAGCTTCCCGTAGAATTCACAGTATTTGACCGACACTGACTGGATATGCAGATGTTTGTTTGTTGTCAGCAGCAAGGTGCTAGCACTAGCCACGCTAGTTGGAAAAAACAGCAAAGGAAAAAAAAGTCTGTGGATGCCCAAAACCCTAGATCCAAAGAGCAGATCAGATAAACTCAGTTTCTATAGAACTATTGAACTGTAAAGTGCCTTGAGATGACATGTGTTGTGAATTTGGCGCTATATAAATAAACTGAATTGAATTGAATTATAGAAACTGCAATCATGATCCTGGTGTTTGAGCTACTTTGATGAATTCTGACACACAAAGTACACAAAGGTTTTCTTTATTTTATTTTTTCCTGGTCCTTCTCACTTGCTATTATATTGCACAGTTTCTATTGGCCAGCTTGTGCAATTTAAAGCACATGGGAGCCCACAAAGATGTAAACAGAATGTAAATACAATAGTGTATTTAATGTAATGTTTATTTTTCATTAAAACAGGTGCACTAAATTAGATCCCTCCCTGTATTTAATTCCTACATAGCCTCATCTACTGTGTGCGCCTCTGCCAACTGTCTTTACAAAGGGAGCCACTTAAAGTTTTAGCCTACAGCTAGAACCTGCAGAGCATGCCAGCTGGTGGCCAGTGACTTTCCATGCAACTGGGACCACCTACTGCTGTGAAGTGGTAGAAAACACTTCCCACTGGTAACACCTGCTGTCCCTCTGGTTGGAAGTTGAAAATGTAAGAAATTATTTTCTATCCATTAAGAGAAACAGTGTTTCATGAATCTCAGGCTTTTGCATTGATTCTACTCTGTGCTACTCTACTCTAAATTGAGTACTTCCTAAAATTACAGGTATTGATATCACCTGTAGCAGTGCCTCTTCTAATGGTCCGTAAATATGGCCAGATTGTAAGATTTTTTTTCTTCTTTCTTTTTTTCATGAATGGAAAAGATTGCTAAGCCTTTGAAGGTACTGGCTATACATTGAGATAATATACAAAATTCCTGACAAGTTTTGCAAATCATGTCCTAAGAAACTCAAAATATAATACCATGCCTGCGTTGTTAGCGCTGGTGATTATTTGAAATAGTTGTATTGCAGATAAAAACAGTATGAACTGAAAAGCACAGCCATATTTTCAACATTTGTCAGCTGCTACTTAAAAGTTTAAAATCATGTGGAGGTACTATAATTACGGAGGTTTTTACAAGAAAACTAGTTAATTTTCTCATTATCTAAAGATAACGAAAGCCGTTTTGATGGCGCCAGTGTGCGAGGCGGGCCGTCAGCTGCTCCAATTGTTGTGCGTGTTTCTGTTGTTTGTAACCCATGTTGCACATACCGTCAACACTCTACGGGTGTATGATCGGTAAACGCTGTTAGATCTGAGAATCTACGCCAAATATCTTGTCATCTTTAATTATTATGGATAAAAAACTCTGCCTCCTTTCCTATCAGACCTCCCGACATAGCTCTGCCACACTCCAGCACCACCCCCGCGGCGAAAACGGCACCGCTGTGAGCGTGGCTGTGTGGTGAGGCTGAAGGCCGGGTTGGTACGACCTGATCGAGGTAAATATGGAGTGGGGCCTCGCCTTTGTATCTCTCGACGTTCCCTGTGCCCCGTCGCTGCCTGGTGGGTACCAGTGGCGGGCTAGGATGTGATGTTGCAGCCCCGCGGACTCTGCTCTCTTCGTCCCCGCTGGCGCGGAGTAAATCTGGGGAACCTGCGGCCTCTGTGTCGGGCCTCCCAGTAAGCTGTTCGTCCTGACCCGCCAGCTCATGCTAGATTTGGCCTGGTAAACGCCAGATCACTTGTGAATAAATCTTTTATCCTTAAGGATTTCTTCATATCCCAGGATTTGGATTTCCTCTTTATCTCCGAGACCTGGCTGAGGGTTGGTGAGTCCAGTGTTTTCACCGGACTTCTACCTGATGAGTGCTGTTTTTTTAACTTTCCTTGGACGTTTGACCGAGGAGGAGGAATTGCAACTGTTTTTAAGAGTGACTTTAAATGTAAACAGATATCGCTCTTACCCTCCTTCACCAGCTTTGAACTCGGTTTGTTTGAGCTCGGGCCTTCTCACACGGTGCTATGGTCTACCGGCCTCCCAAATATAACAGAGACTTTTTAACAGACTTTTCTGTAATATTCATGTGTGTTGCCCTGAAAGCCCTTTGGCACGAGACTTTTTAAATATCATTGACTCTTTTAATTTCCTGCAGTCTGTACTTGGGCCTACACTTGAACATGATCACATATTTGATCTTGTTTTATCTTATGGTTTGCCTGTTCTTAACCTGGAGGTCTGTGACGCTTTTTTCTCAGATCATAGGCCTATTCTTTTTGAAGCTCCTGTTTGCTGTTACACAGTTAAACCTCGTGCTGCTGCTCACAGGTGTAGAGTAATTAACCCTTCCACTGGTGCTCACTTCTTCGCAGTGTTCAGTCGGAACTGCGTCATTCCCGATTCTGTGTGTGAGGATACAGAGGCTCTTAACTCATGGTTTCTCGACACCTGTCAAACTGCCATAGACACTGCGGCTCCATTAAAGATCAGGCAGCAGAACGGTAAATCAGACCCTTGGCTGAATGAAACAACCAGGACTGCCTGACAGGATTGTCGAAGAGCTGAGCAAAAGTGGCAAAAGGACAAATTGCAGATATCTTTTCAATTACTGAGAGATTGTTGTTGTCATTACCAATACACTGTGAAAGAGGCTAAAAGAAGATATTTTTCTGAAATTGTTCTTTTAAACTTTGTTAAGCCTCGTGTTTTGTTTAAAGTTATCAACTCTGCTCTGAATGCACCACAGACTGGAATTGAGACCTCCCCTGCTGTGTGTGAGAGCTTTCTTCACTACTATCCTATCTATCTGATCGAATTCAGTTTGTTTATGTTAATGATAGATCTTCAACACACTCAAAGGTTACCTGTGGAGTACCACATGGATCAGTGCTAGGACCAATTCTCTTTACTTTATACATGCTCCCAATTGGTAGAGTTATTAGACAGCATGGGATTAATTTCCACTGTTATGCTGATGATACCCAGCTATATCTGTCTATAAATCCAGATGAAGCTAACCCATTACATAGATTACAAGCATGTCTTGAAGACATAAAAACCTGGATGACTCTTAACTTTCTGCTTCTGAATGCAGACAAAACAGAAGTTATAGTCTTTGGACCAGAGTCTCTGAAAAAGAAGCTGATTAGCCAGTCACTTCATTTGGATGGGATTAAACTGATTTCAGATAATAAAGTAAAAAATCTTGGTGTTATTTTTGATCAGGACCTGTCATTTAAATCCCAGATCAAAGAGGTTTCTAGAATTTCCTTCTTTCATCTGAGGAACATTGCAAAAATTAGAAATCTCCTGTCCAGGGGTGATGCTGAGAAACTAGTCCATGCATTTGTTACTTCAAGGCTGGACTATTGTAATTCTTTACTATCAGGAAGTCCACAAACTGTAGTTAAAAGCCTTCAGCTGATCCAAAATGCTGCAGCCAGAGTTCTGATGAAAATTAAAAAGAGAGATCATATCTCTCCTATCCTGGCTTCTCTTCATTGGCTTCCTGTTAAATCAAGATTAGATTTTAAAATCCTCCTTCTCACATATAAAGCCTTAAATGGCCAAGCTACATCTTATATCAGAGATCTGATTGTTCCTTATGTTCCTAACAGAGCACTTCGCTCTCAATCTGCAGGTTTACTAGTGGTTCCTAGAATTTCTAAAAGTAGAATGGGAGGCAGATCTTTTAGTTATCAGGCTCCTCTCCTGTGGAACCAACTACCAGTTTTAGTCCGTGAGGCAGACACTCTGTCTACTTTTAAGACTAGGCTTAAAACTTTCCTTTTTGATAAAGCTTATAGTTAGGGTGGCTCAGGTTATCCTGAGCTCTCTCTCTATAGTTATGCTGCTATAGGCTTAGACTTTTGGAGGACATAGGGACCCCCATTTCATAAAACCGGTTTAATTCTCTCTCTGTTCTCCTATTCTGCAGAATCTGTTTGTTCAATCTCTAACCTTCTGCTCTCTCTGCTTTTCCTCAGAGTAGCTTTGCCTCGTCTGTTCCTGTTTGGCTGTGACGTCATCCAGGAAAGAAACATCAGCTGTGCTGCTTCCATCAACACCCTTGTTTGTAGATGTTGGAGATCGGCCTGTCTTCCAGTGTGGTCCTGTTTCTCTGGCCGTGGCTGGGTGGATGTGCTCTCTTCATCCTCTGGCATGGGAGCTGCCTTGGAGCTCGTCTGCCTGGCTGTGTGTTTCCTGGACGGGGCCGCCTTTTACAGCTGCTTTTTGTATCTCTGCTTCTGTCTCCTTGAACCCCAGTCGGCCTTGGCAGATGGCCGCTCACACTGAGCCTGGTTCTGCTGGAGGTTTCTTCCTGTTAAAAGGGAGTTTTTCCTCTCCACTGTCGCTACAAGCATGCTTAGTGTGAGGGATTGTATTTAAGTCAATGAGTCGATGCAATCAACTGGTTTTCCTTAGATAGAAAACTTTGTATCAATTTGACTGTATGATCTGGTTGAACTGTAAAGTGCCTTGTGATGACATGTGTTGTGAATTTGGCGCTATATAAATAAACTGAATTGAATTGAATTACTACATTGATAAAGTCACTTCTACCAGAGCACTTATTTCACCTCCTGCTTCTGATCCTTCGGTGTTTGTCCCCTGCTCTGCTGTGTTTGACATGTTTGAGCCAGTAACCCTGCCTTTTGTGCAGGAGATTGTGGGTAACTTGAAGCCTTCAGGGTCTCCAGATGATACTGTCCCGCCCCGATTTTTTCCCCACTATCGGGCCATCGTGTCTCACAGTTATCAATAGCAGTCTGTCCTCTGGAGTAGTCCCTGTAAATCTTAAACATGCAGTTGTGCAGCCTTTATTAAATAAAACCTGGGTTGGATCTTACTGTTCTGTCAAATTTTAGGCCTATCTCTAAATTGCCTTTTTTTTTCTAAAATCTTAGAGAAGATTGTTTATTCCCAGCTCATGGAGTTTTTAAATGAACAAAATGTTCCTGAGATTTTCCAATCCGGTTTTAAAACATTGCACAGCACAGAATCAGTGCTTTTAAGAGTTTTTAATGATATCTTTTTAGCTACTGACTCTGGACACTGTGTTGTCCTTGTACTTTTAGATTTGACAGCAGCATTTGATACAGTGGACCCTGAAATTCTGATTGCTCGTTTGGAGCAGTGGGTGGGAATCAGTGGCTCAGCACTGGAATGGTTCATGTCCTACCTGTCACATCGGACTTTCTGTATCAGCCTTGATGACTCTGTGTTCTCCACTGCTCCTCTCCCATGTGGGGTCCCACAGGGCTCCGTGCTTGGCCCTCTTTTATTTTCTCTCTACCTACTCCCACTTGGTTCCATTCTCAGGAAACATTGCATTTCCTTTCACTGTTATGCGGATGACAGCCACATGTATGTCCCCCTCAAAAACTCTGGTTCCTACTCCGTTGGCCCACTGCTAAAGTGTTTATGCATCCTTAAAGCTTGGATGTCTTTAAATTTTCTGAATTTTAATGAAGAAATAAAGTCATGGTCTTTGGTGGCTAACTTGAAGCCTTCAGGGTCTCCAGATGATACTGTCCCGCCCCGATTTTTCCCCCACTATCGGGCCATCGTGTCTCACAGTTATCAATAGCAGTCTGTCCTCTGGAGTAGTCCCTGTAAATCTTAAACATGCAGTTGTGCAGCCTTTATTAAATAAAACCTGGGTTGGATCTTACTGTTCTGTCAAATTTTAGGCCTATCTCTAAATTGCCTTTTTTTTTCTAAAATCTTAGAGAAGATTGTTTATTCCCAGCTCATGGAGTTTTTAAATGAACAAAATGTTCCTGAGATTTTCCAATCCGGTTTTAAAACATTGCTCAGCACAGAATCAGTGCTTTTAAGAGTTTTTAATGATATCTTTTTAGCTACTGACTCTGGACACTGTGTTGTCCTTGTACTTTTAGATTTGACAGCAGCATTTGATACAGTGGACCCTGAAATTCTGATTGCTCGTTTGGAGCAGTGGGTGGGAATCAGTGGCTCAGCACTGGAATGGTTCATGTCCTACCTGTCACATCGGACTTTCTGTATCAGCCTTGATGACTCTGTGTTCTCCACTGCTCCTCTCCCATGTGGGGTCCCACAGGGCTCCGTGCTTGGCCCTCTTTTATTTTCTCTCTACCTACTCCCACTTGGTTCCATTCTCAGGAAACATTGCATTTCCTTTCACTGTTATGCGGATGACAGCCAAGTGTATGTCCCCCTCAAAAACTCTGGTTCCTACTCCGTTGGCCCACTGCTAAAGTGTTTATGCATCCTTAAAGCTTGGATGTCTTTAAATTTTCTGAATTTTAATGAAGAAATAAAGTCATGGTCTTTGGTGGCACGTCTGCTAACCCCCTCCCCCGTAGTGAAAAAGCTAGATTTTATATATAAATGTACACACATCCATCAACACAGAGGTCATATAACTTGCTTTACCGTCAACTGTTTGGATTAACGTTTTTTTATAATTTTGTAGAGCTAAGACAGTTGCTGAGCAAAAGTTCTGTTTTTAGCTTTGTGAATTGCTGTTCTGCTTCTGGGGTCCATTATATTGTCTCTGAAATAGCTACTGGTGTGTCATAAATAAAGCTTAAGAAAAGCAGATTTTTTTTTTCATGATGTGGAATCTAAGGTCTGCAGTAATTGCACAATTCTAAAAAGACATTTGTCCTTTAGTTACTGGCTTACGCTCTTGCTATTACAGTTTTTCACTCTTCTTGTAGCTTTTTACCTTCCTCTGAATTAACATGGCCCAAGCAACAGACTTGTTTCTGCACCCGCTAAATTTTTATAATTCAATTCAATTCAATTCAGTTTATTTATATAGCGCCAAATTCACAACACATGTCATCTCAAGGCACTTTACAGTTCAACCAGATCATACAGTCAAATTGATACAAAGTTTTCTATCTAAGGAAAACCAGTTGATTGCATTGACTCATTGACTCAAATACAATCCCTCACACTAAGCATGCTTGCAGCGACAGTGGAGAGGAAAAACTCCCTTTTAACAGGAAGAAACCTCCAGCAGAACCAGGCTCAGTGCGAGCGGTCATCTGCCGAGGCCGACTGGGGTTCAAGGAGACAGAAGCAGAGATACAAAAAGCAGCTGTAAAAGGCGGCCCCGTCCAGGAAACACACAGCCAGGCAGACGAGCTCCAAGGCAGCTCCCATGCCAGAGGATGAAGAGAGCACATCCACCCAGCCACGGCCAGAGAAACAGGACCACACTGGAAAACAGGCCAATCTCCAACATCTACAAACAAGGGTGTTGATGGAAGCAGCACAGCTGATGTTTCTTTCCTGGATGACGTCACAGCCAAACAGGAACAGACGAGGCAAAGCTACTCTGAGGAAAAGCAGAGAGAGCAGAACGTTAGAGATTGAACTAACAGATTCTGCAGAATAGGAGAACAGAGACAGAATGAAGCAGAAAGATGAAATGGGGGTCCCTATGTCCTCCAAAAGTCTAAGCCTATAGCAGCATAACTTTAAAGACAGCTCAGGATAACCTGAGCCACCCTAACTATAAGCTTTATCAAAAAGGAAAGTTTTAAGCCTAGTCTTAAAAGTAGACAGAGTGTCTGCCTCACGGACTAAAACTGGTAGTTGGTTCCACAGGAGAGGAGCCTGATAACTAAAAGATCTGCCTCCCATTCTACTTTTAGAAATTCTAGGAACCACTAGTAAACCTGCAGATTGAGAGCGAAGTGCTCTGTTAGGAACATAAGGAACAATCAGATCTCTGATATAAGATGGAGCTTGGCCATTTAAGGCTTTATATGTGAGAAGGAGGGTTTTAAATTCAATTCTTGATTTAACAGGAAGCCAATGAAGAGAAGCCAGGATAGGAGAGATATGATCTCTCTTTTTAATTTTCATCAGAACTCTGGCTGCAGCATTTTGGATCAGCTGAAGGCTTTTAACTACAGTTTGTGGACTTCCTGATAGTAAAGAATTACAATAGTCCAGCCTTGAAGTAACAAATGCATGGACTAGTTTCTCAGCATCACCCCTGGACAGGAGATTTCTAATTTTTGCAATATTCCTCAGATGAAAGAAGGAAATTCTAGAAACCTCTTTGAACTGGGATTTAAATGACAGGTCCTGATCAAAAATAACACCAAGATTTTTTACTTTATTATCTGAAATCAGTTTAATCCCATCCAAATGAAGTGACTGGCTAATCAGCTTATTTTCCAGAGATTCTGGTCCAAAGAGTATAACTTCTGTTTTGTCTGCATTCAGAAGCAGAAAGTTAAGAGTCATCCAGGTTTTTATGTCTTCAAGACATGCCTGTAATCTATGTAATGGGTTAGCTTCATCTGGATTTATAGACAGATATAGCTGGGTATCATCAGCATAACAGTGGAAATTAATCCCATGCTGTCTAATAACTCTACCAATTGGGAGCATGTATAAAGTAAAGAGAATTGGTCCTAGCACTGATCCCTGTGGTACTCCACAGGTAACCTTTGAGCGTGTTGAAGATCTATCATTAACATAAACAAACTGAATTCGATCAGATAGATAAGATTTAAACCAGTCTAGTGCTGTTCCTTTAATTCCAACAAAATATTCAAGTCTTTCTAAAAGAATATTATGGTCAACTGTATCAAATGCAGCACTAAGATCCAACAGGACGAGCACAGATACGAGTCCATTATCTGAGGCCATGAGAATATCATTAGTGACTTTCACCAGAGCTGTTTCAGTGCTATGATGAGCTCTAAAGCCAGACTGAAACTCTTCAAAAAGTTCATTATGGTGTAAGTGGTCGCAAACTTGTTTGGCAACTACTTTCTCAAGAATTTTGGATAAGAAAGGAAGATTGGATATAGGTCTATAATTAACCAAGTCATCTGGGTCAAGAGACAGTTTCTTAAGCAGAGGTTTAATTACAGCAACCTTAAAAGCTTTAGGTACATATCCCTGTAACAGAGATAGATTAATCACATCTAAAATGGAGGAGGAGATCAAAGGGAATACCTCCTTAAATAACCTGGTTGGAACTGGATCTAACATACAAGTTGAAGGCTTAGATGAAGACAATAATTTTGCTAATTCAGAAAGTTCAACTGGATCAAAGCAGTCTAAACCCGGTTCAGATTCCATGACTACCTCAGGTACAATCGCGGATAGAGGAGTGCTTATGATCTTATTTTTAATAAGATCAATCTTATTTATAAAGAATCCCATAAAATCATTGCTGCTAAGAGCAGGTGGAATGGACGGTTCAACAGAGCTATGGCTCTGGGTGAGTTTGGCAACTGTATTAAAAAGAAATCTAGGATTATTCTTATTCTCCTCTATTAATGAGGAGAAGTATGCTGCTCTTGCTTTACAAAGGTTCCTCTTATACAGCAGTAAACCATTTTTCCAGACTAGGAAGGACTCCCGCAGGCCTGTGGAGCGATATTTTCTCTCCAGTTTCCTAGCATTTTGCTTCAAAGTACGCAGCTCTGCATTAAACCAAGGAGCAAGCTTTCTATTTTCAACGGTTTTCATTTTCAAGGGAGCTGCGTTGTCTAAGGCAGTACGCAGAGAACTAGCAACCCCATCAACAAAATCATCAACCTGTGAAGGGGAATAAGCTATGCTTTTGCACTCTGCAGCACTGCTCAGCGACACAGAGGAGAGAGAAAGTGAAGCAGATTCTTTAAAATTTATAACTGCACCATCTGATAAAGATCTACTAAAATTGAACCTTCTTTTGGGGGAGGAGAACTCTGTTAAAGTAATCCTGAAGGTTATTAGAAAGCGGTCAGAGAGGACAGGGTTGTGAGGAAATATAACTGGATTTATACTTTCACATTTTAGCAGATATTGTTTTATCCTTGGCCTGTATTGCGGTTTAGGAACTATTTTAACTGGATCTACAGTTGTCAACAGTCCTACATCAACTTTTCCTGTAGACCCCAAAGCATTTCAATTCAATTCAATTCAATTCAGTTTATTTATATAGCGCCAAATTCACAACACATGTCATCTCAAGGTACTTTACAGTTCAACCAGATCATACAGTCAAATTGATACAAAGTTTTCTATCTAAGGAAAACCAGTTGATTGCATTGACTCATTGACTCAAATACAATCCCTCACACTAAGCATGCTTGTAGCGACAGTGGAGAGGAAAAACTCCCTTTGAACAGGAAGAAACCTCCAGCAGAACCAGACTCAGTGTGAGCGGCCATCTGCCGAGGCCGACTGGGGTTCAAGGAGACAGAAGCAGAGATACAAAAAGCAGCTGTAAAAGGCGGCCCCGTCCAGGAAACACACAGCCAGGCAGACGAGCTCCAAGGCAGCTCCCATGCCAGAGGATGAAGAGAGAACATCCACCCAGCCACGGCCAGAGAAACAGGACCACACTGGAAAACAGGCCGATCTCCAACATCTACAAACAACGGTGTTGATGGAAGCAGCACAGCTGATGTTTCTTTCCTGGGTGACATCACAGCCAAACAGGAACAGACGAGGCAAAGCTACTCTGAGGAAAAGCAGAGAGAGCAGAAGGTTAGAGATTGAACTAACAGATTCTGCAGAATAGGAGAACAGAGAGAGAATGAAGCAGAATGATGAAATATGGGTCCCTATGTCCTCCAGCAGTCTAAGCCTATAGCAGCATAACTTTAAAGACAGCTCAGGATAACCTGAGCCACCCTAACTATAAGCTTTATCAAAAAGGAAAGTTTTAAGCCTAGTCTTAAAAGTAGACAGAGTGTCTGCCTCACGGACTAAAACTGGTAGTTGGTTCCACAGGAGAGGAGCCTGATAACTAAAAGATCTGCCTCCCATTCTACTTTTAGAAATTCTAGGAACCACTAGTAAACCTGCAGATTGAGACCGAAGTGCTCTGTTAGGAACATAAGGAACAATCAGATCTCTGATATAAGATGGAGCTTGGCCATTTAAGACTTTATATGTGAGAAGGAGGATTTTAAATTCTATTCTCGATTTAACAGGAAGCCAATGAAGAGAAGCCAGGATAGGAGAGATATGATCTCTCTTTTTAATTTTCATCAGAACTCTGGCTGCAGCATTTTGGATCAGCTGAAGGTTTTTAACCACAGTTTGTGGACTTCCTGATAGTAAAGAATTACAATAGTCCAGCCTTGAAGTAACAAATGCATGGACTAGTTTCTCAGCATCAACTCTGGACAGGAGATTTCTAATTTTTGAAATGTTCCTCAGATGAAAGAAGGAAATTCTAGAAACCTCTTTGATATGGGATTTAAATGACAGGTCCTGATAAAAAATAACACCAAGATTTTTTACATTATTATCTGAAATCAGTTTAATCCCATCCAAATCAAGTGACTGGCTAATCAGCTTCTTTTCCAGAGATTCTGGTCCAAAGACTATAACTTCTGTTTTGTCTGCATTCAGAAGCAGAAAGTTAAGAGTCATCCAGGTTTTTATGTCTTCAAGACATGCCTGTAATCTATGTAATGGGTTAGCTTCATCTGGATCTACAGACAGATATAGCTGGGTATCATCAGCATAACAGTGGAAATTAATCCCATGCTGTCTAATAACTCTACCAATTGGGAGCATGTATAAAGTAAAGAGAATTGGTCCTAGCACTGATCCCTGTGGTACTCCACAGGTAACCTTTGAGCGTGTTGAAGATCTATCATTAACATAAACAAACTGAATTCGATCAGATAGATCAGATTGAAACCAGTCTTGTGCTGTTCCTTTAATTCCAACAAAATATTCAAGTCTTTCTAAAAGAATATTATGGTCAACTGTATCAAATGCAGCACTAAGATCCAACAGGACGAGCACAGATACAAGTCCATTATCTGAGGCCATGAGAATATCATTAGTGACTTTCACCAGAGCTGTTTCAGTGCTATGATGAGCTCTAAAGCCAGACTGAAACTCTTCAAAAAGTTCATTATGGTGTAAGTGGTCGCAAACCTGTTTGGCAACTACTTTCTCAAGAATTTTGGATAAGAAAGGAAGATTGGATATAGGTCTATAATTAACCAAGTCATCTGGGTCAAGAGACGGTTTCTTAAGCAGAGGTTTAATTACAGCAACCTTAAAAGCTTTAGGTACATATCCCTGTAACAGAGATAGATTAATCACATCTAAAATGGAGGAGGAGATCAAAGGGAATACCTCCTTAAATAACCTGGTTGGAATTGGATCTAACATACAAGTTGAAGGCTTAGATGAAGACAATAATTTTGCTAATTCAGAAAGTTCAACTGGGTCAAAGCAGTCTAAACCCGGTTCAGATTCCATGACTACCTCAGGTACAATCGCGGATAGAGGAGTGCTTATGATCTTATTTTTAATAAGATCAATCTTATTTATAAAGAATCCCATAAAATCATTGCTGCTAAGAGCAGGTGGAATGGACGGTTCAATAGAGCTATGGCTCTGGGTGAGTTTGGCAACTGTATTAAAAAGAAATCTAGGATTATTCTTATTCTCCTCTATTAATGAGGAGAAGTATGCTGCTCTTGCTTTACAAAGGGTCCTCTTATACAGCAGTAAACCATTTTTCCAGACTAGGAAGGACTCCCGCAGGCCTGTGGAGCGATATTTTCTCTCCAGTTTCCTAGCATTTTGCTTCAAAGTCGCAGCTCTGCATTAAACCAAGGAGCAAGCTTTCTATTTTCAACGGTTTTCATTTTCAAGGGAGCTGCGTTGTCTAAGGCAGTACGCAGAGAACTAGCAACCCCATCAACAAAATCATCAACCTGTGAAGGGGAATAAGCTATGCTTTTGCACTCTGCAGCACCGCTCAGCAACACAGAGGAGAGAGAAAGTGAAGCAGATTCTTTAAAATTTATAACTGCACTATCTGATAAAGATCTACTAAAATTGAACCTTCTTTTGGGAGAGGAGAACTCTGTTAAAGTAATCCTGAAGGTTATTAGAAAGTGGTCAGAGAGGACAGGGTTGTGAGGAAATACTGTTATTTCTTCACATTCTATGCCGTATGTCAGCACAAGATCCAAAGTATGAAGATGAGAATGTGTGGGACTATTCACATTTTGAACAAAGCCAATAGTGTCTAAGATAGCATTAAAGGCTGCTCTTAAGCTACCGCCTTCAATGTCAGCATGGATGTTAAAATCTCCCACTATGATGACCCTGTCAGTATTTAATACCAAATCAGAAAGGAACTCTGAAAACTCATCTAAAAATTCAGAGTAAGGACCTGGCGGACGATACAAAGTTACAAAAAGAAGAGGTTTTCTTGCCTTGAAATTTGGATGAGGGAAATTAAGGGTTAAATGTTCAAAAGAGTTGTAGGTATTAACTGTTTTGGGAGTAATCAGTAAGTCAGACTGGAAGATTGTTGCTACTCCTCCTCCTCGCCCAGAACTTCTGGGTATGTGAAAATTTAAATAGCTTGAAGGAGTTGCCTCGTTTATGCTCACATAATCCTCTTGCTGCAGCCAGGTTTCTGTAAGGCAAAACAAGTCAATGTGATTATCACAAATCAAGTCATTAACTAGCAGAATTTTAGTGGAAAGCGATCTTATGTTAAACAGACCGCATTTAATTGTTTTAACTTTTTCCCCAATTGGAGTTATTTTGATTTTAATTAGATTATCATGATTTACTCCTTTGGGAATCTTTGCTAATTTATTAGATTTTGGTCGTGGGCAAGACACTGTCTGGATGGAGTAAAGAGTGGGTAACAGTAGAGAAGCTGCAGAGATGTGTGTTAAACTAAAACTCTGCTTCCTGGTCTGCACCCTGGGTGGTCAGGGTTTTGGAGGACTAATAAATGTGGCCAGATTCCTAGAAAGAAGAGCTGCACCATCCAAAGTGGGATGGATGCCATCTCTCCGAATCAGACCAGGCTTTCCCCAAAAGGATTGCCAATTATTTTATTTTATTTAACCTTTATTTAACCAGGAAAGTCCCATTGAGTCAAAGTAACTCTTCTTCCAGGGAGTCCTGGCCAAGAAGGCGGCTTAAAAAGTTACATTAACATAAAACCACAGGAGACAAGACAACCACATCTACATATCATCTAGGGAAAATTAAACACAACACAACAAGATTGGGCATACACATACAACCAAAAAGCAAACAGCAAACAAGGCATCCAATCAAAAACAGTTGCATCTGTCAGTTAATGATGATTTTAACAGGTCTTTAAAAGAATTTATGGATGGAAGTACTTCAAGATTTAAAGTGGCTTGAAGTTCATTCCGTGCTTTAGGTGCAAATGATGAAAATGCTGTTTTTCCTAGTTCAGTTCTTGTAAATGGAGTATGTAAAAGTATTTTTTTTGATGACCTAGTCCTGTAAGTACTATCTTGAATGGAAAGTAAATTAAAAATGTATAAAGGTAGTTTACCCATAAGGGCTTTAGCAATAAAAGTCAGTACATGAATTTTTCTCCTCATGTAAAGAGAAGACCACTGTACAGTTTCATAGAGAGTGCAGTGGTGAGTCCTAGCTGATGCACCTGTGGTAAAACGTAAGGCAGAGTGGTACAGTACATCCAGTTTTTTAAGTAAGAATAAACTGGAGTGAATATACAGTGTATCCCCATAGTCAAGCACTGACAGGAATGTGCTCTGAACTAGCCTTTTCCTCGCAAGATAGGGAAAGCACTTCCTCATTCTAAAGAAAAAACCCAACTTTGGTCTAAGTTTCTTACAGAGGCTCTCAATATGGACACCAAAAGACATCTTATCATCCAACCAGATGCCTAAATACTTGTAAGATGATACTCCTTCTATTTTAGTGCCATCTTGTGTTGAAACACTAATGTTAGGTGAGGATCGTGAATGTGTGAATGTCATTGTTTTAGTTTTTTTAGCATTCAGTACCAACTTTAATTCAATAAGAAATGTTTGTACATGATTAAAAGCAGACTGCAATTGTGCAAATGCAGCATTCACTGATGAAGCTGTGGTGTACAAAATAGTGTCATCTGCATAAAGATGCACTTTTGCTGTCTTCAGGTCCTTACCCAAGTCATTTATATAAAGAGAAAATAAAATTGGACCCAAAACTGACCCTTGTGGGACCCCCATTGCAACTTCTAATGATGTTGAGGTATAGTTATCAATTACAATACACTGCGTTCTATCATTAAGGTAATTTGAAAACCACCGTAGTACAGTATCACTAAAGCCTATTCTTTGTAATCGCTTCAAAAGAAGATCATGGTCCACTGTATCAAACGCTTTAGAAAGATCAATGAATATTGCAGCACAAGACTTCTTATTATCTAAAGCATTCAAAATGTCATTTGTGACTGTGGTAACAGCTGTGACTGTACTATGACCTTGTCGAAAGCCAGACTGCAATGGGTTTAAAATTGAGTTCTCAGTTAAAAAAAGTTTGAGTTGCTCGTTTATAAGAGATTCAAACAGTTTGGCCAGCACAGACAATCTAGAGATTGGGCGATAATTGTCCAATAAGGAAGGGTCTCCACTTTTCAAAAGTGGGAGGACAAAAGCAGACTTCCAAGATGTAGGTATGGTACAACTACATAAACTAAGATTAAAAATTGAGGCAATAGGCTCAGCAATCAAGTTAGCAGCAGTCCTAAGAAAATACGGTTCAATCTGGTCAGGCCCAGCAGACTTTTTACAGTCTAGTCCTTGCAAAGCCTTCTGAACTTCATAAGCAGAAATACAGCTGAAATTAAAACTATTTGGACTCATATTTGAATCTGGAACAGTAATTGTAGGCCTACCTCTGCTAACATTTGCTGGAAGAGTTGACTGAGTAGCAATACCAGCATTGATGAAGTGCATGTTAAAAGTGTCTACCATATGTTGTTTATCCCTAATTTCTCCCTGACTAGTTACAATATATTCAGGGATAGTGGGAGGTGGCACATCGCCTGATGATGATTTTATTGCTTTCCAAAATTTCTTAGGGTCATTGAGATTTTCTTTTATTAAATTAAGGTAATACTCATTTTTTGTACTTTTTATTAGTCTTGTGCATTTATTTCTTAATACCCTGTAGTTCAACCAGCTTGCATCACTATTATATTTTTTTGCTTTTACCCATGCCTCATTACGTTCTCTTATTGCAGTAGCAATACAATCATTAAACCAGGGGTTATCCCTGCCCCTCACTCTAAATCTTCTAAAAGGGGCGTGTTTATCAATGATGGCTAAAAAAGTTTTCTTAAAATAATCCCAGGCCATTTCAACATCATCCATAAAACAAACTGCATTTAAGTCACTGTGGAAAATATCATGAAGAAATGCCTGCTCATTAAAACGCTTAAGATGTCGTTTAAAAACAAACCGTGACTTGGTCTTAACCATTTTACAGTCCCTGAAGCACGCAACCATGCAGTGATCACCCTTCGATGTAAACCACATTGTTCGCGTAAAATGTTTTTGGGAATGAGCCTAAATGTACAACATGTATGTAGGCTGTTTCTAATTCTGGTGTAGCATAAAATCTGTACATTTTTGCACTCCCATCCCTTTGTCTGTAGGCACCAACGCTAATTGCAATTTCCTTAACAAATCTCTGCCTAATAAATTAACTGGACAGTCTGGGCTTAACACAAAACCAGCTTCCACCATGAATCCATCTTCATCAGTGACCAATTGTCTTTCAGAAATGGCACCATTCTCCCATTAGCAGAGACTACTTTGATCCATTTTGGTCCCGGTTTAATCTGAGGTAATTTATCCCTCAGGACAGATTTATCAGTCCTGATGTCACACAACAATTTCACTTTTACCCCTTGTATGTTTAAATGCCAGTATGGTTTTTCTGAGGTGTTTAATAAAGAAAATAAAATTTGCTGCAGGTCCAGGACCTCCACTGGGTCCACAATTAACTGCACTTCATAGCTTTTTCTATTTTTAGCTTGCACAATCACTGACGTCATTACAAAAAACACCAGCCGCAGAAAATTTGTGTGGAGCATTGGTCAGGATAACGTCAAGCAGCGTAGATTTATCCATACATTTAATATTAAGGCGTGTAGGTGACTTGATCAGCTGAGTCAACTGCAGTGCATCACACAAGTCTCTTAATGCAGAGGACGACGAGAGATAGTCCCAGTTTAAATCCCCCAAGACGATGTACTCGCTTGACAGCTTTCCCAGGAAGTCAGAGAGCAGCGCAGATGCTCCAGCCACTGCCGATGGTGGCCTGTAGCAACCTACTACTGTCAAGGAAGCGCCATTGGGGAGATTGAGTTTAATGGCACAGAGTTCGAAAAAATTTGGTTTACTAATTGCCTCGACGACGCAGCAGTCCAAGGAGGCCTTTACATATATGGCCACCCCTCCTCCTTTTTTCCCACGGTCCGTGCTATAGATATTGTACCCTTCGATGTAAACCACATTGTTCGCAATCGCAGGCTTGAGCCAGGTCTCAGATAATACGAGTATATCACTGTCCGTCGTTTTAGCCCATATGCGAATAGCGTCGATTTTATTTATAAGGCTGCGCACATTGACATGGATGAAACGCAAGCCACTGCTGTTTTTCAAAACATCGGGACTCGACAGTTCAGTCACTAGTGGTCCTGGGTTTGGATGTATGTTACCTGACAAACACAGAAGAATGGTAATCCAAAGCGCTGATCTTGTTGCGCTGCTGGAGGCTCCCCTGCCGCGCCTGCTACAGATGAAACGAGATTGTCCAATTTCGGGCCAGCTGACAGGTTCGGTCGGGCAAAGGGGCTCAGCAACACATCCAGTTAGGGGTGTAAATCCGCTCGTGTCAGTACACAACCCAGTTCCAGTATTCGATAGTACAATCCGCCAAGAGGAATTATAAAATCCATCATCATTTGCAGCTCCCACGACGCCCATGAACGGTGAGTACAGCGCAAACACAAATGATAGATAAACTGGGAGACTGAAGGTGCAGCCAGACCTACGTGACTGAGTAGGCCTAGGCCTGGGCTTGCATAGTTGTTTATGGCTACTCATCGCCATAGTGTAACGATTTTTGTGATGCCACTTAAAGAAGTGCTCTGAGAAAAACGTGATCCAAAAAATCTAAGAAATATAGCCCAATTAATCCATTAAAAACACAGACACAGGTAACGCAGACAGACGTGAAAACACCTATGCCGCCAACGTGGGCTACATTATTAATGTAGCCCACGTTGTTTTCAGGACACCACCTAGACAACCAGCGGTTGAATGACGACATGCGGCTAAACATGTCATCACTGGTCAGATCAGGGAGGGGACCAGAGAAAATTACGGAGTCCGACATTTTTTTGGCAAACTTACAGACCGAAGCAACACTAATTTTAGTGACCTCCGATCGGCATAACCGGGTGTCATTACCACCAGCGTGAATAACAATCTTACTGTATTTAACCTTATCCTTAGCCAGCAGTTTTAGGTAGGATTTGATGTTGCCCGTTCTGGCCCCCGGCAAACATTTGACTATGGTCCCTGGTTTCTCTAATGCCACGTTTCTGACTATGGAGCTGCCAATCACCAGAGTGGGCTTCTCAGTGGGTGTGTCACTTAGTGGGGAAAACCGGTTAGAAACGTGAACGGGTTGGTGGTGACCAGTGGGCAGAGATCCACGACTACGCTTTCTGCGTACAGTTACCCAATCGCCTGGCTGCTCAGGCACTTTTGGAGGACAGCTAGGTGGGGGGCCTACTTTAACTCCTGGATGTTCAACAGCCTGAAGCCTGGATTCTAACTCTGACACCCTCGCCTCCAAAGCTACAAAAATACTACACTTATTACACATCCCATTATCACTAAAGGAGGCAGAGGAATAACTGAACATCTGACACAGAGAGCAGGAGAGAGGAGAGGAAAAAGGAAGAGTTGGAAAAGAGTCAAGGGAGGGAGAGAGAGAAGCCATAGCAATGCTAAGCTAGCGCTAGCCTAGGCTAGCTACTCCTTGCTATCAGAAATAAAACCAGTAGAGTGCTCAGTAGAAAAGTGCAGCAGAAGGTGCTATGTTTTAAAGTAGTCAGAGTTACTTAGATACAGAGATATCACAGAGAATATTGGAATATCTTTGAAATCATTTTCATCATATTGTTATTTCAAAGAATGCTAAGTTATTTTAACACATGCTAAATCTTGAACCTGGGGTTTTACATCGAACAGAATTTTATAAGGGTGTTTCCATAGTTGGAACAGATAGACATGGAGCAGATATGCTAAGCATGTTGCATAAAACACAGAAGGATTTAGTTGCAACACCATTACATGTATTATTTATACAGCCTTCACTCCCCCCAGCGTGGAGAAAATTGCAATGCCTAATTTTCCATCAAATCTCGCCCTAACAGATTAATGGGGTGAGTTGGTGATATTACTACAAAAACATGCAACCTTGCAACCTGTTTGAAGGTCTTCTATTTCTATTGCCCTTGACAACCATTCCTAGGATGTTTGACCATTTGCTGATTTTACAAAAATTAGCATTTTAGATAGTTTTAGCATTTACATTATCTTTAACACAAGTATTACAGGCTCCTGAATCGCATATAAGTCTAACTGCCTGTCCATTATTTGCTGGAACTATTCATGTTTTTTCTTTTAATGCATTTAATGTCCCCCATGCTCCATGGACATCTACTATTTTAATTGCTATCACTATTTGCTCTAGCACCTAGTCACACCTCAAATGAAGAACTGCCATGTGGCATCTTCCTTCCTGGTCTGCTTTTACTGGTCTGGGCTGAAAGCCCCCTCAGCCCTTAGAACTGCCCCTGCATCCTTGATGCCTATTGACATTTTACATGCTTTTGTTAGTACATCAATCTCTGCAGCTTGCACAGAATATGATGATTTTAAGGCAGCACTGTAAAGGGTTTTTTTGATCATCTACAATTGCAAAACCAACTAATTTCTTTCCGGAAGCTGACCCATCCTCATACAAATTTATATAACCCTCCTGTGGTTCATCTTTTCCCCTGAGTGGTTAGATCCAGGGAGTAAAATGTTTTTGGGAATGAGCCTAAATGTACAACATGTATGTAGGCTGTTTCTAATTCTGGTGTAGCATAAAATCTGTACATTTTTGCACTCCCATCCCTTTGTCTGTAGGCACCAACGCTAATTGCAATTTCCTTAACAAATCTCTGCCTAATAAATTAACTGGACAGTCTGGGCTTAACACAAAACCAGCTTCCACCATGAATCCATCTTCATCAGTGACCAATTGTCTTTCAGAAATGGCACCATTCTCCCATTAGCAGAGACTACTGTGATCCATTTTGGTCCCGGTTTAATCTGAGGTAATTTATCCCTCAGGACAGATTTATCAGTCCTGATGTCACACAACAATTTCACTTTTACCCCTTGTATGTTTAAATGCCAGTATGGTTTTTCTGAGGTGTTTAATAAAGAAAATAAAATTTGCTGCAGGTCCAGGACCTCCACTGGGTCCACAATTAACTGCACTTCATAGCTTTTTCTATTTTTAGCTTGCACAATCCACTTATTTAACCCCTCTAATTTTTTTTTCTGTATGTAGCTTGCATGACTAAAATAATTTTCTGGCGGGTTTTTTTTCTTGGCTTCGAATTTAATTTTGTTGGAGACCATGCAGGTGCATTAGGAAGGCTGTCTGCTGGATCAGTGCTGCAGTCACTGCTCCATTGACCCCCCCCCCGCTGTCTCCCTCTAAACGGTGTTTCATTGTCTTTTGGATGCACAAACAACTTAAAAGACCCACAAACATAACTTTAAAGACGGAAGCACATAACATTAAAAGACGGACAAACACAACATTAGATCTTTTTATTTAATTTTTAATAATAACATTGTATCTACTTTGCGCATGCATTATACCAACACTTCGCCCATTTGGAGCTCATTTATTTATTCATCTATATATTTATTTATTTATTATTTTATTTTATTTATCTATTTTTGCACTAGTGCTTGTTTCTAGCTGGCACACATTTCTCCATTGATCTACTTCCACACACAATCCATTTCATACTTTTCCCTCCACTTCTACAAGTATTTTAAATTACTTGGATCAATCTGACACAAACTTTTCATCCCCTTCATGATATTATCTATAGTCTTTCCTGAACCCATCCTTTTTAATTCTTTTACCTCCCTGGCTCTCTTTAGTTATTTTATCCTTAAGTTCTATTATGCTATTATTTTTGGAATAGAGGTGTCCCTCAAACCCATATTTTTTTATCCATATATTCAAGTGTTTATTTTTTGGTGGATCCTGTGCTTCTACACACTTCTAATTGTTGGATTTTAAATTATCTCTAAATTTACTTTGACTTTTACCCATTTTAAAGAATTTAGTCCAGTACAAACACCTAGGGTGTTACACACTTTCACACAGTCACTACTATTTTAAGGCCTACTTTATTATATATATATTTTTAACCAATATAGACGCAAAACTCCTGATGCTATGTGTACACTTTGGAGTCCCAGACGCAGGCCCTCGCACGCACCAGATACCCAGATGCCATATCCGTCCAAAACAACTTGGTTTTGTCAAATATCCCTGCTGCGGCAGCTGCAAACCTTACTATCTCGAGAACAACACAGAGTCCCAGACTCAAATGCACAGAATACTCGGATGCCATATCTGTCAACAAGACTTCGTCTCGTCAAATATTCTTGATCTACAGCTGTAACTTAAATGGTCCCAGACCAACTTTTGATCAAAAGCTTTAGGCCTACCCTTTGCCGTGTAGATCAGTCCTCAGGGAGTCAGTTTTTTCACACTCAGTAGCTTCACTCATCAGCTTGCTTTTGCACACCCTTCCCCAATATCCTTTTCCACACCTGTTATGAATGGAGTTGGTAGCTGGACACTGATCAGTGCATGTGCGTCTGATAATATCTGTATATGCATCTGGAATGCATAATGGTGCTTTATTTGTGTGTGTGTGTGTGTGTGTTTTGTTCACATGTGCACATGGAAATCTGTTTCTCAGTGTTTGCATATACAGAGTTTTGTGTACAGATTCCTGTGCTGGTGCTCTCACTGTGAAAAGCTCTTCTCATGGCAAAATCTCTGATGTATTCACAGATAACACATAATCAAGAGTCTGCACATATAGACAAATGAAACTCTGGCTAAACTATTGAGCAAGGTCGATCAGTTAGCTAAATTTTGGCACAGCAGAGTATCCCATAGTTCCTCCAACTTCAGAATAACATGTCTAAATGTTCTACACATAAATGTAAACTAATATTTTCTGTCTAAACACTTTAACTCTAAGGTGCACCCAAATAACCTAGCTACCACACTGTGTGTTGTTTTCCCCACATAATCCACATCTTTTTCATTTTCACGACCTTTTGATCTGTGTATTTCTCTGTGCGGCTGCCACCATTGTGCAAGGCCTGCGGCCATGATGCTGCACTACCTCCTGGGTTGCCCAGAACCGTTAGTTACCTGCAGCTTCTCAGAGAGACTTTAGTCTAAAATGCAAATCACTATCTTCTGATTTGCTCTATTCAGTCTCTGATTTGCTCTTCCCAGTTTCTACCAAAAACACATTATTCTGTAATGGATGAATGTCTCTGCTTACTCCCAATTATGCTGTGTCCTTTGGTTGAAATATGCCCATTCATGGATAACGGTCCGTCTTGGAACGGAACAGGCATTCACTTTACCAAGACAACATCATAATCCTCTTAACTCTTACCCTCTTTAAAGGTAATAGAGCGTAATGCCACCCTGAACTGGCCATACAATAATCAGAAACTGCAATAAAGCCCCCCCACACACATTTAAGAAATACTGAGATGAGGATGTAACGTCTTTACTTTAATAAGCATAAAAGTTGACAAAGTCAATTTGCTTTTCAAACTCCTGTCAAAGAATTTGGCCTATTTGATGCTATGGTATTTGACTAAAATTAATTAAAGATAAAGCTGAAAAAGGAAAAACGTAATTGTTTTTGATACAGAACGCTGTGTATGTCTTTTCAGTCTTTCTGTGACATTGAAATTTCTGTACTTAGTAGGATACTATTTTTCTTCTCTTTGGAATTTCCTCTAGACTCATATTTGCATACTTTTAAACAGAATAAGCTCGTTTAAGGGCAGAACACTTATTCAGTGCCTTGAAACAAGTATAAAATATTTGTAAGGAATTACATTTTGACTGGATTCCAAATATATTTTGATTTCAACTACAACTAATCTGTAAAGACAGACTTCTTCTGCATAGGGAAACTTAAGCCTTTTGAAGGCCTTTTTTTAACCTTTATCCCTTACAACAGCCGTCTCTTGAAACAAATGAACTTTTTTTCTGTTGGGGAGTTTCTATCCAGACCTTTCACCAATTTCTATAACCAATAAATACTTGCAGAACACTTAAGGCTTGGCTGAGTGAAAAAGTTACATAGACAGATGGACTCTGCAATGTTGAGAATTATGTTGGCATAAATATTTTGGCACTGATCTCTGTATCTACTTTAAAGGTATAAAGGATGATCTTTTATTTCCGGGTGGATCATTTAAATAAGTGGTCCTCCTATTTGATGATCATTCTGCTAGTGGTGATATATAATCTATGTTATCCTACCCCATGTGTAGATCAGAAAAAAATATATAATTTTTGTAAATGTATCCAATAATGTTGCACAACGACTTCTTCCTGTAAAAAAACTACAGAGAACTACATGAAGAAAAGATATGGAATGTGATATGTATGAATGTTTTAGCCAGCACCATTGTTTCCTCATAGGTCATATGAGTTTAGAAAATTTTAAATTCTCTTAATCACTCATTCCTGGTTAAATTCACGGCTTTTGGGCAGATACATTGGCACTGCCAGCTGCTCATTAAGCTTTTAAGGCTTTACTCTGTTTGTTGAAGGCTGAAGAAAATAAGCTAAATTTAAAATTGGGTTTGAAAAGTGGATGGCTGTGTTTATATAGCAGAGAGGGTTTTGTGAAGATTTTTAGAGTGCAGACAGATAAACACATTTGGCTCACAGGGTGCAATCATTGACTCCCAGATTGGAAGATGAGGCCTCAGAAAGACACAAACTGAGAAGACAGTGATGGACAAACACAGGCAGAGAGATAAAAACCCACAAACTGAGAAAGATCAAAGTATTACAGTGGTTGGAATGGAAATAAGGCATATTTATATTTTGATAAAATTGGAAAGGGATGTTGGAAAGTTAATTAGCATTTAGAGCAAAACAGCAGTGAGGAGCAAAACTGTAAAAAAAATATTGTTGGATAATGCTATTCTCTGTAGAGGCAGCAGCATTTAGACAAGACAAGTTTGGATGCAGCTTGATGTTTGCATTAGTGCTCTCATTCCAAATGATTATTATTATTTTTTTATATCTGAATGTTTAGTGCTCTGTTTGTGGCCTTCCTGGAACGCCATCTTGGTCATGACACAAAAAAAAAAAAAAAAAATGGAATCCCCAAAAAACATTTTTCTTGGCAAACAGCCAAACATTAAGATAAACAATCCAAACAGCTTCAGTCATCCTTTTAAAACTAGATTTAGATAACTTAATAATATGTACGCTTAAGTATATATTCATTTATTTACTTAGTAACAGTATTATTATTATTATTATTATTTTTTTTTTATTTCTTTTCCTGCCTCCTTTCGAATATGTGTGGATGGATGTGTGTGTATGTTGTGTTGTTAGAAACTGCTATAGGGACTGGATCCCAGCAGGCTGTTTGTCTTGTGCTTGGACTTGGACGGGTTGCGTTTGGGGTGGGCTGGGTTTTGGGAGAAATCATCTTGAACTTCTTTGAAAACTACTGTGTTTTCATTGTACCAATGTTTGTTGTGTGTGAAGTTGTAAAATTCAATAAAGAAAGTTGAAAAAAATAAATAAAACTAGATTTAGAGTCTACCACCGTTGATCTGTCTAACCTCTTGGTGGACATCCTTCTTTGTGTTTCTACACCCATGAAATTTCTTCCTATTTTCCTTCTTGGCTATTTATTACAGATCCTTTGTCAGTATATCCACTTTTCCTTTACTAAACATGTGCAAACTTTTTAGCTTGCCTATCTATCATTGTTTCACTTATATGCATGGAAATTGTTTTACAATTTCTAGAAGTAAAAATTGGATTTAATTATGATTTTGAATATGTTAAATCAGTTATTTTACAATAACTGCAGCATCTTAGTAATTGAGAGATAAATCCTACTGTATGTTTAGTCATTTGGCAGACCTATTTAATGTGATTATTCCAAATTATTATGCACCTTGAAGGCATTTACACCTTGAGGTGTATTTTTAGCACGCTTCAAATAACCCATTTATAATAAAAGGATTTAAATGTTAACGTTATTTCATCTACAGAGTAATAGTACATAATATTTACTGTACTTGGCTCATGTTTCTTAGACTTTGATAAACTTTCTAGTCATTTTGTAGACAGTGTATACAAATCGAAATTTTGTTCAGTACAGCTCTCAAGACATTTCCATTTCTTAAAGTGCAGCAGTGATAAAATTTAAATGGTGATCAAATATAAACTAAAGAGTGAGATATGATTTACAGTTTTTCCTTTTTTTTAATTCAAGATTCATCAGTGTGATGGCGGTGGGGAAGAAACTGTTGCAGAACCTGTTGGACCTGCATTGAATGCTGTGAAGCCTCTTCCCAGAGGGCAGCAGGGAGAACAGTCCATGGTGGGGGGGTGAGGGGTCATTGATGTTGTCATGGGCTCGGGACACGCAGCGCTGGGATGAAATGTCTTTAATGGAGGGAAGAGGAGCCCCCATGATCCTCTCTACTGTTCTCACCTTCTTCCAGTCTGAGGCGCTGCAGCCTCCACACCACACAGTGAGACAGTTATTCAGAACGCTCTCTATGGTGCTTCTGGAGAAGGTGGGGAGGATGAGTGGGGGCAGGTGGGCTCTCCTTATCCTCTGCAGGAAGTACAAGCGCTCATGTGCCTTTTTGATTGCTCTGAATGCATATTTGATGATAACTTAAACCAGGTCTAAAGTGTTTTTACCCCGAGTTGCAAAGTCCACATGTTGGTAGAAATTAGGAGAGTAGTCTTCTAGTTAGCCTGGTTAAAATTCTTAACAATGATGAAAATGTCCTCTGTGTGCAGATTGGACCTCAGAGATAGCCTAACTTTGGCTACGCTCACACTGCAGGTCTTGATGCTCAATTCGATTTTTTTGTAAAATCTGATTTATTTTGCGTTGCTGTTCACATTTCCAAATATATGTGACTTGTTTGTGATCTCATGTGTGAACTGCAGTCATACAACGCAAGTGTCCCGCATGCGCAGTAGAGGACATAATGACGTCACAGGCCAGCGTGCACTGTGTTTATGGAAATAAATATGGATGGTTGTAACGGCGCACATCTAGCGATCTTTTCCAACCATAAAAATTCAATCTTTTCAATATGGTTAAACATAAATACTTCTCTCCATATCATCGTCTGCCACGGTTGTTGTTTTTCTTGCCGCTTCTGCGTAGCAAGACACAGAATAGTGATCTTTGTCGGGTATCAATCGTTCAGTTCGGATGAATCAGACCTGGCCGTTCAGACACAGGTCGCATTGAAAAGATCAGATTTGTATTGGATTCAGGAACACAGAGCCAAGTGGCCTGGGTCGGATTGGAAAAGATCGGATGTGAGTTGTTCAGACTGTCATGAAAAGATCAGCACCAGGTCGCATTTGGGCCAAAAAAATCAGATTTGGGTCACTTTAGGCTGCAGTGTGAGCGTAGCCATAGTCTTCATGGCCTCTAAGATCTCTTTCCTCAAAAACTCTGCTAGTTAATGACTTGATTTGTGATAATCACATTGATTTATGTTGTCTTACAGGAACTTGGCTGCAGCGTGTGAGTATAAATGAGGCAACTTCTTCTAGTTATATACATTTTTAAATACCCAGAAGTTAAATTCAATTCAATTCGGTTTATTTAAATAGCACCAATTCACAACACAAGTCATCTCAAGGCACTTAACAGTTCAACCAGATCATCCAGTCAAATTGATTCAAAGTTCTCTATCTAAGAAAAACCAGTTGATTGCATCGACTCATTGACTCAAATACAATCCCTCACACTAAGCATGTTTGTTTGTAGCGACAGCGGAGAGGAAAAACTCCCTTTCAACAGGAAGAAACCACCAGCAGAACCAGGCTCAGTGTGAGCGGCCATCTGCTGAGGCCGACTGGGGTTCAAGGAGACGGAAGCAGACATAGAAAAAGAAGCAGAGACACAAAAAGCAGCTGTAAAAGGCAGCCCCATCCAGGAAACACACAGCCAGGCAGACGAGCTCCGAGCCAGCTCCCATGTCAGAGGATGAAGAGAGCACATCCAGTTAGTCACAGTCAGAGAAACAGGACTACACTGGAAAACTGGCCGATCTCCTGCATCTATAAACAAAGGTGTTGATGGCAGCAGCACAGCTGATGTTTCTCTCCAGGATGGAGTCACAGCCAAAAAGGAACAGACCAGATGAAGCTACTATGAGAAAAAGCAGAGAGAGCAGAAAGTTAGAGATTGAACTAACAGATTCTGCAGAATAGGAGAATAGAGAGAAAATGATGCAGAATGATGAAATGGGGGTCCCTATGTCCTCCAGCAGTCTAAGCCTATAGCAGCAGAACTATAGAGATAGCTCAGGATAACCTGAGCCACTCTAACTATAAGCTTTATCAAAAAGGAAAGTTTTAAGCCTAGCCTTAAAAGTAGACAGGGTGTCTGCCTCACGGACTAAAACTGGTAGTTGGTTCCACAGGAGAGGAGCCTGAGAACTAAAAGATCTGCCTCCCATTCTACTTTTAGAAATTCTAGGAACCACTAGTAAACCTGCAGATTGAGAGCGAAGTGCTCTGTTAGGAACATAAGGAACAATCAGATCTCTGATATCAGATGGAGCTTGGCCATTTAAGGCTTTATATGTGAGAAGGAGGATTTTAAATTCTATTCTGGATTTAACAGGAAGCCAATGAAGAGAAGCCAGGATAGGAGAGATATGATCTCTCTTTTTAATTTTCATCAGAACTCTTGCTGCAGCATTTTGGATCAGTTGAAGGCTTTTAACTACAGTTTGTGGACTTCTGAAAGAGGAGGAGGAGTAGCACCAATCATTCAGACTGACTTACTGATTACTCCAAAGGCAGTTAATACTTAAAACTCTCTTGAACTTTTAACGCTTAATTTCCTTCATCCAAATCGTAAAGCAAGAAAACCTCTTCTTTTTGTAACTTTTTATCGTCCACCAGGTCCTTACTCTGAATTTTTAGATGAGTTTTCAGAGTTCCTACCTGATTTGGTGTTAAGTACTGACAGGGTCATTATAGTGGGAGATTTTAACATCGATGCTGATATGGAAGGTGATAGCTCAAGAGCAGCCTTTGATGCTATCTTAGAGACTATTGGCTTTGTTCAAAATGTGAATAGTCCCACACATTCTCATCTTCATACACTGGATCTTGTGCTGACATACGGCATAGAATGTGAAGAAATAACAGTATTTCCTCACAACCCAGTCCTTTCTTAACCACTTTTTAATAACCTCCAGGATTACTTTAACAGAGTTCTCCTGCCCCAAAAGAAGGTTTCACTTGAGCATATCATTATCAGATAGTGCAGTTATAAATTTTAAGGAATCTGTTTCACTGTCTCTCTCCTCTGTGGTGCTGAGCAGTGCTGCAGAGTGCAAAAGCTTCACAGGTTGATGATTTTATTAATGGGGTTGCTAGTTCTATGCATACTGCCTTAAACAACACAGCCCCTTTGAAAAGGAAAAAAAAAACATTAAAAATAGAAAGCTGGCTCCTTAGTTTAATGCAGATCTGCGTAATTTGAAGCAAAATGCTAGGAAACAGGAGAGGATATCGCGTTCCAAAGGCCTACGGGAATCCCACCTAGTCTGGAAAAATAGTTTACTGCTGTATAAGAGGACCCTTTGTAAAGCAAGAGCAGCATACTTCTAATTATTAATAAAAAAGAATTAGACTTATCATAGATATCTTTTTAATACAGTTGCCAAACTGACTCAGAGCCATAGTTCTGTTGAACCGTCCATTCCACCTGCTCTTAGCAGTAATGATTTTATGGGATTCTTTATACATAAGATTGATCTAATTAAAAATAAGATCATTAGCACTCCTCTATCCGCGATTGATTTATCTCTGGAAGGTGAGGCAGCATCTCAGGCAGCCATAAAAATCTGAACGGGGTTTGGACTACTTTGATCCAGTTGAACTTTCAGAGTTAGCAAAACTATTGTCTTCATCTAAACCTTCAACTTGGATGTTAGATCCAGTTCCAACCAGGCTTTTTAAAGAGGTATTCCCTTTGATCTCCTCAATTTAAGATGTGATTAATCGACCTCGGATACAGGGATATATACCAAAGGCTTTTAAGGTTGCTGTATTTAAACCTTTTGCTTTAGAACCTGTTTCTTGGCCAAGATGACCTGGTCAATTATAGACCTATATCCAATCTTCCTTTCTTCTCTAAAACTCTTGAGAAAGTAGTTCTAAACAAGTGTACAATCACATATTCCATAATGAACTTTTTTAGAGGGTTTTAGTCTGGCTTTAGAGCTCATCATAGCACTGAAACAGCTCTGGTGAAAGTCACTAATGATATTCTCATGGCCTCAGATAATGGACTTGTATCTGTGCTCGTCCTGTTGGATCTCAGTGCTGCATTTGATACAGTTGATCATAATATTCTTTTAGAAAGACTTGAATATTTTGTTGGAATTAAAGGAACAGCTCTAGACTGGTTTAAATCTTATCCATCTGATCGATTTCAGTTTGTTCACGTTAATGACAAAGTTTCCTCATGCTCAAAGGTTACCTGTGGAGTGCGATAGGGATCAGTGCTAGGACCAATTCTCTTTACTATATATATGCTCCCAATCAGTAGAGTTAATAGACAGCATGAGATTAATCTTCAGTTATGTTGATGATACCCAGCTATATCTCTCTATAAATCCAGATGAAAACATATACATACATCTATGCACACACACACACACACACATCTAAGGAAATTGTATAGGTGCCAATTAATGTAACCGTCATGTTTTAGGATTATGAGAGGAAGCCGGAGTACCAGGAAACGATCCCAGAACCTTTTTGCAAAAAAGCAACAGTGCTACAAAACGTGTCACTGTGCAGCTCTAACACAAGAAGGATCTTGATTAAATAAATATATATATAATGCATACCACTCTACTTAATAGTCTGAGTACCATGAAGAGCCAAAATGTTGTTGTTCTAGGAGCATACTGAAACGTCAACATTGAAGTCCACTCTGGATTTCTTTTAAAATAATTATTCACAGAGAGAATTCCCTCAGATTCATGGTAGCACTGGCTGAGAAAAGAGCTTAGGCTGCTATATTCCCCAAGCTGTTTCTGAACCAATGCCATCTGTTAATGTGTCATCTCTGGTCTCATGGTAATTACTGCTCCTACATCACGTTAACACTGTTGGTATTTATTTATTTATCCTGACAGCTTTGGTAGCAGCCCTTAGAAAAAGAAAAGAAAAAAGAAATCACAAATCCTTCCCGATGGTCACATAGTCTAATCTTTGTTCTTTCCCAGCCGATTATCTAGGATAATAAAACAAAGCATTCTGTCTAGAAAATGAAGCTCATACGAAGCTCGTTATTTATACTCTTGGCACCTTTCCTTACCTTTATATCTGATAAGTGAAATTCATCTGGGCAGAAATTTGATACAGTTAGTAACATGCTAGTTTCTAGATGTTTCAGAGGTATTTCAGTACAGGCACCAAATTGTGGACAACATTATTTGCTTGATTCATTTTGGTTGGATTGTAAGGTTATTTTTCCTAAAAGAGAAACTGTAAATATCAGTTCAGAGGTCATTCAATTACCAATTTGACATCAAGGACATACTGGAAAATCTGTAAAGTAGCTTCCTGAAAAAACACTTATAAATGACATATATAAAGAAATGCAAATGGGGCATTTAAACCCCTCACCTTTATCCCTTTATTGACCACATATGTCAGATCTTGCAAATCATTGTCATCACATACTGTGAAAACACTTTTGAATTGAAATTTGGAAGATGTTGGTGGTTAAGGTAGTTTTCGACTCGGCAAATGTCCATAGGTAACTCCTTGTTCCGACTCAGAAATAAATATTTGGTTTTATTACTTCTGGCCCTTTAAATGACCGTTTTTGGGTTGGTTCTTAATTTTATTCTAAAGAGAACTTAGTAACAAAAGAAGAACCATGAAACACCATGAAACACCAACAAAAGAAGAAACACCATGAGAAGCTAAAGCTTATTGAGTACATTGCTTCAAGACTAACTATTAAACTATTTTAAAAGTGAGATATTTTCTTCATCATCGTTATGCTCTCCCTGCTTTTCTCATAGTAGCTTCATCTGGTCTGTTCATGTTTGGCTTTGACTCCATCCTGGAGAGAAATTATATATATATACATATATATATATATATATATATACATATATATATATATATATATATATATATATATATATATATATATATATATATATATATACATACATATATATATATATATATATATATATATACATACATATATATATATATATATATATATATATATATATATATATATATATATATATATATATAATATGTTGGATATTGGCCTATTTTTCCAGTGTAGTCCTGTTTCTCTGACTGTGACTAACTGGATGTGCTCTCTTCATCCTCTGACATGGGAGCTGGCTCGGAGCTCGTCTGCCTGGATGTGTGTTTCCTGGACGGGGCCGCCTGTGGAGCTGGTTGACAGTTGCCTTTTGTATCTATGCTTCTTTTTTTACGTCTGCTTCCGTCTCCTTAAACCCCATTCAGCCTCGGCAGATGGCCGCTCACACTGAGTCTGGTTCTGCTGGAGGTTTCTGTTAAAAGGGAGTTTTTTCTCTTCACTGTGGCTACAAGCATTCTTAGTATGACCCCTAGATTCCACATACTTGTCAGTCATGTTAATCAATGAGAGCTGTTCCACATCCACCGCTACTCCTCCGCACGTCTCCGTCCACGTACATCATCTCCGTCCTTCACCGTCAAAATACGAGCCGAGCTATTTTTTGCTTCGTTCCGGCCAGGTCAAGATCACACCAAACAGAAAAAAGAAAATTGAGAAGATCAGGTTTGTCAAATTAAAATATAGTAACAACCGATTGGTATCTAGAAATTAGAGCAAAATTCTTATGTATTCCCAAAAACTAAGAGCGGTTAATTAAATGATTAGATGCAAACTATTGGTACTTCAACATACCAGGAAGCAGATTTCTCATGTCCATCAAAATATTTATTTTATACTGAGGGGCTTAAAAGTTTAATCAAATCCAGTCAAAAGAAACTTCTTATTGCAGGAATGGATGAAGAGATGCAGAGTTTGAAAGCAGAGAACATAGTTCATACAAAACATGTATGATCCTGGTTATCCCTGTCACAAAAATCCACAACAAAAGAAAATATTTGGGCAGAAACTGAACATATGCTGATGGGGATTTTTTTTTATTAAATTAAGCATTCACAGGGTTTATACAGGAATGAGTAACTCTAATTTATTGCTTTTTAATTCTCTTTTAATGCTATTAGAAATAATTTTAATGGCATCAACAAGCACCATATACGCAAATTGTTAGTCTAAATGAAATACAGTGGGGGAAATAAGTATTTCACCCCTTGCTGATTTTGCAGGTTTGCCCACTTACAAAGAATGCAACAATCTATAATTTTAATCTACGTACATTCTAACAGTGAGAGACAGAATCCCAAAGAGAATTCCAGAAATTCACATCATATGAATTTATAAAAATTGATAACCATCTGATGAGGAAAAACAAGTATTTGACCCCCTACCAAACAGCAAGTATTCTGGCTCCTACAAGCCAGTTAGTCTTTCTTTAAGACACATCCCCAATCCCAACCAATTATCTACATCACCTGCCTCACCTCGTTACCTGTATAAAAGACACCTGTCAACACCCAAACAACCAGCATCCAAGATCACCACCATGGGCAAGACCAAAGAGCTTTCTACGGACATCAGGGACAAGATTGTTGATCTGCACAAGGCTGGGATGGGCTACAAGAGAATCAGAAAGCAACTTGGAGAGAAAAGATCAACTGTCAGTGCAGTTATCAGGAAATGGAAGAAGCACCACACCACCGCCAACCTCCCTCGGTCTGGGCCTCCACACAAGATCTGGCCCTGTGGGGTGTCCCTGATCATGCGAACGGTGAGGAATCATCCCAAAACCACAAGGGGGGAACTGATGAATCAACTGAAGGCAGCTGGGACCACAGTTACAAAAGAAACGGTTGGTAACACACTACGCCGTCAGGGATTGAAATCCTGCAGCGCACGCAAGGTCCCCCTGCTCAAGAAGAAACATGTACAGGCCTGCATGAAGTTCGCCATTCACCACCTGGAAGACTCAGAAGAGGCCTGGAAGAAGGTGATGTGGTCAGATGAGACAAAAATAGAACTTTTTGTGTTTGGAGGGCAAAGAACACCGAGAACAACCCAAAGAACACCATCCCCACTGTCAACCATAGTGGTGGCAACATCATGCTTTGGGGGTGCTTTTCAGCCAAGGGGACGGGACAACTTCATGGTATTGAGGGGAGGATGGACAGGGCCATGCATGGTGGAATTCTGGACAAACATCTCCTTCCCTCAGTGAGAGAGCTGAAGATGGGTGAAGGATGGGTGCTTCAGCACGACAACAACCCTAAGCACACCGCCAAAGCACAAAAGAGTTGCTGAAGAAGAAGCACATCAAGGTTCTGGAGTGGCCTAGCCAGTCTCCAGACCTGAATCCAATGGAAAATCTTTGGAGTGAGCTTAAAATTCCAGTTGCCAGGCGACAACCTGGGTACCTGATGATTTGGAGGCTGTCTGCAGGGAGGAATGGGCCAACATCCCTGCTGAAATGTGCACAAACCTTGTCACCAACTATAAAAACCTTTTGACATCTGTGCTGGCCACTAATGGCTTTTCTACAAAATATTAACATGCTGTTTGGTAGGGGGTCAAATACTTGTTTTCCCTCATCAGATGGTTATCAATTTTTATAAATTCATATGATGTAAATTTCTGGAATTTTCTTTGGGATTCTGTCTCTCTGTTAGAATGTATATATGATTAAAATTATAGATTGCTGCATTCTTTGTAAGTGGGCAAACCTGCAAAATCAGCAAGGGGTCAAATACTTATTTCTGTTTGGATCCTGAGGCTTGCCCACCAGAGGGCGCCGAGGATCCCTTCCTGGGGATTTTCTGTTACTGTTGGGATCTGGGGTTTTCTGTCTACCTTTCTCCACCAGAGGGCTGGAGCTGACTTCACCAGCTGTTCTTCATCTGCTCATCAGGAGACCAGTATTTAAGTGGGCTGAGGACCACACTCAGGCGCCAGAGTGTTAGTCAATCATGGTACACCAAACCCTGAGCCAACCAGTCAGTCCTGTCTTCTGACCATAAAAAAGACGTGAACCTGAACCTGATCCCTATCTTTTCTCTGCTTCTCAGGTTGAACCTGCCTGCAACCCAAAGCCCCGAAAGAGTTTTGCTGTTGAAGATCGATCTGTCTGATCTCAGTAGAACCCTGGAGAACCAAGCCGCAACCCTCAGCCTGCCGTCTGCCTCTGAACCCTCCTGGTTCCCTTCTTCAGCCTGCTCAGCTCAAACCTCAGGCCTCAGCCTGCCGTCTGCCTCTGAACCCTCCTGGTTCCCTCCTTCAGCCTGCTCAGCTCAAACCTCAGGCCTCAGCCTGCCGTCTGCCTCTGAACCCTCCTGGTTCCCTTCTTCAGCCTGCTCAGCTCAAACCTCAGGCCTCAGCCTGCCGTCTGCCTCTGAACCCTCCTGGTTCCCTCCTTCAGCCTGCTCAGCTCAAACCTCAGCCCTTAGTCTGCCGTCTGCCTCTGAACCCTAGACCCGAAGATATTTTCCCCATTCTCTTGCTTTTTTCTCCACCTATGATCTACTGCAAGCAGTTCCGCGCAAATTAATCGCGATATAATATTTCTGACGAAATTGTTTTTATGAACATTTTTTTAAATAAAGCATTTAAAATACTATGATAATATCATTTAATTAGTGCCAATCAAGGCCTTAATTTAAAAATAATTTAATGATTTTTAATGATCCGTGGAAACCCTGGTTCATTTCTGCACGTTTTGCTCCTTTGAATTTAATAAAATCACGCAGGCTCTCAAACTCTGAGGAAGTCGGAGTGGATCAGCACATGAGGAACAGCGGAGGATGTAGGCTTGCCTTGCTCAGACGGTCTGGAGCGGGGGGGCGGTGATTGAGGATGTGGGATTTCGGGGTCAGGAATTGCATTCGAGTCAATGAGTCGATGCAATCAACTGGTTTTCCTTAGATAGAAAACTTTGAATCAATCTGACTGGATGATCTGGTTGAACTGGAAAGTGACCTGAGATGACATGATGTGTATTGGAGCTTTAGAAATACACTAAATTTAATTGAATTAGATTGATGGATAGCTAGAAAGATTTCCAAAAGGTTCTCCACAAATAAATTTTCTTTACATTCCCTTCTTGTTTTTTCTGCTTAATATTTTAGAACATTATAAAAACTTTGTGTTTTTTAAACTTATTTAAAATTAGACAAGGGAGAAAAAAGTTCTGTTCAGAGGATGTTTAATTATCCCTCCTTTCTTTCTGTGAGTCTTTAAAGTGGCCTGGATTAATTGCACTTCAGGTTTAAGTTCTTTCAAACTTCTTTAATTCAAGGCAAGAAACTTTTTTTTAGAAAGAGCTTCAGTAATAAAAAGTTTACATAACGATTGGACAAGATGAACTCATGATCCTGCTGAGCTGTTGTGATGTTTTATGCTTTTTTAAGATCTGAAGAATTTTTGCCTCAATGTGTTTCTCATTTGGTGTTGTGTCAGGCAATTCAAGAAATCAATAACAAATATTATTTAGCTAAATCAATAGAAAATACAAAATATAAAAACAGTTTGATAGACTAATTGGAGTTAATCACTGACAAAATGGTCGGTATATATATATATATATATATATATAAAGGACTGAGAGATTGGAGGTGGACCAAAATGCTGACAGGAACCCAAGAATGACAGGGTGAGTTTATTAATGCAATAAAAGAAGTTGCAAAGGAACACTTGGAGAACATAATTTGGAGGACAGAACCTGAGGCAAAGGGAACTGGAACCATTGAGCAGAATAATGGCAGAGGAGATAAAGGCAGGTTAAAAAAAGTAGAGAATGAAGACAAAAGATCTGGAGACACAGGTGGGAGAAATCAGAGTGATTTGTAGGCACAGGTGAGTAGAATAAGCTTGAGTGATATTCTTAGGTTGCAGTGCAAAGAGAAAGCTGGGCAGCTGATGGAGAGATTGACCCTATGAGCACAATCGATTGTGGTCTCTAACTTCTGTTCCTAGTGGAACTACAACTCTCGAAAAAAGAACTACAAAAAAAAGAAATGCAACTTACACAAATGTAGTGAAGCCCTATATTATAAAACCCCAAACATGTGAAAGTGTGTACATTTGCCTGTCCCACAGAGTGCATGTGAAGAAGCAATGTATTTTTGTTGAACTCAGTTAGGTGGGTTGATCCTTTATGTTTGGTTACTTAAAGGACTGAGGGAATCTAAATAACCTTTAAGCACCAGACAGGAACGTTGGGAGGTCACTATGCAAAATAAAGTATGATAGGAAGCATTCACCTTCCTTTTCTTACTTCCATCACTGGAGGTGAAATAAACTGACAAGGCAAAAAGCAAATGACAAAAATAGAACCTGCATTTTTGCATTTTTTTTATTTGTCTGTTTTGTATAAGGCAATAGCTTTCAAATCCTGTCTATCTGCTGCAGATGGTTTTCTTTGCTTCTTTCTGCAACTTATCCACCTCAATTTTAGACACACACTGCACAAGTGGTCCTAAAATTAATTGAAAGAGTAGCCAAAAAACCCAATAGACTTTAGGCGAGTCCAGGAAACTACTAATGAAAACGACTAACGCTGCTTTATACTTGGGAAGCCAGATCATTATGACCAGCAGGACACAGGGTTTATCAAGCGTATGAGGACTGCAGGAGGATTGAGAAGATTGAAAGAAATTCTGTCTGCTTGCAAAGGAAATATGTAAACAAATAAAGTCTGTGTAAAAACTTTGCACTGTGCTATAGTTTTACACTAAGAAGTTTATTTAAAGCATGTGGAAGTTTTTCTTGCTCCCTTTTTAAAATGAAAATCCCTCTTGAACTCTCCTGAGTTTAGCCCTATGATTGATTGCTGCACTCTACGGATAGCCAGAAAAGCTGAACATTTATATGGGAAGCATCTTATGAGAACAGTAAAGTGGAACCATAAAACAATTGTGCCTCTGTTCCATTCCTCCGCCCAGGGTCCCAGTCATGCCTTATATTATTCTCCTCAGTCTTGCAATGTGCAGCTGTAATTTCTCTGGTGAATTACCACTTCTTGACCTTTCATGGCATTAAGAAAGGGCACTTTCACACATAAACTGTGTGTGGAGACTTCATTCAGTCTCTTTATCAGAAGCAAAAGAAAGCAACTGCTGAAAGAATGATTTATTAATGTAGTTTGTACATGAAATATGAGCAGTTAACTACTGTTTTTGTCACAGGTATTCTTTGGGGGCACTGTCACAAACAGCAATTAAAAATACTTAAAGATTTCTATCAATTATCAGAAAAGACATGAATACAAAGATGCTGAAGTTATGTTATAGAATTAATTTTTTTGTTCAAGTCAGCCTTTTATCATTTTGATAATCATTCCTGAGGATCAAGTAGCCGTCTGAAAAGTAACCCCAAAAAATAACGATTAGAATGAAAGAGACCACCAACCGAAGTAATTGTTTAAAAACCTTGTTAAAGCTACAGGGTGTAATTTTCAGTGTCCTCTAATGGCCAGACTGCAGCCCAATCATACAGAGGCTTCTGCAATGTCGACTTTACCTTTCCTGTCAAGTGATGACGAGGTTTGTTTACACTGTTATCTCAAGTACATTCACAGGTATAAAAATTAGGAGATGAGAAAAAATCATGAATTGACTAGTTTTAGTGAAGAAGGCAGAAAAAAACGTAACTTTTTAAAAATCAAAATGGATGCTGTTAAAATGCTGTTAAAGAAGTAACTTTTAAAAAAGTAGTTTTAATTTAGTCCTAGTCATCGTTCTCCCTCCAGCAAAGACACTGACCAGCTGCTACCCCTTCTGTCACTCATTCCGTCTGCAGGCTTCTCTGATTCTTGTTGATGGAAAAAATGTGTGTTCTTTAACAAGAATTTGAGATCCGGTGTTTCTCCATTGAAGCCGGCATTTATTATACCTTGCAGTTGAAAACAGATACAGTCATTTCTATTGTTTCTGCCTGTTCTGGTCACACAAGTTGGTCTACTTAAAAAGCACAGGGAGAGATTTTCACGGACAAAACAGTTTCTCATAAACTGAAGCATTTGTTCAAATAACCTTGAGTCTAAAGGAATCTAGCCTCAGTTAAAAGTAAGGTAATAAATTCAGCACACAAAATTAACAGAAGGGATGTGATAGTAAATAGATTTTTCTGACCACATCCTCAGCCGTCCTCCAGTGGTTAGCCTCTAGCCCCGACCTGCCTTCATCTGCTACTGCTTTGTCTCCCTGGGGGGCTTCTCCAATCACAGTAAGCTGCAGCCACTCTCCCTCTGTCTGCCTGGTGGACCTATCAGATATCCCGCCTTTCTGCTTTGATCTTCCACTATTAGCCTTTATAGCCAGCCCCAGCCCGCTGTAGCCTCTCTCGGACCTTCAGAACTCTTTTCCCAACAGCCTTCTCCAACCTACCTCGGTGCTCCTCAGCTGTCCTCCTGAGCTAGCAGGGGTTAGCTTCCTCTTCTCCTGCAGTTGTTCCATTGCTCTATAGGGGCGGGCCATAGCTGGCTGCCTCGTACTGGTTTTGGAACTGTGTCAGTCGCTATTCTAACACAGGTGCTGCGTTCAAACCAAAAGCATATTGAGCATAAAAAAGGCTTAAACCGCATTTTGACTCTGCGTCAAATGCTGGTCAATCTGCTTTGAAGCTTCAACGCTCTGGTTGCTCGGCGCACTGGTTGTTTATCTGCTCTGTTCTGTAGTTCCAGCTAGAGCTTGAGCAGCTTGGTTTTATTTACTTTATGAGTTGGAAAAATAGTTTCTGACACATTTTTAAGTAAGAAAGTCCACTTCCAAACATCTCTGCCGTCAGTTGGACCTCTCAATGCAGACCCCCATACACTTTTTATTTAAATTAGACCCTTTGATGCTGAACTCGTGCCTAGTCTGTTCCTGCCTGAGCTCAGGGAGGTCATTTGACATAACCCCTGTTTTCCAGGTGATTCATCCCCATCTTGGGCTCTCTTACCAAAACAAACATGAACCGAGTGCAGGAGAAAAATGTCCACTTAAAAAAATTTATCAAAAACTTCACAATCTGGGTGAAGGAAGACTTCAAGCCAAGGAAGAGCAGTTTGTTAAACTTCTCTCTAAGATCCTACTGCTGTCCACCTTAAAACTCATCCTCTCCTTTTCTCTGTTCAGCCGTGTGCAGACAACTCTGTGAGCCCTCCCTCCAGGGACCCATACCACTCCCTGAACTATTTCTACTGTTAAAATAAACTTCATTTATCTGATGACCTGTTCTCCTGTTGTTCTGCATGCTGGTTAAGAAACTGGAAACCAACATGACAGTAATAATAAATAGCAATTTCTAAGGCTGGTGAAGATTCTTAGGACCTCAGTCTTTCATTTCACATTTGATAAAAATTAAATTCCTTTGGATGATATTTAATTTGTATGTCTTTGATGCCTAAATACCTTTTGCTCATTTCCCCTCAACCTTCTGTTGTTTAGTAATCTCTCATCAGGAGGTTCATATTGGTCCAGCTGCAGGAAAGCAAACTCTCTCTCCAGGAATTATCATTATTATCTATAACAAAGTACCTTTTAAACATTAGTTACATATTGTTATTATAACTTCCTGGTGTAAAAAGTTTTTAAAAACAGACTGTTGTTATAATAGACTGTGGTTTAGGAGCATCCTTCTGCAGGACACCGGACTATCTGAAGAAAACAAAAAAAAATCAGACTTTGATTTTATACATTTATTCAGAGATGGCCAAATGTAAATCAAATACATACTTTGAACCACATTACAAGTTGGATCAAGAAATTGTTGATTTGGTACATGTCAACATTAATTGTATGATCATTATTAAGTTCCTTTATTATTGTATTTGAACATGATTTCTATTTTTAACACTAATTTGACTAAAGTAGGACAACAGTTCAATTTAATAATACTTTATTTTAGTAGTCAGCTGCAAATTATCAGAGTTTTAATAATGGATTCAGTGTCTTGTTGGCTTTCATTAAAAATTTCATTGAGCGCTGCTATGTGTGTATTTGAAACTAGGCTTTTTGGTTTGCTGTGATAGACTTTAAAGGGAGTCTCAGATGAAGGTCTGGACATATGATAAGTTCAATTCAGTTTATTTAAATAGCTCCAATTCATAACAAGTCATCTCAAGTCACTTCTTAATGCACCTTTTTCCTCTTTAATTACTATGCCAATATGTGACATGTGAATTTCTCCGATGTGAGATCAATAAAGCTCATCTAATCTAATCTTACAGTTCAACCAGATCATACAGTCATAAGTGTCTTTCGGTCTAAGAGTCAGAGAGCTACAAGCTTATTATTGTTGTAAAATAGCTCCAGCCCCCTTAAAAGGGGACCATTGGGCTTAAGAGGTTAACCAATGAGCGCTTGATGTTCATACTTTGATGCTGTTACCCTGCAGGCACCAAATCAAACATTTCACAGTCAATGGATCCATGCTTTGTGTCACTCATTTACATTCATTCTGCTGCTCAGCAGACACATGTTCAATTTCCTGTATGTAATTTTCTCTCGTTTAACCAACTGGTGCTTCTTTATTGTTCCGTTTCAGCTGATCTGACGTCTTTAACCTCTGACACAACCTCTGACACAACAAACTGTAATTTCTGAACCAGTGGAATGTCACACTAATCTATTCTAAACCCTTGACCCTGGTTGTCTTGCATGTTAAACTTAAGGGAAGAATGGGGGAGAGAATTTTCTGACCATTTAAAGATTAAAGTTGATCCAGCAATGTGTTTGTGTCTTTCATCCAGAGTTAGAACTATGTAACATCCAATTGATCTCTCTTTTCTTCAGGTGGCACCACATCTTAAAAAGACTATTTCTGTATTATTCATGGAAGAATTTGTTTTGGGAATTGAGGCTTCAAAATCCTTCCTCTTATGTCAAAGCATCAATCTGAGAGATGCTTACAGGGGGAGGGAAAAAACAGCGAGGTAATTTGGAGAGCATCAAAGCTGAAGGAAATGCTAGTATCATTATCCTCTGATAGCAGAGCACTGATTGACTCCTCCTCGCTGAAAGCCATTAACAGGGCTGATTCAGAGAGGAATGGGCCATGAATTTACTGATAAGCAATTACAGAGGTGTCATTCTGTCCCAATGAAGTAAGCCATGAAATTTGCTCCTCCAAGTTTTAATCAATGCTAAAAGGAAAGGAAACACAAATATAGTAAGCTGTACGAAAAAAGAATCGTAAAAGAAATGTTCATATAAGACAGATTTTTAGACTGAAACAGTCTCCAGATGTTCTTCTGTTCCAGCCATCCATTATCTGACACGCTTATCCCGAGTGGGGTGTCAAGGCGTGCTCGTGTCTATCTCCAGCTGTCTACGGGTGAGAGGCAGGGTCCACCCTGGACAGGTCACAAGTCCATCACAGAGACAAACAACTATTCATGCACAAACTCACACCTAAGGACAATTTACAGAGGCCAATTAACCTAACAGTCATGTTTTTGGACTGTGGGACGAAGCCGGAGTACCTGGAGAGAACCCACACATGCTCAGGGAGAAAATGGTAACTCCATGCAGAAAGACCCCGGGCCGGGAATCAAACCCAGAACCTTCTTACTGCAAAGCAGCAGTGCTACCCCCTGCGCCACTTCGGTTCCAAATCCTAAAAATGCAGTAACAGTGCCATGGATGTTACTTTACACAATTTCATCTTACATCCAAAATATTTCTGGTTCTCAGGGCATAATTTTGAAACTGAGAGAAAAGGGACAATGGGTTCTAATTACACCACTTCATGAACTTCAGGCAGCTGGTTGGTTTCCTGTGTTACTCTACTGGATGAAGTAATTGAACCAGGTGTGCCTGAAGTCAATGGCAATGATGACAATGGCCAGTCACAGCTGGATTAATTAGTTCATCCAGTAGAGAAGCAGGAAACAAATAGGCTGCCTTTAGTTCAGGAAGTAATGATATTGTGCATAGAGCCCATTACTGTAGTTTAAAGATCTTTTTAAATAAAGATCTGAATGGAGTATCATGGAAATATTTCAAGCTCCATTCCTTTGATAGTTGTGATGTAAGTCAAGTCAAACCAATTAGCTTTAGAAGTGACAATAGTATATTTTTTATTGTTTCTATATTAGTATAAATCCATCTGAACAATCCATGAAGACAAAGGAAACCATCAGACACAGGATGAAGCTCTAAGGATGTTTAAATTCCATGCTAAGGAGAACTGAATCAATAATCTGGACATAGAGTGAGAATGGCAGAACTACGTATCTATCAAGACATTGCCTTTCACCTAACATGGCTCACTGGGTCAAGGGGTTGATAAAAGGGAGAGGGGAGCAGGACTGAGTTGATAGGAATATGAATTTAGCTAAATTTAAGGACAGGACAATGACACTAATCACAAAGCCAGAGCAGAGATCACAGGTAAGAATAGTCCAGTCAATGTTAAGTTTTAATCCAGTTTAAAGACTGTGTTGAAAGACTCGCTGTACTCTTCATGATGCTTTAGCTATATAAAAAAATGCTAAATAAAAATGATGCTAACCAGATGCTCAGCTATAATTGGACTAAACGTTTTTTTCTATGACACAGCAGAAGGTTACTGAGAAGCTCCAAAGACTATAAACTGTGCATCTACATCAGAGGTGACTAAAGCAAATATTTAAATGACTTTTAATCAAGGTATTTTGCGCACATCAGATAAGAAAAGAAAAGTTTGAATGAAAAACTTTTTATTAAAAGAAATCTCTTCTATAAGGAAACCTTTCATTGGCCACTGGCTTCTAGCCAACTTTGCTAGGTTGGCATTGATTTAACCCATGGCTAAAAGAGGAATAAAACATATCAAATACTTTACACTACTACCTGTTACCCTCAAAAAGTCCTGAGTTTAAACTATATCAGGCAACTGAAACCTCACAAGAAGGTTCTTCAAATGACGACGTCCTGAAAACTGTACTAGAACTATCTGGTCGCTTGCTTTAGAGCAAAAATATATCTATGAACACAGCAGACATCCCTACTGTCTGATCAGCTGAGCAGAGTGGAAATGGTTCTGCAAAAGGCTGATGCAAAAAAAGTATTGGTGCAGGTGATAAAAATCCAGCAAAGGAGTAATTGAGCCTGAAAAATACAGCAGATGCTGGAACCTAAGGCTGTATGGCAAAAACGGAGAAAACATCAGAGCAGAGATAACAAAGCTATTTGCTGGACATGCACCTAAGGATAAAGAACTGATGGGCCTTATCAAAACTGTTCATGGGGTTGGTGTACCTGTCATCATCTGATTTACCATGCAATCCTTCAGAAACAAGATCTAGAAGATCTCCTGGGCCAACAAAATTCTCAAAGATCAGCAGCGGTTAAAAGTAGATCTGACACAGGCTGACCAAATGGAAAATAATCGGCTATGGCTACTTCTGGGGGCTGAAAGGAAAGAAGGAAATGAGCTGGTTTGAAGCAAAAACAGATAAATCGTTAGGATATTAACATTGAGGGTTATAAATGGTTCAAGGTGATGCTGTTTCAGCCAGCTGGTTTTCCATTGATGGAAAACTTTGAATTAATTTGACTGGATGATCTATTTGAATTGCCTCTGTAAAGCAGGCATCCCCAAACTCGGTCCTCGAGGGCTGCTGTCCTGCAGGTTTTAAGGGTTTGCCTGCTTTAGCACAGCTGATTATCATGAATGCAGTAGAGCAGAAGCCTGTTAATCAGCTCTCAATTAAAATCAGCTGTGCTGAAGCAAGGAAATCTCTAAAACCTGCAGGACAGCGGGCCTCGAGGACCGAGTTTGGGGATGCCTGCTGTAAAGTGACCTGAGATGACGTGCTGTGAATCGGTGGTATATAAATAAACTGAGTTGCTCTTTTATTTTTAAAGCACTAAATGTATATTATCTTAATGTCAAAGGGTGTAAGAGAAAACAGAAGAAAAGCAGCATTGTTATTAGTAGAAGTTCTTTAAAGACATTTTTTGCCTAATAGAAATTTATTTTTGCAAAGGCGATTAAAGGTTTAGGAAATCCCAACCTGTGTCTCAATGTTTCTATTCCAAACCATTCTGCTGCTGTAGCAATAATGCTAAATTAGTTTGATGGTGATATTTTGGAATCTGTATAATCAAATAAGTGGTGTTGGATTGTGCTTGCTGTGAAACAAGAATATTTATATTTGATCATCGTTTATGATAATATTTGTAGAATTTCTCTCTAAACTTTGATTCTTTGATGCTGAAATGCAGGGACTCTGTAATCATAATAGGTGGAGACTTTAAAAATGTGCTGAATTTTTTATTTAAAAGTACATTCTCACACAAATGGGTGGAGATATATGAGCCCAAATGTTTCACATTAAACATGGATTAATTGGAGCAGGAGCTTCCAGTCTTGATTAGACCTGCGGTTAATGTTACCAAAGACATTACAATATTTAATGGATGGTGCTCATTCTCATGTTCCATCAACAGATCATAAACTAATGGGGATTTAAGGAGCAACCAAGACTTAGAGGTTATTGGAAACTTAATAACAGAGTTTTGGAAGATTACAAATAAAAAAAAAATGTTTCTCTACTGACATTGTTAACAAAAAGGAAAGTAATTAATAACAAAAGTAGAACAATCGGCTAAGATAATAATAAGTTAATAATGCTGATTACGTTACCTCATTTTATACTTATATATATTCCCCAAACATTAGTTAAACAATGATTGACTTTTAGTGGGATCAAATCAAAACTTATGCAGCAATAGTTTTAAAAATTGTTTAAATTTTACCTGTGATATGAACTTACTGAGGTGGTGCATTCACTGAGCTTAGTAGAGTCACCTGATAGAGACGGACTTATTATTGAATTATACTTTTTAGGAACTGATTAGAGATCATCTCCTGTTAATGTTTAAGGAATTTATTAAAAAGTAGGAAATGAAAACATTTATAATTAAATACCTGAAGCAGACAAAGACGCTTTAAATTTGAAAATCTTATTTCTAAGTATTGATTCTAAAATGATGGCTCTTGTTTATGCCAAATTATTGTAGAAAGATTTAAGAGTTCACGAGTGATTGATAATTGCTTTTGAATCATATTACAGTTCAATTATTTTATATCTCTGTATGTCTGCATGGTTTCCTGTTTTGAGACGTGTGCAACGGTTGGCCTATTTCTCGGTTTCTATTTTTGATTAACAAAGAACTTTTACTTCTAAATATGTTGCAAAACCCAAATATCCATGGTTTAACTATTGACATAAATGACAAACTTTCCCTACTTTGAAAACAACTCAGGAATTTTCAGATGGCCCAGGTCTTAGAATAAATTTAGTCAAAAATGAAATCTTTAAAATGAATTGTATATACAGAGGTATAGATATGTTTGATCACTTTTTGATGAAAAGAGAATATGTATAACTATGCAGTACTTTCCAGTAAAGTATAAAGACTTTTGTCAATATTGTAAAGTCATTTCCCCTTTGTATGGTTGAGTTTATGAAAACACATCTTTAGTATATTAGTATCAGTTTGTCGAAGCCCTTTTTAGAGAATTGGGGAATTGTCATAATGCGTAATAAATGCACAAATCAGCAAATAAGAAAGCTAGAAGCCACCTCAAATTCTATATTATTGAAATTACATTTTTGGGGGAATTCACGGTTTATCAATACACATCAGAAAGAGGCATGGATGATTCATTTAAGTATTGCAAACAGAGTAAGAGAGCTCAGAGTGAAGATTTTGCCCAATATTTATCATTGTACAAAAAAATTTTCTGTATTTAAAGACTTGGATGTAAACCGCACTTTTTGTCCAGCGGAGCCAGAGAGTGTAATAATTTAATTAATTTATTTTTTTGACTGTCTTCCTTCTTCTGTATTTCCAGCAACATGGAGGAATTCCTCAAGGTCAACTATAAACTAACTTTTAAATTTAGACCCACAATGTATGAACTAAGCCATAAGTTTGAGTCTAAAGATCAAACCTATGGCTCTATGATAAAAGTATTGCTCCTGTTAGGCAGATTTCTCATACATAAGGCAACATTTTCTGGGTCCCTCCAAAACTTTGAGATGCTGTTATTGGTCTTTTAACCAAACAGTCAAATAACAGCATATCATAAAAAGGCTGCCTTATTTCTGTAGATTTTGTATTTGTTTTTAACAGATGTGAAGTCTTTGAAAAATCTCTCTCTCTCTCTCTCTCTCTCTCTCTCTATATATATATATATATATATATATATATATATATATATATATATATATATATATATATATATATATATATATGCACACTATATTTGCAAATTGTAAAAATACAACAAAATATTCAAGAAGACACCCTCTTAATTTAAATACTCAATTTCTTATAGTTTCTCTTCTGGAAACGTGTAATTACGTAGGTGGTAATTCTAATATAAAACTATTTGAATATTTATCTACTTGATCTGATTGGTTATAATGCAGGTTTATATGTGGTCCATGAAACCATCCTGCTAGGTCTACTTTATTAAAACTGCATGAAGTTTTAGTGAATAACCTGAAATTGTTGGAATAACACTTTAAAAATAAAGTAACAATCTAATAAGCAAAGCAAAGTAAATATTTACAGTAATATCGAGCCAGGAAATAATGTAATGTTTTAAGAATTTCTTTTTCCAATCAATGGAAAATATATGTAACAAAGAAATGCAATTAAATAAATCTCACATTACAGAATTCTTTTTTGATATCGTGCCGAGCAGAATGAAAAAGGTTTTTAACAATTCAAATAATTGTAGGGATTACATCAAATTTATCTAAAGGTCTGAATATAACAATCTCCTACCCTGAATGTTGTGGTCCAGAAGAAATGTGGCAGCCACAATCCTAAAACCTTTATCTGCAAAGCAATGATTGCATATTTCTTTCACAGTACCCCCTGCTAACATGAGAGGAAAATTCAGATCTACCTTTTTATTAGTTAAAAGTCCTCTACTTTAACCAAGGGATTTTTTTTGTGCCTTTAACAGCCTCACCCATGCTACTGAAATGATGTTAGCTGGTAATATTGCACATAAATGCAGTTAAAATTGTTTTTGTAAGTAAACTTTTAAATGTAATAAAGGTCTTTTATGTTTATTGATCTACATCCACAGTAATCACTTTCAATGAGAATCATAATTCAGGTGAACCAACATCTCATCAACTGTAGTTAAATATTTGTGTAACAGTAAAGTGCCCCACCGTTATACGCACAGGGTTGATGTAAGCGGAATAAAAGCTGTAGGGAAGGATGGAAGCAGATGATCCAGATAACACAACTGAAAGGATGCATCTTTGTTTACCTACATATTTATTTTCTCTATACTGTATTTCTTAATGGTTCACCACTACCAAAAAGGGCCAGTCAACTAAATTTGTTTAGACAGGAATAAGCCAGAGAGCTTCAGTATGCCCAGGTAAAGGGGCGTGCACAGATAGACACTAGGGGGTGCTAGAGCACCTGCCCTTTTCCCCTCTGGACAGAAATTTGTAATTTTTCTCTACAAGACATCTAGCACTACTTCAATAGAGCCTTGCCCTGATGAAGAGCCAGCAAACAGTCCAGGCAGCTAAACAAGTGTATTTACCTCCTTCACCAACCAAAGCTAAAAAGACAAACAGATGTATTTTTTATGACAACTACAGCATACAAGTTACCCTTTGTCCATTAAACATTTCATTTAAAAGCAAACATAAGGTCAAACATAAGGCCAAATGATCACAATTCGTAAAAATAACTTCAATAAAGTTCTATTCAGTTAACATGGGGCATGTAGATTAAGTAGCATTTTGAATTCCTCTGTTTATTGACACACATTGGATTGCAAAAAAAATGACAAAATATGTAGAATATTATGAAAAATAACTGCATTCACCCCTAAGCTGAGAAGAAAATATGATGATCTGACATTGGAATGAGATTTTTTTTGGTTTTTACCTTAAACTAGGATTATTACTTATTCTGCATTTGAAATAAGATAGAGTTGTTGTTTTTTTTCATAATTTTTCAAATCTTAGTTCTTCTGCATATTGGTATATATACACACTCAAATCATGAGAAAATAGACTTAAAGGATAGTCTGGAATCCCGGGTTTTGCATTAATTCAATTCAATTCAGTTTATTTATATAGCGCCAAATTCACAACACATGTCATCTCAAGGAACTTTACAGTTCAACCAGATCATACAGTCAAATTGATACAAAGTTGTCTATCTAAGGAAAACCAGTTGATTGCATCGACTCATTGACTCTTCAGCAATCCCTCACACTAAGCATGCTTGTAGTGACAGTGGAGAGGAAAAACTCCCTTTGAACAGGAAGAAACCTTCAGCAGAACCAGGCTCAGTGTGAGCGGCCATCTGCCGAGGCCGACTGGGGTTCAAGGAGACAGAAGCAGAGATACAAAAAGCAGCTGTAAAAGGCGGCCCCGTCCAGGAAACACACAGCCAGGCAGACGAGCTCCAAGGCAGCTCCCATGCCAGAGGATGAAGAGAGCACATCCACCCAGCCACGGCCAGAGAAACAGGACCACACTGGAAAACAGGCCGATCTCCAACATCTATAAACAAGGGTGTTGATAGAAGCAGCACAGCTGATATTTCTTTCCAGGATGACGTCACAGCCAAACAGGAACAGACGAGGCAAAGCTACTCTGAGGAAAAGCAGAGAGAGCAGAAGGTTAGAGATTGAACAAACAGATTCTGCAGAATAGGAGAACAGAGAGAGAATGAAGCAGAATGATGAAATGGGGTCCCTATGTCCTCCAGCAGTCTAAGCCTATAGCAGCAGAACTATAGAGATAGCTCAGGATAACCTGAGCCACTCTAACTAGAAGCTTTATCAAAAAGGAAAGTTTTAAGCCTAGCCTTAAAAGTAGACAGGGTGTCTGCCTCACGGACTAAACTGGTTGTTGGTTCCACAGGAGAGGAGCCTGATAACTAAAAGATCTGCCTCCCATTCTATTTTTAGAAATTCTAGGAACCACTAGTAAACCTGCAGATTGAGAGCGAAGTGCTCTGTTAGGAACATCAGGAACAATCAGATCTCTGATATAAGATGGAGCTTGGCCATTTAAGGCTTTATATGTGAGAAGGAGGATTTTAAATTCTATTCTGGATTTAACAGGAAGCCAATGAAGAGAAGCCAGGATAGGAGAGATATGATCTCTCTTTTTCATTTTCATCAGAACTCTGGCTGCAGCATTTTGGATCAGCTGAAGGCTTTTAACTACAGTTTGTGGACTTCCTGATAGTAAAGAATTACAATAGGCCAGCCTTGAAGTAACAAATGCATGGACTAGTTTCTCAGCATCACCCCTGGACAGGAGATTGCTCATTTTTGCAATGTTCCTCAGATGAAAGAAGGAAATTCTAGAAACCTCTTTGATCTGGGATTTAAATGACAGGTCCTGATCAAAAATAACACCAAGATTTTTTACTTTATTATCTGCAATCAGTTTAATCCCATCCAAATGAAGTGACTGGCTAATCAGCTTCTTTTTCAGAGACTCTGGTCCAAAGACTATAACTTCTGTTTTTTCTGCTTTCAGAAGCAGAAAGTTAAGAGTCATCCAGGTTTTTATGTCTTCAGACATGCCTGTAATCTATGTAATGGGTTAGCTTCATCTGGATTATAGACAGATATAGCTGGGTATCATCAGCATAACAGTGGAAATTAATCCCATGCTGTCTAATAACTCTACCAATTGGGAGCATGTATAAAGTAAAGAGAATTGGTCCTAGCACGGATCCCTGTGGTACTCCACAGGTAACCTTTGAGCATGAGGAAGATCTGTCATTAACATGAACAAACTGAATTTGATCAGATAGATAAGATTTAAACCAGTCTAGTGCTGTTCCTTTAATTCCAACAAAATATTCAAGTCTTTCTAAAAGAATATTATGGTCAACTGTATCAAATGCAGCACTGAGATCCAACAGGACGAGCACAGATACAAGTCCATTATCTGAGGCCATGAGAATATCATTAGTGACTTTCACCAGAGCTGTTTCAGTGCTATGATGAGCTCTAAAGCCAGACTGAAACTCTTCAAAAAGTTCATTATGGTGTAAGTGATCGCAAACTTGTTTGGCAACTACTTTCTCAAGAATTTTAGATCAGAAAGGAAGATTGGACTTCTCTACTATTATGTACCTTGGAAAACTGCATGAGGTACTTTAAACAAATGACATATTTATGGAAGGCATTTATGAGTGCAAGTAATTGTTGATCATATAAAGTCAACCCAGAAATGGAGACATTGTCATTTTATTACGTCTCCAGAAGAAGAAAGACTTGAAGAAATAGGATCATCACACATTTAAAGCTACAGTGTGTAATTTTCAGCGACATCTAACGTCCAGACTGCAGACCGCAGCAACATGAACATCTCCCCCCCACCGCTTCTCTCCCCCAAAAGTACGGCGAGCGTTACGGGACAAAATGTCTTCCAAGACGTCCGCATCACCTACCTTCTCAAGTGATGAGGTTTGTTTACATAGATAATTTTACAGATAGTATTTCATTAGTCTGTGTAGAGTATAGATTTCATGTAGACTTAAGATAATAAATATACCCGTTATTTTTTCTACATCGTTTTTACGTTTTGGTGAGCTGCTTTGCATGGTGATATAAACAGATGAAGTAATTGGAGTCATTACTTATATATATATTCCCCGTTTACAGAGTCCAAGTCTTGTTTGTGGCACGGGGGTTACAAGGCGAGGAAGAGGGAGAGGAAGAGGGCGAGGAAGAGGGCAGAGAGGCCGGGGTGGGCGTGCAGCCAGGGCCAGGCGAGGGAGAGGTGCCAGCGGGGTGACTAGAGCAGAGCAAGAAAGGCTTGAAGATCTCCAAAGGAACCGGAGAGAAGTAACCGAGGTATATATCCAGGAAATTATTTTACAGAAAATTACTGAATCATTACCTGTGAAACGTCAGGGACGTTGCTGAATAAGTATACTGGAGAGTAACAGCATCATCACGCTGTTATTGTATATGTTATTGTAATGGGCGATCTCGCAATCGCTAGTTTGTTGGCTCTGCGCTGCCGTAGCGCAAAGATGTCTGCCTCCATGGCTGCGAGACCCGCTCCTATGTAATTATAAATAACGAATTCTAAGGCAACGCAAATATTAAGGTTAAGAGGCTGAGCTCGTAGATGATGATAAATAACATAGTTATGTATAATATATTACATTTCTGACATATCTCTGTAATTATTACACACTGTAGCTTTAAAGACTTATGATAGTAGTTACTTATAAACTAGAAGCAATTGTGTTTTACAGCGTAACCTGATAACTCAGAGCTGTAAGTTCATGTCAATCATGTTACTTTCTATCTTTTTTGTGCTCTAGCTTTAAATTGTATTTTTTTTTACATACAAAAAAAAAAACTTCATGTACTCTTTTGTTTTTCAGATGTGTCTATATATTAGTGGATTTTAAATAGTTATTTATTTAATTGACACCAATGAGGCATTTCTACCTATGTTTAGTGATCTTCTGGTAGAAGATCACTAAACATCAGCATCAGACGGTGTTTGCTGTTGGCGGCTCCATACGATGTATTAAATTGGCCTTTTCCAACCTGAGCATCTCCCCCCAAAAATGTCTCTGCATGCCACTGCCCGGGGAGAACATGCAAGCTCTAGTAGTAGTCCCAATCGTCATTGTTTACAGAACCTTATAAATCTTTTGGACATCTTTTCAGAGCAATTTGGGCTTAAACCTGACTATAATAAATGTAAAACATTAGGGACTGGAAGTTGAAAGAAAACATCCTTTCAAATGAAATGTAAAGTGCCTGTTGTGTGGACAGATGGACCAGTTAACATATTTGGCTTGGTGATCCCAGAGAATCTGGAAGACCTAAGTTCAGTTAATTATGATAATCGACAAAGAGAGCTGGATAAAATTCTGTAATTATGGAAAGGGAAATATTTAACCTTGTATGGTAAAATATCTATTGTTAATTCTTAAATTACTTTTCAATTTGCTCACTTATTTCTGTCTTTACCATATCCATCACATTTGTTCTTTAAGTTTCATGAACAGAAAACCTTAGATTTTATCTGGGATGGCAAGCCAGAAAAGACAAAAAGAAAAGTTTTGTACAATGACTATAAACATAGGGGTTTGAAACTCCTCAATCTAGAAGATATGTGTTTGTCTTTAAAAGCATCAATTGTTCCAAACATGCACACAAACACTGTTTGAAAGAAGAGTTATCTTTGTTAATGACATTACTAATGAGAACAGTAAAATTATGGAGCATGAGGATTTTAGAAATATATATGGTGATGCTTGTTCGACCTTTTCTTTTAACCAACTCAAAAAATAGGAAAAAAAATAATTACCAATGGAACTACTAAACTATATGTTTGTAAGCCTCCAATAAGAAAATCTAATTGGCAAAAGGGAATTAAAATAAATAGAAAAATATATAAATTTATTTAATAAAAAAAATCACTGAAGGTTGCCCCATATAACACATATGGAAAATGGAAGGACGACTTTGTCTGCCTGCTGCCATGGGATAAAATGTTCAAATGAATCTATAAAACTACTGTTGATGTGCAAAATCGTTATTTTCAAAAATAAAATCCTACACAATTTCTTACTCACTGGAAAAATGTTAAAGCTATGGAATATGACAGGCAGATGATTTAATCCACCCTGCATTTGTTTTGGTATTGTCATATTGTGTCTCTATTTTGGGTGGAAGTTCAAAAAATGTGTTTAAGGATTGGTCTGTCTAAGAATTTTGATGTGGTTCCTGTTTTACTCGGAGAGTTTATAAACAGTCACGACTTAGTTAATTTAATCATTGTACTCCGTAAAAGGTTTATCTTTAAAGCCAAAAATAGATTTTCACTTAACATTAATTTCTTTAAAACATTTATTTAGCATTATTTACCTTTAGAAAGTTATATGGTTAAAACTGATGATGAAGCCAGAAAATATAAAAACCTCTGAGAAGTTCTCAAATGGAGGAATGAATGGGTGAATATATGTGAATGAGTGTGAGGGGGTGAGGGGGAGGGGAGGGAGGCTTTGGGGTTGGTATATTATCTCTGTAAATGTATCCTGCGTTGTCATTTATGTTGATTTAATAAAAAAAAGAAAAAAAACTCTAGTATTAAACTACATCGAAAAAGCAACAATCATAACATTATTATGAGTTTCTTTTCTTCAATTATAAACAATATACTCTGGGCGGGTGTATAAACAGCAACAACATTAAAAGGCAAATACTTTGTCTGGAATAAAATAAATTGTCCTTCATGGAATACTAAAGTATTTATTGACCACATTTTTGTGTCAAACCCCATTTTTATCATTGTATTAAAATATGACGATACGTCGTTTTTGGACTCTCCTGACATATTCTTGTCTTGAACACGTTTAGTATTTTATTTTGAAAGTCTTATTCGGATGTGACATCCAAACCAAAATGAACAGAGCTTTTAGAGCTCTGCCGTTGCTCAGTCAGTTGGAAGAAACTTGGTGGAAACGGAGCTCCGTCTGGACCCGGCGGCTTCTTCAGCTCCTCTTCCCTGACAAAGAGAGCGAGATGCGGCGGAAAGAGAAGAGGCTGCTGCAGGTCACCGGGCTGCTGATCGCCGCGGCTCTTTTCTTTCCAAACGTCGGCTTGTGGTCTTTGTGCCGGGACAGACTGCTGGACAGCGGCTCGGCGGGCTCCGCAGACGGACCGAGTCGGATCTCAGAGCTGCTTCCGGTAGGCAGTGATTTTCTGTTCAAATAATCAGGATGACAGTCAGACCTGCAGCATCTCCATGTGTGCGACCATCAGCAAACAGAAATCAGACCTGAAATCGTTATTTCATCAGATTTTCACTTGGAAATTCCGCTAAAGAAATGGCGTGGGAAAGTTCTCAGCGCAGCTTCAGCACCGAGGACAGCGCAACGACTAAACCGAGCTTCAGGGAGGATTTGATTATAAATGTTAATGCTTCAGATTAATCTGTTTACCAATTTCCTTACATTTCAAAACAGACTGCTTGTATAAGAGTTAAAACAAAAGGATAGTGACGTTAAAAAATAAGGAATTACAGAAAATAGATAGCAATAAACTATACAAATAATATTGATCAAATGAGCAAGCAATGTAAAACGACATGTATAGAAAGATTCAAAACCATATAGATAAGTCTAGTTTAAAAAAAATTAAACTCTAAGAATGACCTTTCATGACATTCTTAAACATTGACAAAATTTAAATAAAACCATTAAATACATAAAAAATATAAAGTGCAATGAAACTAAACAAAATATATAGATTATAAAATTAAAGATGACCTAGACCTAGAGTCAAGTAAAATCTTTTTTTTTTAAATAACACAGCCACTATATTTCCACTATCAGTCTAAAGAGATATATTTGCTTTTGAAATCATCCAAACTCTCCAACAGTGAAGGTTGTAAAAAATAATAATGCTTCTTTTCTCAGAGGAGCTGAGGGTGGAGCACTAGTTAAGTAAAAGCAAATCTATTAAAAAGGGTAGACTAAAACTATTAATATTTCAACATTCAATAAATTTATTTTTAAATGATTCTAAAACAACAAGTTTGCCAGTGGATGTAGGAATATATTGTCAATAAATGTCAGTAGGTCCAGGAGCATGAATAACATTATAGACTTTACTCAGAAATCAGATGGATTCTCTTCTTGGGCAAAACTCACTGTTAGAAATGCACTGAAGTACTAAAAAAAACACACAAAAAAAACACTCATAGATTACAGCAATTACATCAATTCAGTTTCCATCACTGTACATACACATACACAATAAACACATATACAGGCATTTATTTGATTGAAAATGACTAAACAGGAGCAAATTATTCTTGAGGATTTCAGTCAATATTTTGAGTAAAATGTAATATTCCAAACACGTCTTAATCGCTTTCTTTTCTTTCATTTTATTTAAAGTTAGAGACAAAGACTGATTACGGTGCTTGTGGTTGTGGTAGAGATAAAGCAGAAAAATTGCTGTCACTCTGCTTGGATTATGTTAGGGAAATTTGTTTTCTATCAGGGAAAACAAGACTTCCCATATCTGGTTTCAGTTTATCCGATTTTGGTTTATTTTCACCATAGCAAGAAAATCACAAAGCGAATTAGAAGACAAATGAAAGGACAATAAGTGTATACATGTTAACGCACTCCTCCTGGACTCCCATTGCTTCACTGAAATAGATAAAAATCAATACCCTAATCCCATTTGGGTTTTCCCACATAGATCTTGTTAAAGACATTCGGAGCTGGCATTCTCTTCCTCCCTTGTTGCCTCTGTAACTGATTTGAATAAAACACAAACAGGATGAGCTCATTTGCACGCTCACTGATGTGTTTGATAAAGCAGAATTAGAATAAGAGTCTCAGATGAATTTACACACAAAAATGCTTGAAGGGGTCAGAACAGCTAACTACAGTTTGACACAGAAATATTTGATTTGGGTGAAATACAGCTGCACATCTCAAAAAACTGCCTCATGAGTATTCTTCCTATACCTTATTGCATCGCTTCTATGCAAGTCACAATTATAGACTTCCATCCATCATGAAAATTCTATTAAAGTTTAACTCTACTCTTTTTTTGTCTTGTTTTTTCCAAGGTGGAATCATAATACAAGAAAGCAAATAAAAAAGACTGTTTAAAGCAGAAGAAATGATTAAACATGTTTATTCTCTAATTAAAAATAAGCACATACTCAACCCATAATTTTGATTCAGTTGCAAGGAAGTTTTTTTGTCTCAGAAGTAAAGATATATGTATGTAGGACTCAAGATAAAACTCATGTTGCCCCAAATTGTGAATTACAGCTATAGCTAAAACTAGCACATGATCTGGATCATTAACACATTTTAATGAATTGTTCCCCAGCATGAGGCAAACCTCTGGCAAAGAAAATCTCCATAAAATCCATTCATAAGATCTCAATTGATCCCACTAACAAACATTAATCACTTTGCTTGTGTTTTTTACTTCAGTAAAAAAAACCTCTAGATTTTTTTAGTGTTATGGTCTGTAGTCACTGCTGCCACCATCTGGTTTAGTGGGAACTGCTTGTTCAGTCAAATATCCTGATCTCACAAAGTTAGACGATCCTTTTACAAATTCCTGAATCCAGATTATGATCTGGATTATCACCAAAATGTAATGGATTTTTTCTTAGCATGAGGGACACCTCCGATAAAAATGAAATTTGAATCTGTCCATCAACCCCTCAAGTTATCCAGTACACAGAAAGACAAACACACAAACTCTCTAAAAACATAACCTCCTTGGCGGAGGTAACTATTAAGTATGGCACATCACATAGTGCTGTGGACATGTCTGATAATTAAAGAAATGTTTTGGTCTTGTTATGTTTATTGAGAATAGCCACCAACTCTTTCAGTCCAGTGGTTATAGGTGGCATTAATACGCTTAAAGATGGTTTGCCCCACATAGACGGGAACAGGATGAATGCCGGGTAGTCCTACCATAATGGAATCAGGACGAGAGAGGATTTAAGGCTGTGAAAAACTTTAGAGCCAAACAAGTATAGGTGTGTAATTAGAACAAATAACAACAGAAATAAAATCACATTTTTGTTAAGAAAAAAAATGTCCTGCCTTTGGTTCTGCTAAGAAATGGTGAAATGTTTCCAGCTTTAATTTAGATCAACAGCAATGGACAGAATTCAGACTGTTTCAGGCTGGTTTTGGAATCAGTGTTGATCGACGTTAATCTGAATCACGTTTAGTTCAAATATGGTTTATTAATAAGTCATGGAGAGGAAACTTACTGCAGGTCCAGGTCCCCTTTATTTTTACAATCCATGCCAGAAGTGCACTGATCTTTTTCATTAGATAAAGTTTTCATTCACATTCGACCCTGAGGCTTTATTAAATAAAAGACTGACTGCTGTTTGCAGAGATGTTTGAACATTGTTCTTTGTTTACTTGATCCTCTATATTTTAGCTAACAAAATTCTCTCAAACACAGAAAAAACTGTTCAGATAAAAAGTTTTGGAGGAAATGGGAAACCAGCATCAGTGGATTCAACATCTAAACCTAACCCCTCTGAAGACTAACCCTAATCCTGACTTTGGTGGATGACAAACGTAACCCTAAAGTTACTCGATTTAATATCACTCCTTAGCTTAATTCCCATTGAATAACTTCTGGTGTGTGCTTCCATTATAGATGAAAAAACTTCCGTATTTGTCAAATTGTGGGATAGTTTCCAGTCAGTTAGCATAACTGACATCTGGATTAGTCTATTTTTTTTGGCAGTTTTTACCTGTTCTTTTCTTCCTTGATTTTTATCTCTGTTCTACTTAATTAGTTTTTTTTATGTCATTTTCATCCCTTTTTGTTTTGTGGATTGAATGATCAACAAAGTTAGCATTCTGTGTGCTAGGGTGGCGCTCATTGAGGAATTCATGCATGGCCAATTGGAACCAGACAGTCATAAACCGGAAAGACCAGACAGCAAAAATAAGGAAAAGCTGATACTGTGTATGTGTCTGAATTCACCAAACTGTATGATTGAAATTTACGATTTGAGTCGCTGTTTAAATAGAGATGTTTCACATGCTGGAACTCCTCAACCTGCTCTCTGGATCCAGGGATTTCTGCATGAAGAGCTTTTTCTTCCTTTCTACACTTTGATGCGAACAACTGACAAAATGACTAGACCTCCCAACCCAGCCAGCGCAGAGCTGACCAGCAACAGCTGAGCTGACCAGCTCTATCGGAGCTGACCAGCTACTGCAGAGCTGACCAGCGAGCGCAGAGCTGACCAGGCAGGATGGAGCTGACCAGCTACAGCTGAGCTGACCAGCGAACGCAGAGCTGACCAGGCAGGATAGAGCTGACCAGTGAGCTCTTTATTAAACATTGACCTCTTTCAGCTCTTTGATGTTACCACTGTCCACTAGAGGACAGCGCCCTTCATTCTCAGACAGCCTCACTGCTCTCTGCTAGTGAAGTGATGCCAGTGTGGAGGCATGCTAGAGCAGAGGCATGAATCAGTGGAGAGTTGTTTGTGTGATTATTGACACTGCTTAATGGCGAAAATGATGCACAAGGAACTTTATGTGGTTCTGTTTGTGGATATAGATATAAACAATCTTTAAGTTATCAGCTAAATTGTGTTTATTTCGGCATGCTGATAAATCGCAGAGCTGCGTCGCTTCTTTCCTATCCTTTTAAGGTGAGGATGTGATGATAGAAAACCATAAGGCGCTACTCAAAACCTTTGCAACATGATTCAATTCAGTTTATTTATATAAAAGCAATTCAAAATATATGTCATATTACAGAGACTATTCAATTTATTCTACCAGATCATTCAGTCAGATTGATTCAAAGTTTTCTAAGGAAAACCATCTGATTGCATCGAATCATGAACTCATTGGCTGTCCAGCAGTCCTTAACACCAAGCATGCATGATGCACGATAGAAAAAGACATGCTAACAATCAATAGCTGGTTGATCTGCTTGGTGAAAGATTCTGCCCATTAGGCTGAATTTAACTGTAACTCCCCAGACTTAACAGACTTAACAAAACATTTAAACAAAAAAGAACTTATTCCTGCAGAACTTTTCAGACAAGTCAGCTTGTCACATGGGACCCCATCAGTCTTTATTTTCTCCATACCTAATAAATGTCATGATGGGATTCAAATTTCTAACCCACATGCAGAACACAACGGAGGCAGATGAAAAGTTTGACTGTTTATTGAAATAAACACAAAGTTATATGAGAGATGCAGAGAAACAGATCTGGGACTGGTCACACAGGGTTCTCTGTAGAGAGGGACAGTTAGGTTAGCCAGGATGCGGAAGATCTTCGCCAGAGGAATTGTGCAGGTTTGTACCTGTGACGTGATTCTGGTTTAGTGGCTGAGGGAGGGAACCAGGTGGGTCCAGAGGCTTGAAGTTGGCAGAGGGCTAAGCAACGGCAGGGCTCGACTTCAGACTTATCAGTGTTAAGATCCAGAGTTTTCTTCCGATCCTCTTCTTGAGGGCGGGCAGGCAGGTTCAGACAGTTAGATTCTTCAGATGAGCTCCTGAGAGCCGGCAGGCAGATTTCAGCAGAGGAAACTCTTCCAGAGTTCCAGGGTTCAGTCAGGTTTCTTCCTAGGAGGCAGAGAGGACAAAAACTGATTAGGTTCAAGGTCAGGTTTCAGGGGAGTCAGAGAATCAGACAGGCTGGTTGGCTCAGGCTTCGCTAACCATAACTGGCTTAACACTCTGGCGCTGGAGTGCAGTCCTGCCGCTGTTTATATGCTGGTCTCCTGATGACTGATGGGTCGCAGGTGTGGTCGTCAGCTCAGCTCCAGGAGACCTAGAGGCGCCCTCTGCTGGAGGAAGGTGGACAGACCTCCAGATCCCAACAATAAAGGTGTAACAATTAAATAATTACTTTAGCCTCCATATACCTTTTGAACAGGTCAAATATAACAGCCTTGGGAGTGCTTCTGTTATGCTGTGGTTAGCATGCACCACCCATGTACAGAGGCTTTAGTCCTTGACACGGCCGACCCAGGTTCCAAGCTGACCTGTGGTCCTTTGCCACATGTGTCTCCCCCTCTCCATACCCATTTCCTGTCAGCCTACTGTTGAAAAAACAAGCCACTAGTGCCGTGAAAAGTCAAAAAAAAAAAGAGAATAAAATATAAAACAGCCTTAATAACTGGACATTTGCTCAGTGGTCCAAAAACATATCTTGAGATGAAGCTGAAGTTTGAATTTTGTAAATTATGGTCCCAGAATGTGTAGAACCATAGAATCCAAGTTTCTTAGAATGATTTGGGGAACCCTGATATTAGTTGGTATTAGTCTACTGTGTTTTCTGAGGTTTAGACTCAAAGCAGCAATCTAACTGGAATGTTTAGAATTAAAACATGCTTTACTTTTGCTGACGAGACCTTTGAATTTGCAGCAATGTACAATGTGACCTCATTGTAACATTAAAAACATTTTCTTTGAATCTATGAACGAAAGATTAGTCAATAAATTGTATATGTACCTTTTTATTGGAAATAGAACTGCTGTAAATGACTTTATCTTTAATTAGTGGTAAGCATTGGTATCATTCAGGGATGCTACTTTCCACTGCCAGAAGAGATCCTACTAGTTTCAGCCTGAAGGATGTTCAAACCAGTGTGCTTTTGTCATCTTTATTTACAGTATGGTAAATAAATAAAATCTAATTCACCAAAATGATCACATGCTTTCAGCATGAAAAGAAAATTATTTTCTTAAACATCCCTTTCTGATAGAGACAGAAGTCCAACTTTCCACAAGTGGTGGCTCTCTGGCTCTCTGTCCAATCTGCAGCTCTGCAGGATTCTGCATAATGGCTCCACTTTGGAAATAATGGGCTGTAAAGCGGTGGTACTGCGTTGTTTCTTGTGTGGTGTCTTGACTCCTTCTCTGCAGGCTCTTCTGCAGCCTGGAGCTAGACAAAGAAAAAAAACTGTAACTTTGCTGGATTTAAACATATGCCGTTACTGGTTTGTGCAGCTGTGAGCAGATTCTGTTCAGAAGCTATTCAGGAAATGCTGAAAGTGTCATGGTGTTCTTATCATTGCCATAATACTACTTTAGTGAGGACAAGTAAACTTAAACTAGGAATTTATATTTCTACATCTTTAGGGTTGGAAATAATGTAAAATCATTCTACAGAAATCTAAAACTGAGTTTGGTCTCAAGGTAAAATATTCAGAGACTTCTAAAAGTTTCCTATACTGTAGCTTCTTTAAGTGTTCCTATTTAGCTTTGAGTTTAATGTTTCCGGACTAAATGAGCTCTATTATAGCTTAATATGATAGGATTTAGCATGCTACTGGTCTAAACACAGTGAAACACACTGATTCATTCCAGAATTTCAAACCACACCTTTAGACACATCTCTTCATGAATACCCATTTCATCTGATGTCTATTGCTTTGTCTATTTTAGTTGTTCATTGTTAATTATTGTGTTTTATTGCACATTGTCATTGAGTGCTGAGGAAGGCACCTTTATTAATCATGTTAATATTATTGCTGTGATGGGCAGTATTTGGTACTGGTTATTATAAATGTATTGATACATTCCCAGTTGTTCACATCTATAAATGCAATAAAAACTGCATTTATAGATGCCTCTCTTATAAGTGGCCCCTCATTTACCTGCTTTTTGGAACCATCAACAACATTTCATAATGATTTTGGTGGCATACAGTATTAACCACTTGTTTTTACAAAATTCACAGAAATCATTTAAACAGATATATTTAAAGCATATGGTGGAGTTTAAGGGTTTATTCACACCTGCAGCCTTTGATCCATGTTAAACTGAGCAGACTTTGTTTAACTTGGTCCAGAGATTTACAAACCTGTTAATAAAGACCAGCGAACCATGGTTCGGACCAAACAGGCAGACAGACTTTTTCAGGTAGTCTTGGTCCACCTTCCACATGCACTCTGTTGCAGTTTGCTTCAGTATTAGTCAGACCCAAATGCTTCTTTGAACATAGCATCATAGCTGATTGCTATTGCTGTGCACAGATTTTTTGAAGAGCAGGGGCGGAAATAAATATATGGTAGTATGCCATTGCTACTGTAGAGAGCACTTTAACTTTTGGCTCCCACGAGGAAACTTTAGCACACATTCAGCATCTGGGCCACAAGGGGGAATTAGGGGATGGGGGGGGGGGGGGGGCGATCCTGCCCATGGCACTGTTTCGCTGTCATGTTGCTAAGCAACACTGCTGCCAGCAAGCGATGACTCTTCCTCAGCTTGAATTCAAGGATACATTCTTTGAAAGCATCACAAATTTAAAAGTCTGGAAATCTATTTTGCAGCAACTTAGACTAATAACAGCATAAATATGCGAAACAGAGGTGCTGTATGAATGAGTCCCATAGTACTTTTCATCCATTTCTACGTTGATGCCAACCGCTGCCTTTTTCACCCCTAAAGAGTACGGTTTGGGTACAAACTAGACTAAATGAAAAATATAAAGTCTAACGTTCTTTCAGAGCAAACAGTCTGAGTAAAGGACTTCTCTGGTATCAATACAGCCTAAATTATTGGGAAAAAAATGGCTTTTGGCAGACTGCTTTTGTCAGGATGTGTTGAAGTTAGTAACTGGACCCAAATGCAGAGATGGAGGCAGAAAAGACTTCTTGAAGATTTAATGTGATGATTGCAACCAAAATACTGTATAAATCCAAAAGTAAACAGGCAAGAGGAGGAGCATATTCATGGGAGTCAACCAACAGAAACTAATGAAGACCTTAAATCATGGGTCTTCAACGTTTTCCAGGACAAGGACCCCCAAACTGATGGCGAGATGGAGCGGGGACCCCCTAATTATATATATTGAATGAAATTGTGTTATATCAAACTGGTCCTATAGTCACTCTATTACAGATGGAGACAGTCATGTAACGGAAGTAATTTCTCACTGGTATTTCTGATTCTGATTCCTGGTTGATGGACAGGTGTTGTGAATGAAACGGTGCCCAGCTTAAAAGAGCTCCTGTGTGTCGCTGAATGTGTGCATTGATGACTGAAAGACATCTTCTGCCTCCATTTATCTGTTTAATACAGTGTGTTTAATTCATGTTTATGTGTATTTAAAGACTTTTCAATTAGTGGAAAAATTACAGGGGGGAATATTAAAAAAAGAGTGTTATCAACCAAAACTTTCAGTACCTCCGTGGACCCCCTAGGGGTCAAGGACCCCCTGTTGAAGACCTATGCCTTAAATAATGACATAAAGACAAAGCAAAGGCAAACTGCAGAGGAGGGGTATATATATATATATATATATATATATATATATATCTATATATATATAGATATATATATATATATATATATATATATATATATATATATATATATATATATATATATATATATATATATATATATATTGACCGAGGAGAAAACTAACAGGACAGCGGTTGGAGTAAAGATCAAAGTGGGAACAGGTGTGCAGAGAAAGATCTAGAAGAAAACCAAGAGAAATGAAGGAGACAGTAGAGGGCAATGGAGAGAAACTGGGAAATACAATAGTGCTTAACGATAACTAGAAAAGAACTTAAATGAAGTTAAAGGGGAATAAAACTAATGACTATAAGATAAAGAAAGAGAAAGCTAGAGGATAGGAGAAGGGATGTAGGAAACCGAAGATAATTATGATATAATGGGAAACAAAGGCTAAATATAACAATGAACAGCAAAATAAAACTAGACCAAAGACTGAAGAATGCTGAATAGCATATAACTGTTAATATGTTAGTATGTCTGATTCTGATGATTCTGATTAACCACCAAACAGAACTAGTAAAACTAAGTATTAAAAAAATCAAACAATTCTTAACAGTAAACTGAATAACATAAATTCAAGCCTAGCTGAAAACCTAAAGGTAAAACCAGAACAGAAGCAAAAACCCAGAGCAGCAGGACAGTTTTATACGCTGTAAAGCAAAAACAGGCTCCACTACCACCGATAAAGAAATAGCTCCTGTTCCACCAACATGGTCCTGTTCCCCAACTAGCAAAATTAAATAACCAGAAGGCAATTGAACTGCTTTAGATAGTTAAGAAACGATAGAACCTTCATTATTAGTTAATGCTAAAAACTCTGACTTGCAGCTTAAGTAAGAAACAACATTTCATAATTTTAAAAATTTCTTTTGTCGATTAAAAAAAAACATGTATTATCTTTTCTATTTGGCAGTGAATGTATGTAAACATGGAAACCATTGCTCACTCCTACATATATAGCTGCAACCATCAATATTTTCAGTAGTTGGTTGATTTATAGTTGTGTTTCATGATTGATAATCAATTATCAATAATGCTTAATCAATATCGATAATGGATAATCAATACATTTTTGTTCCATGTTTTTTCTCCCACACAGTTTACATTTGGTTACAGCTGCACTTTATGGATATATAAAATGACAATAAAAGTTTTCTAAGTCTAATTCGTCTAAAAAGGGACACTTAATGAATTCACATTACTCAATTACAATTCTCAACTTTTTCAATTAACAGATTATTGATCATAGATTTCTACTAGTATGAGATGCTTAATAGCAGGTGTTTTTTTTACAGACTCTGAAAGAGGTGAAGCTATAACTATGCTGTTTGAGCTAAAGATTGAGCATATTTACAAAGAGAGATTATATATTTTAATCTCAATCAGATTTATTGTTTCAGTCCTACTAAGAAAGGACTTTATGCATTTACTGAATCGATACAGGAATTTTTCTGCACACCAGACTTTTTTCAGAATTCCCCAACAAACCAAAAAGATGCTCTTGGTTTCCAGCAAATTGACTTTTCTATGAAATGCTTGAAAGGAAGGATAAAATGAGATGAAGGTGAGAGAAAAACAGGAAAAGCAGGTAATTGTCTCCCTGGGGTTTTGTGATCTAAGAAAAAAAACAGGTTCTTCCCTAAGACCAACCTTTTCAGGTTTTTCATTTTAAACAGGAAAAAAACGAAACAGACAAGGGAGGTGCTGATCCAACCTGGTCTGACCTATTGGTCTTTACAGGACACTTCAATTCAATTTATTACTCCAGCATCAATCCACAACACGCCATCTCAAAGCTCTTTTTGTATCTCTGCTTCTGTCTCCTTGAACCCCAGTCGGCCTCGGCAGATGGCCGCTCACACTGAGCCTGGTTCTGCTGGAGGTTTCTTCCTGTTAAAAGGGAGTTGTTCCTCTCCACTGTCGCTGCAAGCATGCTTAGTGTGAGGGATTGTATTTGAGTCAATGAGTCAATGCAATCAACTGGTTTTCCTTAGATAGAAAACTTTGTATCAATTTGACTGTATGATCTGGTTGAACTGTAAAGTGCCTTGAGATGACATGTGTTGTGAATTTGGCGCTATATAAATAAACTGAATTGAATTGAAATTGAATTTAAAGTAAAAATCCATAAACAGTCAATTGAATTTAATTATACAGAGAGATTCAAGTATGTTAAATCTAGTTGTCAAACAAAGCTGGTAGATAATTATCATTCAAATTCATGAAAACCTTCTATTTCTTGGCTTGCAAAGTTTACTCCTGGAGGAACTTGTATTGAAAGTGAACAGTCAATTGCATTGTGTCGTAAACTTTGCAGCAACCATCATATTGCGTATGGTTGGAGTGACGGGGGGAGAGAAACCTCCCTGTTTAACATGAACTAACCTCCACCAGATCAAGGTGTTGTGTGACTGGCCATCTGCAGTGACTAACTGCAATGTTTTGCTAGTTCATAAGAGCGAGTTCAAAGTTAAGTTCACACAGATGAAAATGAACAATTTCACGTTCATAGTTTATCTTTTCAAAATTAACTTAGTTCATAAACCTATAAATGAACTAGTTCATTTGGTAAATAAAGCAACAATCCTCCACAATAGAACCTCATATTTCACCCTTTAATTGTATGATCATAATAGGAAAGACTACATGCAGTCACGGTATACTGTATGTTCACTGAAACCTTTATTTAGCCAAATTACATAGAACACAGTTACATTCAGGTTTTGCTGAAAAGATTTCTTCCATTCCTCGTTGAGTTGCAGATATTTCCACAGATAGCTCAGATGCTTTACCTCCATGTGGGGCTTTAAATTTGAAGTGGACGTGGCTGAAGTACGGACTTGTTTTGTTAAGTCCCTGTGGGCCCAGTTCAATCTGAAAAACTCACACGAAGAGAAAAGACAATTAGAAGAAATGTATTGATGCAATTACTTTGTCTTTGGCGCTCAAACCTCGGCAGGAAACATATCGCCTAATTTTGATAGATATGCATAAACAGGAACAAAGAATTTGGCCGTTTCCCCAAAGGCCTTAAATTGGTGGTGGAGTGCAGAAAGATGAAGTTGGTCAGTCCAGGAGGAATGACGCTTTGATGAAGCTTTAGCTGCGATGGTGGAGGAGGGGCTGGAGGGCGGTGGAAACGGTGTCATCTGAATGAAGTCACAGCGCATCCCACTGTCTGCCCACTAGGGGTAGACAAGTTGAGGATCGTAGGCCTTTTAAGGTGAACTTTGGAGGCCAATTGGCTTTCGTGGAGGTGTGGTTCAAAGTTGATTGGCTATGTTGCAGGTGGATGTAGGAGAGCAATCTGTTTCTTCAGTTGAACTTTCGCCGGGGCTCCATTTTGCACAAAAACATGAGGTTTCTTTTCTGTCCAGTCTTCCTTTGTTAGTCCACAAGTCTCTGCCAATCACTTTACAAAACTGGCATTAGAAATACTAGATGAGTGAACTGTGCAGACTAGTTCAAGCACTTTTACTAAACTCAGGTTACTTTTAAGACCATGGTTGTATTAACTAATGAAAACATTTCATTTTTAATTGGAATATATTCTTTTTGCTTCATGAGAAAGGACTGTTTGGTTTTAGCCAACAAACCTGCTAATGCCAACAAAATATTAAAATGTTCACAAGCTATAAAAAAAGTAATACATGGGCGTAAAGGTGATGCAGTGGTTAGCGTGCACCACCCATGTACGGAGGCTTTAGTCCTTGACGCAACCGACTCTGGTTCAAATCCGACCTGTGGTCCTTTGCCGCTTGTCTGTCCCCCTCTCTCATACCACCTTTCTTGTCAGCCTACTGTTGAAAAAACAAGCCACTAGTGCCACAAAAACTAAACAAAACTAAACAAAACAAAAAAAAAATACAAAAAAAAAAAATATATATATATATATACATATGAGTATGGGCTGGAAGTCCCATGGTCAAAATGGAAGACACCTCCTAAGGTAGCTGAGAATGACCGAGCTAAGATCCTATGGGACTTCAAGGTCCAGACTGACAAATAGGTGATGGCTAACCAACCAGACATCATGTTGATCGACAAACAGCAGAAGAAGGCAGTAGTGATAGATGTGGCAATCCCAAGCAACAGCAACATCAAGAAGAAAGAACAAGAGAAGCTTGAGAAATACCAAGGACTGAAGGAGGAGCTAGAAAAGATGTGGAAAGTAAGAGCAGCAGTGGTGCCAGTAGTAATTGGAGCACTGGGGGCTGCGACCCCCAAACTGGGAGAGTGGCTACAGCAGATTCCAGGTAAAACATCAGAGGTCTCTGTCCAGAAGAGCGCAGTCCTAGGAACAGCTAACCAGGGGGGAGAAAACATTTTTATATATATATATATATATATATATATATATATATATATATATATATATATATATATATATATATATATATATATATATATATAATTCACAGCTAAAAAAAAATTAAAGGAACGCTTTGAAAACACATCAGATCTTAATGGTGCAAAAAATCATGCCGCTTATTTATACTGATAAGGACTGGGTGATGTGTTAGGAACAAAAGTATGCCACATAATTTGATGCAAATGAAAATGATCAACCTACAGAGGGCTGAATTCAAAGAAACCCCAAAAATTACACTGAAAAAAGGATGAGGCAGGCTAGTCAATTTTGCTGAAATTTCATTGCAGCAACTCAGAATGTTATTCAGTAATTTGTATGGCCCCTACGTGGGGCCATACAAATTAAAACGCCGGACTGTCTGCGAGGCCCCAGATGTGAAGGTTGACCAAACTTGGGAGGACGACAAAGACAGATTGTATGCAGAACTTCAATGCCAGGCAGGGACAGAGCGACCAAATCAATCAATCAATCTTTATTATCAACTACAATTTACATTGCAATCGAAATTTCATTTTCAGTACAAACCATTCATCAAAATACATCATATACATTGGCGGGGGGGCTGAGAGGGGAAACGGATCGACTGAGGCCAGGCGGTTCCACCCAGGTTCCGGATTGGGGTGAGCAGTTCTTCTGTGCCCTCTTGCCATAACATCCAGGGCAGATTAGATAAATGCGGAAGGTCGAATCCAGAATAGCAGTTATTGTTTTGAGAACAGACTGCACCGGAATTTGCTTCAGCTTTGAGCCTTTTCTTGCTGGCTCTTTCGTGGCGAGACTAATATCCAAATTTGTTTGGCTTTTCCCCCTTGAGGCGAGCGTGCACGTCCAAGATGTTATCCCATCTCACCTTTGAGTTCAACCACCGCAGCCAGCCTGCAGTCAATCACACCCATTATGCGGGTCATCTCCCGTTCCCACTCGTTCACAGCCTTTGTGAGGGCATCAACCGCTGCTGGCAGCCTGATCAATGCCCACATTGCCGCCGACATCCTCTGTAGTTGAAGATACATCAGGTATCCTCCAAATCCAAACATGAGAAATCAGAGTATCATAACAAACAAAAATCCACACATTTTCGATATCCACCAGTGACAGCATTGTGAAACATCCTCCAGGCCTTCCAGGAGTCCATGATGTTTCCCACAAAGTAGGTCCCAGCAGGACAGGACGGGTCCCCTTTTCCCTGTCTTCCAGTTGAATAAATTTGATCAATTGCAGCGAGAGACCAGCTGAACCCAAGCCTGCCCCGTCCGCAGGGGTTCCTGGACCAGCCCCGGAGCTGATGGCTCGGTTCCAGTGCCCGGTGAGTTTCGACTATGTGCTGCACTGTATTCGACCAAAATCCTGGACTATTTTAAAAATTTTTCATTTTTGTAGGTCTGAAAAGTAGGACATGTCCGGGAAAAAGAGGACGTTTGGCCCCCCTACCATATCAACAATTTGATATTTCATTGAGTGAGTGCTTGTTACTATGATGCGTCTTTGCTCAGCAGCTTTGCTCGTTGTAAAACAACCAATCAGAGCACAGCTCATCTAAATATTCATGATCATACCATAGAAGGAAGAAAACCTGTTGTTTCATTCTAGGGCTTTTAACCAGGCTGCATTAGAGCTCATAGAACAGCTAATATGCCATTTTCAGCCCAACCGATGTTACACACCCTATTAGAGACCTGAAGGACAAAATACCCGATAGAATCATTCTATCAACCCTTTAAAAATTAAAAGTTTTTTAGTTATTACATCCAAGGTCTTGAAAGTCACCATAGTTTAATAAGAGGACCTTTTTTTTTTTTTTTTTTTCCATTCCACTGTGATATTACAAGCTAAAGAAGTAGAAGAAGTTTGCTTTTTTTGGAGTAGATTTAACCTACTGCAAAAAAAAGCAAAAAAAAAAAAAATTAAAACAGTTCAGTTTGTAATTTTTTCAGCTGATGCAGCCGAAAGTTGAGTAAGTAAATTTCTCACCTCAGAGGGTCACTTCCATTTTCCCCTGATCATGCTGCTTGTCACTGATCCTTGGAGAAAAGTTTCTGCTCTTAGCTGGAACAAGGAAAATTGAATTACAAAAAAAAGGTTAACACCTGAAAGCAAAATGAGGCAAATCTTAGCTGAAAAAGTGCCGTCTTCGATGTTAACGTGGCATTTCGCCTCATTGTACAGGGAGTTCTTATTATTTCTGGGCTCTGAGGACCTTTTCAAATCCGGTTCTGAGTGTCAGGCAGGCCTAGTTAAAAGAATGTGTTTTTTTTTCCTCCACTTTGGAAATCTTAGATATTGTAAGGATTTAGAATTGCTGTTAAAAATCATTACTAATTCTGTTCAGGATGAATGGAAGCCTCATTCCTAACTGAAACTCATTCTGTCAGGTATGGGAGAGTGGTGGTCTAGTGGTTAGGGCATTGAGCTTGGAATCCTGAGGTTCTGAGTTTGAGACCCACTTCCACAGATTGCCACTCTGGGTTTCTCAGCAAGACCCTTAACCACACACTGCTCCCCTGGGGCCGCACAATGGCAGCCCACTGCTCCCCAAGAGGAGGAGTTAAATGGAGAGGTGAATTTCCTCAATGTGATATCAATAAAGTTAAATTATTGCCTTGCAGCAAGAAGGTTCTGGGTTCGATTCCCAGCCCGGGGTTTTTCTGCATGGAGTTTCCATGTTCTCCCTGAGCATGCGTGGGTTCTTTCCAGGTTCTCCGGCTTCCTTTCCACTGTCCAAAAACATGGCTGTCAGATTATTTGGCTTCTCTAAATCCTCCTTAGGTGTGAGTGTGTGGTTGTTCATCCTGTTTCTCTATGTGTTGCCCTGCGATGGACTGGAGACCTGTCCAGGGTGGACCCCCGCCTCTCAGCTGGAGATAGGCACCAGCACCCCTCGCAACCCCACTAGGGATTAAGCGTGTTAGATGATGGATGGATGGATGGAAATTATTATATGCACAGCAGTAAACATGCAGCTCAAGTGTGTGCACAGCCTTCCAGAGGAAACAAGGCTTCATTTCACATATTTAACATTCATATATAAAACTGTATTAAAGCAGAAAGTTTCACATAGCTATGAACTAATAATAAAGCAGTTCAAAGTTGCCTGTCTAGCAGAACTACAACCAGTTTTTATTCCTAGTTTCTAATCCAAGAGAGAATAGCAATGTTTTTAATTTGGAGTATGATCGTAGAGGTCTCCCTTCATCTCCTGGTTTTTTGACAGTCATGCTGTTCTGTTTAAATGTAGACGGGCTGAAGGAATAGCTGCTAAGCAAAGGCTCTGCCCCTCGTTGGGCTGTTAGCAGATAAGGCCTTCCTGGTTGGCCAGTTCCTTCTTATTCATGCAAGAAAAAAGAATGTAGATTCATTGTGCATGCAATTAGTCACATTGTTATTGTCAGATTACATATTTTAACACAATATAAATTGTGCAAAGATATTTTTTCTTAACTAGACCGAAGTATAAATCAGTATAGTATCAGTATTATGTAATTTTGTGAGAGAGGTGGTTTTATGTTGGGGCACGTGTAAAAAACAGATAAGTTTCATTCAGTTTAATCTTTTCTTTCATGCTGTTTCTTAAAGCCTCGGCCCACTTACATGCATATGGACAAAACAGGACAATGTATGATTTATCAGACCATATTGTCCCAAAAGTTAAAAAATATCTATTTAAAAAAAATTACTGTCTTAAAATCTTTGGGTTTTTTTCCGTTATCTTCTGCAGGTCAGTTAGTTCTACGTCAGCCTGAACACCTAAATTCGGCCAATCATATATCAACGGTCATCTGTCAATCAAATGTTTTCGGTCATAGCATCTTGATTCATATGTCGCAGCTAATATACGCAACGGTTGAAATCAGAATCCTTTCCTTTCCCATTGAGTTGCGTCCCAGTGTTCACGGGGATGGACGTCTGTGTCTTCGGCAGGCGTAGAGCTAACAGAACTGGCAGCGTTGCGAGGCAAGGGCTCAAACATGTACGGCTGGAAGCCTTCTACACCAAACCAAGCTTCTGCCGCCCTGGCGTCCTCTTCCACAACATCTTCGTCCCCGCTTTCCTCCTCTAAATAAAAAATGGATGACGGAGGAGACTCATCCACGACCTCCAACACTAAACTCTCCTCCTCTTGCATGTTTCCTCTGTCCATAGCGTTCCTTGACAGCGTCGTTTCTAAGGCACCAATTTAGTGCTACTTGGTCCCAATGGAATTTCCCATTAGGAACCTGCTAGCACTAAGATGCTAACTGGTTAGCAAGATGCTTCCCACAAACCGACCACAATCAAACTTGCTTGCGAACCTTCTGCCACAACAATCCCGCCCACTTGATAATTGACCAATCACATTCACTTTATTCACTCGTGTAAAGTCAGGCACCACTGGGAGAATTCAGAAATGGAACAGCTGTTATCCTACGACTTTAACCCTTCAGAAGAGTCAAAAGTGATTTGACTGTAAAACTATTTTCTTATTAGCAATGTGACTATTGCTGACCTGCAGGCAGTGAGCTACTGATACAACTTTAGTATACTTCACCATTTAAAAAGACTTCTGTCTCAGGGTTTTTGCATTAAATGTTTTTTTTTGCCAGATGAGTCTGTGGCGGAGCAGTGCCTCCATCATTTCTACAGTTTTCTTTCAAAAAAGAAAGGATCAGTTTTTCCTGCTGCTGCTGCTGCTTGTTCAGAATAACAAACTGCTGCAAAGTAAATGGCTTGGTGACTTTCAGATGGAAATCTGATGATATGATCTTCATTTAGAGTTTAAATTAAGCAAAACTATCTATTTTCTTTGAATTCAAATTTAAATTAAAATGTCTGAAGAAATTAACCAGTTTGTGACAAAATCTGATCTATCAGATCAGAAACCTATAGGTGGCGCAATAAACACAATTTCAGTTAAGCTGGTACCTATCATTAGCAGGGGTTTTATCCTAGAGCATGGAAAGTGTTACTTAATTTAGGTTTGTTAAAAAAAATGAAATAAAGTGTCATTTTAAAGGAAGAGATCGAAAAAAGTTCTGATCTGCTGATTAATATTTTACTAATACAAGGACTGCTCAGACGTAGGATCCATCTGCAGTAGAGATGTCGCTTGATGTTAAACATCTTCATGAATTCGGCTCAAAACACAGAAGGCTTTACTTTTTCCGGAGAACCATGACATGATTTAAAGGATTCAGAAATGTCCATTAAAATAAGATAAAGATGAAATTGTTCTTCTGTTTGTTCTCCAGAGAGATTAATATTGTTGGATTTTTGTTTTAAAACCTTTCCAAGGAATGTTATTAATGAGTCAACACCAGAAGGGGGATTCATAATATCAGCATTAAAGAGTCGAGGATGTTATTTGTATTGACATTTTATTTTCTCCTATGTATTTAGGAGCCTTATTAGAGTTGTTTTATTCTATATACTTTTTTCTGCCATGAAAAAATAACCAGATTTTTAAATGGTTGTAGTTTGCAGCTACTAAATCCACAGTTTTACTGCCCTTCATTGTTTTTTTTTTCTTTTTGTTATCCTCCTCAAAGCAATTTACTCTGTAGGTACAGATGCAATCACACCCAGCAGCTGCCAGTGTTGTATATCTGAATTGGTGGAATTATCTAGTGCTCTGCTCAGGCTGAGCTAAATCTGCTGCTTGCTGTGTCCTTCTAAAATCACCTTCTGAGATTTTCACCTTAAATGATCGAAATGATTCTGCAAACTGACACTTTAGCTGCAATTTTCTAAGCAACACTTCATTGCATGTGAGGCGGTTTAGCTGTAAATCTTTCACAGCTATATGTAGTTCTTTTTATCTAACGGTTGGTAGATCAATAGGAAGTGAATAATTATAAATACTCGTTAACTAGATTGATTGAGGAATTTCAGCTGCACCCTTTCATAGCTAATGTTATGACTGAAGTTTTTTGTATTAATTAAGCATTAAATGAAATGGCACAGACAGTCCACAGCCTTCTGGGATCCATACTGAGTGAAAAGCAAAGCGCAGGTCAAAGCAGTAGTTTAAAAATTAGATAAATAGTAAGAAATATCATTTGCATTCTGGGCTCTCTGCTCTCTGCATAAAAAGTGTGCAACATCTACACAGAGTTATTTTAACAAGAATGAGCTTAAAGTCAATAAAAAAAGATGCACAGTAGGCAAATATACAGATTGATTTTTATTCCAGTTGTCTCTGTGAAATAAAATAAGCAGCTTAGCTTGTTTAATTGGAAAAGACAGAAACTATATTTCATTTTATTTATTTTAAGCAATATATTAATACCCATTTTAATTCATCTTACTGTCATCCTTGTGGTAATATAAAGCATAGAAATGGTAAAACGTGAGATGTGAAAAGCACCAGTGAGTAAATGAGTCATTGTTCCTCAGAGTCTCTACCACCTCCACTGATTGGCCTTTCTGCTGAAGTCATTGTGAAGCAGAACAGAAGCAAACAGAGAAAAATTGCAGAACAGCTGCTGCAGACACTTTACACGCTCCCATGGCTCGTCTCTGCGGTTTGTTTGACTGTGCAGCGCTATCAGCCAGCAGCCCGGTTAACACTATTCCACACAGTCAGACGTGTTTCATGTATTAACAACGTTCCTCTAATTGTGTCCTCCCATGGAGCTAATTAATTTACCATTGTGCTGTGATCCTATAACATCTCTAGTCTCTGGAAGTCATTTTCTAAAGCAGGCGGGAGAGAATTTCATAAACGGCTGCTTGTGCATTTTAATGCACAGTGGAGATTAATAGCTCATGGTGATGAGTGTGTGTTCACCACTGAGATGAGACTGTCATTTTCTTGCATGTCAGACAACTAAAAAGAAGATTTCTTCCCCATGTCTTCGGTAAATCCCCAACTGTCAGCAACAGAAAAAGAAAGTAGAGCATGGTTTGGGTGTCAGCCAAAACAGAAAGCTTATTTGGAATAAAAGTATTTCTGTGTCTGTAGATGTGCAGACATCTAAAATAATAATTTGGTCATCTTTATCTTGACCTGAAACCACATAGATTTTAGTCTTTAAGTTGATGTTCAATGTTTTGGTGAATACTAAGGTTTTTATTGTATCTACTCCCACAGGGGTTTAACTTGAAGGTGGTGCAGGTGGGAGCTGACGGTGTGCGACGAGTTGACTGGCACGACTATGAAGCAATAAGGAGAGATGCTGCTCGCATCGGTACGTTGCCACTTTGCCTCATCTGTTCTGGCCCCACAGAAATTCACTCTTCTATTTTTTTTTTCCTTCTTCATCTCTTAATTCCCTCCAAGTAGATTTTCTCCCACAGAACCAGCACAAATCAATATGGCTCCTAGCGCCCTGAGTTCAGAATTAAACATACTTAATCTTCTACAATAAGCATTGATTCTTCCCCCGGCGTTGAGTTGGAAACAAGTGTAAAGGATTTAATTGGCTTTTGTGTAGTTTTGGGAGAAACTTAGAGTTGAAAATGACCTGGGTTTGTGAAAGTCTGGGACTAAAAGTTTTTGCAGTGTTACTTCCAACAAATCAATACACTGGAAATTTTTATAAACTTTACACAGTGATGGACAGTTCTGGTCCTTGAGGGCAAGTTTTCTTTCTTTTTTTTTTTTTTTTTTGAAGTGTGTCATCACCTCCAAAGCTAGGTGGATATCTGAAGAGATAATAAAAAAGCAGGGCCACATACTTATAAATCTCAAAATATCCAGACATTTCTAGAAATGCGCTGCTTAAGGTGGCTGCATGTTGGTGTAGCTCTCCTAGCTTATGTCTAATAATTCCTTTTTTGAATTCTTCCATTTTTGGATCAGATTTTCTTTTTCTTGTGTTTTTTGCCTCTGTCGATGAATGTTGAGAAACTGGAGGAATTTTCACTGACATTTTGTCTTATTTGGATACTTGTTATAATGCGTAACCAAGGCAACCGTAGGAAGTTGATTTTTTTTTTTTTTTTACATCCGGGAGCAACCCTTTAGCATCTCTAAAGCTGAAATAATACTTCAACTTCTGCAATTACCAGCTGAGTGTAAAAGGAGGTGCCGGGGATGCTCAGTAGGAGCAAGCAGAAGAGCGAGGAAGAAGAAATTTAAACCATCTCTTCCATCATCATCATGGGGAATTTTCTTTAGGAAATAAGTTAGAACTTTAAGGCTGAACAAGAACCCAGCTAAAATACCGGCAATGCAGCATTATGCGTTTTACAGAAACATGGCTGCAGGATCACATGTCAGACTCCAGCGTCTCTGCCAGGATCTCTGACAGGAAGAGCAGACTGAGATTTTAAAAAGACTGGAAACTTCAAAGGACTATGCAAATGGAAAGGACTCCTACATCTCTGAAGGGAGGTCTCCTCTTGGGAAAATAATTCACAATCTTGTTTTTCTCTGCTCAGAGTATAAGCCACTTTATAAGAAACAACCTGCATTAAAAAGAACAGTAATAAGATGGTCACATAAAGCTGAATAAGCCCTGCCAGGTTGTTTTGAGGCTTCAGGCTGGGATGCTAATGTCATCCACATGGAGAGGACATCAATGCAATGACTGAGTGTGTGACTGACTACTAACTCCTGTGTATATAACAGCATCCCTACCAGAACAGTGAAAGGATTCCCAAATAATAAACCATGGATCACAGGTGATCTGAAGAAAATGTTCAACAAGAAAAATCAACCTCTAAGAAGGGAAACAGGAAATTAGTGAGCAGTATGCAGAAGCAACTTAGGATCAAGATAAGTGAAAGCAAGGATGCCTACAGGAAAAGGCTGGAAAAATAGCTCCAGTAGAACAATATCAGAGATGAAGAAGATCCCAGGCTTGAAGCAGAAGGATGATCAGACAGATGGAAGTCTGGACAGAACCAAAGAACTGAATCCATTCTTCATCAGGTTCAGCTCAGGAACAAGCTCAGCATCTTTCTCTCCTGCCCACAGTCACATGGACATCCTGCCCTCCTCTGCCATTCACTCTCCTGCTTCCATTATCAGCCAGATCAGCAGGTGGTGCTCTTTCTTCCACCTTCCACCTGTCTGTCTCTAGAAGTCAGTAAAGAGGCAACTGGAGAGACTGGATGGTAATCAGTCAGCAGGTCTGATGGTGTCAGAGTCCTGAAGGCCTGAGCAGAGCAGCTCTGTGGGATTCTACAGCACCTCCCCCCCCTTAGTCTGACCCTGGAGACAGTTCCAGGGATGTGGAAGACCTCCTGCCTTGTTCCAGGACCAAAGAAGACTCAGCCAGCAGTCCTCGGTGACTATAGACCTCCTGCCTTGATCCAGGACCAAAGAAGACTCAGCCAGCAGTCCTCAGTGACTATAGACCTCCTGCCTTGTTCCAGGACCAAAGAAGACTCAGCCAGCAGTCCTCAGTGACTATAGACCTCCTGCCTTGTTCGAGGACCAAAGAAGACTCAGCCAGCAGTCCTCAGTGACTATAGACCTCCTGCTTTGATCCAGGACCAAAGAAGACTCAGCCAACAGTCCTCAGTGACTATAGACCTCCTGCCTTGTTCCAGGACCAAAGAAAACTCAGCCAGCATTCCTCAGTGACTATAGACCTCCTGCCTTGATCCAGGACCAAAGAAGACTCAGCCAACAGTCCTCAGTGACTATAGACCTCCTGCCTTGTTCCAGGACCAAAGAAGACTCAGCCAACAGTCCTCAGTGACTATAGACCTCCTGCTTTGATCCAGGACCAAAGAAGACTCAGCCAGCAGTCCTCAGTGACTATAGACCTCCTGCCTTGTTCCAGGACCAAAGAAGACTCAGCCAGCAGTCCTCAGTGACTATAGACCTCCTGCCTTGTTCCAGGACCATAGAAAACTCTGCCAGCAGTCCTCAGTGACTATAGACCTCCTGCCTTGTTCCAGGACCAAAGAAGACTGAGCCAGCAGTCCTTAGTGACTATAGACCTCCTGCCTTGTTCCAGGACCAAAGAAGACTCAGCCAGCAGTCCTCAGTGACTATAGACCTCCTGCCTTGATCCAGGACCAAAGAAGACTCAGCCAGCCGTCCTCAGTGACTATAGACCTCCTGCCTTGTTCCAGGACCAAAGAAGACTCAGCCAGTGACTATAGACCTGTTGCCCTGACATCCCACATCATGAAGGTCCTAGAGAGACTTGTGTTGGTTCACCTCAGCAAACAAACCAACAGCTATCAGGACCCCCTGCAGTTTGCTTATCTCCATGGAGATGGAGTTGATGATGTCATCATCCACCTGCTTCGACAAACCCACTGTCATTTAGCCAAGGCAGGCAGCACTGTGAGGATCATGGTCTTTGATTTTTCCAGATTCAGCCTGACTGACTTAGAGAGAAACTCCAGCAGAGTCAGGTGGAGGCATCAACAACCACCTGGATCAAAGACTACCTGACAGACAGACCACAGGTTGTTAGACTGAAGGCTCAGCTGGCTGATCCAGCAGCACAGGAGCACCACAGGGGACTGTACTCTCTCCTTTCCTTTTTATGCTGCTCACCTCTGACTTCCCAGAACAGACAGAGTCCTGTCATCTGCAGAAATCCTGGGATGACTCTGCAGTCATTGGGAGCATTAAAGATGGAGCAGAAGCTGAGGACAGAGAGCTGGTGAAGCACTTTGTGGCATGGTGTGGAAACAATCATCTGATCCTGAAGGTCAACAAAACAAGGAGATGATTGGAGATTTCAGAAGAAACAGGAACAAGTTGAATCCTGTTAACATCCTGGGAGAAAAAGTGGAGGAGGAAATCCCTTGGAGTTCACCTGGACAACAACCAGGGTGAAGGCACAACTGTCTCCAAGAAGGGACAGAGCAGAGTGGACATCTAGAGGAAGCTTAGGTCCTTCAGCGATAGAAGCAAGATGCTACATATCTTTTACAAATCTGCTGTGGAGAGTTTAATTCTATTCTATGCTGGATAACAGTATTAGAGCGAATGACTTAAAAAGCTCAACATGATAATTTAGAAGGCCAGTTCTGTTCTAGGAACTCCTCTAGGACATCTGGAGATTATTTTATAAAGAAAAACAGTGAGCAACCTCTTCAGAAGATTTTTAAACACCAACAGATTGTCTTCAGTCAGAGGTTTCAAGAGATCTAGTGCAAGACAGACCTCTAAAGGAGATCCTTCTGTTATAGCTATCAGCACCTACAACACCTGTTTAAAAAATAAGATATGAGTTATTGCAAACTTTAATTTCCATTTGGGATTAATAAAGTATTTCTGAATTGAATTTGCATTACATTAACCAAAGCAATCAATTGTGTTTTTTGTTTTTTATAATTAAATTACTGCCAAGTGCAAATCCCCTGTGGCAGAGACAACAGGTAAATGATCAGCAAGAGGGAAAACTATCAAGGGGTGAGGCTGGATCACTAACCTGTTACTGGGTCTCAGAGTAGGTGGTTAGCTCCGTGATGGGTCCGGGGCGGAGGTCAGTTAGAGGACGGGGCTTGTGGGAGCCGGGGCCGTTGATTGGCGGATGGTTTGCAGAGGACTTAGAACAATGAGCTCCAGAGACAGTCCGGATACAGCATCCAGAGATAGGGTCCAAGCGACGGTTCAAAGGGGGAATCCGAAAGGGAGGTCCAGGTCCGATCCAGGGTCCGATAACTGGCAGGTTCAGAGAAGCAAAGGGGCTAGGCAGACTTGGTTACTCACAGTCAGAGTGGGGGCTCAGGGCTCACAGGCAGGCAATCCTAGGCTGAACTGATGCAGGGGTCCAGAGGCAGATCAGGTCGGGTTTCCAGGCAGGCAGACAGAACCAGATAAGGGATCAGGCAGGATTGGTGCAAGAAGACTGAATCAGGTCAGGTAACAGATCGGCGGGCAAAAGGGTTTGAAAGCTTGGAAAGTACTCAGTGGCTAGTCTGAGACGATCTGGACCTGGGGACTGATCCAAACCAGGTATACATGGAGGTGGACACAACTGGAAGCACTTAGTGTTAATAGCAGGCAGGGGGGTGTTGAGCAGGTGTGCCGAGTTGTGGATTAGGCCAGCACCAATGCTAAGATTGTCACAATTAAAGATCTACACTTAGGCAGAGAAAAATAAAACTTCAGATAAGAATAATCCAAAGGGCAGCTCCAAACTCAGGCTGTGGTCAGAAAAGCCCAAATTAGCAAAGAGGAGGGAATCCTGACTGCTTAAATACGGGACAAGATGGAAAGGTGTAAAACTCAGAAGAACAATATGAAAGACTGTAGAAAGGGCAACCAGATCAGTCATGATAGTCATTTGTTAGAACTATGAAATAGAGAATGGGTTTGAACTGAACAGTGAAAACATTCTGAAGTAGGATTGTGGAAAATGACCAGGTTAACAGGTTTAAAATGTATTTTATTTTAACTCAGGTTCATGTATACCTACCTACATCTTGAAGGTTCATATATTAAAAAAGCATGAATTAAATAAGTTAATGAAGACAACTAAAGAATACAAATTTAATCTATCTCAGATTTAGTCCAAATATTTCATTCATTAGGTGCTGTTCATTTGTCTTCTGCATATCTGCTCTCTTTCTGATTATTAAGTTCTAATTACTCAAAAGGCATATGCAGAATCTAAAATGTGACGATGAGGAGAGAGTAAAATTAAAGATGCCAGGAAACTGCATCAAATGTTGTTTCACCTTCAGAACCTGCTGAAGAAATCGATGTAACAGTCACTGTAATGTGATCAGATTATTTATCACTGAAATAGTGACGACTCCAAAGGATTGTGTCTGTGGGGACTGATGGGTTCAAGGTTTTCAAAGGAGAATCCAATTAAATATTAAATTTTTATACTGATATTAGTCATCCAAATATGAAGTCATGGCTAAATATTGCCAAATGCATCTTTAAATGGTTTTAGTAATTTGACAACTATCAAACAAGAAGCCAAAACTAAGCAGAAATAAATCTGACAATCTTAAAATATAACATGCAGAATCATCCTTGAATTTCTTAGAGTCTTATCTTTTTTTCTGGTATAGTTTAGTAATTAATACTCTATATATCGAATTGTAAATCTGTTTATTCTGAACGAAACTGTATCCTTCTTTGATCAGTTTAGTTTACATTTAACAGTTTGTTCATTCATTAATGATATATTTATAATTAGTTGCTAAGGTTTCTTTCCAATACAGCATCTTTAAACAGTGCAGAGTTATATAAAGGTTCATGATGGGATATATACAATAAATACAGTGTGTCCACATATGACAGCTTTTTATTATTATTTTTTTAATAGTAGGATCATTATCCAGCAGGTTACTATATATATATATATATATATATATATATATATATATATATATATATATATATATATATATATATATATATATATAGTTATTGCACTGGGTGAGAAATATAAAGAAGCAGGTTATTGTAACGGATATTAAATACTAATTATTCTCTGTAATTATCAGCTACGGCTGATCAGCAACACCCTTCCCTCGATGTTTCAACAAGGGGGGGGGAGGTTGCTTAATGGACCCTAAAGCAGAGATGAGTTCTTGTAAATTTAATGCAAACTGAGGAAAACATTGAAAACAGAAAAATACTGAGAACCAAAAACCAGAAAAACTAATGTGGGGAGCCAGAGACCAGGAAGCAACTAAACAACAAACAAGCATTAATTTATAGTGTTTCTACTGACTTTTTAGGCAGGACAGCTTCACAGGACTTTGAAAGACAAATAGTAAAAAGTTAATATGATTGACTTGTTTTTCAACAATTGAACATCAGGCTGAAAAATATGTGAAGCAGCTCTGCTTCAACTTACTTCTGACAAATGAGAAGCACCAAGTACAGTAGAGATAATAAGTATAGAAGCTGCATTCATTTGCTGTGATGATGTAGAAAACCAGTTTGTTTTAACTGGATCATTTTAAAATGCAACCAAACATTTGAATTAGATCATACATGCTTCTAATTAAGCAAAAATACCAGAAGAACTTCGAACCAGAAGCAGTAGAAACCTTAGAGACCACAGCTCCTCTCCTGTAGGGCTTCCAGGTTCTCCAGGTTTGGTGAAAAGTGTTGGGATCTGGAGATTCTCCACCTTCTGCAGCAGAGTGCGCTGTGGATCCTCCTGGGCTGGAGCCCTCCAGCACAGCTGATGTTCATCAGCTCATCAGGAGACCGGCCTTTATACGCAGCTGCCAGACCTTCCTTCTACGCCGCAGTGTTAGCCAAGTTTGGTTAGCGAACCTGAGCCTTTGAATTTACTAATCTTTGTCTTCCTAGAGAAACCTTATTCTAATCTGCCTCTGTCTTCTCGCTCCTAGGAAACCAATCTCTCGAGAGAAGCTCTGGATTAGCTTAACCAGAAACCTGCCTGCCTGCCCTAGAGAGCCAAACCTGAAGTTCCCACTCTGGAATCCACTTGCTGCTCTTAGGGAAAGAGCTGATCACTCCAACCAAGGTCTTTCACTGGAAGTCAGAAGCTAGACGCTGCTGCTGCTTTAGCACTCTGCTGAACCAACAGTCTCTGGACCCAACTGGTTCCCTCTCTCAGGACTAAGCCTGGACCTCTTCAAGGTATCCACTGAAACATCTGAAAACTCATTTAACTCATCTGCAAACCAAGCTAACCAAACTATCCGTCTCTGCAGACGCCTGAGAATCCTGCCCGGACCAGAACCTGAGTCTAGTTCATGTCATTGTGTGAAACCTTTAATAAACTCTGTTAAATCTTTTACCAAGTCTCCAGTGGTGTTCTGCATGTGGGTTTATCCCTAAACCGATCATGACAGAAAGTTCTTTTTTTTTGTTTTTAATTTGGCAGCTTTTGCACTTATTTTTAGCTTTTATACCATAACAGCTTATTTTCAAGTGTTTGCTTAAAACTAGAATAAGATATTTAGCTGCTGAACAGAGGAAAACCTAAATCACACTTGAAATATATCATAAGGTTTAAAAGTCTTAATCTGACTAATTGGTTTATTTGCCACAGTCAGTCGGCTTAACTGTGAATTTCTCTCTGACTAATGAGGTACTTCATAAACTGATAATGCTTAAAATGAAGTCAGAGTTTTAAGAAGAAATTAAAGAATTTGCTACAATATGAGAATGCAAAAGCTTCTAACTGCCTAAAATTACAATGCAGGGGAAAAAATGTGCATAAAAAAAACATTTTTTGATGGAAAGAACAAGCTTACAATGAAAAAAAGAACTTGGAATATGGGCATAGAAAGTCAGTAGATGATATCTGTGTTTGTTTTCTAGGTCAGGGTGAACAGGGGAAGCCCTTTCCTCTGATAGAAAGTGACCGAGTCGACCAGGCCTACAGGGAAAACGGCTTTAACATTTATGTCAGCAACCGTATCTCCCTGAACCGCTCCCTGCCGGACATCCGCCATGAAAAGTAAGTCCCTGACAAGCACAGCAGGTTGAAAGTGCAAAAGTCGGTCTGCATCTTGCTAATTTGATCCTTTAAAGACCAGAAATGTTTACATTGGTTTGATCTTTTGATCTCATTTTGAATAATGTATAGCATTAAAAAAATCTTTATTTAAAATAATGTCATGTTGTGCTTTATACTGAAAGCAGGGCATCTGCTGGATGTCTGGTATTGTGTTTATGTGTGGAAGAATAACTGAAATTGTTTCTCTCAGAAAGCTAGAATAATATTGTACCCGGGGGGGGTCATCTTTTATATGAAAACAAGTATAAAAGCTTCCATTCCACTGCTTTTCAAAATAAACATTTTATTATTTGTTGTGTTTATGGAAGGTGGGCTTCCTTGACCTTACGTCTCCCACAATAATATGACATTGCTGAAAGAGGAATGAAATAAATCAATGCAACACAACTCTCCAACAGATCCAGCTATGCAGGTGAATGAAAATGTGTTTTGGGGAAGTCTGTAGGCGATTAGGAAGGTTGATTTAAACATTTTTCCTGTCATAAATATGGTTATTTATTGGTTTTGCAGCATCAAAAATAAGGATTGTATATTGCATAAATGACTAACAAGATGAACCAGACAAAATGAACCTTTCTATGGCAGGTTAAAGCTGGAGATGCAGCAGGTTGGAAATTGTGCAGCTTACAGTCAGGAAAAATGCGCAGACTGCTTAAATTATGTTTTTTATTGCAATCTAAACAAATGACATTTTTAAGGAGGATCCCAAATTTGCCAAAGTTAGAGCTGTCAGAGAAATAGCTCTACACTTCACTCCTGAATAAAGACTAAAGGACCTAAAGTTATATCCTAGATAAAGCATAAAGCATTATATTTCTTCATGTGGCTGTAAAGGATGATGCTAACTAACTTTGCTGCTCCACATAATGCAGAGCTATAAATAAAACTGTTTGCACATAAAGCAGCATGTGGCAATGTTTAAAACAAAACTCTATGAGTGGTGGGTTGTGAGGGCCTTTAAAGGTCTGGTTATCTTCCCCCAGCAGTGTGTCGCAGTGAGTTTGTCGCAGATATTGTTGATTTCTGCACAATATTGAAGCGTGGTCTGCGCTGTTATTCCACGCCACAACGGGCCAATCAGGAACTAGCTTTGGGTCTAGATACGGCTGAGGCGGTGAGGAAGTGGAGGCAATTTGTGTGACAACAGAGGGACATGAGGGCCAAAAAGAGGGTGCAGCTAGAGGGCCCGACCCTAAGTCAGTGTTTTCTGTCCTCTGATCGGTCAGTTAAAGCAAAATGGTTAGGTTAGGCTAGTAACAATCTGCATTTTAGATTTTGTGAAAAGTTTTTCTGGCCTAAATGGCTGAAACTATATGGACTTCCTGCACAAAGAGAGAAGGGTGGGTTTAGTTTATAAATAATCAGCATCTCTGGTGAGTGTGATATAGTATATTTTCATGCTTTATGCTCGATTTTATCTGGTAATTAGATGCATATCGAATCTACTGATGATGTAAACATGGCGGAGCTGTGGTTTTAGAGCAGAGGATTGCGGTTGTCTTAACTGGGCTTCTTGCTTCATTGATCTCTGTATGAGAATTAACTTTGACTGATAGTTTTCTGCAATCTGAACGGACTTTAAATCTGCTTTGAGAATTTTCAGCAGAAGTTTTTCACTTCACAATAAAAAAAGGACAAAAAACGTAATGAAAGTTTTCAGTTAATTATACTGAATTAAATATTCTTCTCTGATTTTGACCTTTTATAATTAAACATGAAAGTGAATCACATTTAGCCTCATAGGACAATATTTACACATCAGAAAATGATGGAAGCATCCTTGGTTCATCTGTTTAGGTCATGGAAATGTGCATCGGTTTTATGCCATAAGATCCACTTTTATTCCTGAAGGAACACTTTCATTCTAACAGAGAAATATCAGCACATTCATTCCAAACAAGTAAGATGTGATGATTTATCAGGTGGACAACATCAAAAATATAAATAACAAATAGCTGGCTAACTGTCTGCATCATTGTGCAAGCCTTTGGGGTGGCTGCAGGGCATCGCCAACTGAAGAATGTGGAGGGTTGGTGTTGAGACATCCCACTGACCTGCTGGTAGAAGATGATGGATGGATTATCATCTGGATTAAATTGCCCAGCGTCACAGAGGGGCACTAAGAAACACAAGTCTTCCTTTCAAGATTTAACTATCCCTCGGTGCAGTGGGGTTTTCTTTGAGAAGGCAGTGATTAACAGTTTGGGTATTTAACAGCCACACTGAGCCGTTCCCAGAAAGCCTCATCCAGATGCTGCTTGGATATCAAATTATCTGAAACTTAAATACATACACATCAAATTACGACTGGAATTGGGAAGCCGATAAGGAAATCAGATATAAATGCACTTATTTATGTTTGATCAAGTTCTTTTTGAGTTTATGTTTTTAAACCCTTATGGAGGTCCATGAACTCAGCTCACTTTAGAAACATTTATTCTGTCAACGGTATAACATACCTAGTAAAGAAAAAAGAAATGTTCTTAAACATTATTAAACTTAAACATATTCATAAGATCACACTAAACAGGAACCTGTTTGGTTGTTAGAAAAGTTGTGCCACTTCACCAGAAGATTATGATTGTATTAAATAACTAGAACTGGAAGTTAGTAATTAATAGGTCATTCAAATCAAGGGTAAAACTAGTTATGTATTAACAGTTGAATGATTATAACTGTAACTTTCTTACTGACCAGGATTTTAGCCTCTTTCCCCTAAAAGGGTTAGACTCCTGAATCCAGCTGTTAAAAATCCAGTTATCTTTCACTAATTTAATAATTTAGACTGTGGCTCTAGCAACGTTATTAATCACCAAATAAATGTGTCTCTGTTCATTCAGATGCTACTGAAAGAAGAGTGAATCCAACCTGAGTGATAAATTGTTCACTGTGTAAAATGAACAAAAAGACCATGAGTTCAAATATATTGGTACCTTTATTAGCTGCAATCACGCAGTATTATATCTAATAACTAACCCAAACAATAAACACTACTGAAAATAAGCAGAATTAAAGAAATAAAAGCGGAGGAGGGGTTTAAGAGTCCGTTCAAAGTCTGTGATGTTCGAAGTTTAAGGCTTAATGCGTTTAAATGTGTCCTTCATAACAGCAACAGATAAAATGTAAATAAACCCTGACAGATGTTACATGCAGTCAAAACTGGGAAGTTTCATTCAGTTTATGGTGAAAATGAATAATGACTCAGGAATGCAACTAGAGATGAGGCTGAAAGACCCGTTAGCTTGGCTGGCCCCAGGGGTCATCATCAGCAGCTGAATCAGAACGCTTATTTCAAATAAAAACACCAACTCAGCTGTTCTATCTACCTATAGTTCACCCAAGCAGAGCACTTATTACGGATCAGATGTGAAGGAGAGGGGTTACTGTTTGGTACGTGGAGGGAAGGCCTTCAGCTCCGTCCAATCCATTCGTCCAACAGCTACTCAAAGAGATTTGGATCAATCCGATGCAACAATAAGAGGCGATTTGGAAGGGGCCTAATTTTATAACTCACGGTATCTTTATCGTCAGTTGATTGGTCGCTTGGTAAGGTAAAGTAGCAGCTACGCTGCAATTAATTCATTGTTGGCGATCAGACACCAACCTGAACATCTGCTGATGTTCACTGAAAGCAGGTTTGTCTCCCAGTTGAATGAGATGAGGTGTTTTAAATAAACCACCCAGTCAGATTTCCATGTCTGCAGCTTTTATATGTGAATAAACAACATGCTTGCTGATATTCAACACCTGCTTTCATCCACTGACACAGACCCCTAGTATCCACAAGGGAACATTCCTCACCTCCCAAGATGAACATGCCTTCAGGCGATAAGCAACCTGCTGGGCTCATTTATAAGGAGATTGCTGCAACACATGTTGGCCGCCATGACCTCTGCTAGTAATGAAATTAAAGCCTTGTCCTGACATATTTGCAGCATCGCTGAGCTTTATTACTCAGTTTGTTATTCAGTGTCTTCTCACTGTAATTACTGCGTGCATTTCATTTCATTTTCTATGGATTGTTTACATTTTAGTAATGCTGCTAATAAACCCCTAACAGAAAATTGTTGCTGCCTAAAATTCAGTGTCACAAAAATTGTGTTTCAGTTTTATAAACTGAAACAGTTTTTAAGATGTTAATTACAGTCAGTTCACCTTTAATAAGTTTCTTCTTTATTACTCTGCTGGGTTAATATTAGTTATATATATATATATATATATATATATATATATTTAACCTGGGCGACGTCCGAGCCGGTATGGCTCCTGTATTTGCGGTTTCACTCATGCCTGAGGTAGGCCACTAAGCACAATGGACCTTGCCTAACGGTCCACCTGGATGTCCCTGCCGGGAATCGGGGATAGCAACATTGGGATGTCATTCGGACTGGACAAGTGCGGTCGCATGGTCTCAAAGAGAGGGAAGATGATCAGAACTGAGGGGGTTGAACTACCAGAAGGCCACATTACAGATGTGCAGGACAGCTACAAATACCTTGGGGTGCCACAGGCTAACGGAAACCACGAGAAGATGGCAAGAAAGACTGCCACAGCTAAATACCTACAAAGAGTAAGGCAGGTCCTGAAAAGTCAGCTGAATGGGAAAAACAAGATCCAAGCCATCAACACATATGCCCTACCAGTCATCAGATACCCCGCTGGTATAATAAAATGGCCAAAGGTGGAGATAGAGGCTACTGACATCAAGACAAGAAAGCTCCTCACAATGCATGGAGGGTTCCACCCCAAATCCAGCACCGTGAGACTGTATACCAAGCGTAGCGAGGGAGGCCGAGGGCTAGTGAGTGTCAAGACCACTGTCCAGGATGAAACAACTAAGATCCAGGAGTACATCAGAAAGATGGCCCCCAAAGACAAATGGCTTGGTGAATACCTCAGGCAGGAGAAAACCGAAAGCGAGGACAAGAAAGAGGAAGGAGAACCATCATGGAGGGACAAGCCACTGCACGGCGTATACCACAGACAAATAGAAGAAGTGGCTGATATCAAAAAATCCTACCAGTGGCTGGAAAAGGCTGGACTGAAGGACAGCACAGAGGCACTAATCATGGCAGCACAAGAACAGGCACTCCGTACAAGATCAATAGAGGCCAGGGTCTACCACACCAGGCAGGACCCCCGATGCAGACTGTGCAAAGATGCCTCTGAAACACTACAGCACATAACAGCAGGGTGTAAAATGCAGGCAGGAAGTGCATACATGGAAAGCCACAACCAGGTAGCTGTCACAGTGTACAGGAACATCTGCCATGAGTATGGGCTGGATGTCCCATGGTCAAAATGGAAGACACCTCCTAAGGTAGCTGAGAATGACCGAGCTAAGATCCTATGGGACTTCAAGATCCAGACTGACAAACAGGTGATGGCTAACCAACCAGACATCATGTTGATCGACAAACAGCAGAAGAAGGCAGTAGTGATAGATGTGGCAATCCCAAGCGACAGCAACATCAAGAAGAAAGAACACGAGAAGTTTGAGAAATACCAAGGACTGAAGGAGGAGCTAGAAAAGATGTGGAAAGTAAGAGCAGCAGTGGTGCCAGTGGTAATTGGAGCACTGGGGGCTGTGACCCCCAAACTGGGAGAGTGGCTACAGCAGATTCCAGGTAAAACATCAGAGGTCTCTGTCCAGAAGAGCGCAGTCCTAGGAACAGCTAAGATACTGCGCAGAACCCTCAAACTCCCAGGCCTCTGGTAGAGGACCCGAGCTTGAGGATGACACATACCACCCCACCAGGGGGGAGAAAACAGTTAGAGTTTTTGTTTTTTTATATTTAACTAATATTAATGTTCATAATGTTCATCATGTTCATAATTCCACCCCTAACAATCGAAAGTAATTTCTAACCTCGCATGTCAATTAGTTCTCATTTGTTTTCCATATTTTAGTTGAAATAAAGTTTAAATGTTTAATAATGGGACATCAGGTAATTCTTTAAGTATATTATATGTTTAATTCCTGAACATGTTAACTGGAACTCATTTGCATATATTTTTGTATCTTCACCTCTTTTTTATGTAAACTGCATAAAATTACACCCAACATTGGTTTTAAACATGTTTAAGCAATGTTATTTAAATATTGCTTTTGTCCTCAAATATTAAAAGAAGTCTAGAATTGTGTCTGAAAGGCGATCCATATAGGGAACATCAGTAAATATAGTGCTTTTAACCCTTTTATTATCATATACAGCATCATTTATGTTTGTTTCACATCTTAAATTATACTAACATCACATAAAAATAAGTGACAACTAACTGAAAACTGACTTTGTGTTGAAAAATATTGAATGCAGTGATTTGATAATTTTACTGATAAAGTAATCAGGAACTTCAATAAAGTTCCAACCCCAAAGTTTTTCAAATTTGATTTTTGGCGGATTTTGTGTTAAATTAAAATTCTGTTTTGTTGACTTTTTTGACTTTTAACAGCACTTTATTTACACAATTCAAACATATATACAATTGACGTAAAACAAGTGTCAGTTAAAATCACTATTATAGTAAAACAAGTGTCTGCTCTGTTTTGTTGCCTATGAGAAAACCGCGCCTCTGGAAAAAGCCAAGCTTTATATGTGATTGCATGTTTTTTATATTACATAAAAAATAAGCTGTACAGAGTTAACATATCCCCTGTTAAATAAATACATTTAACAGAAGCCAGCACCAGATGAACCAACACCTGAAGCTTGGTTTTTATTATTTAGAGCACAAGCAAAAATAAAACTCAGGTCACTCTATTGGTGCTTATGCTCATGCTGCACCCACTGATATTCCTGAATGCAGATGATAATCATCATTAGACTTTGTAACCAGTTAGACCTACCTGCAATCTTTATGAAAGGAGAAAAAAAAAGAAAGTGAGAGAACAACAGAGAAGAGTCATTAAAACAAAATGATTAAAAAAGGAACCAAAAAAAGATTTGATATTAGGGGGAAGGCACCATGGAAATACCACCCACCTGCCTGTAAAGGCAACCGTTTATAACGTCCATCTCTGTACCAGTGTTCATTTCGTCTTAGTCACAATGACAAAAATCTATTTTAGTCTTAGTCATGTTTAGTCATTGCCTTCCCAATTTAATTTTAGTCTTAGTCTAAATGACGAAAATCAATTTTAGTCATATTTTCTCATTTTTGTTCTTTTTTTTTCATTTTAGTCATTTTAGTCAACGCGGTAAATAATAGAACTTCTCCACACATTGCTTCTCTTTCTCTCTATTTCATTTATATAACACTGTGCAGAATAGAACTTCTTCACACACGGATTGTCTTTTTAACATATATCCCTCTGCACACATTGAACCTTCTGTCGGCTTGTTTCATCATATCCACTAAGTCTTCATCCTCAATGGTCCCTGCAGGCAGGCCAGAACGCCCAATCCACTTTGCCAATCGAGTTCTCCAGGGCTTTCTGCTCAGGGTTGGGGGTGCAACTCTGCGACAGACTTCCCTTCCTTCCCCAACCTCTGATCTGGCTGTGCTGTCACTGTGTCAGGAATCTAGTTGGGAGGAAGAAATTTAAACGATTAATATCGAGAGTATCAGTAGAACATCTTTCTTGTATGACAGAGAGACAGATACAGGGACAGGAAGACCCACACACACACACACACACACAGCCACATGCATGCACGCCAGCGCACACACATATACATTCACATGAATGCGTCCGTGCACGCACACCCCCATTCCCACTGCTACAGGTCCACGCCTTCTTTACCTATGGCAGCGTGTCGGCACCTTAGAAGTCGATTGAGATTCACTGTGTTCTTTCCTTCCATTTTGAAGCCGCAGACTCTTTGGTGGCGTCCTTCCTCCGGTGTTTTACTTCGCGTTATAAACAAAATGGCTCCATACATCCAGGCGTTGTTTAACAAACTGCAAACCGGTATCTGCAATGACTGTGAAGTTGAACTATGAGTATAAGCCCTCTGCTACTGACTGAGCGGCGCGAGGCGCTGTGGGACAGGCGCCGTTTAGGGACAAACAAGGCAACAATGCGTAATCTATGAAGCTCAAGAAACACTTATATTAAAAATTACATATTCATTATAAACAATAAAATTTCTTAATGTCATTTGTCAATGGATCGTAAATTTCGTCTGTCTTAGTCTCGTTGACGAAAATAATTTTTTATTTTCATTTTCTGAAAACAATTTTTGTTCGGTATCGTCTCGTCATCGTCACGGGAAAAAGGGGCGTTGACGAAATATTAACACTGCTCTGAACTTTCCCTTACCACAGTGATTCCCAACCAAAGGTATGTGTACCCCTAGTTGTCTGCAAGTGCATTGCAAGGGTTGCAGTCTTTAGTGAAAGACTTTTACACCCTGTTTGTAAAAAGGAGCGCTACCAAAGGTCATTCATCCCTGTTGCAACCAGACTCTATAATGTCACACTACAAATGCAATAACTGCTGCAATGTATAAAAATTACTATGTAATACCCTGTAAAATAAACCGTTTCTCTATATCTGACACCCCGTGCAATAACTATATAGATAAATATCCATCTATATAAATACCCATGTAAACATCCTGTGCAATAAACCCTGCATGATGATCCTGCAATAAAACAAAACAAAAGCTGTCATATGTGGACGCACTGTATATACTATATATATCCCATGCACCTCTTTCCTCCTTTGACTATTTCAGCTGACAGAACAAAGTCTGGATGTAGAGAAGATACTGGATGTAGAGAACAGACTGGATGTAGAGAACAGACTGGATGTAGAGAACAGTCTGGATGTAGAGAACAGATTGGATGTAGAGAACAGACTGGATGTAGAGAACAGTCTGGATGTAGAGAACAGACTGGATGTAGAGAACAGTCTGGATGTAGAGAACAGATTGGATGTAGAGAACAGACTGGATGTAGAGAACAGTCTGGATGTAGAGAACAGACTGGATGTAGAGAAGATACTGGATGTAGAGAACAGTGTGGATGTAGAGAACAGACTGGATGTAGAGAACAGATTGGATGTAGAGAACAGACTGGATGTAGAGAACAGACTGGATGTAGAGAAGATACTGGATGTAGAGAACAGTGTGGATGTAGAGAACAGACTGGATGTAGAGAACAGTCTGGATGCAGAGAACAGACTGGATGTAGAGAACAGACTGGATGTAGAGAACAGTCTGGATGTAGAGAACAGATTTGATGTAGAGAACAGCCTGGATGTAGAGAACAGTCTGGATGTAGAGAAGATACTGGATGTAGAGAACAGACTGGATGTAGAGAACAGTCTGGATGTAGAGAAGATACTGGATGTAGAGAACAGACTGGATGTAGAGAACAGATTGGATGTAGAGAACAGTCTGGATGTAGAGAACAGTCTGGATGTAGAGAATAGTCTGGATGTAGAGAACAGACTGGATGTAGAGAACAGACTGGATGTAGAGAACAGTCTGGATGTAGAGAACAGCCTGGATGTAGAGAAGATACTGGATGTAGAGAACAGACTGGATGTAGAGAAGATACTGGATGTAGAGAACAGACTGGATGTAGAGAACAGATTGGATGTAGAGAACAGACTGGATGTAGAGAACAGTCTGGGTGTAGAGAATAGTCTGGATGTAGAGAACAGACTGGATGTAGAGAACAGACTGGACGTAGAGAACAGTCTGGATGTAGAGAACAGCCTGGATGTAGAGAACAGTCTGGATGTAGAGAAGATACTGGATGTAGAGAACAGACTGGATGTAGAGAACAGTCTGGATGTAGAGAATAGTCTGGATGTAGAGAACAGACTGGATGTAGAGAACAGACTGGACGTAGAGAACAGTCTGGATGTAGAGAAGATACTGGATGTAGAGAACAGTGTGGATGTAGAGAACAGACTGGATGTAGAGAACAGATTGGATGTAGAGAACAGACTGGATGTAGAGAACAGACTGGATGTAGAGAAGATACTGGATGTAGAGAACAGCCTGGATGTAGAGAAGATACTGGATGTAGAGAACAGTGTGGATGTAGAGAACAGACTGGATGTAGAGAACAGATTGGATGTAGAGAACAGACTGGATGTAGAGAACAGACTGGATGTAGAGAAGATACTGGATGTAGAGAACAGACTGGATGTAGAGAACAGATTGGATTTAGAGAACAGACTGGATGTAGAGAACAGTCTGGATGTAGAGAACAGATTGGATGTAGAGAACAGTCTGGATGTAGAGAACAGACTGGATGTAGAGAAGATACTGGATGTAGAGAACAGACTGGATGTAGAGAACAGATTGGATTTAGAGAACAGACTGGATGTAGAGAACAGTCTGGATGTAGAGAACAGATTGGATGTAGAGAACAGTCTGGATGTAGAGAACAGACTGGAAATAGAGAACAGTCTGGATGTAGACTGTTATGTAGTCTGATATCATCTGTTTTTCACACTGAGCCATCAGAGCCCGTCAAAGCAGCTCAAGTAAAACCAGTAAAGTCATTCTGATGATAATTTTGGCTCTGTGTTTTGTTCCAGTTTAAATCCAGTTTAAATTTGATTATAAGGCAGTCACTCAGAGGAGCTGCAGTTTTATAAATAAAGGGTTATAATAGGATTTTATTTTGGATTTTTTTAGATTCTTTAGCAACTTTGAGGCAAAAAATGAATGTGGTTTTTTGTTTTGTTTTTTAGCTGGAAAACATAAAATACTTAACAATGAAATGCTCACATTAAAAGATTCAGTAAAATAGTTTTTATTTTATACAATGCTTATCACCCTGCGTAAAAATAAAATAAATAAAACAAAGAAAAGAAAAATATTATGTGGAATACTCTGTGGAAAACACTTTTGTCTCTTATTTCTAGAAACTGGTTGAAAATTGTTTTTATACAAAGATTGCTCCTGGAATCAAGCCCAGTTTGTAGAGCTGCTGTGAACAAGGCAAGTAAATGGGTTCAAACTCTGACCCAGGATCTGCCAAAGAGCCTGCTAAGCATCCATCGCTTTATGGCTGATGCATATGGGAAGGAACTGTTGTGCCCCTTTGCAGAAACCAAAATACTGTAATAATGACGTTTTTTTGTTTGTGTTTGAAGCTGCAAACTGAAGCTGTACTCAGAGAAGCTGCCAAACACCAGCATCATCATCCCGTTTCATAATGAGGGCTGGTCGTCGCTGCTGAGGACGGTTCACAGCGTGATCAACCGCTCTCCTCCAGAGCTCATCGCAGAAATCATCCTGGTCGACGACTTCAGTGATAAAGGTACAATCATCTGCTGTTGTTGAACACAAATACTTAAACCATAAGAATATTTTATAAGTTGGAGCAGATTTTTACGTGGTTTAATTAGCTGAACACAAACTAATGAATAATTAATATTTACAGTTTCAATCTGAAACTGTTGTTACTAATTATTGGTGTGTTCGCTACAATTAATAATCTAACATCAGAGTCTATAGTGACTGAAGATTTTGGCTGAATGCCATATATGTTCTTCTTCTATATAGAAACAACATATTTCTGGTATAAAATTCATTTTTAACTCTTTAGTTACTTTTAAACATTTTGTTCCATCTTGCTTTGTTCTTGCCTAAAGATTTTTATTTTTTTTACTCTTTTAGCATCTCTTGTTTTTCTAGATCATTAAATAACATTGTACTGGTTATATCAACTTTTAATACTTTTTAGGAAAAGCATTGCAAAAGTTTAAAGTCATGGTTGATTCATTTGCCTCAGTAGTTGCGAGTAAGTGGAGAGCAATAGCTCCGATGCGGGTGCCCCTACCTCCAGTGCATTGCCGAGATTTCACCACGAGTGTGCAACACTGTTCTATTTGTGCACTGCTTTCTGGCCGCCACCCTGGCTCGTGGACGGCTGCACTGTTGAAGGTGCCTCTGCACTGATTTTTTCCTGATGCAAAACAAAATGTGTTTTGACCAGTGGAGCGGAAACATACCTCCCCTGTGTGCCTCCTCCTGATTGGCCTGCGCTGACATAATTACAGCGCTACTTCCTGAGGAATATTTTTTGGGGAAGAATTGCTGGGAATTCCAATTAACCAATCTGCCAAATGTTGCCTCCTCCACTGTCCCACTTGCAGCCATTGTCTTCACTTATAAGATAAAGCAGCCAGCAAAAGTCTTCCTGACACTACTTCCTGTCTGTCAAGTGGGGGAGGAGGTTTGACAGGACCCAAATGCAGACACAAAAGCTGAATTGGTTTCTGGAAGATTTAATTAACCAAAAGTTCAACAGAAGTTAAAATCCAAAACACAAATCCACAATATCCACAAAAACTGAGACACAGGAGTACTCACAAGAAGGAGGCAAAAAAAGGACAACAAACCAGCAAAGAGTGACCGAACATGGGGAGAATATATGGGAGAGAGATTCTAAGACCAGGTGGCTAATTAGCAGATTGGGAGCAGGTATGAACAGAGGAGGCTAGAAGGGAGCTAGGGAAAAGAAGGCTAACACAAAATGGCAAACCAGAAATATCCAAGAACTTAAATACAATCACAATAGCTAGAACACAAGAATGGAAATAAGACCAACAGAACCAAAACCATGACATCGTGTGATTATCTCTGCCCAGGCCAATCAGGAGGAGGGTCACAGAGGAGGCACAGTATGTCTCCGCCCTCATATGTCAAAACACATTTTCCTTCCGCGAGTCAGGGGGGCTGCACAGAAACTCGTGCACGAGTAGAACGGTGTCACTAGCGCGTGGTGAGATCCCAAAGTAAAAATTCCACCATAATGTTCAGACGACTTAAAAGGCTGAAGCTTGTCAGACCATGAGGACCGTCTGATGTAGCCCTGTTTGATGCTGCCCTTCCCTATGTGTCTTGAAGCCTGTGTCACAAATGAATGTTTACCTTTCTTACTCCATTTCTTAGCTAATGTGCACTCAGAACGCTGTGTTTGAAAGGCAGGCCCTGATGCCGTCATATGGGGTAATACCCATTGCCTCGGGTTTGGATACTGACATTAAACCACCTCCTGGTTAGCTGAGCCAGCCCTCTAACAGAATCCCATAGCAGGCCCCATCTTTCTGCTCACCGACATCCAAACAGACATGGCATCTCCAAATGTTCCTGTACAAACGGCAAATACACACTCTCATTATTCATTTGATTTATAATATTGGTCCTTTGAACTGATTGTTGCAATATGGTTCCCCTTAAAGTTAAATCCTGTGTCAGATATTTGGTTGAATCAGGCTTTTCTCAGTTATTATTCCTTACACCTCTAAAAGTGTTTTACATCTTGTTAATTGCTGCTTACCGTCGCTGTCCTTTCCTACAGGATATGTTTACGGCCCGTCCTGTCGCCTGTAATGAGATGTTCTGCTGCCTCAGGCTCATTAAGAGGTTAACACACATCAAGAGCTTGAGACTAAACCATCCCCGCTCACAAGTGGAGCAGGAACTAAATTAATGGTGAACTGTGTGTTCAAATTAGTCGGATTTTTTAAAGTCCTGTTCGAGGATGAATAAGGATAAAATTATACTTTTGAAAATAAAAAATAGTTTTACTTTTTAGTTTTGTTTGGTTTAAAATGTCTTTTTATGAACAAGTTTTTCAAATTTATTAGACTTTACTGTAGATATCTGAATTCTTTCTCCTGGACGGCGCTGGCTTCAGCAGATGCTATCCACCTTTTAACTGTCTCCTAATCAAGGTATAGTGGAGTTTTTAATTTTTTTAAATAGCTTAACCGGGCAGCCAAGGGGGGTGACATTCTTTTCATTAATTATTAAGGATGGCTGAGCCTTTAAAAAAGAAAAAGAAAGAAAAGAAGGTAAAAGTGGTTTAAAAAGATCTATCATACCACTGTGAAAAGATTGGAGAATGATGCCCCTCACAGTTGCAGGCATCCCTGCTTTCTGTCAGCAAAGGCAGACACACTGCACAGCAAGGCTTTTTTTGCACAGACTGTTTTTTTTATGTTTGGCTCTATTTGATATAAAAGCTAATCTTTGTAGGACAAAATTCATTTTAAATCACTAAGCTTAACAGGTTAAAGTGATTTCAGAATGGAGGAAAAGTGAGAAGAAGCTGAGATTGATTTAGTTTGCAGATATAAGTTTGTACCGTAGGATGCTCCAGCTCCTCCATGGTAACCTGACCCTAAACGTGCGTCCAGCTGTGCTCTGCAGTGCTCTGACATGCAGTGGACCCCTCCTATTTTAGTAACCTGACCCTAAACGTGCATCCAGGTGTGCTCTGCAGTGCTCTGACATGCAGTGGACCCCTCCTGTTTTAGTAACCTGACCCTAAACGTGTGTCCAGCTGTGCTCTGCAGAGCTCCGACATGCAGTGGACCCCTCCTGTTTTAGTAACCTGACCCTAAACGTGCGTCCAGCTGTGCTCTGCAGAGCTCTGACATGCAGTGGACCCCTCCTGTTTTAGTAACCTGACCCTAAACGTGCGTCCAGCTGTGCTCTGCAGAGCTCTGACATGCAGTGGACCCCTCCTGTTTTAGTAACCTGACCCTAAACGTGCGTCCAGCTGTGCTCTGCAGAGCTCTGACATGCAGTGGACCCCTCCTGTTTTAGTAACCTGACCCTAAACGTGCGTCCAGCTGTGCTCTGCAGTGCTCTGACATGCAGTGGACCCCTCCTGTTTTAGTAACCTGACCCTAAACGTGCGTCCAGCTGTGCTCTGCAGTGCTCTGACATGCAGTGGACCCCTCTTGTTTTAGTAACCTGACCCTAAACGTGCGTCCAGCTGTGCTCTGCAGTGCTCTGACACGCAGTGGACCCCTCCTGTTTTAGTAACCTGACCCTAAACGTGCGTCCAGCTGTGCTCTGCAGTGCTCTGACATGCAGTGGACCCCTCCTGTTTTAGTAACCTGACCCTAAACGTGCGTCCAGCTGTGCTCTGCAGAGCTCTGACATGCAGTGGACCCCTCCTGTTTTAGTAACCTGACCCTAAACGTGCGTCCAGCTGTGCTCTGCAGAGCTCTGACATGCAGTGGACCCCTCTTGTTTTAGTAACCTGACCCTAAACGTGCGTCCAGCTGTGCTCTGCAGAGCTCTGACATGCAGTGGACCCCTCCTGTTTTAGTAACCTGACCCTAAACGTGCGTCCAGCTGTGCTCTGCAGTGCTCTGACATGCAGTGGACCCCTCTTGTTTTAGTAACCTGACCCTAAACGTGTGTCCAGCTGTGCTCTGCAGTGCTCTGACATGCAGTGGACCCCTCCTGTTTTAGTAACTTGACCCTAAACGTGTGTCCAGCTGTGCTCTGCAGTGCTCTGACATGCAGTGGACCCCTCCTGTTTTAGTAACCTGACGCTAAACGTGTGTCCAGCTGTGCTCTGCAGAGCTCTGACATGCAGTGGACCCCTCCTGTTTTAGTAACCTGACCCTAAACGTGCGTCCAGTTATGCTCTGCAGTGCTCTGACATGCAGTGGACCCCTCCTGTTTTAGTAACCTGACCCTAAACGTGTGTCCAGCTGTGCTCTGCAGAGCTCTGACATGCAGTGGGCCCCTCCTGTTTTATGTTGCCTCTTTTCCACTCTGCTGCTGTCCTGTTGCTGTTTCAGTCCTTCGCCACCACTATACATGACAGTAGGAGCAGAAAACTAGAGGATGAGGTAACAAGTAACGAGGCGATCATGCCCTTTGAGTAGCTCTGTCTTTTTCCGAAGAACAACTTGCATCAGGCTTGTATCTGTGATTGACCTCACTGGGGCTTGAAGCTGGCCAACCCTCCACTCATAACTGCCCTGTTGTTATGAAAGAAAAAATCTCTCTATATGGACACTAAATAAAAGGATCCAATCATGACGTGTGTATACATGTACCAAGCTTTCGATCAGCTGAAATCATTTGAGCATGCCCAGAACTGATTAGTTTTTATGAAACGCTTTAGCAATAGAAGAAGCTGCCTGTTCTGCAGTCAAGAACAAATCTGTACCTGTCTGCTCATCCTCAACTTTAGCTCCGTCCTTTTCTGTTTCTCCCCTTCTTCAGTCATGTTTGTTAATGTGGTGTTTTTTCAGATGTGGACCTTTATCTCATCATACTGTTTTTTTTGCGGTCATTTTAGTTAAAGTTGTAGGGTAAATATATATAAATATCAAATCATTATGGCTTAAACATGTATATAAATGTACTATTTAGCAGACCATATTGTCCCAAATTGTAGAAAAGTTTGTTTAAAAAAAAAATTCCTGTCTTAAAATCTGTTTTTTCCGTTATCTTCTGCAGGCCAGTTAGTTCTACGTCAGCATGAACACCTAAATTCAGCCAGTCATATATCAACGCTCATCTGTCAATCAAATGTTTTCGGTCATAGCATCTTGATTCATGTGTCGCAGCTAATATACGCAACGGTTGAAATCCATAGCGTCCATAGCGTTCCTTGACAGTGTCATTTCTAAGTCACCAATTTAGTGCTACTTGGTCCCAATGGAATTTCCCATTGTGCTGATGAAGGTTCTCAGTCATCCAGGTCATAGTCATCCCGTAAAAATTCAAAAAATCTCCACTGGACTTGGTTTCCAAGATTTGAAGACGTTTCTCCACCTCTCCAGGAAGCTTTCTCAATTCAAATGGAATTCATATTTGAATTGAGAAAGCTTCCTGGAGAGGTGGAGAAACGTCTTCAAATCTTGGAAACCAAGTCCAGTGGATGTTTTATTTTATTTTTACGGAATTTCCCATTGGGAACCTACTAGCACTAAGTTGCTAACTGGTTAGCTAGATGCTTCTGACAAACTGGCTACAACCAAACTGCTTGCGAACCTTCCGCACAACAACCCCGCCCCCTTGATAATCGACCAATCACATTCACTTTATTCACCAGTGGAAAGTTGTGGACCACTCGGGAGAATTCTGAAATTTAACGGTTGGAACGGCCGCTTCCCTATGACTTTAAGGGCTGAGCAGTACCTATGCTAACGCTCCGTTACCGGGGTAGACCTGCTACCAGGAGGTATCTATTCCTATATCTGACAGGTGGATTTAACATGACTTCTATCAAAAGAAAATGGTAAATTAAGAAATTTATAAGAATTGCTTGGGGAAATTATTTTGCATTTCAAAACACATCCATGTCAAATTGTTTATCTTACATATCAGAATGGCTGCCTCCATCTTTTTTAATTTTACTTTAGTGCGCTACTGTATTTTAGAATCAGGGACTAAAATTTCTTAACTTTTAGCTTAAACTGAATACCGTTTTATCTTTCTCAACTGTTCACACATTTGAGATGTCTGTTTGGATTTAAGGTTTTCGTCTTGCGGGTTGACAGCACCCTTCATACATCATGACATGATCTCTGCAAACACAGAATTTCTATGAAATCATGTCCTCCAGTCTGAAAGAGACTTTAAAAAAATGTTCCGACCCTCTGGAAGAGTTTTATCTATAATCCATACGCCTCCCTTCATATCCCATCATTTTTACAAATATTTTATATTTCTTCTTTTCACATTTACATTTAATATTTTCCTCATTTTTGTTGTTTTTTTTGTTTTTCAATCAAACAAATTGTTTACAAGAAAATATTAAAATATAAACTGCAGCATAACGATGAGCGACACACATACAGATGATAGAGAAGAGTCTATTGTGCTAATTCTATTCTATCATTTCTAATAGCATTTTATCTCCTACTTAATCAAATATTTTCTGAAGTAGATTAGTGTAGTTAAACAGCCTACTGTAATGAAGAGGTTTTCATTACTGGGGCTATTTTTTTATGTACGTAGATAACTAGCACTTTAAAGGGACCTTTAAACTTTATTAAAAAGCAGCTTGGTTAGCACTAGGGTACTTTATTTAGTGCAGCATTTTAAGCATAGATTTGCACGTTAAGAACAATTTGCACACAAGGTTTTGAAAAATGTATGAGTATCTGTTGTGTATTTTAATGTTTGGTATGTGGCCTTTTGTTCCAGGCTCTGCTGCTCCCCATTAATATTGGGGTGGTTGTCTGTGGAAAATAGAGTTGATGTTTAGAGCAAGCAAAGGTTATTGTTTGGAAGTGTTAGTGTAGAATCTGTTGGAAGTGAGTGCAGAAGTGTTGTGGTTCTGGGAAAATGACTTATCTGTTTTTTCTGCGTTCTCTCCAGGGTGTTTGAACAAATGCTTCCCCAGGGGTTCAGACACCATTTATAGCTTCCGGGAGAGTCCATGGGAAATACTGGGGGAGTTGTGCGCGTAGTTTGAGGGATTTCTATGGTGTTTGCGTGTGAGTTTAAAACAGAAAATGTACATAAAAAAGTAAAGTGTAAATGGGTGTGTGTATATTTGATTTAAATGTGTGTTGTAGATGGAAGTGAGGAATGGGTCAATTTCAGGTAAATGGTTTAGTTCATCAGCTGTGCCTATTTAAGGCAGAGATTATGGCCCTGTTCGAATTTATGGGATGGGTCCTCAGAAGGCCAGATTCGACGGGTCCGATGGATCCTTGCTATCCTTGGTTTACCCAGGATTCATTGCGAGACCAAGCAAGCCAGCTGCTCCGTGATCAGAGGAAAGGCTACTTGGCGCCGAACAGTGGTGAATATTGCAAGTGCAGTTTAATATAATACATAATAATAAAATAGCTGTTTTAATGGTTATAGAGTCAGGTATGTGGCGGTAATGTTTGGTTTATCTAAAGGTTTTTATCTGTTACTGTATAAATGGGTTTGGCTGGAATTTAAGGACAGATTCTAATATATCTGCTGGGTGGGGGGGGACTATAAATCTGATAGTTTTATTTTTTTATTGCTGTTTTTCATAATTTTTTTAACTAAGTATTTTTTGTTGTTGAATATTAGAGATTTTGCAGATATATTTTTTTATACATACATTGTTTAGATTTACTTATATATTTCTACCCCTTTTAAAATCCCTTTATTGTCCCACAATGGGCAAATTTACAGCAGCAGAAAGATTATTGAAAATGGTCACACAAATGAGGAACTTAGAAAAATGTATAAGAATAACATATTAGGGAAGTTAAAATATAAACAATAAAATACTGTAAAGTGTTTTAACAATATAAAACTGGAGAATAAATAACCAATATGCAGCTATGGACATTTTTACAGTAATGGATATTTGAAAATAGCAGCAACATCAGAGATGTGCAGAATGACAGCAGCAGGTTATTTAACTGACTAAGGTTTCTATCTTTACATTTGATTTTATCTGTTCCTGCTGCCGCTGGTTGGAACCTTTATTTCACTCTGGATTCTCATCAGTCTTTGTTCACTTTACAGTAAAAAATAAATAAATAAAAACAAATAGTTTTGAAAATTTCGGTATTCATTCTTTTCCTGCTTTGTGTGTCAACTGTCACGGTTGCTAAGCAACAGAGCATACGGCGGTAAAACCCACCGAAGGGTGGACCTGGTTGGATTCACAGCCAAAACTCTTCCGGTCTCCTTATTTTCAAGGACTTGGAAGGATCCAGTCTAGGTAGACCGCGTCCTTGGAGGATGCAGCCCAGGATTTCGAACACAGCCGATGTGTTTAATGAAGGGCTGTGAAGCTGGATAAATCTGCTGATACTTCCCCGTTTTGCCTGACAAGTTCATTTCTCACTTGAAATCCAGCTGAGAGGTCAGCTGGTTAACACCTACACACAGCTTAGATAAATAATAAAAAAGATGTATTTTTTTAATCCAAGGATAGCATGAGGTGAGGAGGAGCTTTAAAGCCTAACCGCCGCCATCGTGAGGAGCAGACAGTAGCTGAGCTGAAAGCTCTGGTTGTAGAACAGTAGAAGTCCTCCCTGGAAGATTTTAGCTGGATTTGGTCTAAGATATATAAACACGACCCTTAGTTCAGTTAAGATCAAACCATTTACTCTTAATGTTTTTACTGAACACATTAGAGGATCATCACTTGTCTACAGTCAGACTGAATTACACAGAGCATAATTCAGACGGGTAAAGACCGCTGTTAACCAATGCCAACCAATCACAGCACAGGAGGTGGGACTTTACAATGCCTGTCTCTAAGCATCAGAATTACCCATAATGCAGCAGAGCTTGTCAGGGGGCATAACAAACTGATGACCACAGCAGAGCAATGTTACAATGAAAATTAAAAATGTCATCTCCCATTTCTTTAGGCAAAACCAGCAGATTTGGTTCATTTGAGAGTTTCTTTGAAGATTTGAAAATGTTTCACTGACTGCAAAATTACAAAAGAGAGCGCCTCAGAGTTTTTGCGTTAGTCTGGTAATGCGCTAGTACATTTAAAAGCATTTGATTTACATACAAAGTCTATGGACAGCATCCAGAGGTCCTGCAGGATGTCTGATCCTCGATAGCGGTGCATCTGAGCACCCTAGCGCATCTGGCCCTCTCTGCATTGGGGCGTCTTTGAGTCTGGAGTTTAGAAATTTGTACTTTTGCAGTTTGAAGCGCAGCATCAACCAATCAGAAAAGCTAACCTAGGAGGTTTTTTTGGAGACACTCTGCTGTCTGCATAATACCCCATAGACTGGGGTTGAACTCCACAGGTTATTAAAAAAGCCATGAGAATGAATTATTTCCTGGATCACGCAGTAAATCTATTTTTTATTGAACTGTAGCCAAAACATTGATACCTAAATGAACTAAAAATGTTAAAACCTGCTTGTGAATAATATTCTAGGGCCACTAAGAACAAGAACTTTATATTTTAGTGGGACTCACAGCACAGATAATGTTTTGAGGATGACTTTCTTTCTTAAAAATGTGTTTAAACAATTTTTCCAACTCATTAAAGTAAATAGAGCCAAAGTTACTCTCGAGCTTGAAGCTTCAGAACAGAACAGATCAACAACCGAAGAGCCGAGCATCCAGGCTGTTGATGCATCAAAACACCTTGACCATTGTTTCACCCAACATAGAAATCTCAGCCCAAAAGGAAACCTTAATATGCCACGTATACGCTTGTGTACACAGCGTATACGCCAGGGGTCACCAACATGGTGCCCGCGGGCACCAAGGGGCCCTCAAGTCTGAAAATAGTCTTCTGAAAATAGACCCAGTCACAGGACCACACCTGAAGACAGGCCGATCTCCAACATCTACAAACAAGGGTGTTGATGGAAGCAGCACAGCTGATGTTTCTTTCCAGGATGACGTCACAGCCAAACAGGAACAGACGAGGCAAAGCTACTCTGAGGAAAAGCAGAGAGAGCAGAAGGTTAGAGATTGAACAAACAGATTCTGCAGAATAGGAGAACAGAGAGAGAATGAAGCAGAATGATGAAATGGGGGTCCCTATGTCCTCCAGCAGTCTAAGCCTATAGCAGCAGAACTATAGAGATAGCTCAGGATAACCTGAGCCACCCTAACTATAAACTTTATCAAAAAGGAAAGTTTTAAGCCTAGCCTTAAAAGTAGACAGGGTGTCTGCCTCACGGACTAAAACTGGTAGTTGGTTCCACAGGAGAGGAGCCTGATAACTAAAAGATCTGCCTCCCATTCTACTTTTAGAAATTCTAGGAACCACTAGTAAACCTGCAGATTGAGAGCGAAGTGCTCTGTTAGGAACATAAGGAACAATCAGATCTCTGATATAAGATGGAGCTTGGCCATTTAAGGCTTTATATGTGAGAAGGAGGATTTTAAATTCTATTCTTGATTTAACAGGAAGCCAATGAAGAGAAGCCAGGATAGGAGAGATATGATCTCTCTTTTTCATTTTCATCAGAACTCTGGCTGCAGCATTTTGGATCAGCTGAAGGCTTTTAACTACAGTTTGTGGACTTCCTGATAGTAAAGAATTACAATAGTCCAGCCTTGAAGTAACAAATGCATGGACTAGTTTCTCAGCATCACCCCTGGACAGGAGATTTCTCATTTTTGCAATGTTCCTCAGATGAAAGAAGGAAATTCTAGAAACCTCTTTGATCTGGGATTTAAATGACAGGTCCTGATCAAAAACAACACCAAGATTTTTTACTTTATTATCTGAAATCAGTTTAATCCCATCCAAATGAAGTGACTGGCTAATCAGCTTATTTTTCAGAGACTCTGGTCCAAAGACTATAACTTCTGTTTTGTCTGCATTCAGAAGCAGAAAGTTAAGAGTCATCCAGGTTTTTATGTCTTCAAGACATGCCTGTAATCTATGTAATGGGTTAGCTTCATCTGGATTATAGACAGATATAGCTGGGTATCATCAGCATAACAGTGAAAATTAATCCCATGCTGTCTAATAACTCTACCAATTGGGAGCATGTATAAAGTTAAGAAAATTTGGTCCTAACACTGATCCCTGTGGTACTCCACAGGTAACCTTTGAGCTTGTTGAAGATCTATCATTAACATGAACAAACTGAATTTGATCAGATAGATAAGATTTAAACCAGTCTAGTGCTGTTCCTTTAATTCCAACAAAATATTCAAGTCTTTCTAAAAGAATATTATGGTCAACTGGATCAAATGCAGCACTAAGATCCAACAGGACGAGCACAGATACAAGTCCATTATCTGAGGCCATGAGAATATCATTAGTGACTTTCACCAGAGCTGTTTCAGTGCTATGATGAGCTCTAAAGCCAGACTGAAACTCTTCAAAAAGTTCATTATGGTTTAAGTGGTCGCAAACCTGTTTGGCAACTACTTTCTCAAGAATTTTGGATAAGAAAGGAAGATTGGATATAGGTCTATAATTAACCAAGTCATCTGGGTCAAGAGACGGTTTCTTAAGCAGAGGTTTAATTACAGCAACCTTAAAAGCTTTAGGTACATATCCCTGTAACAGAGATAGATTAATCACATCTAAAATGGAGGAGGAGATCAAAGGGAATATAGTATTCTGTTGCTCTTCTTTTTTAATCAGTTATAGAACATTTCATCATTTAATCATATATGGCATTTAAGCATCTATAGAGATTTCAAAATGAAAATGTCTAAATTTAAAGAAACCATAAAGATATGTTTATAATGTATGAAGTTTAGGAGAACGTTGACCCTTGCCATTCATAGGTCAGTATTGGTAGCCCTTCCTGTGACTCAGTACCCCTGAATTAGCCCTCAACTGTAAAAAGGTTGGTGACCGCTGGTATACGCTATGTAGACGCTGTGTATACACTGTATACATCTGGCTGGCCAGGCTAGTGCATACCCATTGAATGACGGTTCCCTCCAGACCAACAAGTACATTTGCTATTGATCACTTTGGGATTTCAGCTGTGAGGCCTGGAGTGGGAGTACAGGAAAAGCTCTCTGGTTCCCAGTATGGCAGTACGAACACTGTGGCAGCTCTACAGAATCTATAGTTAGTAATCTACAGTTACACTCAGGGCTGACCGGGGGCATGAAGTTGACTTGTAGGAGGGCCCCCTGACTAAAGCTCCTCTGGGACCCAAAACGGCCAAATTGGGCACTAGTGGTCAGAAATTTAGGGGCTCATAGTTTAGCATGATTTACATTTTTTGCTTACATTGTTGCTAATGTTTTCTTTTAAGATTATGAACTTTTACTTGGGACACACTTTAAAAGACATAGCAGTAGTTTTTAACCGTAATTCTCATAGAAAATTATTAGTGAGGCAGAAGAAGACAGTAAATATATTCCTATTCTATCATTTATTGTGTAGAAAGGAAGAGGTAAGTTAATCTGTTTAGTTATTATCAGCTTTTGAGAATGAGCAATTTATTATCTATGTGGAGCTTAGTTATTTGATGGATTTCTAGCCAGGCTGGATTATTAAAATATTTTATAACTGGCAGAAGGGAAAAAAGACCAGATGATTTAATTTTCTCTGCATTTGTTGCATCTATTGAAGTTAAATATAAGCAGACCACATTGACAAGAAAAGTGATTTTTGTTATACTAAAAACTTAGCGTGACATCTCTGGAACAATCAATAACTTGCTTGTTTTGACAAGCCTTCACATTAATTTCCTGTATAATCATCTGTTAAACCTCTGTCCGTTTATCCGTCCTAAATCACAGAGATGAGGTTCCAGACTGGTACCCAAAGTCTCTCTCCCCATCAGGCCTTCCCAGGAAGGAAAGAATAATTGGCAGCTGTACATTTCTGGTTCTGCTACAGTTAGTCACAGTCAGAGAAACAGGACTACACTGGAAAACAGGCCAAGCTCCAACATCTAGAAACAAAGGTGTTGATGGCAGCAGCACAGCTGATATTTCTCTCCAGGATGGAGTCACAGCCAAACAGGAACAGACCAGATGAAGCTACTATGAGAAAAAGCAGAGAGAGCAGAACGTTAGAGATTGAACTAACATTAGTGGAGAATGGGAGAATAGTTCTAAAGTACCTAATGCCTGGACCTTTCCGGGCTTCTGGAGAGCCAGAACCAGGTCCAGAACCAGACATGGAGAACAAGTATGAGGCAGAACTTCTCTTTCCGAACTGCATTCAGCTGCCTTCTCTGTGAGGAATGCTTCTCCTGCTGTGGCTGGAAATATTCAGAAATAATATTCCTCATTCCTTCTCGCTGAGGAACTTTATTTTCCTTAGAAAATAAAAATATTACTGTTTTTATTTTTGATTGCCACTTCATATTAGCATATAATACTGTAAATAAGTGGATAATTAAAATACATAGTTGAGGGTATAGTTTTAAAAATATAATTCATTACTTCCTGAAGGTGTTCACCTAAAGCAGGTATGCAACCACTACAGTGTATTTGTGAAAACAAGTTAAGATTCTGCATAATCTGTCTGTTAAGGAATCTAAAATCTATTCTAACTGACAGATAAAATAGATTTTCTTCATCAGTCTTAGATAACTTTGCCATATATTTAAAAAATGCTGCTTTGTCTCCTTTGGGACGAGGATGTTTTTGTTTGTCCACAGCTTGAGAGCAGAAGTTATTTCCCTGTTAATTATTATTATTTGGCTCATGTAAATACCTCCGTTACATTTGTACATCACATGAATATTTATCCAGTGGAAAAAAAAGATGTCATGTAATCAGAGCCAGAAACACAGTCCGTATTTATTCAGCAGGATGGCAATGAACTGCTGTACTATCGGCCACGATGTGATGGGATCCTGCCATCTGCAGATTGATTGTCCAATTACTTTCTCACTTTCTGTTTCCCGGTGGGATTGGTTGAGAAATAGCTGCAATACTTCATTTCAAATAAGTGTAGGACTGATGTATGCAAAGGAACTTCTGATATATTCCCAGTCTGGCTGTAAAGGCAGGTTAGTGGGGACACAGAATGGCTCCCAGCAGAAAGTATTGGCTCCAGTCTTTAAGCGCTGTCCAGAGTAGCGAAGGAGGTCTGCTACTGACTGCAGAAATATATCAGGTCCAGAGTTTATGGCACTGTGGAGGAAAGTAACTGACTTCTCCCGCTGCAGGTGTATGGTCAATGAATGCAGCAGTGAAGAATTAACCGCTCCCCCTCCACATTTTTTTTTCAAGCTTAAATTGAATAAGCAGAATGACTGCTGGTGGAAATCAAGAGGCGAAAAACTTTTCTTCTTATTCCACAATCTGCAACAGAAATGACACTGCTGGAGTCTGACCTCTCACAGATTTGTGGATAAATCAATATTTAGACTTTTGTACTTTTGTAGATTTCCATCCATCCATCCATCTTCCTCCGCTTATCCAGGGTCAGGTTGCGGGGGCAGCAGCTTAAAAGGGGAGGAGCAGACTAGAGACTGACACGGGAGTGGATTTTCACTCCTGTCCCGTCCCACTCCCACAGAAAAAAATTGTGTCCCGTCCCGATCCCAGGCCAGAGTAGAAATCTAAATCCTGTCCCGTCCCACTCCTGGTGAAATTACTCCCACTCCCATCGCGCTCCCATTCAGAATGACTCCCGCTCCCGCACCACTCCCATGCTCTGTTCGAAAACCTAGGACGCGTCCTTAGAAGGCCAGATGCGAAGTACGATTACGTCATAGTGCGGCGCTGAGGTCTGGTCGGATTCCAAGAGTCCTCGTTATGCGGCCTTAAAATCCGTCCTTCTTTTAGCCCGATTTGAAGGACGGGTGTCGATGTATCCTCGGTATCCTTGGTTTACCCAGGATTCATTGCGAGACCAAGCAAGCCGTGATCAGAGGAAAGGTTACTTGGCGCCGAACAGTGGTGAAAATTGGAAGTTCAGTTTAATATAATCCAGTCTGTGAAAAGTTCCGTCTGAAATAAATGAAAATAGTTGTTTTAATGGTTATTGAGTTAGATATGTGGCGGTAATGTTTGATTTATCGAAAGGTTTTAATCTGTTACTGTGGAAATGAGTTTGGCTGGAATTTAAGGACAGATTCTAATAGATCTGCAGGGTGAGGACTATAAATCTGATAGTTTTATCTTTTTATTGCTGTTTTGCACAATATGCTTAACTAAATATTTTGTGTTGTTGAATATTAGAGATTTTGCAGATATATTTTTATACATACATTGTTTAGATTTACTTATATATTTCTACCCCTTTTATAAAATAGAATAGAAAATCCCTTTACTGTCCCACAATGGGCAAATTTACAGCAGCAGAAAGATTATTGAAAATGGTCACACAAATGTGGACCTTAGAAAAATGTATAAGAATAACATAATAGGGAAGAGTTAAAAAAAATAAAATACAATTCTGTAAAGTGTTTTAACAATATAAAACTGGAGAATAAATAACCAATATGCAGCTATGGACATTTTTACAGTAATGGATATTTGAAAATAGCAGCAACATCAGAGATGTGCAGATTGACAGCAGCAGGTTATTTAACTGACTAACGTTTCTATCATTACATTTGATTTTATCTGTTCCTGCTCCCGCTGGTTGGAACCTTTATTCCACTCTGGATTCTCATCAGTCTTTGTTCACTTTACAATAAAAAAGAAAGAAATAAACAAACAGTTTTGGAAACTTCGGTTTTCATTCTTTTCCTCCTTTGTGTGTCAACTTTCGCGGTTGCTAAGCAACAGACCTTACGGCGATAAAACCCGCTGAAGGGTAGACCTGGTCGAATTCACATCCAAAACTCTTCCGGTCTCCTTATTTTCACGGACTTCAAGGAATCCAGTCTAAGTAGACCGCGTCCTTGGAGGATCCAGTCTAAGTAGACCGCGTCCTTGGAGGATCCAGTCTAAGTAGACCGCGTCCTTGGAGGATCCAGTCTAAGTAGACCGCGTCCTTGGAGGATCCAGTCTAAGTAGACCGCGTCCTTGGAAGATCCAGTCTAAGTAGACCACGTCCTTGGAGGATCCAGTCTAAGTAGACCGCGTCCTTGGAGGATCCAGTCTAAGTAGACCGCGTCCTTGGAGGATGCAGCCCAGGATTTCGAACAGAGCCCCATTCTTGTTTTTGAGCGTGGGTGAAAAACTCAGAGCGGAATCACTGTTGGTTTTTGGGTCGTGTAGTTTTTTTGACTCGCATTATAGTGTAGGCTTAAAGGAAAAAAACTACAAAATGGCGGCGCCGCGCCAGTACTGGATTTTTTTTCTTTCTATTTTATTTTATTTTTTGGCATTGATCCTATTTTTTTTTTTTTAGTTACTATTTGTTTGCTCCCGCTCCCGTCTGCTCCCGTTAATGTTTAATCCTGTACCGTCCCAATCATGTGATCGTTACTAATACTGACTCCCATCCCACGGGAATCCCATGGGTCACGGGAATCCCGTGACCCATGGGATTCCCGAAAAAATGTCAGTCTCTAGACCAGACGTCCCTCTCCCCAGAAACTTCTTCTAGCCCCTCAGGAGGAACCCCAAGGCGTTCCCAGACCAGCCGAGAAACATAGTCTCTCCAGCGAGTCCTGGGCCCCTGGGCCAGGGAGGCGTCCAGGAGGCATCCTAACCAGATGCCCGAGCCACCTCAACTGGCTCCACTCGAAGTGGAGGAGCAGCGGCTCTACTCCGAGTCCCTCCCGGATCACCGAGCTTCTCACCCTATCTCTAAGGGAGAGCCCAGCCACCCTACGGAGAAAACCCATTTCGAACGCTTGTATCCGAGATCTTGTTCTTTCAGTCATGATCCAAAGCTCATGACCATAGATGAGGGTAAGAACGTAGATCGACCGGTAAATCGGGAGCTTCGCTTTTTGACTCAGCTCTGCTGCAGATTTATGCTTAAGTGAAAATGCATTTTGCTTGGGACATAGTAGTAGTATCCTAAAACTATATGTCAGAGTGAAACATGAATGACTAAAGACAGAAATCAAAGACATATATCAAGTCTAAGTTAACATCAGATATAGGAAAACACCTGCCCCTGAGCTTAATACACTGTTTAATGTTGTGTTGATATTAGGTGCTAATATTTTTGTCAAGGTTTCCTTGAAAACTTTGAGGCCTGTGGAAATTCCAACCTGCTCCAAACTGACCTGTTGAATTTAGAAACTCTTTCTTTGGATGGTCATTGAATGCATTTTTATCTTTGTGCCACTGAAGAGCTAATGTGTTTTTTATTGGTCATCGGCTCAATAACTTATGGGGGGGAGAAAAACGTGAACATTTTGTCTCTAAAGTCAATTAAAATTGTCTCTTTTGACGATCTAAGAACGTTTTACAAATTCCCATTGTGATGGCAGGAGGATCTGATAAGGTTACCCCCAAGATGGCTGCCGTTTGTGGTGCGTTTGGTGTCTGCAGCATCCAGTAACTTTGAGACGTGGTGCATTAGCAGCAGAGTTAACTGGCGATAAGTTTAATGTCATCTGGTGAAAAACTTTCTGGTTGGCCAAATTTGTTTGTTCCCCTTAAATGAAGAACATGGAACCATTCCCTTTAACCCTTGGTGTTGAGCTGAATATTACTGATGCCCTTCCAAGCATTGTTGATAAATATACCTTTTAATAAAAACACTGTAATGCTAAAGGAATCCACGAGAATCTGTTATGACACAGAAATGTGACGCTTTACTGCCGGTGAAGCCGAAATTCAGTTAGAGTTACATTTAAAGTGTTTATTGAAGGGGTGAATAATAATAAGCAGGCAAACAGACACAGTCTTAGCAGAATAATCCTGGTTAAAAGTGCTGGTTTGCAGAGATGAGCAGAGAACCAGGAGATGTAGGCAGCGATGGAACCAATAGGCCACCAGACTCACAGAGGAACTGGTAGCGCTGCAGCACGGAGAGGAACTGGTGGCGCTGCAGCATGGAGAGGCGCTGGTAGCGCTGCAGCATGGAGAGGAACTGGTAGCGCTGCAGCATGGAGAGGAACTGGTAGCGCTGCAGCATGGAGAGGAACCGGTAGCGCTGCAGCATGGAGACTAATGCAACCTCAACTAGGAGAGGAATTCAGCAGGCAGGGCAAACAGGATCCAGTAGAGAGAAACAGGCTGAACTGCAGTATGCAGACACAGGAGAAAGGGAGGCCTTATGGCAGGTATAAGTAGGCTGGTGAACAGGTGAGCTGAGCACTAATTAGTGGGAACAGGTGGAGATAATCTAGAGTGAGCTGCTGGCAGCCTGATCTGCTGGATCACTGCTGGTGGCTGAATAGTGACCCAGTGAACAGAAAAGTCCTCATGAGTCCAAAACTAAACTAAACTCAATCAGAACTAAGACAAGAAATAGTTCAACAAATGTCTGATATTTGATTCAAACCTTCAATCTACTGAAATTGAAAATTTGATAAAGCTATACTTTAAGTACCAGATTCCAAAGCACACCTTTGGTAGTTGAGTGTTTTCCATTTCTTGATGGATCCGAGTTGTTTTTGCAGCAAAAGGAAACCAGCAAACTTCTGTCCAGTCGCTCGTTCATTTTTCCCTAATAAAAATTATTCTAAAGAGAGAAAAAAAGTTTGAATTGATGAATTTTGACCAGATCAGCTACTATACTTCCATTGAGTGAACACAGTTTATAAGTTTCAAGACTTTTTTCTAAATAATTTAGCTCCTCTGGCTGCCTGAGAGGCTACTGTCAGCTCTGCAGAGCTACTTTGAAGCTTCTTATCAACACATGCAGCCTCACCATCAGAATGATTGAGCTGCGGGGAAAGGAAGCCATGGCGATGGGGGAGATATGGGATGATTTGTGAGACAGGCGAAGGGAAAGGGAGGGAGCGAGTGAGGCAGCAGTGCAGAAACACTGAACAAAGTTCGACATGTTTATTCATTCTGGTTGGTGTGTGTGTTTCTGCTCCTGACTGGGTTTGAAGGCAGATAATGAGGTAATGGTGCTCGGCGAAGTGTGACAGAGAGATGGCGGATATGAAGCGGGAGACAAACCATGGAGGACAAAAGCAGCTAATTGTTAGTTGCCATTTAGAAATGTGGGAAGGTGAGTGTCAGAGTGTCTATGATGAATTCAGAGCAGAAACAGCTTCTACTTTAGCCCCCCCGATAGATTCACTGGCCAAAGTAGATTTAAGTATCATTTAAAGAGTATTTAGTTCATTCATGATGGTTTGTATGATGCTGCTCTCGCCATCAGGACGCCGTCTCCAGAAGGCAATAATAACTTTGATTAACCCAATTTCTCTTTGACATCAATAAACTATTTTTGAATAGAAATATATACATTTATTTTACCACTATGATGCTAAATCAAGAACAACCGTAACTGTTTTTGATTCAGGTAGATTTTAGCAGCTAAAATAATATATATTATATAATAATTATATAATAATTAAGTTTTAAGAAGAAACAAAAAATAGGTGTAAAAAAAAAGTTAAACCGAAGAACCTTTAACAAAAATGTTTATTATGAATTTGAGAAATAACCAATTTTTTGAATTTTGAGAAATAACCAAACAGAAGAAAGAAGAAAAATAACAATAACAAACAATCACTGAAAATAAACAGCTACGTGTAAATCCTGGGGAAATGTTTGCTATCAAAATCCTGGTCCTTCCTGAATTAAATGAACGTTTTGGGTAAAACATCCTCCAAGGTGCTCATAAGCTTCGACATTATGGTATCAACATTTTTATGACCATCTTTCCCCCACTTTACAAACCAAAATAACTGCAAAATAGATTGTAACTATTATGAATATTGGAGCATTTATGTCTGAACCTGGAATGTGATCAATAAATCAGTGTAAACTGTCTAGAAATTGAACAACAGGATGGAGGGACGAGCATATCTCTCACATTTTCAATTTATCAGCTCATAAATTAAAGTAGTAAATTAAAGCAGCTGCTTTGAAAATAAACATATCATTGCATCTCTGAAAGTCTGCAGGGAATATCTGAAAATGCAGAAGTTCAGATCTTTCTTTAGGACTTTTATCCAGAATAACCAGGATGATGTGATAAAAAAGAGAGCTTTACTTTTTCAACTACAGGAGGAGTAAAGAAATAAAACCTTAAGAGTACGTGTTTGATGGAACCTGTTTCCTACAATTAAATGTTTTTAAAATATTTATGTTATCCAGTCCTCTATGGTGGACTTGGGGGAGCGGTCCTCCACATTGGAGAAAAGGTTCCAGCAGATAACTAGAGGAAAATCAGACATGGCTCCAGTTCTAGGGACAGATAAGATACTGCAAACAACCCTCAAGCTCCCAGGGGTCGGGTTGAGAGCCCAACTTTGAGACGAACAAACCAGCCACCCGGCCCAGAGCAGTTTTTATGGAGTTAAAGACACATGATATAGAAAAAACTAAAAGAAAGAATAAAGAAATCAACATGAAACTTGTATTATTTACTAGTTTTCTTTAATGTAACCTCTCCAAAGTTCATCTCCCACACTTAAAACTTCCAGAAGTAGATTTCAGACTCTTCCTTCCTTTTTGGAAACTAAACGTTTAATTATCTACCCCAACAGGTCTTACCTACTGGACTAAAATGTGGACAAATGCTTTTAGACCGAAAACACCAACTTCAAGCTTGTTCATACAAAATCCTTCATAGAGGACTAGGGATGGGAATCCAAAACCGGTTCCTGTTCAGAACCGGTTCTGAGTGTTCCAGTTCCATGGCACCGTTTGGCAGCTCGCTTCACAGTTCTTTTAACGGTTCCAGGCAGCACCAGAGCCTAGCGGTGGGCAGCACGACTTACGTCACGTTTTTTACGCAAGTTATGCACAAGGCATAAGGTGAAAAGTGAACATGTGAGTGAAAGGTGTACTACTACTGCACAAAAATTGCCCATACTGGGACGAATAAAAGCTACTGAACTAAAGTGAACTGAACCAGGCGTAAGTCTAGGAAAGCAAAGCAAAAAAATGGCATCCCATCGGGTAAAGCTGGGCGTACACTGTGCAATTATTTCAGTGGTTGCACGCATCTACTGCCTTGCGGTTTAGTCCAGTGTGAGTTCACAGCTCACGATTTATGTTCGGCCCGACGCTCTCATGCGATCTACCTGCTCACACTCTGCGACTAAAACCACTTAGCTCCTCAGTGAGATGGAGCTGCTCTGACTCGTCTATTCGGAAGACAGACGAATAGACGGGGATTTTAAAGCTCACTAGAGTGAAACGCGCTGCCTTGGCTATTTGTGCAATTTGTGCTGAAAGCCCTAAAAAGAAAAGGAGACAACGTATTTGGACAAAGACATGGCTGAGCAAACATGGCTACTACGGTCTGTCAGTTTTACAGACAGAACAGCATTAGCTTCATTGCCCCCCCGCCATGCTGCTGGGTTTACAGAAAAATCCTTGTTGGTGCATACGCACTTAGTGATTTGCCCATGTTTGATTTTCTCCCGATCTCATGATTCCAGATCAGGAGGTGGTCGTTAGAGGCTGATCGCCCCTCGTTACCCCCTGTACACTACAAGACTCACGACGCACGATCAGGCTGAAAGTTGGGCTGATTGAAAGATTCTGGCTTGACTGGAAAATCGCCCCGAAAATCGCACAGTGTATGCCCGGTTCAAAGCGATTGACTGTATGGATGTAAAGTGGCAATAACATCCGAAGGGAGGAAATACATCCAACATGCAGAAACACCTGCGCACACAACATGGCATGTATTTTAACGAATGCCGTGTTTTTGATGCTTCCGGACAGAAGCTAAAGTTACGATCAGCAAGAAGGAAACTCTGGTGCTAAGTAGCTAGTTTTATATCACTGGCTGAGCTTAATGTGCTTCCTAGTAAATCAGATGCCATTTCTGGAAATAAACCAATTTCCTATCTGGGGTTATTAAACATGCTACCAAGTGGCTCCGCAGTTCAGGGAGTGAGAGAAAGGTGACGCTCATTTATTTAAATCAGGATGAGGTTAGTTTATTTCCCCAAATTGCACAGTAATGCTTTTTTCATTAAAGGGATGCCTTCTCCATTAGATTTAGAGGACTTTGAGGAGACGGGTAGCCTGGCAGGATCAGAGGCTGCAGCTCCTGATCACAGCCTTCTTTTTCCACCGAGGGAGGCAGAGATAGAATGTCCCAGGCGAAGGTAGACCAATGTCACCGTAAACTTACCAAGTTCATTGTTTCACAGAATCGATAAGAGAATCGATAAGGGATCAAAATGTTTCACAGAATCGATAAGGGAATCAGAATTGTGAAAATCTTATCAATTTCAAACCCATTGCAAAAGACAAAGGATTCTCTGTCATGGCAGATATGAAAAAAAGGCATTTTGTTTCTTGTTTGGAAGATTTTTTTTTTCAGAAATGGATGGACAGAGGATGGACGGAGGATGGATGGATGGATGAATGGATGTTTTTTGACAGTAGGCTGAAAGGAAAAGAGGGAACTAAAGGCTCATTTATACTTCTAAATTCGGTCGTCTGCGCATTGAACAGAAAGACGTCCCGCCCCCTCCGCAGACACTCTGCTGCACCTCTTCCAGATGGTAGCTGACCGCAGACAGGAGGCCGGCTTGTTTTGTTTGTATGACCGTAATTGCGGAAAACAACTCGTGAAGTTGGACCAGCTAGCAGAGCGAGGTGCGCAAGAACGCAAGGACCCTTTTTCCACCTGGATCCCCGCTCTTTTTGGCCCTCATGTCCCTTCATTGTCAGACAAACTTGCCCCCACTCCCTCACCGCCTCGGCCGTATCTAGACCCACAGCGTGCAGTGCAGATCACGCTCAAATTTGAGCATAAACCAAAAATGTCTGCGTCAAGCTCTCTGCGACACACTGCTGTGGGAGGATAACCAGCCCTTGAGGCCTTCGTATACGGGTTGTGCGGCTAACCGCTGCACCATTTGCATGCCTCAAGGATTTTTTTGGTGACATATTGTTAACTACCAGTAAGGGAGGTCCCATAAGAAACCAAACAAACATGGATGCTAGAAACTGGCTGGATAACAGGGAGTCCAGATTTCTATCAAAACATGATGCCTTTGGAGTGAAAGTCCTTAAAGCTCTTTAGTGACCTTAGTTTCCTCAGCGCTCTTCCTTTCTCTCCTGCACATTTTAATAAAGACTAATGTGTTTGCCGACATCAGCTCACTCTAATTACTTTGATTAATGGCCTCCTTGCCTTTGGTAAACAGTATGAGCTGTGTTCCAATTTATTCAGGGAAATTTACCAATCAGAATTAAATGCTCTGATCATATTCCCTTACCTCTCAATGAACACAAGGGCCAAATGTGCTCTGATTCATTTTTCCTGGTTTTCTGTCACTGCCAGGATAATAGAAGCCTTTCTTTGTCAGACATAGTGCACATAAAGACACAGCTGTCCGTTTAATGGCTCATTTTTAATGAGGGTGGGGGAGAACTCAGAGGACAGGTTCTCTTAGAGAACTTGTCCTTGCTGAAATGTGAAATAGTGTTTTGCTGGTCAGATGAAGAAAATGGTACTCTCAGTAAACAGAACCGACCTTCAGCAGGTTTAGATGGAATCTACAGAAATGTAGAATAAAAGATATTTCTAGAAATGATTCAAAGGAGCCTAAAAAGATTGGATTTGTTATCAGCTTTTCATGGGTTTTGACATTTTTTCACACAAAAAGGGAGTTCTGACTTAAAAACTGGGTACGCTCTGATTGTAACGATTAGGTCAAAGAAAGTAGCAAAATGAATCTGATTTCACACTATGAGGTATCCAAGCAGTTTGGTGAGAAGGACTCTGGTTGGACCTGATAGTGATTTGCTTAATCAGCCAATTAAGATTTAGAGAATTATAAAAATAAGATAAATCAATCTGTACAAAATTAAATCTACGCCATGTAGCGTTGACATGTGTGTTTCCACCATTTCACTATTTTGACCATTTCGCTATTTTGACCATTTCACTATTGCCATTCAGACTGGAAAAGTGAACAAAGAAGTTTCCATCATCCATCCATCCATCCTTCATCCATCCATCACCCATCCATCCATCCTTCATCCATCCATCACCCATCCATTCATCCTTCATCCATCCATCATCCATCCATCCATCCTTCATCCATCCATCCATCCATCCATCCTTCATCCATCCATCCATCCATCCATCATCCATCCATCCATCCATCCATCCTTCATCCATCCATCCATCCATCCATCATCCATCCATCCATCCATCCATCCTTCATCCATCCATCCATCCATCCATCATCCATCCATCCATCCATAGATCCATTCATCCATCCATCCATCCATCCATCCACACCCTTCCTAACAGTCTGTGGTTATTACAGGTTTACTTAAGCTAAACCACTTTAAAAGTAACCTCAGTGCTTCTTACTTTATTTTCACCCACATAAATGATGTGATGACATGTTTAGTCGCATGTTGTCATTCAACCGCTGGTTGTCTAGGTGTTGTCCTGAAAACAACGTGAGCTACATTAATAATGGCAATCCTTTTGGGGAAAGCCTGGTCTGATTCGGAGAGACGGCATCCATCCCACTTTGGATGGTGCAGCTCTTCTTTCTAGGAATCTGGCCACATTTATTAGTCCTCCAAAACCCTGACCACCCAGGGTGCAGACCAGGAAGCAGAGTTGTAGTTTAACACACATCTCTGCAGCTTCTCTACTGTTACCCACTCTTTACTCCATCCAGACAGTGTCTTGCCCATGACCAAAATCTAATAAATTAGCAAAGATTCCCAAAGGAGTAAATCATGATAATCTAATTAAAATCAAAATAACTCCAATTGGGGAAAAAGTTAAAACAATTAAATGCGGTCTGTTTAACATAAGATCTCTTTCCTCTAAAAGTCTGCTAGTTAATGACTTGATTTGTGATAATCACATTGACTTGTTTTGCCTTACAGAAACCTGGCTGCAGCAAGAGGATTATGTGAGCATAAACGAGGCAACTCCTTCAACCTATTTAAATTTTCACATACGAGGAGGAGGAGTAGCAACAATCTTCCAGTCTGACTTACTGATTACTCCCAAAACAGTTAATACCTACAACTCTTTTGAACATTTAACCCTTAATTTCCCTCATCCAAATTTCAAGGCAAGAAAACCTCTTCTTTTTGTAACTTTGTATCGTCCAGCAGGTCCTTACTCTGAATTTTTAGATGAGTTTTCAGAGTTCCTTTCTGATTTGGTATTAAATACTGACAGGGTCATCATAGTGGGAGATTTTAACATCCATGCTGACATTGAAGGCGATAGCTTAAGAGCAGCCTTTAATGCTATCTTAAACACTATTGGCTTTGTTCAAAATGTGAATAATCCCACACATTCTCATCTTCATACTTTGGATCTTGTGCTGACATACGGCATAGAATGTCAAGAAATAACAGTATTTCCTCACAACCATGTCCTCTCTGACCACTTTCTAATAACCTTCAGGATTACTTTAACAGAGTTCTCCTCCCCCAAAAGAAGGTTCAATTTTAGTAGATCTTTATCAGATAGTGCAGTTATAAATTTTAAAGAATCTGCTTCACTTTCTCTCTCCTCTGTGTCGCTGAGCAGTGCTGCGAGTGCAAAAGCATAGCTTATTCCCCTTCACAGGTTGATAATTTTGTTGATGGGGTTGCTAGTTCTCTGCGTACTGCCTTAGACAACGCAGCTCCCTTGAAAATGAAAACCGTTGAAAATAGAAAGCTTGCTCCTTGGTTTAATGCAGAGCTGCGCACTTTGAAGCAAAATGCTAGGAAACTGGAGAGAAAATATCGCTCCACAGGCCTGCGGGAGTCCTTCCTAGTCTGGAAAAATGGTTTACTGCTGTATAAGAGGACCCTTTGTAAAGCAAGAGCAGCATACTTCTCCTCATTAATAGAGGAGAATAAGAATAATCCTAGATTTCTTTTTAATACAGTTGCCAAACTCACCCAGAGCCATAGCTCTGTTGAACAGTCCATCCCACCTGCTCTTAGCAGCAATGATTTTATGGGATTCTTTATAAATAAGATTGATCTTATTAAAAATAAGATCATAAGCACTCCTCTATCCTCGATTGTACCTGAGGTAGTCATGGAATCTGCTTTGATCCAGTTGAACTTTCTGAATTAGCAAAATTATTGTCTTCATCTAAGCCTTCAACTTGTATGTTAGATCCAGTTCCAACCAGGTTATTTAAGGAGGTATTCCCTTTGATCTCCTCCTCCATTTTAGATGTGATTAATCTATCTCTGTTACAGGGATATGTACCTAAAGCTTTTAAGGTTGCTGTAATTAAACCTCTGCTTAAGAAACCGTCTCTTGACCCAGATGACTTGGTCAATTATAGACCTATATCCAATCTTCCTTTCTTATCCAAAATTCTTGAGAAAGTAGTTGCCAAACAAGTTTGCGATCACTTACACCATAATGAACTTTTTGAAGAGTTTCAGTCTGGCTTTAGAGCTCATCATAGCACTGAAACAGCTCTTGTGAAAGTCACTAATGATATTCTCATGGCCTCAGATAATGGACTTGTATCTGTGCTCGTCCTGTTGGATCCAAAATGCTGCAGCCAGAGTTCTGATGAAAATTAAAAAGAGAGATCATATCTCTCCTATCCTGGCTTCTCTTCATTGGCTTCCTGTTAAATCCAGAATAGAATTTAAAATCCTCCTTCTCACATATAAAGCCTTAAATGGCCAAGCTCCATCTGATATCAGAGATCTGATGTTCCTTATGTTCCTAACAGAGCACTTCGCTCTCAATCTGCAGGTTTACTAGTGGTTCCTAGAATTTCTAAAAGTAGAATGGGAGGCAGATCTTTTAGTTATTAGGCTCCTCTCCTGTGGAACCAACTACCAGTTTTAGTCCGTGAGGCAGACACCCTGTCTACTTTTAAGGCTAGGCTTAAAACTTTCCTTTTTGATAAAGCTTATAGTTAGGGTGGCTCAGGTTATCCTGAGCTATCTCTATAGTTATGCTGCTATAGGCTTAGACTTCTGGAGGACATAGGGACCCCCATTTCATCATTCTGCTTCATTCTCTCTCTGTTCTCCTATTCTGCAGAATCTGTTAGTTCAATCTCTAACGTTCTGCTCGCTCTGCTTTTCCTCAGAGTAGCTTTGCCTCGTCTGTTCCTGTTTGGCTGTGACGTCATCCAGGAAAGAAACATCAGCTGTGCTGCTTCCATCAACACCCTTGTTTATAGATGTTGGAGATCGGCCTGTTTTCCAGTGTGGTCCTGTGACTGGGTGGATGTGCTCTCTTCGTCCTCTGACATGGGAGCTGGCTCGGAGCTCGTCTGCCTGGCTGTGTGTTTCCTGGACGGGGCCGCCTTTTACAGCTGCTTTTTATGTCTCTGCTTCTGTCTCCTTGAACCCCAGCCGGCCTCGGCAGATGGCCGCTCACACTGAGCCTGGTTCTGCTGGAGGTTTCTTCCTGTTAAAAGGGAGTTTTTCCTCTCCACTGTCGCTACAAGCATGCTTAGTGTGAGGGATTGTATTTGAGTCAATGAGTCAATGCAATGAACTGGTTTTCCTTAGATAGAAAACTTTGTATCAATTTGACTGTATGATCTGGTTGAACTGTAAAGTGCCTTGAGATGACATGTGTTTTGAATTTGGTGCTATATAAATAAACTGAATTGAAGATTTTCTTTTCTTTTTCTACCGACCAGAGCATGCTTCTGATGCACGTTATGTAGTGCAGAAAAGGCAACCTAGAGAGCTCTGCACTTAGCAGGACAGCAAATCAAAGTTTCTTAAAGATAAATAGAAAAGGTCAACATTTCAGCTTTTCTCAGGCTGTTAGACAGGCAGCATTGTGGCTGTTTGTAAAGAAGCTGTCAAAGTCATATGTCATGTTTTGACTTCTTTGAGAGCTTCCTTTGCCAGCTTTCTTATCATCCCTCAAAATTCAGTCCAAGTAAGTCAAATAAAAAAGGAAAATATATAAACCGAAACATCTTTTTTCTTCAGAAATAAACATTAAAATAGACGATTGAGTTAAAATGCATATAATTATAAACACCTAATGCTTTGCCTTATGACTAAATAAAACTAATGATTTTGTCAGAACAATAATATTTAAAGCTCAAATGAATAGGGACAATGGAACTTTTTCTCCTATGAAAGTGAGTTTTTAGGTCTGTCATGAATAAAAACTCCAGCTAGTAACAAATACTTCATGTAAAGTATGAATATTTTAAAGCACTGACTTTGTGTACCATCAAATCCCTGTCTGTTCTTCTGTGCAGAGCACCTGAAGGTGGCTTTGGAGGAATACATGACTAGAATACCAAAGGTTCGCATCCTGAGGACTAAAAAGAGGGAAGGTCTGATCAGGACTCGGCTGCTAGGAGCAACAGCGGCTAAAGGAGAAGTTATCACCTTCCTGGACTCTCATTGTGAGGCCAACATCAACTGGCTGCCTCCTCTGCTGGGTGAACAACACAGACAGGCATTCTGCACCAATTGCTTGTGCCCCTTTTTTTAAACAGTTTGATTATGAGACATATCAGAAAACATGTTATTAAACTTCTGAAGTGCATCAGCATCCAGTGGAAAACGGGAGATGAATACGTCTTTTAGACCGTGGTTTATCATGATCATCTTCTCTGCATCTGACAGATGGAGCAGCGGGACATCAGGGCTGAGCGGCACTAGATTGGAGCAAGATGCCATACAGATAGAGCACCTCAGCTGATCAAAGGCGATGAGTGGGTGGGGCCAGCTCTGAAATTATAAGAGGAGGATGAATGATGAATGATTAAAATGGCTTTTTTACAACAAAGCCACGAACTTCCAAAAAGCATTGCCTTACTCTCGTGACAATGTTTTTTAGATTTTGAAACTCCAACGACCGTCGCTGCATATCCATGGCAGGTGATGCGTCGCTGTGGCATCGTGGAAATTTGCCACTTTGCATGGCAGCCCTCCTGAACACGCCTCTACATACAGATCACATATAAATGCCTTCTGGTGTTTCATGATTTAATTAAAGATCTGACCCAAAATGCAGAAGACCAAACAGAGAGACCAGGGAAAAGTTTAACAGGTTTATTTAGTATGATGAGATGAGTCCAGTGCTGCTCTGAACACTGTCAAACCGGAACTGGAAAGTTAAGGAGGAAGACACTGCGGTTAGTTCAGACTCAGTGGGAAATTAGAATCTTTGACTTAAAGAGGAGGAAAAGGTTGCAGACTCACGTTTCCAGAAAAAGGTGTCTTAATTGAATCCAATCTGTGTGGGATGTTCCAGTGATTGTCTTGTTTGATGGTGGGCGGACAAGGTTTACTCAGACTGCGGTTGTTCCTTGGTGAACGGAGAAGCTGACTGCCACTTAGATTTCCTGCGGTACTTGAACGGGTTATTGTGGAGATGAATCCCCTACTCAGAGAGAAGCCCCAGACAATCCTTGGGGGAAAAGTTGATCCAAACTATAAACTTGAATCCTTAGCTCAGTTTGGCTCTCAGAAGATCCTTCCAGGGGAGAGAAGGTCCGAAACATCCAGTTTGCAGGATGACTTCCTGCTGAAAGGCAAAGACAAAAACTGCAAGATTAAAACTCAGGTAAACAAGAAACTCAGTTTGACTCAGCAAACTAAGCATGGCTAGAGTACCAAAAAACTGGCAAACACTCTGGCATCGAGGTAGTGGCAGTCAGCAGCTTAAGAACACCCCACAGGTAATGAGGCAACGAGCTGCAGGTGTGCAGGGAGGCCCAATGAGGACGGGGCACCACCTGGTGGAGGAGGAAAGGAAACACAATAACAGACCACACAAACTGGATTCCTGACATGGTGTCAATATATCAATAGCATATGACACCATAAGTTTACAATATTTTTTTCCAATCTATTCTAACTTTTATGATAGCTTTTTTTTAATCCTTAAGCAGTTATCATCCAAAATACCAGAAATACATACTTTATATATTTAACTCTCTATTTATTTGTATATGATATAGTATATTGTTTTTTCTTTCTAAAATAAGTGACAATTTAAACTTTTCCAAGATTATTTTTTTTAAGCTCCACCAATTCAATAACTGAATATTAATTGAATTAATGATTTAGCCGATTAAATATTGAAGGCTCAAGTGCAACATTTTACCCAGATTGTTTAAGTGTTAGGTGGCTTTTCTTCTTTGCAAGTTAAACTGAATGAGATGTAGAATTATAAAGCAAAATGCAAAGTGCTTTAAATGTGTTTTGAGTTATTCCTAATTCCATTTTTTAATTCTCTCTTTAATAATGTTTCTTTCTTTCACTATTGTTCACAACACTGTGAGGCCAGAGGGGACAAAGAAATGCAAGACATAAATATTACCACAGGAAATACACTTGCTGCAAAGAAGATTTCTAGAGTCAGCAGCCCGATTTTACAGGTCAAAAGTTTGATAGGATCATTAAAAACTCCATAGATTTAAAAGATTGTTTGCATTTTGTAAAATCTTTGCCCCTGCTGTCTTAATTATTCCATAAAACTCCTTTCTTTACTGAACCAAGAAGTTGCTCACTAAATAAAACAGATGCGTTTACTGGCACATCGCCCCTACTGAGAAGTTAAGTGCCTCTTCTCCAGCTTTAGATTTGCTAACAAACATGCCCCCACTTTCTCAAACAAACTTTTTGCCATTAAGGTTGATCTCTGCTTCTCAGCATGTTTCTGAGCAGCTGAACAAAACTGAACCTGGGTCACTCCCCATTAAACTATCTACAATTCAAGTAATCAGATTAGAGACGTGATGTAGATTGTTATCAGTTTAGATATTCAAGACACTGCAGCTATTTTAATAGCATTTTAGTTATAAAAGTAAAAATTTGCATGGAAACTACTGATTAGCTGTTATAAAGATGCTATTTTATTATTAAATGATTTGGTCGTTATTAGTCAGGTTTTTTTCTTTTAAACATCTTAATGTAAAGTGAACATTTATTCTAATTTCCCCTGAATTAAATGTTACATAACTAAAATGGCCTGTTGGATATAAATAGTTTAAATATGTTCAGTTCATCAAGCTATTGGAATGCAGTTTGCTAATTTAATCGATCATTAAATGACAAACAGGGAATTATCTAACAAATCCCAGCTGATGGCAGCGAAATCAGTGACTTTGCATCAACGCTGCAATCTTAGCAACTACTTTGCTCTAACAGGAGAACAACAGAATAGAAGCAGGATTTACTTGAGCTCTGATTTGTTGCAGCTAGTTGGGGATTGAGAAGGACTCGAGAAAACACAGATTTACACAGAAGCACTTTTCCAAAATAACATTCAATGTTACGCTGCTATCAATATGCTGCTATAACTCAAAGATAAATTCTTCATATGAAACAATCATATTCATAAATGGCCCATAAGAGCAAGATCATTAAACATCAAACACAAAGATTAGTTGATTTTATGCTATAGTCTATCATAGGCTTTTCTGCATGGAGTTTGGTCCATATGAGGAGCAGCCACTGAAATGGATTCTGCCACCAATGATCAGCATATTGGCCTCATGCTGAGCAATCGCTAACACAGTCTTCTTTTTCAAATCCCACTTCTTAATCATCTATGATGGAAGTAAAGCTACATGGAGCATGCTAATACCATAACTTTGAAGACATGATTGAATATGTTCCTCTGTGCTTTTTAGACCGGATTGCACAGAACCGGAAGACCATTGTGTGCCCGATGATAGATGTCATCGACCATGACCACTTTGGGTACGACAAGCAGGCAGGAGACGCCATGCGTGGAGCGTTTGATTGGGAGATGTACTACAAACGGATCCCCATCCCTCCAGAGATGAAAAGAAAGGACCCTACTCAGCCTTTTGAGTGAGTAAAATCCAAAATAAGTCATTAGAATGGATTTCAACTATAAACACCAAGGTTTCTTCTCCAGCCTTGAATTGAGAAACACTTTCTGTTTAGATTTCACTTCAATTGTTACATTTTGCAGTTGATTGTCTAGCTGAGTCTAGAAATGTGCTGCATGTTGGGGAAACTCTGCTGGCTCCATTTCTGTATTGTTCTGACTTGAAACAAAACTCAACCCTCCATCTTCAGTGAATAAACCTGTTGCCCTGACATCCACATAATGCAGGTGCTAGAGAGATCCCCCTGCTGGCCCAGCTGAGCAAGCAGCAAGCAACTATCAGGACAGATTAAAGATGGAAAGCAGAGTTATTTAGACAAGGCAGAGAACACTGTGAGGAGAAAGCGGTTTGATTTCTCCAAAATTAGCTTAATTTTCTTCATCAAAAAATCCAGAAGATTCGCATGGTGGCTTCACAAATCGTCTGGATCAAAGATTCCCTGACCAACAGATTCATTTGTAAGACTCCAAAGTCAAGCGTCTAGACAGGCAGCATAGGAGCACCTCCAGCTTCCAGTACATGACAGACCCCCGTCATCCACAATCTGAAGTTATTGATGTATCAAAGATGGACCAGAAGGTGAGTACAGAGAGCTGGTCAACCGCTTTGTGGTTCACCAGCCTGATCATGTCTGATCCTGAAGGTGAACCACAGAAGGGAGATGATTATAGAAACATGAACCTGTCAAACAAAATGACCATTTTGGGAGAAGAGGTAGAGGAGTTTAAATGCATCGGGGGTTTACTCGACTAGAGACACGGATGTAAAACTGTTGAAAATAAAGACTTTGTCAGGAGAATTATGCTGCGTTCACACCGGACGCAGCAGGTGCAGCAGAAGCAGCGAGTTTACATTTACGTTGCGTTTAAGCATCTGACGCGCGTGACGCGCCACAAACGCGCTGCTGCTCGAGACGGAAAAATTGAACTTTTGCTGCTCGACGTGCCGCGTCAACCAATCAGAGAAGCTGATCTGGGAGCTGGCAGAGAGACAGACACATCGCTGATGACACAGAGCGCTATGATCACTCCTCTGAAACAGTTTATTGACGCATAGATTAACTTAAAATGCAGAAATCTGCCGACAGAATATGTTCGCTTTTATTATCCTGGTGCCTGCAGTTTGGATTATTTAGATGAAAAACACCTACCAGCTGCCGCGGTGAACCGCGAGGAGGCGACCGGGCCAGAGGCTGCTGATGAAGGGATTCCTACCGTCGGCGCACCGCCGGTATGTGGGGGTCTGAGCGGCTCGGACGGAAATAACATTGGAAGGCAGGATTGTAATCTGGATGAACTGACTGCACTGATTAAGTTTTCAGGTGTATTTTCTCACTTAAAAAAATATTAAAACTACTTTATTCCCACTGATCACAGCAAATATAGCTGCAAGGCAGAGAAAGGATAGTGAAGCTCCGCCCAACGCGCGTCAGACACACTTTCGCACCGCAAAGCCAGAGCAGCAAAGCTGTTTCAGCCGCGCGTCAGAACTAACTGGTACAAGCAGCAAAAATGAAGCAGCAGACGCGATTTTGCTGCTTTTGCTGCGTCCGGTGTGAACGTAGCATTAGGCCGTTCATTGTTTGCAGCAAGATGTCTGTGGTGGGAAAAAAAGTATTCAACTATTCACCATAGTTAAATAAACGGAGATCGATGGATTTCACTCAGTCTGCACATTTATTCATATCTTTGCAAAGAGAGAACAGTTCGTCATACAGCCCTAATGGCAGCATTCTGCCCTGTTCTGCTAGAGCAGCATGTGTTCAATTCTATTCACTTTATTTCTATAGCTCCAATTCACATCATGTCATCTTAAGGCACTTTCCAGTTCCCCAGATCATCCAGTCAGATTGATTCAAAGTTCTCTATCTAAGAAAAACCAGCTGATTGCATCAACTCATTGACTCTTCAGCAATCCCTCACACTAAGCATGCTTGTAGCGACAGTGGAGAGGAAAAACTCCCTTTTAACAGGAAGAAACCTCCAGCAGAACCAGGCTCAGTGTGAGCGGCCATCTGCTGAGGCCCACTGGGGTTCAAGGAGACAGAAGCAGACATAGAAGAAGAAGCATAGATACAAAAGGCAACTGTTAACCAGCTCCACAGGCGGCCCCGTCCAGGAAACACACAGCCAGGCAGACGAGCTCCGAGCCAGCTCCCATGTCAGAGGATGAAGAGAGCAATTCCAGTTAGTCACAGTCAGAGAAACAGGACTACACTGGAAAACAGGCCAAGCTCCAACATCTAGAAACAAAGGTGTTGATGGCAGCAGCACAGCTGATATTTCTCTCCAGGATGGAGTCACAGCCAAACAGGAACAGACCAGATGAAGCTACTATGAGAAAAAGCAGAGAGAGCAGAACGTTAGAGATTGAACTAACAGATTCTGCAGAGTGGGAGAATAGAGATAGAATGAAGCAGAATGATGAAAAAGGGGTCCCTATGTCCTGTTCACATTCCATGACTACCTCAGATGCTGCCCACCCTCCCAGAGAAAAACCAATCACGGATAGAGGAGTGCTAATGATCTAATTTTTAATAAGATCAATCTTATTTATAAAGAATCCCATAAAATCATTGCTGCTAAGAGCAGGTGGAATGGACTGTTCAACAGAGCTATGGCTCTGGGTGAGTTTGGCAACTGTATTAAAAATAAATCTAGGATTATTCTTATTCTCCTCTATTAATGAGGAGAAGTATGCTGCTCTTGCTTTACAAAGGGTCCTCAGACTTGCTTTACAAAGGGTCCTCAGACTAGGAAGGACTCCCGCAGGCCTGTGGAGCGATATTTTCTCTCCAGTTTCCTAGCATTTTGCTTCAAAGTGCGCAGCTCTGCATTAAACCAAGGAGCAAGCTTTCTATTTTCAACGGTTTTCATTTTCAAGGGAGCTGCGTTGTCTAAGGCAGTACGCAGAGAACTAGCAACCCCATCAACAAAATCATCAACCTGTGAAGGGGAATAAGCTATGCTTTTGCACTCTGCAGCACTGCTCAGCGACACAGAGGAGAGAGAAAGTGAAGCAGATTCTTTAAAATTTATAACTGCATCATCTGATAAAGATCTACTAAAATTGAACCTTCTTTTGGGGGAGGAGAACTCTGTTAAAGTAATCCTGAAGGTTATTAGAAAGTGGTCAGAGAGGACAGGGTTGTGAGGAAATACTGTTATTTCTTGACATTCTATGCCGTATGTCAGCACAAGATCCAAAGTATGAAGATGAGAATGTGTGGGACTATTCACATTTTGAACAAAGCCAATAGTGTCTAAGATAGCATTAAAGGCTGCTCTTAAGCTATCGCCTTCAATGTCAGCATGGATGTTAAAATCTCCCACTATGATGACCCTGTCAGTATTTAATACCAAATCAGAAAGGAACTCTGAAAACTCATCTAAACATTCAGAGTAAGGACCTGGTGGACGATACAAAGTTACAAAAAGAAGAGGTTTTCTTGCCTTGAAATTTGGATGAGGGAAATTAGGGTTAAATGTTCAAAAGAGTTGTACGTATTAACTGTTTTGGGAGTAATCAGTAAGTCAGACTGGAAGATTATTGCTACTCCTCCTCCTCGCCCAGAACTTCTGGGTATGTGAAAATTTAAATAGCTTGAAGGAGTTGCCTCATTTATGCTCACATAATCCTCTTGCTGCAGCCAGGTTTCTGTAAGGAAACACAAGTCAATGTGATTATCACAAATCAAGTCATTAACTAGCAGACTTTTAGAGGAAAGAGATCTTATGTTAAACAGACCGCATTTAATTGTTTTAACTTTTTCCCCAATTGGAGTTGTTTTGATTTTAATTAGATTATTATGATTTACTCCTTTGGGAATATTTGCTAATTTATTATATTTTGGTCGTGGGCAAGACACTGTCTGGACATTATAAATATTGTCAGTGTTGGAATAATTGGGTGTTATATGGACTTCATATATTGTTGGATAAACATTCAAATTCAGGATGTTATGACCAATAAAAAAAAATTGTAAATGTTTTTTTTTATGTCTAAAAGTCTTCTTAAAGGCACAGATAGTTCAAAATAAAACATTGCTCTGCCTCCTATGTATGTAAAAAGTTTCTTGAATATCTTCAGTGACCCAAATGTTGCTTTGATTAGTTCATGTCTTTTGAAAACAGTAAAGACCGTTCTGATATTCACTGTGGGAATCCGTGTTTAGTGCTCCTGTGGTTTAAAGGAAGCTATGAGGGTTTCTCTTGGCTGACTGTGCAAAATCTGCCTTGTTTGCCTTTAATTGGTCCTCCTCGGGGACATTTTTGGCTCGAGCCGACCACCTACTAGGCTGTTGCATCTGATCTTCTATTAAATTATAAGCTGGTGACTATGTCAACATAACTGCACAATCTACACCAATCTCTGAGTAACACACCTGAAGGATAATAAAGACAGACTGGCTTGTTTAGGGAATACGTTCAACACAAGGAGATTTCATTGTCTTCTGACACTCGTCAATTGCACATCACAAAGATTTTAAAATGTTTAACTTCTGTCTAAGATTTGACAGTAAAAGACAAAAACCTGATTGATGCTTCTTCCCCAGCACAAGCTACAGCCTGAATGCTGCCAGGGTTTGGCAGAACCATGGGGGGACAAGATTAGAGGGGGTCTTTAAATGTGATAATATATAGATTATTGTGATCAAAATGAAATCAAATGCTGTCTGGTCAACATGTGTGAACTTTGCCATCCTACAGAGGACAAAAAGATAGGAGAGAACATGTTGTGATGCCAGTGTAACAACATGGTAAATAGCCTGGACTGATGTCTGCAAAGCCTTTATTCATGAACTCATTCACACACAGATGGTGGTAAGCTACACGGTAGCCACAGCTGCTCTGGGACACACTGAAAGGAGCCATACTGTCAAACACCATCGGATCCTCTGTGGGTCATGTGTTGTGTTCAAGGACACAAAGACTGAGACGGATGGGGCAGGGATTTAAACCAGAAACCCTTTAGTTACAGAATAAACTCTTACATCCTACATCACCATAATATTTCTAGCCTTTTTAGGCTGATCAAAGCCTATGATGGTGCTACAGATGAGAGTGGGAAAATATTCTTTCTTTTTCATTCAATTCAATTCAGTTTATCTATATAGCGCCAATTCACAACACAAGTCATCTCAAGGCACTTTACAGTTCAACCAGATCATGCAATAATAAAAGCAATATGTTTGTATAAACACAATAAACAATTATAGATATCTTAATTTTTTAATTGAATACACATATTCCAAAACAATTTTAGGACTCAACATATGAAGTGATTCTTAATCTGAAACATTGGAAATTCCACAATCCTACTTTTCTTTTTTGTTCCTTGATATCCAACCTGAAGGTAAGAGATAACTGTGTCTTTCTTATATTGTCTTCCAGGTCTCCAGTGATGGCTGGTGGATTGTTTGCTGTGGACAGAAAATGGTTCTGGGAACTGGGAGGGTACGACATAGGGCTGGAAATATGGGGAGGAGAACAGTATGAGATCTCATTTAAGGTAAAAAAACAACAACAACAAACACTTTTCCCCACAAACCTTTCAAAATAGTTTTCCTTCTCAGTTCTGCCGTCACATTTTCTCAGAGGAAGTAGAGATATAAACAGAACATTAACTTTCTTTTCCATAAAAGTTATTGGATCTAATTTCTGGTATGTTTGGGTTCTTTTTCAGTCTGGAAGAACATTCTGAGTCTGAACTTTAACTTAGTGGCTGTAGATTTACAGTATTGCTTCTGTTCGAACAAACTGATTATATCAATCAGGCCTTTTTTATTTATTGTTGCCTATGGAAGTAAATCTGTGCCGCTGGGATATAAATTAAAAATGTCACTGAAATATAAATGTTGTATGTTTGTCACTATGTCTATACAGTTGAAATTGTATTTGTTATTTTCACTTCAAGCTAAAAATTAACATTACTATTTCACAGTTAATACATTTTCAATACCTGTTTTTCAGTTTGACTTTTCAAAATTCTGCCTTTCAAAATTCAAACTCAATATTTTCAGCTACTGAGATTCAACTGGCTGAATTTCACTGTTAAATTCAGCGTCTAAATTCAATGTAAAAAGGTTACTTCAGGTCACAGACATTAGCAATGGATTGTGGCGTCCAACACCCAGCCGATCCCGTTACAGTTTCTACGTCACGTGACGGGACGTTTGTGGCTCTCATACTGAAGGAAAACCAGCATCAAGGAGGCGGCGGTCATGCAAGCTAACGCATCGGTGAGTTTATTCCTTTCATTTTTCTGTAGTATTGCTTTTCTTTGCGCATAAAATTCAATAAATAGGGTATGTCCTAATTCAAGGGGACCAGCCCAAGAAGGGTTGAATCCAGGTGGTGTCATGATTGGTTTTACGAATCTGACCCACATGCAGAGAAACCACTCAGAGATCACGGGAAAACAGAGATCACCTCAATAAACAGGGTTAAATGAGGTAAGGGTTGAGGGGTAGGATCTGGAACTCAGTGAGCTGGTGAACTGGAACTGGAAGGGAGAAGGGAAGTTCACAGAGATCAGTTCAGGTACCGTTGGAATCTTGGATGCTGTATGGAAAATGCAGGTGTGGGACTCACGTTTGAGGGGGTCTTGTCAATCCTCGAATCCAGTCTGTGTGGGTTAATCCAGAGAATAGTGAACACGTTGGAGAGCGGACAGGAAGACAAACGTTGGACCCGGAGGACTGATGGAGCGGACTTTCACTTGGATTTCCGATGGGCACTTGAACGGATCATGTGGAGCTCGGTGTGAACTCAGCTTTTCCAGTTTAACAGGAAGTCTTCCTGCCGAAGAACAGAGACAAAAGAACATTACTTTTAGAGAAACAAAGCTTTGATTAGACTCAGCTAATCTCAGCTTGACTAGAGTACCCAAAACTGGCAAACACTCTGGCATCAAGATAGTGACAGCCCACTGCTCAAATACTCCTCCGGATAATGTTCAAATGAGCTGCAGGTGTGCAGGGAGGCCCAAGAAAGACAGGGCACCGCTTGGTGGTGGAGAAAAAGGAAACACACAATCTGGATTCCTAACAGGTGGACGGCCTTCTTTCGCATACCGCAAAATCCATGGAGGCCATCTGTAAATTGGAACCTTCTAACCTCCAAGAGCTACCCCCACCCTTACCTCAGCGTAACTTCTGTTGCCTAGCAACCCTGACAGCGTGAACCACAGCTTTGAAGCCGATTTGAACTAATGTCAGGTTAATGTTCAGTGATTTTTATATACAATAAATACCCTAATAAAATTAACTGGTGACCAATTCTATTTGTTTATTTTATTACTAAATTTTTACCAACTTCACCTCCAAAACCTTTGTTTTAAATAAACATTTGCTTGTAGGGTATAACGAAAAATAAATGTACTGTATATTAACATTAGGTCATCACTTTGAAGTGTTTTGGAGCAATGTTTAGAGACATAGCAAGGCTCAGAGGCGGGTAGGGGGGCAGACCAGTCCAAACATGATAAAAGTAACATTTTAATAAACTGAATGGATATTTCAGCTTTAAGCTGCTAGATTCTCACCTTAATTCCCCTTGTTTTGAACTGGTTTGATGGCATATATTATCAGTTTATGTAGATAGATAGAATCTTTCTCTCTATTGTGTATTATATCTCCCATAACAATTAGGGCTGTCTCTTCTCTGGAATGCACAGACCTTCACTTTTGAAATTAATTACGTCTTTTTTTTCTATTTCCTTTTCTGCCGGTGTGAAAAAGATGCAGCAACCCCCCATGCACAAGTTTCCTCCACTATTAGACCGCCGTTAAACCTTCTACTAAATTCCAGCAAGTCTGCACTGATGCAGCCCCGGAATTGAGACACACCCTTAAAACTTTTTTTTTTTTTTTTTTTGTAATCTAATTTAATTTCTTCTTAGTGTGGGGTACCAACTGTTTGTTACTTAGCAACACTATAAAACACCTCCTTTGGGTTTGTCAATTGATTGTTTGGAGCACGTTCTTGATCGTATGCCACTGGATCTGGGCTACCTAGATTTTATCTGCACTCAAGAACTTGTTTTTGTAAATGCCTTGTCTTCTCATCTAACCTTTCCTTCAGAAATTTTGGAAGCCTTGGCTCAACTTAGCAAAAGATAGTGAGGAACAACAAACATCTGTTGTGCATTTTGAGGAAGGACCAGCTGGGGGGCAACGGATGCTCATATCCCCAGACTACCTTTGCAGTCTTCTAGAACCCCATCTTCCTGTCACATGCATAGCCAAACTCTTAGGAATTTCCAGACGGACTGTATATCGACGGATGGCAGAGTCAGGTCCTTTGGTGAGGGCATTATACACAACCATGTCGGATGATGACTTACATCAGTGTGTGAGGGACATTAAAACATGGCAGCCTCACTCCGGATACTGAATGGTGAAGGCTCTTCTGCGAGCCAGGGGACTGAGAGTGCAGTATGATGGAGTCAGAGCATCCATGCATCGTGTGGACACCATTGGAATGGCATCACGTATGGTCCAGTTAGGATGCATAGCTCAACAGACATACTCAGTTGCTTTTTGGCTCAGCTCTCTCATGAATATGCCAGGCTCTGGTCTTTAGCAGACAGAGATGGGAAGTAACGAAGTACAAATAATTCGTTACTGTACTCAAGTAGATTTTTCTGATATTTTTACTTTACTTTACTACTTATTTTTATGGCGACTTTTTACTTCTACTCCTTACATTTTTACACAAATATCTGTACTTTCTACTCCTTACATTATAAAAAATTGGCTCGTTACTTTAGTTTTGAATCATTTCAATGGAGTTACCGTTATTATTTTTCACGTCATCAATACCAAATTCAATCTAATTGGATGGGAATCTACGTTGCATTTGACGCACCACTACAAGATGAATCGACAGATTCGGCGGTATTCATTCGCTGCAAATCATTGCAGCTTGGTGGCGGTGGCGTTAGCATAGTAGCATGGACGACGAGATGATTGAAAATGAACACAACGGAGATCTAGTCCTATTGGTAGACATCCATTTAAAATGTAGGCAACGGCATGAAAAAAGTGGTTTCTACTTTTACTTTTATACTTTAAGTAAATTTACAAGCCTGTACTTTCTTACTTTTACTTGAGTAAAGAAGTTTAATCAGTACTTTCACTTTTACCAGAGTATTTCTTAACACAAGTATCTGTACTTTTACTCAAGTACGGAAAGTGAGTACTTTTGCCATCTCTGTTAGCAGACAGCTATGGTCCTAACATTGAAAACATTCTGCTATTAAATCTTAATATTTAACCTGTCATGGTTGTTGGTGTCGCTCCTTCCTCCACTACTTGAGCTTTCGGATAAAGTCAATAAGTTAAGCAAGTGCCTGGCTGACTGAACGATATTAGCCTGACTTTCCTGCAATGACAAAATCACAAAAATGCACACACAATCATCTGGGAAATTACAAGAGCCCCAGTCTCAGTCTTTTTCAACTAACCTGTAAAGACACACATACCAGAAAGTGGCCAATGGTTCCACTACCAGATGCTGGGGGGGGGGGTGAGTAATATGCAAATAGGTAACGGGTAATATGCTAAAAACGCATGTTGTTTAATTAACAGTTTTCCGTAATTATTATTTATTCGTTAGAATAATTATTATTGAATTTCATGAGCAAAGAAAAGCAATACTACAGAAAAATGAAAGAATAAACTCACCAATGCGTTAGCGTTAGCTTGCATGACCGCCGCCTCCGTGATGCTGGTTTTCCTTCTGCATGAGCGCCACAAACTTCCCATCACGTGACGTAGTAACTGTTACAGGATCGGCTGGCTGTTGGACGCCACAATCCATTGCTAATGTCTGTGACATGAAGTAACCTTTTTACATTAAATTTAGACGCTGAATTTAACAGTGAAATTCAGCCAGTTGAATCTCAGTAGCTGAAAATATTGAGTTTGAATTTTGAAAGGCAGAATTTTGAAAAGTCAAACTGAAAAACAGGAATTGAAAATGTATTAACTGTGAAATAGCCATGGTAATTTTTAGCTTGAACTGAAGGTTAAAAATGTTTTCTGAATATATTTTAACACAGAAAGAGTAAATACAAAATTCAACATTTATATTTCAGTGACATTTTTAATTTAAATCCCAGCGGCACAGATTTACTTCCATAGTTGCCTTAGATGAACTTATTTGCAGTCTATTAACCTACATCTTTGTCTCTATTTCCTCACATAGTTTAAAGGCATGTAAGCCTCATAGTTTGAATTATTACTTTTAGTGAACTTTCATTTTTTTTCTGTTATGCATCCTTTGAAGCATGCACAAAAATAATCTTAGATTTTCGGGGCCAGAGAGCCACGCCCCCATTTACTCGACCATACAAATAGTTTGGACCTTCCTCATCTAAACCTCTAATAATCTAATAATCCTTAAAGGAGGAAATTAGATTAGATTAATAAGCTGAAAGGTTTGGAGATCACTAAATGGACTCAGGTTAAAGTGATTGTTGGCTGTTATTTCACCAAGAAATGTTAAATATAGTTTAATAGTCACAAATACAAATTTGTGTTTTGAGTAAATAATTTAAAGTTAAAGAATGTAATTTAAATAAATAATTACTGAACTTAGTTGAAACTAGTCTTCCTTCTAAGTAACCTGAGTGTAAAACATAAACCTTTTCTCTGCTGACAGTGATAAAGCTCAGTGTTGGACTCTGATGTTTTTGACTCTGGTCTGAAGCTTTTCATCTTAGTGAAGTAATTAGTGAGATAATATCCCTCACCAAGGTTATTATTTCAGCCAGGATTACCGTGGTTAGAAATGATGCTATCACCACACGCCTTGCTCTGCCTCCTAGGTCTGCTTTATGGGCTCAGATATTCAATTTGGTTTCCTCTTTATTAAGATCCCCATTAGCTGATACGGCGCAGACAGCCAGTCTCCTGAGGTGAGGAGATTAACAAGCTCTCATGCTAATCCCTACAAGCAAACTGCTGCTCCCAAAGACAAACCAGACCCTGGAACACAATCATTTTGTTCATTGCTAGAGCTAATCTGCAGCTTCGCACTGGTGACACTGGTGTGGGAACAACAAATCTTTCCAGCACACACAGGCAGCTGATGTTTGATCACCTAAAGGCACGGCCTCACATGCATAGCGAGGCTAAAACATTTGAGCAATAAACAGATTTACACAGACTACTATTACTCTTCTACAGTTTGCCTCCCTGCAGATGGGCTACCATGTCTAATGATAAAATATGCCATAACATCATTGGGGAATTTGTTGTTTTCTATGTTTTTTTTTCATGAGAACAAACTTTGCATGCCAATGTGACATGATGTTGGTTTCCAAAGAAAAAGAGCCAAAGATGTTGAAAAGAATTTAAACTTCTGACTGCGTTCTTTAGAAGCACGCCGCTGTCTCACTCTAATCCTTCACTTTCTCTTTCAGACAAAAGATTAAGATTCACTGATAGATTCAAGTTCTCTTCTCTCTGCCATCTTTTTTTGCTTTTTAAGGTTTATGTTGATCCTTTAAAGCTGGCTAGAGAGGGAGGGCCCTTTTCTATAAAGGAGAATTACAGTTGGAAGTTCTAATTTTATATCATATAATGAGAAGCAAAATTGAATGAAAACAATTAATAAAATGACAACTTGTTTATTTTGATTGAGAAATTCTACTCCTTTGTAAATTATTTGTTTAGCTTTTCTTTAAGGTATCATTCCACCTTAATTCAAACACTGGGAACATGAGATCCTATTTTGTTGCCTTGCAGTTACGTTTTGTCAGCAGAGAAAATCCCGGCCTTCAGGTGTAGCTTCTGCATCTTTCCAGCTTTCTGAAGCTGCAGGCCAAAGAGTGACATGTGTGCTTCTGCAGGTGTGGATGTGTGGTGGTCGGATGGAGGACATTCCTTGCTCCAGGGTGGGGCATATCTACAGAAAATATGTGCCCTACAAGATTCCTGGAGGGATCAGCCTGGCAAAGGTGATGCTGCAATCTACCTGGTTTTATGATTAAATGTTTTTTTCTGTTTTCTGAGAACGAAAATGAACATTGAGGAAGTTTGACTGTTGTACTGTGAAGCTTTAACTACATGTTTTCAATATTATGTTTTAAAGAGATCAGCTGACAGCTAATTGTCAGTTTTCTATCCATTCTCATCCACAGCGGTCATCACACCAACGCTCATTTTACCCAGATTAGCCCTGATGGTTTATTCTGGATTGTTTGATGGTGAAAAACTCAATCTTAGTCTAATCTAATAAATAACAGTTAATCGATCTTCAGAGATCCGGGAGACAGAGCTGACGTCTTTGTTAGACACCATGTTGAACCATGAAGTGTTTTTAAGACAATAGTGCTGATATATGTTCAGGTAAACCTGCGAGTTATTAGTAACATCAGGAGACACGGAGAAAAATCACTCAGGTCTTTCATGTTTGCTTCATTTGCATAAATAATAGCTATTCAGATAAAACATAATATTCACTAGTTTATCTTTGATAGCCACACCTCAGACTTTTTCCCCTCGATTGAAAACAGATGAAGTATTCAGCATATTTTATTAATTAACATTAATTAATTTCCTTGACTTCAGCATAATAATAATTCTGCAACACATTTCTTTAGTTTTTGTTCAATCAGAAACACAATTTGATGTAAAACTTTAACTTTTATTTCTGTTTTTCTCTCCTATGAACATCATTCTCAGATGTAAACATGCTAAAGGTGCAACGGTCCTACTGTTGAACACATATGAGTAAATATTGGAGTAACTGAAAAAAAATGGAGGGGAGATTTAAGTTAACAAAATTTCAGAGGAATTGTGGTAAAACATTATTTAATCTATTTTATTATTGTCTGTGATGTTCAGTAGAACAGTTTACAACAGCCTCTACTGGACAAAACAAATAATCTGTAATATGAATAAACAGACCGACCAATTAACTAGATCCTTCCAGCTTTTGGACATAAATAATTATTTTATACAGGAACCTGATTTTTGATCATTTATCACAAAGATGTAATACAAACAATGTGAACATCTATTATGCAAAAAGCTTCTTAGTTTTGATGAAGGCTTTTTGATGAGAGGTAAAAATACCTTAAAGAAAGGAGAATAAATCCAAAGTCCTTCTATTGGCCACTTCCAGTTACAATAACAATATCATGTAATAGTATGTATACTAGTATGTATACTCCTAGTATGTAGTATCTGATAGAAGTAAAAGGTCAGCCTGTTGGAAAACTGTTTATACTTTTATTATGGGAAAATATGTAAACCTTTTAATAAACAGCCCTCAGTTAAAATATAGATGCAAAATAGCTCATGGCTTTGAGTTGATGTGAGATGTAGCACCGTTGATGAAGCGTTAAGCATTCCCACGGCCATCAGGATGCAGCTCAGGGTTTAAACCTTCTGCTCCGGTCTAACCTCCAGACTTTAACATGTTTTAACTGAACAATGAAGGCTTTGAATTTATGCTGCTGGATCAGAGTTTCACACAGAAATTACTATTTGTTCTGCAGAAAACCTCATTTCACAGAGCAGTAAAATGTTTTTATATAAAAGGCAGACTTGGAGATACATTTTGTAGATTCAACTGATTTCATGAGACTCAGAAGAGTAAAACCTGCCAACTGAATGTTAGTTAATTAACTTTTTTCTTTTTTTAATCTAAAGTCAGTTTTTTTTTTTGTAGTGTTACTGAATATAAATTATTTGACATAACTAAAACTTCAGGAGGCTCTTTAATTATTTACAGAATCTGAAAAGGGTGGCGGAGGTGTGGATGGATGAGTATGCTGAATACGTCTACCAGCATCGGCCTGAGTACCGACACCTTTCAGCAGGAGACATGACGGCGCAGAAGGAGCTGCGAAGTCAACTGGGCTGCAAAAACTTCAGATGGTTCATGAGCCAGGTGGCCTGGGATCTGCCCAGACATTACCCACCAGTGGAGCCCCCTGCTGCTGCCTGGGGGGAGGTAAGAGCTGCACTGGTTCAACTGGGAGAAACTGTTTTTTAAGCGACATCAGAGCAAAACGTCCATAGCAAGTTAGTGCAATGAATTAAAAAGTAATTAAGTTAATGACACAAATCTTAAATGATTGAATATATATAATTTCTGCAATGCTAAAAAAGCATAAATATATATAAGAATAAAAAACTGGAGGGAGAGATCTGCTGTATATATAGATATATAGCTTCCAGAGTAGCACCAGCAGTAGCACCTTCTGTTTCCCCGGCCACACTACTTCAACCCTCAGCAGTTAGCCTAAAGCAGACATCCCAAGTTCTAAAAACTGATTTATCATCCAGCTCTGTCTCCTGGTGATCTTTCACTAGTTTCCACAGCTTCTGTGTGAGCTCAGAATGCTGTATCTCCTTCCCTCTGTGGTCTGGATGATCTGTTCACCTATTTTGGACATTTGGACCAAAACACTCATGTACCAAGCGCAGGAGAAAGAAGCTTTACCGCTAAAAGTAAAACTTCAACTCAATGACCGAACAAATCACTGGTCTTCATAATGAAAGGACATTTGTCAGTTGTGGATGATCACATGAGAATCTCTGATTACCGAGCACTGCTGATTGACCGCTGCAAGTCTAGCTAATAAAATAACAAAACACGCTTTTCAAAAAAGTGAAAATGCAAACAGGACTAAAGGTTTAACAAAGTTGCTCAACCATCACAGAGCCTAAATCCAATACACTTCATTTACTCCTCATTTCACTCCTCTGATTCTCAGTTGTCTGTGAGTGGCACCTTAGGTGGCTATTAAAGAGGATTTTTCACAGAAATTAAGTGTCCAAATTCATCTAAAGTGCCTCAATTCATGGATGGCATTCTTGCACCATGCCCCCTCCCCCCAGAAATTATTAAAATCCATGAACTCTGGCTGTATGCTTTGGCTACTGCAGAAAGGGGATTGGCTACTTGTATGTCAATCAAACATTTTGCGTACGTGCCGCCATCGCGTTTTTACGTAGGCTCCAAGATTAACTCACTGCTTTCTTCAGTTATTTGTTGACTCTTTTGTTTAAACTCGAGCATCAATGGCTGAAAAGAATCCTGGCAAACCAGACATATTTGTGGAAGCTATTCCAATTTTCTGATTGTAAAGAACGAATTTTATGGGGCAATTTTAAGAATATGCTGGATTACTTTTTATCCGTAGACCCTTAGGGGCAACTGGATTATAAACACTCTAAGACTGGATTTATAATACGGTCTAGGGATTGGTGATATGACCTCAAATCAATGTCATAATAAATTTTGCCTTTTTACCTTGAGAACAAATAAATGCATAATAAATGCTCGGGCTTTAAGCAATAAAGGCATGTGCAGGAAATGCAACTGATCTATTTACAATTTATGTATTCAATAAATCACATTACATATTAATTTCAATTAAATATTAAAGTCTTGCACCCATTCAGGTTTAAACATTCAATAATGTCTCATTGAACAGGAGAAAACCCTTTTTTTCCCAAAGCTATTGGAGCCTTTTGCACATCTTTGACCTCCACAGCGTGGCTGTGCTGCAGGTGGAGGAGGTTGGATGTGTTACTCTGGGTCTTTGGGTGCCTCCTGGCACTTTGCTGCCTCTCTGGGTTAAATACTAAACTACCGGCCAAGCCGTTTCCAGCATACAGAGCTTTTGCGAAGGAGGGGGCCTATGATGCCGCATGCGCACAAATCAAAAATACACAAACATTCGTTAGAAATATCTTCCACAACAGAATCGTCATGCCTTTAATGTTCTTTCATACGAATCATCAACATCTGCTTCCTTTACAGACGAAGATGTTCAATGGCAGCTGAGTAGATATAAAGTTGGCAAAGCCATGGTGCAGGATTGCATCCCGGGTTTAAACGCGTTGCCACAACACGCCCTGCCCGATAGTTTTCCATAACAATTGCAATTTGCTTCATTGTGGCCTAAACCCTGGAGAACATCGACAATCTTCCGTCTGCCAAATAAACCACGCCCCTCAGAACTGAACCACCACAGACCTGTTGCACTAACACCAATAGTGAGCAAAAGTTATGAAAAGCAGATTTTATGTAATTTTTCCCAATGTGTCAGAAAGAAGAAAGACATTTTCATCCCTGCTCCAGATTAATTATGTACTGGTACCTGGGTGGTGTTTTGGTTGAATTCATGCTGACATATCAGAGATGACATTTCTTTAAATAATCTGTAACTGACTTCTTACCCCCAAGCGTTGGTTCCCACCAACGGCATTGAGGGGGAAACACGGTATTCTAAGAAACATCCGCCTCCTCATGTGAAATGCGTTAAAGTAAAAAATCAAAGCTGAACAAGGAGAACTTTTACTGTATGATAAAATCACTCAAAGAATTGTTGAATTTGTGTATCTATATGTCTTTAGATAAGAAATGTTGGAAGCGGGATGTGCATGGAGATTAAACACTTTGTCTCTGGAAGCCCGATCCGCCTGGAGAACTGTGTGAAAAGTCGAGGAGAAGTCAGCTGGAGCCATGGACAGGTACCTCTCAGTTTTTGTAATCAATTACATGCGTATGTTTTTTACCTCATTCACATGTGATTGCGCAATATTCTAGCCCCTCCCACTTCTCACTTCCTCTTGGGCTCCAAACTGGGCTTGCAGACTTTGAACCTCCTGAGTATAACCCTATGTTAGATTTATTAAGTCCTCATGGTTGGGCAAACAGAATCCACTGACCTATTTTAATCGTCTCCTTCCCAGAGCTAAACCCTTTTTTTCAACAAATGTGTCGTAGATTAACAGACATCTCTGCAGCTTCTCTACTGTTACCCACTTTACTCCATCCAGACAGTGTCTTGCCCACAACCTAAATCTAATCAATTAGCAAATATTCCCAAAGGAATAAATCATGATAATATAATTAAAATGAAAATAACTCAAATTGGGGAAAAAGTTAAAACAATGAAATGCGGTCTGTTTAACATAAGATCTCTTTCCTCTAAAAGTCTGCTAGTTAATGACTTGATTTGTGATAATCACATTGACTTGTTTTGCCTTACAGAAACCTGGCTGCAGCAAGAGGATTATGTGAGCATAAATGAGGCAACTCCTTCAAGCTATTTAAATTTTCACATACCCAGAAGTTCTGGGCGAGGAGGAGGAGTAGCAACAATCTTCCAGTCTGACTTACTGATTACTCCCAAAACAGTTAATACCTACAACTCTTTTGAGCATTTAACCCTTAATTTCCCTCATCCAAATTTCAAGGCAAGAAAACCTCTTCTTTTTGTAACTTTGTATCGTCCACCAGGTCCTTACTCTGAATTTTTAGATGAGTTTTCAGAGTTCCTTTCTGATTTGGTATTAAATACTGACAGGGTCATCATAGTGGGAGATTTTAACATCCATGCTGACATTGAAGGCGATAGCTTAAGAGCAGCCTTTAATACTATCTTAGACACTATTGGCTTTGTTCAAAATGTGAATAGTCCCACACATTCTCATCTTCATACTTTGGATCTTGTGCTGACATACAGCATAGAATGTGAAGAAATAACAGTATTTCCTCACAACCCTGTCCTCTCTGACCACTTTCTAATAACCTTCAGGATTACTTTAACAGAGTTCTCCTCCCCCAAAAGAAGGTTCAATTTTAGTAGATCTTTATCAGATGATGCAGTTATAAATTTTAAAGAATCTGCTTCACTTTCTCTCTCCTCTGTGTCGCTGAGCAGTGCTGCAGAGTGCAAAAGCTCAGTTTATTCCCCTTCACAGGTTGATGATTTTGTTGATGGGGTTGCTAGTTCTCTGCGTACTGCCTTAGACAACGCAGCTCCTTTGAAAATACAAATAGTTAAAAATAGAAAGCTTGCTCCTTGTTTTAATGCAGAGCTGCGCACTTTGAAGCAAAATACTAGGAAACTGGAGAGAAAATATCGCTCCACAGGCCTGCGGGAGTCCTACCTCGTCTGCAAAAATAGTTTACTGCTGTATAAGAGGACCCTTTGTAAAGCAAGAGCAGCATACTTCTCCTCATTAATAGAGAATAAGAATAATCCTAGATTTCTTTTTAATCCAGTTGCCAAACTCACCCAGAGCCATAGCTCTGTTGAACCGTCCATTCCACCTGCTCTTAGCAGCAATGATTTTATGGGAGTCTTTATAAATAACATTGATCTTATTAAAAATAAAATAATTAGCACTCCTCTATCCGCGATTGGTTTGTCTGATTCCCTGCAGAATGGTGTTTGTAGACCAGACATTGCTTCTTCCATAACAAACCAGATTCTTTCTCCAGGTTTATTCATAACATGTTACTGTTTAATAAAAGTGTCTGTAATTTGTTTTGACTCTGACTACTTTTCCATTGTTGTAAGTAAGGAGGAACGAACGCTGCTCATGCAGAACAGGGCAGAAGCTGCAATAAGGGCTGTATGATGAACTGTTCTCTCTTTGCAAAGATATGAATAAATGTGCCGACTGAGTGAAATCCATCGATATCCGTTTATTTAACTAGGATAAATAGTTGAATACTTTTTCCCACTACAACCTGCATTAAACAGGTACAGTTAATGAGAAGAGACTATGTTCCTTTGTAAATGAAGTAAAACAAATTTACTTATGATCCCAAACAGAAAAACAAAATGATCTGATCATATGTGGTTATGGCACTAACATCTCATTGAAAAATAATTCAATTCCGTTCAGTTTATTTCTATAGCGCCAATTCACAACACATCTCATCTAAAGGCACTTTACAGAGACATACGGAATGGGGGGGGGGGTGCAGACCCCTGGTTCATTTTGGTGGGACCTGCATAGCGATTCAGACATTGTGGCAAAGTAAAACACATTGACTTTGGGGAAAGTATAAAGTAAAATCTTAGAGTAAACCAACCAGGTTTGGAAACACAGTGGATATAGCAAAATGGGAAACAATCAGTAAAACACTTTAATTAACAGTGTTTTAGACCCATGGTAAGCGCTCGCGATAACAGAAAGATAAAGTGAAATAACCATCGACATCAAGCTTCAAAATAAAATATGGAAAAACAAGGATGCTAAGGCTATATGATGGACAATATGAAAAATGTAGTGCTTAGCTCCCCTCTTTATAAAATAAAAAAACACTTTGGCAAACTTTACAAAAAGCCGTGTGAAAATCCATTTTACTGACCTAACCCAGTTCAAAATACGAAAGTCTTTGTTTTAGATGCCTTTTATTTTCTTCAACTGTAGTTTCCATCATATATTTGTACATTTTGAAACATTTTACTCACTAGGTGCTTAGTTATTTTGACTGACGGCCCGTAAAGGATTGGAACATTTGCTCACCCTATGCATAGTAGGGAGCCTCTCTACATGAAATACATCTCATTTTATCCTGGACATCTATGGACCATTTAGGTCATTTTGACCGAATTTCAAGGAGAAAAGCGTAATTGTTTCAGATTAAGCTATTCTTCTGTTTTCTGCAGGTGTTGACGTTTGGTTGGAGAGAAGACATCCGTGTGGGTGAGCCCAATCATACCAGGAAGGTCTGCTTTGACGCCGTGTCCCACAGCAGCCCAGTTACTCTATACGACTGTCATGGGATGAAAGGGAATCAGCTTTGGCGCTATAGAAAGGTACAGAGTCCTAAGTCCTGAGAAAAGGACTTTGTTTTGGTAGTGAGTGCTACAGATAACCATGGAAATGTAAAATAAGAAAATGAAAGCTGGATAGAAATGTTATAAGAATAGAAAAAAATACCGGAACTTTTTGCAAAGGGTGATTATTATGGCAAAAAAAAAATAAAAAGAACAAAAAGGATTGTCTTAAAATCCAACTTTACTGCTTTGACCTTGGCTGAGTCAACCTTTGTTTGAAGAAGTAAAGTGATTAATTAAAAACTAGGGAAGAATTAGGAGCAGAAACAGTAAAGATCCTCTAATAGTGTGGCTGTTTTATGTCCTCCAGGACAAGAGTCTGTACCATCCAGTCAGTAACAGCTGCATCGACAGCAGAACCAGTGAACGTCGAGTCTTCATGAACATGTGTGACCCAACGGCTTTGAGTCAGCAGTGGCTGTTTGAGCGAACCAATGCTACTGTGCTGGAGCGCTTCAACCGGGGCACCGACTGAGGGTCATGGAGCAGTGAGATGTGGCATCTTCTAAGGAAAGGATCACCAACAATGATCCCTAGTGAGTGACAAAAAATGTTTAAAAAATTACTCATAAATCCTATTTTGACGTCTCAGGGTTTGTGGGAAAGTTTATCAATTTATATTTATGTCTTTGTAAACTTTGAGCATTTTTAACTCAAGTCAAATTTATTGCTTGGATGCATGAACTACTTTAAAGCATTTGTTTGGCATTACGTTTATTTTAAATCCTGTTTAGTCTTTAACTTGTCTGGGAGTAAAGCAAACTAAAAGGTGTTTTCAGCACTTTCCCCTTTTCTAATTCAGCAAGAATATGCATGGGGGGGGGTTGTGGGGGCAGAAGAAGAACATTAGAAGTTAAAATGTTAACTGAGTCTGAACACAGGATACACACTTAAAGGACAAAAGTGTCACAGTTTAATCAGTAAAAAAGGCCAATAACCTTTAAATAGAATTGGAAATGATTCCAGTAGATGAACTGGATATAAGATTTTCTAAATATTTACTACAAAAGCAAAATTTGGAAAGGCTAACATCTCTAGTAAGTCAGTTCTATTGTTCAGTTTTATGCATTGTCACTGTAAATTAGAAGTCTCAGAGAAAATCAAATAAGCTTTTTATATCGAGATTTTTTCATTGAATTTTTCACAATTACAAAAATAAGTTACACCCTTTAAAATTGTTCAAAAGTAAAAGTTCAGCAGATCATAAAAAATGCTTACATTCTCGGTTTTGCTCCAATTGATCCAAAACTGTTGTTTCAAAACAATTTTTTTCCGATTCCAACTTTGAAGTTTTGATGTTGTAGATTTTTTCAGGTGTGTCTTAGAGCACCTGGAAGAGGCGAACATGCTTTTATAATTGTGGAAAACAGAAAGAAAATAGACAAAAATATAAATCTGTCATGTTGGGTTCTCTAGTGAGACCCAGTTATGCAGAACACCATGGAGACGGAAACAGAAGTAAAAGGTTTAACAATGTTTATTGTCACAAGCATAGTTTAATCACTGGTTCTGGTTCTGGCCTGGGGACTGGTTCACTGGAGTCTGCGTGGGAGACAGTTCAGTTAGCGTTTGCTCAGAGGAGTTTGATTCAGACAGTTTCAGATTTGTACCTTGAGGGTTCTTGGTTAAAGCCTTGAGAGGGAAACTGTTGGGTCCGGAGATAGTTTGTTCAGCAGAGTCCGTTAACTGCTTCAGCGTCTTACTTCTTGAGAATGAGCGGACCTTGGCTTTGAGTTTCCAGCTCTTGGTCCAGAGCTGCAAGGAAAATCCAGAGAGAGACTTCAGGTTTGGGCTCAGAGGGCAGGCTCGGCAGGTTAAGCTCCTCCTGAGCTTCACAGGAGAAAAACAGGTTTCCTGGAAGACAGAGACAAAGGTTAGAATCCAGTCTGGATTCAAAAGTCAACAAAAGTTCTCAGAGATTCTAGGCTTAGGTGCTAACCAACTGGATAAAACACTGCAGCGTTGAGGCAAGGTCTGAAGACAGCTTAAATACTGTGGACCCTCTGATGATGGGATGAGCTTCAGCTGTGCAGGAGGCTCGGCTCAGGAGGATCCATGGCGGACTCTGCTGGAGGAAGGTGGTACTTCTCCAGCTCCCAACAAAATTGAATGTTACGATGCAAAAATGTTTCTGCAACGTTTTTGGATAAATTGGAGCAAAACTGAGGATATAAGCATTTTGTGTACTTTTACCAGATTGGATTCAAAATTACTATCATAGAAAAAAATAAGAGTAAATTGTTACTATATAAGTCAGCTGCTGGCCAGCTGTCCGGTCTAGCAGTTTTAGTTCTGCATACAGTTTTAGTTTTGCATACAGACTGAGAATGCTAAAACTTAAGAGTCCAACATTAGATTTGACTTCAATAATATAATGAATTTAGTTGATAATATGAATATTATTGTTATATTTTTCAATCAGTCCATATTATTATCCAATAGGAACCAACAGAAGATGATCGTTAATCGTTTCTCAGTTTACAGGCTTTTTTCTACCCTTTAGGTTTTTAGGTTTTATGGTCATACTTATTGTAAGATTATTATAAAAACAGATCATAGTAAAAATTATTATCAGCTCTTAGTAAAATAGTTATAAAAAGTTTGTTAATAAAAAGGAAAAACTGCTTTCCTTCTTCCCTGTTTCTAGGATAAGGAAGTTGGGAGTCAGAAATGTGCTACTTCCCGATTATTTCCCGTGGTGCAGCAGAGATGCAGCGCCCCGGCCCTTGTTCAGACCAAACACCTCCACACCCAGAATCCAATCATTCAGCTCAGGGTTGTGATGTGGAAGGAGGTAAAAGAGAGACACGCTTCCATGAACACAGCTTCTCTTCACTCAGTCAATCTTCTGAAATTCACTTGCCAAGAAATCCAGATAAAAACGTATTTAATAGAAAATGTCTCAAATGTATTCTGTTCTTCTCCAGGGTGGGAGGACCACCGTGAGATCTGTCTGACCTGCGGGAAACCTCAACAGCTGTCAGAGACTTTCAGAGACAGCAAATATTTGCTGAGAGGCGTTCCTTTCATTGCCAGAGGAGAACTGAGGCGCCTGGTGAACCGGAGGACTGATTTCTGCTTTTGCATTCTTGTATTTTTCTATTGTTGGCATGTTTGTCATTCATCATGCTAGAACAGCTTTTAAAAGCAGAAACTAAAAGATCGATTCATTGATGCCATTTTTTAAAGAAAAAACATCCCGTTTATATCATCTTTACGGAAGAAATTTATTTTGTTTTCTATGATGTAATAAATAAACCAAAGTACTGAAGTTGAACTGATCGTGTTTGTTTGTGTCCAACAGTTTGCTTTTAGACAGCTTGGCAGAAAGGAGCAAATATCAATAACATTGCAGAAATGGTTTAAAGTCGAATTAGCTATTAGTTCCATTAGGTTATAATGTTCTGCAAAGATGTTTTTCAGGCAGCTAATTCTGACAGCTTCAGCCTATTTAAACTGCAAAGGGTCTATTTGACTGAACTTGGAGTTTTGTCTCTAAATATGAATTTTGTTTGTCTAGTAACTCACATTGGAATCATGTTTATTATCAATTAGTGCTACACAATATATATTTGTTAGAAATCAAACAGCTAAATGTCTGGAAGGCTGAGATCAGGACCAGGCTGGACTATAATCCCAACATGTAACATGCAGCGTAAATGAAAGTTTGATGTTATAAAGACACATTATAGCCAGTTGGGTTATTTTAAATAGATTAGGAGCCCATTGAATAAAAACTTAAATAAAGGCATTCGGACAGGGCAATTTTCACAGAAAAAATATATTAAGAAGAACATCTTGCTTAAGGTTTCATTTAAAAATTATTAGTATTTGAAGAAATGTGCTTATATTTAAAATCCCGCACACACACAATCTACTGGACTTCACAGGAGTCATAAAGGCGAACCGATGGAGGCCCATGGATTTTAGAAACTGCTTAACATTTAAGCAACCGTGTTTGAAGATGAACATGTGGGCTGAAGGCAGGAGCCAACTTTCCTTCTCTAAGGCATTAAATCACTGCTGACCTTAAAAACTAAATTCAGTTTATGCCATGAAATATAAGCACATTCATCCAAATATAAATTATACTGAAGGCAAAACATGTAATGACGAAATGCCGTAAAAGCAACATCTAAAATTTAATTATCAAATCTTATGATAAACTGACCAACAAAGAGAAACTATAGGAGCTGTAGCCTCAACATGAGGTCTCATGTAAAATAATGGCTCTTCATAGATTCCTCTTTTTTTAAATCAGATTTGCTTGTTTCAAAATATTTAACAAACTTAATCTCAGACAAAATTACCTTAAATATACAAACAAAATAAAACTATCCAATCCAGTCTGACCCAACAAACAAAATAATTGCCTCATAGCAGCAAGTGAACAAAACATCAGTCCTGCCTGATTTAGCTTGCAGTAGAATCGACATGCTGGTCCATAAGCAAAGCTCCACTGGTTGGAAAACCTCAAACTAAGTCAAATCAGTTTTATTCATGATAAAGGATGATCGCAACCTCTGGGAAGAAATTGCTTCTCAATCGTATCAGATTCAAAGCAAAAGCTCTTTCATCTGTTTTCTGTCACACTTTATCCCTGCTGGGGTGCTGGGGGGTGCTGGTGTCTACCTCCAGCTGTCTACGGGTGATGTTTCTGGACTGTGGGAGGAAGCCAGAGTACCCGGAGAGAACCCACGCATGCTCAGGGAGAACATGCTAACCTCATGCAGAAATACAGCAGGCAGGGAACCGGGAACTTTCTTGCTGGGGGGCAGCAGTGCTACCCACTGCGCCTCTGAGCAGCTCCAACTGCATTCATACAAGCAAACTAAATATAATGTAAAGAACCATTTATCACAAAACGTGGATAATTCCTGGTAATTCACTATTTTAGACACAATCACATTTTCTGTTTGCTACTTATTTCATTAATTGAAGCCTTTTAATTGTAAAAAAAAAAGAAAAAGAAAAAAACAATTCACTGAGCTACATAGAATAGTAACGACTTACAATGACATTATCTACTTTATTTAAAAACAAGGCTAATCAAATAGCTTCCCCAAAACAAAAAGCTAAATCCTAAAACAAATCAAATAACTGAATAAAGTTTGAATTGAATAGAATGAAACAGCTTTAAATAAGGAGACCAAATCATTGAAATGGACTCAGCATTAAGTCTGTTAACTTCAGTGTTTTTTCATTAATTTCATGCTTTCAGAAAAGCTGAATAGTGTCTCATAATACAGAGAATAATCTTTCTATTCCATTGCTCTGGTGGAGCTTTATGTTTTATATTTAAAAGTTTATTTTTAATTCTGCTAAACAGAAACTTTAATGGTTTGGCCTGAAATACATTTAGAAGAGCAATTCCATTATTTAGGGAGGAGCTCCTGACAGAACCACAGCAATCCCAGTAATCAGGCGTCATTCAGATATTTCTGTTTGAGCTCTCAGCTCACTGCTATTCTATGAGTTTAGATTTCTCACTAAAAACAGATAAAACAGGTCAAATAAACTCATCCTCACAGCCAGCTAACATTTCCCAAAAACAGGAAATCAGATACAAAGTTGTTTTTCCACCCCGATGACTCACTCTGCCTTTTATATTGGCAGAGTGAGTTTTAAATTCAATACCTGAGAAGTTATTGGCTGTATAACAACAACAAACACAAACAGAGGTTCCTCTGCAAAACATGCTTCCTGACCCAGATTTGAGGCTTTTATGCAATAAAAATAATGGATTTGACCAAAGTGCCCTCAGAGTCAGAAATCTTATATATAGGGGTCTTATCTTCTGAGATCAACAGTGTTGGATAGAAAACATCATCCAAGCTTTTGGTTGTCCAGTAAACTGCCCTAAAATAAAATGATTACCCAGGAGGTTTGATGTTTGTTTTTTTTATGCATGAAAATCCCAGAGAGAAGAAATACTCCTTTAAAAGAAAGGAAACCATCTTTGTTTAAGGAAAAGCATCACTGGCATTTTAGCAAACTTATTATTACTCAAATGACCTGAGATACAAAAGAATAACCCAACATCTAAAGCGAAAGACGAGTTGATCCTTAATTAGCATCTGACTTGGAATAAAGTGACCGTAATGAAAATGTGTGAAAACATCTCCAGAAACACGGATCAAAGTTGCCTCTGATATCAAAATGCGCTGCGGTTGCCTTGGCCCTGATGATGGAGAATCTGCACAGCTAAAATTTATTTAACATGGTTAAAAACAGCAAACCTCTATGGAGAAATAAATGTTTTTATTAGAAAAGATTTTCTGCTTCAACCAATGAACAATTTTCAAAATTGAATTATCCTAAACTTTAATATGGAACATTAATAAAACCTTTATGAAGTGTTGGATTAAAATATACATTTTTTCTTATATACAAATAAATAAATTATATTGTTGCGCCTGAGATGTTTAATCTCTCTTCACTTGACAGTGGAATCATAGATATTTAGCAAATGTTTTAAATATATGTTTAGTCCCAGTTGTGTGATGTGTTACAGTCTCAGCCTTATATAGAGATAACAGCCTGATCCTGAAGGTGGAGAAGACCAAGGAGATCATGGTGGACTTCAGGAAGAAGCGGCCTAACCAGGCTCCACTGCTCATCAACAGCTCAGCTGTAGAGTTGGTCAGCAGCACCACATTCATCACAGACACCCTCACCTGGACTGGAAACACCACCTCACTGGTCCAAAGGGCCCAGAAGAGCTTGGACTTCCTGCCCCCCCTATCCTCCCCACCTTCTCCAGAAGCACCATAGAGAGCGTTCTGAGCAGCTGTCTCACTGTGTGGTGTGGAGGCTGCAGCGCCTCAGACTGGAAGAAGGTGAGAACAGCAGAGGACGGAGAAAACTCTAAATCATGTCACAGACTCTGCATCAGACATGCATCCTTATTTTGCACCACTAACGTGCTGAACTTTTATAATCCTTTTAAATAGGATGCAGTTCAAATGTTCGACGGCATTTTGAACAATATTTATTTATTTATTTTGCCCTGAAATTTTCCATATCAGTGCCTTTTGCAGCACGACTTCTCTGCGTCTGGCTGCAAACCTTCTCGCCATTTCATTTTTTTTATTTTATTCCGTAGCTTTTTCACTCTCCCTGCTGATTGCATCTTATGTATAATTTATGGTTTATGAAAATGTTCAAGTTCTGCATTTTACTCCAGCATAGTTAACTGTGTCATCACAAACGATATTTGGACTTCTGAATTTAAATAATGATTCAAAAATATTCTCTCATATCCTGGCTTTAAGCAAAAGGGAGAAATTTGATCGTCCTAAAAATGCAATAGATTAATCTGATCTAAATGTTTGGTTTTCAGTTTAAATAACATAATTTGAAGGTCAAATTAATCACTATGAAAGAAAAATAATGTGCTATTTAATTTAGTTATTCACTAAATTCAACTCTAAATTTTAGTCAGTTAAAAAATCTAAATGTACTTACCTCTTTTATATTAATTATTAACATTAATGCAAAGTTGAAAGTTGGATACAAAACATTAGCCTTTACCTTAGCATCACCTTTTACATTTTACATGCTCAAGAAAAATGAATTGAAATGAAATGAAAATTATTGATTTATGAAATGAAATGAAATTATTGATTTATTTGACAGGGATATTAAATTGCTTAGCATTGCTGCAAAGGAACCACAATAAGACTATTTTTAGCCTTTGTCCCTGAACAGATCTTAAACTTTTCTACCTAAAGAAAGCAACAATAAGAAGATTACAGTCCTATAATAAATGTATAAAACTCTTTAAAGCCTTTTGATAAAGACAGTGTTTACTGTTTGACAGACTGACACGATAGAGACAAGTGATGTGGCATCATGGTCGGGTTGAGAAAAGATAAATGTTTTTATAAAAAGCTAACATGTCTGATGTGTTAACATGGTCAGTTGTGTAGATGTTCAGTTCCAACCAGGTTATTTAAGGAGGTATTCCCTTTGATCTCCTCCTCCATTTTAGATGTGATTAATCTATCTCTGTTACAGGGATATGTACCTAAAGCTTTTAAGGTTGCTGTAATTAAACCTCTGCTTAAGAAACCGTCTCTTGACCCAGATGACTTGGTTAATTATAGACCTATATCCAATCTTCCTTTCTTATCCAAAATTCTTGAGAAAGTAGTTGCCAAACAAGTTTGCGATCACTTCCACCATAATGAACTTTTTGAAGAGTTTCAGTCTGGCTTTAGAGCTCATCATAGCACTGAAACAGCTCTGGTGAAAGTCACTAATGATATTCTCATGGCCTCAGATAATGGACTTGTATCTGTGCTCGTCCTGTTGGATCTTAGTGCTGCATTTGATACAGTTGACCATAATATTCTTTTAGAAAGACTTGAATATTTTGTTGGAATTAAAGGAACAGCTCTAGACTGGTTTAAATTTGATCTATCTGATCGATTTCAGTTTGTTCATGTTAATGATAGATCTTCAACACGCTCAAAGGTTACCTGTGGAGTACCACAGGGATCAGTGCTAGGACCAATTCTCTTTACTTTATACATGCTCCCAATTGGTAGAATTATTAGACAGCATGGGATTAATTTCCACTGTTATGCTGATGATACCCAGCTATATCTGTCTATAATCCAGATGAAGCTAACCCATTACATAGATTACAGGCATGTCTGAAGACATAAAAACCTGGATGACTCTTAACTTTCTGCTTCTGAATGCAGACAAAACAGAAGTTATAGTCTTTGGACCAGAGTCTCTGAAAAAGAAGCTGATTAGCCAGTCACTTCATTTGGATGGGATTAAACTGATTTCAGATAATAAAGTAAAAAATCTTGGTGTTATTTTTGATCAGGACCTGTCATTTAAATCCCAGATCAAAGAGGTTTCTAGAATTTCCTTCTTTCATCTGAGGAACATTGCAAAAATTAGAAATCTCCTGTCCAGGGGTGATGCTGAGAAACTAGTCCATGCATTTGTTACTTCAAGGCTGGACTATTGTAATTCTTTACTATCAGGAAGTCCACAAACTGTAGTTAAAAGCCTTCAGCTGATCCAAAATGCTGCAGCCAGAGTTCTGATGAAAATGAAAAAGAGAGATCATATCTCTCCTATCCTGGCTTCTCTTCATTGGCTTCCTGTTAAATCAAGAATAGAATTTAAAATCCTCCTTCTCACATATAAAGCCTTAAATGGCCAAGCTCCATCTTATATCAGAGATCTGATTGTTCCTTATGTTCCTAACAGAGCACTTCGCTCTCAATCTGCAGGTTTACTAGTGGTTCCTAGAATTTCTAAAAGTAGAATGGGAGGCAGATCTTTTAGTTATCAGGCTCCTCTCCTGTGGAACCAACTACCAGTTTTAGTCCGTGAGGCAGACACCCTGTCTACTTTTAAGGCTAGGCTTAAAACTTTCCTTTTTGATAAAGCTTCTAGTTAGAGTGGCTCAGGTTATCCTGATCTATCTCTATAGTTCTGCTGCTATAGGCTTAGACTGCTGGAGGACATAGGGACCCCCATTTCATCATTCTGCTTCATTCTCTCTCTGTTCTCCTATTCTGCAGAATCTGTTAGTTCAATCTCTAACGTTCTGCTCTCTCTGCTTTTTCTCATAGTAGCTTCATCTGGTCTGTTCCTGTTTGGCTGTGACTCCATCCTGGAGAGAAATATCAGCTGTGCTGCTGCCATCAACACCTTTGTTTCTAGATGTTGGAGCTTGGCCTGTTTTCCAGTGTAGTCCTGTTTCTCTGACTGTGACTAACTGGATGTGCTCTCTTCATCCTCTGACATGGGAGCTGGCTCGGAGCTCGTCTGCCTGGCTGTGTGTTTCCTGGACGGGGCCGCCTGTGGAGCTGGTTGACAGTTGCCTTTTGTATCTATGCTTCTTTTTCTATGTCTGCTTCTGTCTCCTTGAACCCCAGTGGGCCTCAGCAGATGGCCGCTCACACTGAGCCTGGTTCTGCTGGAGGTTTTCTTCCTGTTCAAAGGGAGTTTTTACTCTCCACTGTCGCTACAAGCATGCTTAGTGTGAGGGATTGCTGAAGAGTCAATGAGTTGATGCAATCAGCTGGTTTTCCTTAGATAAAAAACTTTGAATCAATTTGACTGGATGATCTGGTGAACTGGAAAGTGCCTTGAGATGACTTGTGTTGTGAATTGGGGTTATAGAAATAACCTGGATTGAATTGAAATTCCTTTCCTTTTGTTGCTAAATCATTTTTGTGGTTTACAGTATAAAAATCTTTTTTTCGATCAGGAAACGGCTCTAATGTCACCTTTATCCTGATCTTTTCCATAAAAAAGCAGTCTAGTCCGTTACTACACTGGTTTAAATTCAACTCAATCAGTTGAGTTTCCGTGGAGCGATAAGTTCTGAACCCAGATTGCACTGAATGAAGGGAAAATATTCATCTTTCATTTTTCCATCCAGACAGAAATGCTAAAGTAGTCAACATATGGTCCTCCTTACATTAGTACAACAAGCAAGCAGCACTTAGTGATTGCAGAGGTGGATTATTTAAGGTGAACAGAACAAAGGATGGACTGATGAGTTGAATATGGAGAATATCGATGCAATCAGCTGGTTTTCCTTAGATAGAAAGCTTTGAATCAATCTGACTGGATGATCTGGTAAACTGGAAAGTGACCTGAGATGACATGATGTGAATTGGAGCTATAGAAATAAACTGAATAGAATTGAATTTTTACCAAATCCTCTGAGATTTTTAGATTCTTCTGGAGGAGCCCAAAGCTTTTAAAAAAAATGGTGGATTTACAGTAGCTGCAAAGACCTCTAAGGCAGGAACCTCTGGTTTTAAAGTTCAGTCTGTGACTAGTGGAAGGGTTGAATTCCAGCTGAACGGCCATCAACGCCACGTGGCGAACGCTGCCGAGAGAAATCTAGACGCTGAAGCCTTGAAGACTGCAGAAATGAAAGCAGATCAGATCCAAGAAGACGAAGGAAGGGAGGACTATTCAGAAGAAAGTAAAAGCAGGCACTGATGACTGGGAGCATGCAGGTTAATTAGAGACTGTAGCAGGCGACACAGATGAATGTGAAACTGGGCAGAGCTAGACAGGTGAATGGAATGAACCATTAAAGGTGCCGTAGGAGATCTTTTCTGATGCATTTTTTTTACAATGTGGCTTAAAGATCTCACACAGCTGCGTAGCAAGCACTGAAATAGAAGGTCTGGAAGTTAAACGGAAAATAAAAAATGGTCCCACTACAGTGTGAAATCAACGAATAATGCCCACCAATCACAAAACACGGTCCGTGGTCCACTATTGGTTCCTGACACGTCAATCAGACGTCTGCTCCTTCCTCCCCCGTGTGCGAGGACCAGTGACATCACATGAACTCAGTCACGTGACCTAGTTCAAAGCCATGTATGTCATGCATTCAAACATTTTGACAGATTAGCTCTATACTGTACAAATTGTGATTCAGGTGTGTTTTTTGTGTGATTGTCCAGCAACTACCCAGCTCAACACCTATAAAGCAAGGACTTTTTAAAGCCACCACCACCCTCACCCCTTTCCGCTATTCTGGCTTCACTCTCCAGCTCTGATAAGTAAAGCCCATGCTGTCAATGTAAGGCTTTAGCCACTGTCATGTTGTTGTTAGCTCGTGTCACGAGCACTCGGTCTCGGCTTGTTTCGTTCTCGATCTCCTAAACATCCGAACACCTCGACAGACAGCATTCCCGTTCATGTGTTTTGAAGGCGTGGTTTAGAGGGGTGGTCTGAAAGGAGAGGCATGCTAATGTATGTTCAAAAATATAGCTTGCTGGAACCATTTTTTTCAAGATCTCCTACTGCACCTTTAAACACCAAGATCATGACAAGTCAACATATTCTGTTCAACAGGCTCTTTGCCTTTGCAACGGTTACTCAGTCAACCCAGTGAGGTGACAATGATCCTCAACATTTTTCTAAACTTGACTTCCATCAGAGATGAGATCATGATGACAGATCTGTTGACCAAAGTGACATATTGACATATTAGAATAACATTAGGCTCGTGTGTCTGGATACTGCTGATCATCATAGGAAGGAACATTACCTCTGAAAATCATTCACTCTAACACGGTATCTCTTTGAAGATCGGAAATGTAAAGAACAATCACAAACAAAGTTTGTATTTCTATCCGTATTAAGGCATTAGATTAAGTTATTTTCATCTTATTTACTGCCCTGACATTTATCCTAACCATTGTTAGAATATTCCTAATTGTAACCTTAACCTAAAGTTAATTCCCACCATACCTCTATACTGACTCTAAGATCAAAATGTTGGGGCCATTTTAAGACCAGCCTTTGGTCCCCAGAAGGCCTGTTGGTCCTCAGCTGCGTAAATATTCTAAAAATGCTCCTAAATAAGTAACATAGAAAAATACACAGTCTTGCTTTATGTGGAAATGGGAGAATGACTCAATGTAAAGTGCTTTAGAGTCCCCTCATGTGAAAGGTGCCATTTACCATTTAATGATGTCCTTCATCTGGGACTTTAATGAATTACTATCTAGGAAATAACAGTAGTTACTGTATAAAACCCAGCTGTAAGAATCCCAAATATCAGTTGTAGACATAAAGTTTTATTAAAGAGCTACAGTGACATGCTGACCTGAAGCTGGAGATAAAAGCAGCAATCTACCCGATTGTTGAAAATACTGTAGATTTCCAAAGTTACATCTAAATATCTGAAAGTACACATTTCCCAAAGAGGATAAACCGATTAATTCTCTGATGTGCTGATGATGTGGAAATGAAAGAAAATATCTCACTTCCATAATCCCCTTTTTGAAATCCAAGAAGCATGATCATTTAAATATAATCATAATTCTATTTTCTAGAATAAAACCAGGAATGCATGTTTTTTATATTTTAAAACTATGAATTGTAAAGAAAAAGGAGCACACTCCTTTGTGATGTTTTCTTTTTAAATATCAGAACAATTTTAAGGTAAACAGAAAAAAAACAACTGCCACTTTAACCCTGTAATGCCAAATGTATCATATTTGATACATACGGTTTCTGAAATGTTTTGCATCTGACACCTTTTGCATAATTTAATCGTAAAAACTTTGCTCAAAATCCTATTGTACACAATCAGATATACCTGATAACAGAGGGCAGAAGACTACACAAAAAATAATCTTGACTTATCGCATAGTAATAAATTATTAATATCAAAAATGTATTTCTGTTTTTCTTTTTACATATTTTGTTAAAAGGCCAAATAAGGACTTCAAACAGAAAAAAAAGTAATTTTCTGTTTTGTTTTATTCTTGGATCGGGCTTTAAAGGGTTAAGATATTCACTGAAGCAGGTTGGAGCTGAGACTGTGTTTCTAAAAAAAAATTGGAATTAAAAGTGCAATTGCTCAAAAGAAAACACTTTTTCCTCCCGCAGTCCTGAGATGGCATATCATTTTAATTTAATTTCATCTTGTTTAAAGCCTCGTCTCATGGCATGCAGTGTTCTCGCTCTCAGATTTCAATCATTTACCTAAAGCTTCAGGGGGTTCTGTGAAAGAATGATGAAAAGTAAAGAAAAACCTCTCCACTTCAACCTTAAATAGATCTTCTCTTCATGACATTCCCTGTTCTTCAGCAGGTATCATGATGAGGAGGAGCTATTTGCTCACAATCAGAATAAAATCCTTACCTCACTCCAGCCGAAGTATGAAATTCTATACCGTCTTCAGACAGCTCCTAAAAACTTAAATATATGATTGAGAGGAAACGTTTCCTGATTTTGTCTTGTCCTTAACAAATTAAAAATATACTTTTTGTGTGGTGGAGTTATAATAATAATAATGATAATAATACATTTAATTTATACTGCACTTTTCATCAAAAAGACCTCAAAGTAGAACAAAAAAAGAAAAGCATTAAAAAAGAAATGCATAAAAAAAAATAATAATAATAATTATAAAAGCTGTTTTAAAAGAGAATAAACATCTAAAGGGACCAAAAGTTTTGGTAAAAATAAATATTTTAAGGCCTTTTTTTTAAACACTCAGTGGATTGAGGAGCCCTCAAGGTGTTGGGGAGGGAATTCCACAGATGTGGGGCAGCAACACAAAATGCTCTATCTCCCAATTTCCTGAGTCTTATTTTTATTTATTTATTCTTAATTTATTTTTATCTTTTAGTAATTTTGTGAAGCAGTTTGTAACCTCTATGTCTGTGAAAGATGCTACATAAATAAACATTACTGACTTACTTAAATGACAGTCTGAACAGTTCAGACTGGAATCTGGATCACCGTTCAACCAATGTTTTTCATTGTGTGTGATACATGTACACTTGCACCTAATCCTTATATATCTTGATATACTGTATATACCTTGATATACTGTATATATATATATTGTTTATTCTTAATGCACCTTTTACTCCTTGTTTGCACCTTCTTTAATTACTATGCCAATATGTGAGCAGTGAATTTCTCAGCTGTGAGATCAATAAAGCTCATCTAATCTAATCTACAGCAGAGGTCATGGATTAGCATCTGGATTTAAAACATTTATAAATTACTGCACGTTGTCCAAAGACAGTGTCCAATTTCCCTTGCACTGCTTCTCCTGTTAATACGGTAAAACCCTGGGGAGCGTCCGGCTCCAGGCTGCACGTGATCCAAATGAGCCAATGAGCTGTCAGTCTGGGTTGCTGCTGCTGCTACTTTTAGACACAGCAGGCAAACCTGTGGCAAGCCGGGCGATGGGAAAGAAGGAGAAGACGATGAGAAAAAGAGAGCAGAGAAAGTGTGGACTGCTGGAAGAACTGCGGTGAACTGGTGAAAGAAAAGTGAAATGGCGTGCTCAAAGATGACCCTGCACATTTAGAGGATGTTTGGCTCAACCTGCTGCTGTGAAGCAGGATTCTCCACCATGAACCCTGATCTGACCAGTGATGACATGTTTAGCCGCATGTCGTCATTCAACCGCTGGTTGTCTAGGTGGTGTCCTGAAAACAACGTGGGCTACATTAATAATTGGCAATCCTTTTGGGGAAAGCCTGGTCTGATCCGGAGAGACGGCATCCATCCCACTTTGGATGGTGCAGCTCTTCTTTCTAGGAATCTGGCCACATTTATTAGTCCTCCAAAACCCTGACCACCCAGGGTGCAGACCAGGAAGCAGAGTTGTAGTTTAACACACATCTCTGCAGCTTCTCTACTGTTACCCACTCTTTACTCCATCCAGACAGTGTCTTGCCCACGACCAAAATCTTATAAATTAGCAAAGATTCCCAAAGGAGTAAATCATGATAATCTAATTAAAATCAAAATAACTCCAATTGGGGAAAAAGTTAAAACAATTAAATGCGGTCTGTTTAACATAAGATCTCTTTCCTCTAAAAGTCTGCTAGTTAATGACTTGATTTGTGATAATCACATTGACTTGTTTTGCCTTACAGAAACCTGGCTGCAGCAAGAGGATTATGTGAGCAAAAACGAGGCAACTCCTTCAAGCTATTTAAATTTTCACATACCCAGAAGTTCTGGACGAGGAGGAGGAGTAGCAACAATCTTCCAGTCTGACTTACTGATTACTCCCAAAACAGTTAATACCTACAACTCTTTTGAACATTTAACCCTTAATTTCCCTCATCCAAATTTCAAGGCAAGAAAACCTCTTCTTTTTGTAACTTTGTATCGTCCACCAGGTCCTTACTCTGAATTTTTAGATGAGTTTTCAGAGTTCCTTTCTGATTTGGTATTAAATACTGACAGGGTCATCATAGCGGGAGATTTTAACATCCATGCTGACATTGAAGGTGATAGCTTAAGAGCAGCCTTTAATGCTATCTTAGACACTATTGGCTTTGTTCAAAATGTGAATAGTCCCACACATTCTCATCTTCATACTTTGGATCTTGTGCTGACATACGGCATAGAATGTGAAGAAATAACAGTATTTCCTCACAACCCTGTCCTCTCTGACCACTTTCTAATAACCTTCAGGATTACTTTAACAGAGTTCTCCTCCCCCAAAAGAAGGTTCAATTTTAGTAGATCTTTATCAGATAGTGCAGTTATAAATTTTAAAGAATCTGCTTCACTTTCTCTCTCCTCTGTGTCGCTGAGCAGTGCTGCAGAGTGCAAAAGCATAGCTTATTCCCCTTCACAGGTTGATGATTTTGTTGATGGGGTTGCTAGTTCTCTGCGTACTGCCTTAGACAACGCAGCTCCCTTGAAAATGAAAACCGTTGAAAATAGAAAGCTTGCTCCTTGGTTTAATGCAGAGCTGCGTACTTTGAAGCAAAATGCTAGGAAACTGGAGAGAAAATATCGCTCCACAGGCCTGCGGGAGTCCTTCCTAGTCTGGAAAAATGGTTTACTGCTGTATAAGAGGACCCTTTGTAAAGCAAGAGCAGCATACTTCTCTTCATTAATAGAGGAGAATAAGAATAATCCTAGATTTCTTTTTAATACAGTTGCCAAACTCACCCAGAGCCATAGCTCTGTTGAACCGTCCATTCCACCTGCTCTTAGCAGCAATGATTTTATGGGATTCTTTATAAATAAGATTGATCTTATTAAAAATAAGATCATAAGCACTCCTCTATCCGCGATTGTACCTGAGGTAGTCATGGAATCTGAACCGGGTTTAGACTGCTTTGATCCAGTTGAACTTTCTGAATTAGCAAAATTATTGTCTTCATCTAAGCCTTCAACTTGTATGTTAGATCCAGTTCCAACCAGGTTATTTAAGGAGGTATTCCCTTTGATCTCCTCCTCCATTTTAGATGTGATTAATCTATCTCTGTTACAGGGATATGTACCTAAAGCTTTTAAGGTTGCTGTAATTAAACCTCTGCTTAAGAAACCGTCTCTTGACCCAGATGACTTGGTTAATTATAGACCTATATCCAATCTTCCTTTCTTATCCAAAATTCTTGAGAAAGTAGTTGCCAAACAGGTTTGCGACCACTTACACCATAATGAACTTTTGGAAGAGTTTCAGTCTGGCTTTAGAGCTCATCATAGCACTGAAACAGCTCTGGTGAAAGTCACTAATGATATTCTCATGGCCTCAGATAATGGACTTGTATCTGTGCTCGTCCTGTTGGATCTTAGTGCTGCATTTGATACAGTTGACCATAATATTCTTTTAGAAAGACTTGAATATGTTGTTGGAATTAAAGGAACAGCACTAGACTGGTTTAAATCTTATCTATCTGATCGAATTCAGTTTGTTTACGTTAATGATAGATCTTCAACACGCTCAAAGGTTACCTGTGGAGTACCACAGGGATCAGTGCTAGGACCAATTCTCTTTACTTTATACATGCTCCCAATTGGTAGAGTTATTAGACAGCATGGGATTAATTTCCACTGTTATGCTGATGATACCCAGCTATATCTGTCTATAAATCCAGATGAAGCTAACCCATTACATAGATTACAGGCATGTCTTGAAGACATAAAAACCTGGATGACTCTTAACTTTCTGCTTCTGAATGCAGACAAAACAGAAGTTATAGTCTTTGGACCAGAGTCTCTGAAACGGAAGCTGATTAGCCAGTCACTTCATTTGGATGGGATTAAACTGATTTCAGATAATAAAGTAAAAAATCTTGGTGTCATTTTTGATCAGGACCTGTCATTTAAATCCCATATCAAAGAGGTTTCTAGAATTTCCTTCTTTCATCTGAGGAACATTGCAAAAAATTAGAAATCTCCTGTCCAGGGGTGATGCTGAGAAACTAGTCCATGCATTTGTTACTTCAAGGCTGGACTATTGTAATTCTTTACTATCAGGAAGTCCACAAACTGTAGTTAAAAGCCTTCAGCTGATCCAAAATGCTGCAGCCAGAGTTCTGATGAAAATTAAAAAGAGAGATCATATCTCTCCTATCCTGGCTTCTCTTCATTGGCTTCCTGTTAAATCAAGAATAGAATTTAAAATCCTCCTTCTCACATATAAAGCCTTAAATGGCCAAGCTCCATCTTATATCAGAGATCTGATTGTTCCTTATGTTCCTAACAGAGCACTTCGCTCTCAATCTGCAGGTTTACTAGTGGTTCCTAGAATTTCTAAAAGTAGAATGGGAGGCAGATCTTTTAGTTATCAGGCTCCTCTCCTGTGGAACCAACTACCAGTTTTAGTCCGTGAGGCAGACACTCTGTCTACTTTTAAGACTAGGCTTAAAACTTTCCTTTTTGATAAAGCTTATAGTTAGGGTGGCTCAGGTTATCCGGAGCTGTCTTTAAAGTTATGCTGCTATAGGCTTAGACTGCTGGAGGACATAGGGACCCCCATTTCATCATTCTGCTTCATTCTCTCTCTGTTCTCCTATTCTGCAGAATCTGTTAGTTCAATCTCTAACCTTCTGCTCTCTCTGCTTTTCCTCAGAGTAGCTTTGCCTCGTCTGTTCCTGTTTGGCTGTGATGTCACCCAGGAAAGAAACATCAGCTGTGCTGCTTCCATCAACACCCTTGTTTGTAGATGTTGGAGATCGGCCTGTCTTCCAGTGTGGTCCTGTTTCTCTGGCCGTGGCTGGGTGGATGTGCTCTCTTCATCCTCTGGCATGGGAGCTGCCTTGGAGCTCGTCTGCCTGGCTGTGTGTTTCCTTGACAGGGCCGCCTTTTACAGCTGCTTTTTGTATCTCTGCTTCTATCTCCTTGAACCCAAGTGGGCCTCAGCAGATGGCCGCTCACACTGAGCCTGGTTCTGCTGGAGGTTTCTTCCTGTTAAAAGGGAGTTTTTCCTCTCCACTGTCGCTACAAGCATGCTTAGTGTGAGGGATTGTATTTGAGTCAATGAGTCAATGCAATCAACTGGTTTTCCTTAGATAGAAAACTTTGTATCAATTTGACTGTATGATCTGGTTGAACTGTAAAGTGCCTTGAGATGACATGTGTTGTGAATTTGGCGCTATATAAATAAACTGAATTGAATTGAACAGAATCAACAATAAATCTGGATCCAGGCTCAGAATTAGCTCCTTGATATGTGCTTGAGAATGGCTTAGTCTCTGGTTAAACCCAGGTTTAAAGCCTTGCAGGGCAGCCTAAAGCCCACTGCCAACATTAAGACAGAAAAAAGAAAGAAAATAACAAACGATCAGTTCAGGGGTTTGAGAAAACATGGGAATCAGGAAATTATCTATAAACCAAACTGAACAACTGTTGTTCTCTAAAATACTTTAGATTTTAAAAAGGAAATTTTTTCTTTTTTTTAATGTATTTTTTATTTAAAATTTCAATGTATGACATGAATGCATAAACTACATATTTTATTTCAGTATTAAATTATGTTTAAAGTAACAGATTTAAATAAAAAATATCTCTTGACCTTTACTGGTTGATCTTCATTATTCGGACCCTAATGATTTTTAATTGGTTACCCCTGTTTTAGAGGGAACATTGCATTCCATCACCTCAATGAGGAGTACAGCTACACCCCAGGGTCCTCCAACCTGAAAGACACTTAGCTGAGCTCAAGCGTTTTGTTTGTCTTCCTCATAAACCGGGGGGTCGAAGGGAATAGGATATTTACAGACAGATTAAGGGAGAATCTTTCTATTATTATTAGGATCGAACCTAAACATGTGACGCTTTAAATTCATATAGAATGTAATACATATAAACAGTGCTTTCAATATTTATGTATTATTATTATTAATAATACTATATTATTACGTATTAGGCATTAACATAACGCATTCCAAACTAAATTTCAGTAATATTATTATAGCTACTAAGGTGGTTAATGTGTTAAAATCTGAGTTGTTTTATATCAGAAGACTACTTTCAAAATACAGAGGAAGACGGTTTTAAAATAACAGAAGAAGAATAAGTTGGTTTTAAAAAAAATATTTTCAATGCATCACAGAAACAGATAAGAACATCACAGTAAGATGTTCTTTATGTTCTGGCAAGCAGCGAAGTAGCTATTGACGGCTAAAAACAGCACAGGTAACCTCAGTAAACACCTGCAGAGAGTCTAAAGCAACCAGATGCTAGCCGACCTGTTACAAGAACAACGCTAGATAATATGCACCAAAAACCCATGAACAGCGCAACAAACAAAAACCTGGCAACAGCTATAGCTAAATGGATAGCTACCTCCTGCAAACCAATTAATGTTGTTGAGGATGAAGGTCTGCTTGAAATCATTCGCACTGCAATGATCCATTGTATGAACTTCCTTCGAGAGCATCACCTGTGAACAAGATTAATAGCTTGTATGAGCATTATGTGTTAGAACTTTTGAGGCAGACGAACGCCGTAGCGCTCACTGGTGACTACTGGACTTCTCTCTGCAACCACACCTACCTTGGCCTGACGGCCCATTATTTTACTCCTGAGTGGAAACTGGCTTAGCTACATTTTAGGAGAAGTAATTAGTAACTAAAACTAGTTACATCTTTGAAGTAATGTTGGCAACTCTGCCTATAACACAGATATATAGAGTTGCTATTAGGATAACAGTGCTGAGCTTAAGTATTAGAAATATGTTGAGAGAAAAGTTAGTTTTCATTTTATTATAATACTTATAATAATACTATTTTATTATAATACTTTCCAATGGAGCTCTTTTAGGAGTCTGTCGATGTAGGAAGGAAGGAAGGAAGGAAGGAAGGAAGGAAGGAAGGAAGGAAGGAAGGAAGTTTCAATACTAACCAAGGGTTTTAATTGTATTTATTTTAAATAAATGGCTGGTTAACAATCTGCAGAATGGAATAAAGTTGTCCCTCAAAGGAGGTAGTAATGGATCATGTTTGAAAATCCAGCAGCAAATTGGGAAAACATTTGGAAACCATTTGGAAATTGTTTCCCAATAGATGAATCCCATTCCTAGTAAATCTGAAAGATATTTCAAATTTCAGTTTTTTATTCCTGCTGATCAGCGCAAATTGTGTTTCGTTCACCCCTTTCGTTACTCTAAAGTGCCTTTTAGAGTAATGCATTTTTGTGGCAAAGGTTTCTTCAGGGCTGTACCACTTAGTGTATCCTTTTTGTAGACTAAATGTGATTTGCCTCCACGTAAACTTGAAAAATAAAACATCTCACATGGATGGCATGTTGTGAAAGGTTTTTGTGGAAGGCCATGCTGTTTCCTCATTTTTACCAAGTGAATTTCCTTATATTGACTATACCAACAAGCAAATAACCTCAAATATGTAGATCTACATAAATAGGTGTATAAAAGTCACTGGTTAATCTAGGTGGGGGGGTAGATAAACAGTCATAGAGCTGATAAATACAAACCTCTCAGCTAAAACAAACGATTCTCTGGGAATCAACTGGAGATCCACTTTAATGCATTTTGTGTAGATATAGAGTGAGCTGCGTTTCCATTCAACTGAAAAAGCTGCGTTTAAATGTTTTTAAATGCGAAATTAGCTGATCTCTTAGGTACATTTAGGTGTTGATCTGTGGTATGTGTTGCTCTGTAATTCCTTTGGGTGAGGGATCTAAAGCAGAGGAAATGTTTAAACTGAGATCCTTTTTTATTATACAAATATATATATATATATATATATATATATATATATAAATGACCCACAAGTCGCGTGATTTGAAAAAGCTGGGGGATTTTCTGCCAGATGGCGTGATTTTTTTCCATCTAGAGGTATTTTTGATCTAGTTACCAAAACGACAAACAAGCTGAAAAGCACTGTCATATGGCAGTCTTCTGTACAGTGATGCAGGTCATACATTAAAAAATGTTCATTAAATGTTTTTCTCTTAGACATTGGAGAGGTGCATTTAAATGTTATAGAGCTAAACATGTTAGATTGGTGACCTGTTATGTTATTATTATTGTCTTGTTGCTGCATTTATTTTGTCAGGAAAACTAATCCTGAGTTAAAAGTCAGGGAATTCTGAAATGATGTCAGACTGTGGAAACCCTGAATAAAATAACTGTATAATGATTCTCTAGAAAAGTCACATTATATTAATCCTATTATCTTGTATAAACATACCGTGACTCTAAAATAGAAGTTATTCATTTGTGACATTGACTTCTGTCTGTGATTTATCTTAAGTTTTTAACCTGTCAAGTTTTTTTTTAGATTTTTAACATTACAGTTTATATTCTTCCAAGCACACAACAGTTTAAAGCAAAGTTTAGTTTGAAAAGAATTGGATTGAAAAGCATGTTAACTGTCATGATGGGTCTCTGTTTAAAAACCCACACACAGAACACCACAGGAAACGGAGTAAAAGTTCAATAATTTATTTGGAGAAAGACACAAGAATAATTAATGAGCAGGTTCTGGTACTGGTCCGGGACTGGAATCACTGAGTATCTGCAGAGATGGATAGTTTGGTTAGCCAGGCAGCGATGATGATTTGTCAGAGGTTTGATTCTGGTTTGTACCTTGATGGGGTTCAGACTGATCGATGGAGAGAGGGAACCGGTTGGGTCCAGAGACTGTGGATTCAGCAGAGAGCTCAGCAGCAGCAGCGTCCAGCTTCAGGCTAATGAGGTTCAGACCTTGAAATGATTTTCTAGTTCTCCCTTGAGAACTAGCTGGGGAATTCAGACTGATTGTCTTCAGGTTTGGCTTCCTTGGGCAGTGTTGGAGAAGTACCACCTTCCTCCAGCAGAGTCCGCCATGGATCCTCCTGAGCCGAGCCTCCTGCACAGCTGAAGCTCATCCCATCATCAGAGGATCCACAGTATTTAAGCTGTCTTCAGACCTTGCCTCAACGCCGCAGTGTTTTATCCAGTTGGTTAGCACCTACGCCTAATATCTCTGAGAACCTTTGTTGACTTTTGAATCCAGACTGGATTCTAACCTTTGTCTCTGTCTTCCAGGAAACCTGTTTTTCTCCTGTGAAGCTCAGGAGGAGCTTAACCTGCCGAGCCTGCCCTCTGAGCCAAACCTGAAGTCTCTCTCTGGATTTTCCTTGCAGCTCTGGACCAAGAGCTGGAAACTCAAAGCCAAGGTCCGCTCATTCTCAAGAAGTAAGACGCTGAAGCAGTTAACGGACTCTGCTGAACAAACTATCTCCGGACCCAACAGTTTCCCTCTCGAGGCTTTAACCAAGAACCCTCAAGGTACAAATCTGAAACTGTCTGAATCAAACTCCTCTGAGCAAACGCTAACTGAACTGTCTCCCACGCAGACTCCAGTGAACCAGTCCCCAGGCCAGAACCAGAACCAGTGATTAAACTGTGCTTGTGACAATAAACATTGTTAAACCTTTTACTTCTGTTTCCGTCTCCGTGGTGTTCTGCATAACTGGGTCTCACTAGAGAACCCATCATGACAGAACACTGCGGCCAAACACAAGGCCCAGCAGATCACCTCCGCCGTCGATTGGAGGAGCAAGATGCCCAAATCCAGGGACAAACTCAAACCCTCCGTGAGTTATATCGTTTGGTTGAGACCCACAATCATATGCTTCAGAGTTATGCTAAGTTTATGAGCAATGCTAATGCCACGTCGGCAGCGCAACCATTTCCGGGTCCAGTTCCGCCTCCGAGGTCACCAGCAGTGACGTCATCAGAGTTCCGCCCAAGCCTACCTGAAAAATTCTCTGGTAATATGAAAGACTGCAAGGGATTTTTGTTTCAATGCCGTTTAATCTTTCAGAACTCTCCTGGCAGTTTTCCTACAGACTATAAGAAGATAACCTTCATTCTTTCCCAATTGACAGGAAGAGCCCTGGAATGGGCTCAGGCAAGGTTTGCCTCCGACGAAAGCCTCAGTTGTCTTTACCCTGAGTTTATTTCTGAATTTTCTCAGGTATTCAATCAAGAAACTGATCAAACCCTTGACTCCCGTGCTCTTTTCAACATTACACAGGGAAATTCCTCAGTGGCGGAGTTCTCCATTAACTTCCGGGTTAAAGCGGCAGCCTCCGGATGGAACCAAAGCGCTTTAAAGGGAGCTTATTTTATGACTTTGAATGAAAGCATCAAGGATGAACTAGCAACCCTCGACGAACCTGCAACACTTGAGGAATTAATCCGTCTGACGATAAAAATGGACAACAGAATCCGAGCTAGAAACAGCTCCAAGTCTAGAAATCTGGGTTCTGTTTCTTCAGCCCCTGCTTCTAATAATGTGACTGTTTTTTCTGCTCCCACAGAACAGTTGTCCAAACAGTCCAGTCTCTCCCTCTGCCTGTTCAGGCCTCTCATTTCGGAGAGATGGATGCCGAACCCATGCAGGTTGGACATACCAGGCTCACTCCAGAGGAAAGACAAAGACGTTTTTTGAGCAAACTATGCATCTACTGTGGTGAGAGTGGTCACTTCATAGCTTCATGTCCAGTTAAATCAAAAGCCTGGGCCCGCAAGAGGTTCTGAGGAGTCTGGTGGGCCATGATAACTCTAAAAAATCTCCTCGACTTATGCTCCCCGCCACTTTGTTTTGCTCTAATCAAAGCCTCTCTTTTTCTGCCTTCATCGATTCAGGCTGTGAACGAAATTTAATTGATTCAAACCTTGTCCAGCAGCTTCAAATTGAAACCATTCCCCTGACCCAGTCTCTTAGTGTCTCAGCAATTGATGGGAAAAAACTCCACCAGGTTACCCATCAAACTCAACCACTCGAGCTACTACTCTCAGGTAATCATCGTGAAACCATAACATTTTTTGTTTTTCCCTCCGCATGCTCTCCCCTGGTGATCGTCATGTGGAATCGTGGTCAACGTTATGTCACGAAACATGCCTCCGTTCAGCAGCCCCTGTGGTGGGGTCTCCTAGAGGTGGGGGGGAGATGGACTCTCCTGACCTTTCTTCTGTCCCTTCTGAGTACCATGATTTGGCTCCTGTCTTCAGTAAGGTCAGTGCTACGTCCCTTCCACCACACAGACCATATGACTGTGCGATCGAGCTATTACCTGGAGCACCTCTACCCAGCAGTAGACTATACAATATTTCCAAACCAGAACGAGAAACCATGGAAAAATACATAAACCAGTCTTTAGCTGCTGGGATAATTCGCCCATCTTCTTCCCCGTTGGGTGCAGGGTTCTTTTTCGTCGGCAAGAAGGACGGTTCTTTAAGACCATGTATTGATTACAGAGGCCTGAACCAAATAACAATTAAGAACAAGTACCCTCTTCCACTACTTGCCTCAGCTTTTGAACCTGTACAAGGGGCAACTGTTTTCACCAAACTAGATTTGAGGAACGCTTATCATCTTCTTAGGATCCGTGACGGAGATGAGTGGAAAACAGCCTTTAAGACCCCCTTGGGCCAGTTCGAATATTTGGTCATGCCCTTTGGTCTAACAAATGCTCCTGCCTGCTTCCAAGCCCTAGTGAATGACGTTCTCAGAGACTTTTTAAATGTGTTCGTGTTCGTCTACATAGATGACATACTCATTTACTCTAAAGACCTCTCAGAGCATAAGAAACATGTCCGCCTTGTGTTGCAAAGATTACTGGAGAACAAACTTTTTGTCAAAGCCGAGAAATGTGAGTTTCATCAGCCTTCAGTCACCTTTTTGGGGTTTGTGCTCGAGGGCGGGCAGGTTAAGCCTTCTGAGGATAAAATAAAGGCAGTTTTGGAGTGGCCGGTTCCTGAAAACCGCAAGCAGCTACAGAGATTCCTGGGTTTCGCCAATTTTTATCGCCGATTCATCAGGAACTATAGTCAGACAGCTCTTCCTCTAACCTCCTTAACCTCAGTCAAACAAACCTTTCAATGGACCCCTGAGGCACAAACCGCATTTGAGAAACTGAAATCTTTGTTTTCCAGAGCACCCGTGTTAATCCAGCCTGATCCTTCCAAACAATTCATCCTCGAAGTAGATGCTTCCGACTCTGGTGTGGGAGCTGTCTTATCTCAAAGACTCAACACTGATCAAAAGATTCATCCTTGTGCCTTTTTCTCTCGAAGACTTTCCTCCGCAGAGCAAAACTACGATGTTGGAGACCGAAAACTACTGGCCATCAAGTTGGCACTGGAGGAATGGAGACACTGGCTGGAGGGAGCTGAGCACCCGGCTCTCGTTTGGACGGATCACAAGAACCTTGCTTACATCCAGTCAGCTAAACAAGCCAATCCCCGTCAATCAAGGTGGTCCATATTCTTCTCTCGTTTCAATCTCATTATCTCCTACAGACCCGGATCCAAGAATGTCAAACCCGATTCTCTCTCTCGTCTATATTCCGTTGATCAACCCGAGACGCCTGAACCTGTCCTTCCCGCATCATGCACTGTTGGAGTGGTTACCTGGGAGATCACCGATCTAATTAATTCCGCCCTGCCTTCAGAACCTGACCCAGGTAATGGTCCTGCTAACCGAACCTATGTACCTTCTTCAGTCAGATCTCGCCTAATACAGTGGATGCATGCTGCCAAGTTCTCTGCCCATCCGGGGGTGAGCAGAACCGTCGCTTTGATTTCAAGACGTTTCTGGTGGCCAAGTCTTCACAGAGATGTCAAGGAGTATGTGTTGGCCTGTTCCACCTGTGCTAGAAATAAAGCCTCACATCAACCTCCCTCAGGCCTGTTACAACCTCTTCCAGTTCCCTCGCGTCCATGGTCCCATATAGCTATCGACTTCGTCACTGGTCTTCCCATCTCCCGAGGTATGTCCACAATCTTCACCATCGTTGATCGATTCTCGAAATCCTGTCATCTCATCCCTCTCAGGAAACTTCCCACGGCTTTTCAAACCGCCCAGCTCCTGGTGAAACACGTCTTCCGTCTTCATGGCATTCCCCAAGAGATCCTCTCAGACCGTGGTCCCCAGTTCATTTCACAAGTTTGGAAGGCATTCTGTTCCGCTCTCGACTGTAGGTTCTCTCTAACTTCCGGTTATCACCCACAGTCCAACGGCCAAACTGAGAGGATGAACCAACAGCTAGAGTCAACCCTCCGTTGTCTGACATCAAACAATCCCACCGACTGGAGGCTGTACCTAACTTGGATAGAATACGCACACAATTCTCTTAAATCTGCTTCCACCGGCCAGTCACCATTTCAGGTCAGTCTCGGTTACCAACCTCCACTTTTTCCCGCAGACGAGAGAGAAATTTCGGTCCAGTCAGTCAACCAGCACATCAGACGCTGCCAACGCATATGGAGAGAGACCATCACTACCCTCAATCGTTTCTTCCGAGACTACCAAGCGTTTCGCCGACTCCAGAAGACGTCCCGCCCCTGAGTACTCCGTGGGCCAAGAGGTATGGCTATCCACTCGAGATATTCCCCTCAAGGGAATGTCTCGTAAACTCTCTCCAAAATTCATTGGTCCGTATAAGATTTCCCAGGTCATCAACCCATCAGCCATACGCCTTCAACTTCCCCCGTCTCTTCGTATTCATCCCACATTCCACGTCTCTCAAGTGAAACCAGTAGTCTCAAGTCCTCTGTGCCCACCATCCGACTCCCCTCCACCCGCCCTGGAAGTCGATGGTCATCCTGCATTCACCGTCCGCCGGATCGTGGACTCCCGTCGGCGAGGTCGCGGCTGGCAGTACCTTGTCGACTGGGAGGGCTATGGCCCGGAGGATCGTCAGTGGGTTCCTGGCTCTTACATCCTCGATCTAGCACTGATCGAGGAGTACGAGCGTTCCTGTCCATCGACATCTTCCGGACCGCCAAGGGGCGGTCGTTGAGGGGGGGGTACTGTTGGGAGCTGGAGAAGTACCACCTTCCTCCAGCAGAGTCCGCCATGGATCCTCCTGAGCCGAGCCTCCTGCACAGCTGAAGCTCATCCCATCATCAGAGGATCCACAGTATTTAAGCTGTCTTCAGACCTTGCCTCAATGCCGCAGTGTTTTATCCAGTTGGTTAGCACCTAAGCCTAGTATCTCTGAGAACCTTTGTTGACTTTTGAATCCAGACTGGATTCTAACCTTTGTCTCTGTCTTCCAGGAAACCTGTTTTTCTCCTGTGAAGCTCAGGAGGAGCTTAACCTGCCGAGCCTGCCCTCTGAGCCAAACCTGAAGTCTCTCTCTGGATTTTCCTTGCAGCTCTGGACCAAGAGCTGGAAACTCAAAGCCAAGGTCAGCTCATTCTCAAGAAGTAAGACGCTGAAGCAGTTAACGGACTCTGCTGAACAAACTATCTCCGGACCCAACAGTTTCCCTCTCGAGGCTTTAACCAAGAACCCTCAAGGTACAAATCTGAAACTGTCTGAATCAAACTCCTCTGAGCAAACGCTAACTGAACTGTCTCCCACGCAGACTCCAGTGAACCAGTCCCCAGGCCAGAACCAGAACCAGTGATTAAACTGTGCTTGTGACAATAAACATTGTTAAACCTTTTACTTCTGTTTCCGTCTCCGTAGTGTTCTGCATAACTGGGTCTCACTAGAGAACCATCATGACAGGCAGGCAGGCAGGTTTCCAAGCAAAGCTCCTCCAGAGCTACAGACTTCAGTCGGACTTTCCAAAACTGGTCAACACTCCGGCGAGGAAGACAGGTCTGGCTGCTGCTTATGCAGGAGGTCTCCTGATGGGCTGATGATCCTCAGGTGTGCTGGAGGCCCCAGCCCAGGAGACCCACAGCGCTCTCTGCTGGAGACAGGTGGCAGATCTCCAGATCCCAACAGTAACCCAAGTCCCGACAGAAAAACATACAACAGGAGGGGATCCTCGGAGCCCTCTGGAGGGCAAGCCTCTGGATCCCAACATTAATATATATATATATATATATATATATATATATATATATATATATATATATATATATATATATATATATATATATATGTATGTATATATATATATATATATATATATATATTCAACACTCTGAGACTGTACACCAAGCATAGCGAGGGAGGCCGAGGGCTAGTGAGTGTCAAGACCACTGTCCAGGATGAAACAACTAAGATCCAGGAGTACATCAGAAAGATGGCCCCCAAAGACAAATGGCTTGGTGAATACCTCAGGCAGGAGAAAACCGAAAGTGAGGACAAGAAAGAGGAAGGAGAACCATCATGGAGGGACAAGCCACTGCACGGCATATACCACAGACAAATAGAAGAAGTGGCTGATATCAAAAAATCCTACCAGTGGCTGGAAAAGGCTGGACTGAAGGACAGCACAGAGGCACTAATCATGGCAGCACAAGAACAGGCACTCAGTACAAGATCAATAGAGGCCAGGGTCTACCACACCAGGCAGGACCCCCGATGCAGACTGTGCAAAGATGCCTCTGAAACAATACAGCACATAACAGCAGGGCGTAAAATGCAGGCAGGAAGTGCATACATGGAACGCCACAACCAGGTAGCTGTCATAGTGTACAGGAACATCTGCCATGAGTATGGGCTGGAAGTCCCAAGGTCAAAATGGAAGACACCTCCTTAGGTAGCTGAGAATGACCGAGCTAAGATCCTATGGGACTTCAAGATCCAGACTGACAAACAGGTGATGGCTAACCAACCAGACATCGTGTTGATCGACAAAGAGCAGAAGAAGGCAGTAGTGATAGATGTGGCAATCCCAAGCGACAGCAACATCAGCTTGAGCAGCAGCTTGAGAAGGACACATACCACCCCATGAGGGGTGAGGAAACAGTTGTTTTTTTTTATATACAGTATATATATATAAATGTTTGTATCTGGAGCGTGTAACAAAAGTAATTTCCCTCTGGGATTATTAAAGTATTTCTGATACTGATTTTGGACAGGCCCCATGAATAGTTATGGTTCACTAATGTGAGTTCTACAGTATTGGATTGTTAAGAAGCAATAAGATTTTCTGTAATGTTCAGGTTCTAGAGTGTGTGTATGAGATTCTTTTGTTTTTGAATTGCTTGTTACCTTTGTGGGTGTTTCCTTTTTAGAAGCCATCTTGGAACCTTGCTAAGGAGGAGGCCCGCCTCAAACCCAGCTCTCTTATAGAGGGAGCCATGATGGCTGAACTTTGATTGGCTGTGGGTAAATTGAGAAGGCGGGGATAACAGTATATAGGTGGACTGATTGCTGTAGTAAGGATCTGATGGGAAAGCTGCCATTTTGTTCTCAGTATAACCATGCTCTGATGGAAGAGACTTAATAAATGACCTTTTGTTTTTGCTCCAACCAACTTTGCTGGATTTTTTTTCCTTCCACACTACACCTCTCAGCGCAACAGTGGTGTCAGAAGTGGGATCTTTACGCTTTTGCTTGAAGGAGGAAATCAGGCTAAATGAGAGGAGTAGGACGTGGAAGAACTCGAGGAACAAGGAAAAGCCCTCTTTCTGAAATGGAAGAAAGAGATAGTGGAGGAACAGCAGAACCAGATCCACCACCTGAAGGAGTCATGTCTGGTGAAGATGTCTTTGAACCAGTGGTGCGGCCTAAACAGACCACAGTTGGTACTGTGAGTAAAGAACTTTGTGAAACTGACATCTTTGATGAAATAAGAGAATTTATGCGACATTCTAAACGAACCGAAGCAATTTTGTTTGAACAGATTAAACAGTTGCGCAGTAACATGCCAAAGCTGCAAAGTGATGTATATACTGAACTTGATGAGACGATTGTACAGACTGAAGTTTCTACAGAAGCAGTTTTCCCAAAGCGAGAGAGCAGAACACTATCTCAGCTATTAGCAACAGAGCAAGCCCAAGGAGCCTCTGGTTACCAAGCTGAACCTCGTTATCCATCTCAACCACTTCCTGCACAGCCTCAGCTGCGTGGTGCGCATGATGTTCCAGGACGAAGAGTGGAACCAACCCGTGGAGGTGATCCTAGGATACCTGACTTCAAGGAAGGTGAGGATCCTGAAAGTTTCTTCATACGTTTTGAACGCATAGCTAAAACATGGGGATGGCAACCAACTGAATGGGCTGCTAGAGTGGTCACATTATTGACTGGAAAAGCACTGGAGGCCTATGCTGGAATGGATGAAGACCAGTCTGACTCTTATGAATCTATTAAAGCTGCTGTGCTATCTAAGTTTAATGTGACAGAAGAGACTTACAGATACCGGTTTCGAAGCACCAATGTACCTGTGGGAGAGAGTGTACGTGAAACCTACAGTCGGACAAAGGGACTCTACAAGCGATGGATGCGGCCTGACAGTCGGAGTAAAGAGGAGATCGGGGAAACCATCATCTTGGAGCAGTATCTACGCGTGCTTCATCCAGACGTCTGCACATGGGTGAAGGAGAACAATCCAAAGACCGGAGAGGAAGCTGCAGATCTGGCTGAACGTTACTTGGCTGCTCACAGAGAACCTTCAAAGTCAAGAGTAACTGTGGGGAGACCAAGGTTTGTGGAGGTAAAACCTCCAGATGCAATAAAGACTGACAACTTGGACATGAGGGGTGGTAAGAAATCTGAACAATCCAGACTAAGGTATAACCTCACTTGTTACTATTGTCAGCAGCCTGGTCACAAAGCTTCTTTATGTCCTTTAAGAAAACCTAAGTCAGTAGAGTTATGTGTGGTACCCTCCAAAGAACATAATTATGAACTTTCTGATGGTTTGATTCCACATAAACATGTGGTAGATGTGGTGATAAATGGCAAAGCTCTAAAAGCTCTTGCAGATACGGGTAGTTCACAAACTTTGGTGAAATCTTCTTTGTTGAACAATGTAATGCCTAACTTTAACAAGCTGGTAAACATTACTTGTGTTCATGGATGTCAGAAAGAGTATCCAACTGCAGATGTCACTATTGAAGTTGAAAGCCAAGCTTTTATGTTGACTGTTGGAGTTGTGAATCAGTTAGCATATGATGTTATCCTAGGGGAAGATTTACCAATCCTAGACAGTTTGGTTCAAGAAAATTCTGTGGCATATTCCTGTGCTGTCATGACACGATCTATGAAAAAGGGCTTAAAACCTCTGCCAGATGCAGATGATGATTTGTATGAAGGAGGAAGTAAAATCAGGAAATCAAAACGACAACGTAGACAGGAGAAAAACAAAAACAAAAGCAAGTCAAAATTTCCTGAACCTACATTACCTTTAATTTCATGTGTTGATCTCCAGTGGCAAATTCCTAATAACTTTAGAGAAAGACAAGAAAATGATCCATCTCTGAAACCTCTCTTTGATAAAGCAAACAAAGATGGTGAAAAAGAGACTACTGTGGAGTTCAAAAGTTTAGCAGGAGAGCCTTTTATTATAAAGGATGAACTTTTGTATCTAGCAGACATTGATGAACCCAGACTTGTTGTACCAAAAGAATACCGTTCAGTAATTTTGCATTTGGGTCACACTGTACCATGGTCGGGCCACCTAGGACAGGCAAAGACATATAATCGTGTTGCTCAGCGTTTTTATTGGCCAGGATTATATAAAGATGTGATTGAGTACTGCAAATCATGTCATGATTGTCAGTTAGTAGCCCCCACTAAAGTTTCAGACCGTGCCCAGTTGCAGACTTTACCAATAATGACTGTTCCTTATGAGAGAATTGCCATGGATATCATAGGACCTTTACCTAAGAGCAGTAATGGTCAAAAATATGCATTAGTTATCTGTGACTATGCAACCAGATATCCAGATGTTTTTCCATTACGTTCTCTCCAGGTCAAACACATTGTCCGGTGTTTGGTAGACCTTTTCTCCAGAGTTGGTATCCCAAAGGAGATTCTAACTGATCAAGGTACCAATTTCATGTCACAAGTGATGAAAACTCTTTATGATCAACTGGGAGTAAAAGGTATTCGTACTACTCCATACCATCCAGAAACCGATGGTTTGGTAGAACGATTTAATGGTACTTTAAAACAAATGTTGAGAAAGTTTATTGATGAAACTGGGAAAGACTGGGATAAATGGTTGCCTTTTCTTTTGTTTGCATACAGAGAAGTACCACAAGCCTCAACTGGTTTTTCTCCTTTTGAGTTGCTTTATGGGAGACACGTTAGAGGCCCTTTGGACATGCTGAAGGAGAACTGGATGGCTGGAGGGGCATCTGGATCCAGTAAAGGGTCTTCACCAACAACAAACGTCATCTCCTACATACTGCAAATGAGAGACAAACTGGAAAAATACAGAGAGCAGGTTAAAGACCATATGCAGAAAGCACAACACAAGCAGAAGGTATGGTATGACAGACATGCCCGTGAAAGAGAGCTGAAAACTGGCCAGAAAGTTTTATTACTTTTGCCCAGTGGACCAAGTAAGCTACTAGCTAAATGGCAAGGACCCTACACTGTGATTAAAAGAACGGGTCCAGTAACTTATGAAATTGCTTGTCCAGAAAAACAAATGTCAAAGCAGTTGCTCCATGTAAATCTGCTAAAGGAGTATCATGAAAGAAATGTTCCAGAAATGGATGTGAAGCAAACCCTGATGGTACAAGACATTCAGCCTGAAGACAGTGCCATGTTGATGGATGGAGAAGCTGAAATGAGTCCATACAGAAAATTGGTCAAATCTGAAGAGGCTCCAAAGCATCTGACTCCAGACCAGTGGCAACAGCTGGGTGAGATTAAACAATCTTTTCCATCACTGTTTGCAGATGTACCTGGGCGAACTGATGTCATAACACACAAAATAACCTTGAAAGACACAACACCTGTTCGTCTTAAGCCTTACAGGATTCCCCAACAGATGATGGAAAAACTGAAACAGGAGGTCCAGACAATGCTGGAAATGGGAGTGATAGAGCCATCAAGTAGTGAGTGGTCAAATCCCATTGTGCTTGTTCCTAAGAAGGACTCATCTCAACTACGCTTTTGTTCTGACTTAAGAAAGTTGAACAGCATTTCTTGTTTTGATTCTTACCCCATGCCACGCATTGATGAACTACTGGAAAGATTGGGGAAAGCCAAATACATCACAACCTTAGACTTATGTAAAGGTTACTGGCAAGTCCCTTTAGATCCATCCTGTAAAGAATACACAGCCTTTCAGATTCCAGGAATGGGTTTATTCCATTATACTGTTTTACCCTTTGGTCTTCATGGGGCACCAGCTACCTTTCAAAGGTTGATGGACATTATCCTCAATGACTGTTCAAAGTTTGCTGCTGCCTACCTGGATGATGTTGTGGTATACAGTGAGACATGGGAGGATCACCTACAACACCTTAAGGTTGTGATGGCAAAGATCCAGAAGGCTGGTCTCACTTTGAATGTGAACAAGTGTGCATGGGCGCAAGAAGAAGTTAAATATCTGGGTTACCTTGTTGGCCATGGACAAATAAAGCCACAACTTGAAAAAGTAAAAGCCATTCAAACAATCCCCAGACCCAAAACAAAGAAGCAAGTGAGATCATTTTTGGGCTTAGTTGGGTGGTATAGGAGATTTATACCCCATTTCTCAACTTTAGCAGCCCCTTTGACTGAGTTAACAAAAAGATCTACTTCTAAAATCATGTGGAAGGATGACTGTGAACATTCATTCCAATCTTTGAAGAAACTGATCTGTCAAGCTCCTGTTTTGCAGAGTCCTAACTTTTCCAAGCCATTTATTGTTCAAGTGGATGCTTCAAATGTTGGTCTTGGAGCAGTGCTCGCTCAGGGAGAAGCTGGTGAAGAAAAACCTGTCCTTTTCTTAAGTAAAAAGCTGTTTGACCGGGAGAAAAAGTATTCCACAGTAGAAAAGGAAGGACTGGCAATAAAGTGGGCTCTGGACTCTTTAAAATATTATCTCCTAGGAAGGGAGTTTACTTTGCAAACCGATCATAGACCACTAAAATGGATGCACTCCAAGCAGCATCAGAATGCACGGATATTTCGTTGGTGCCTTGCCCTTCAGCCATACCAGTTCACCATACAGCATTGTCCAGGTAAGAAAAATCTGATTGCTGACTACCTTTCTCGTTTGCCTGAGTTTTGTGAACCAGAGGGGGAGGAAGTGAGTAAATGTTAAGAAGCAATAAGATTTTCTGTAATGTTCAGGTTCTAGAGTGTGTGTATGAGATTCTTTTGTTTTTGAATTGTTTGTTACCTTTGTGGGTGTTTCCTTTTTAGAAGCCATCTTGGAACCTTGCTAAGGAGGAGGCCCGCCTCAAACCCAGCTCTCTTATAGAGGGAGCCATGATGGCTGAACTTTGATTGGCTGTGGGTAAATTGAGAAGGCGGGGATAACAGTATATAGGTGGACTGATTGCTGTAGTAAGGATCTGATGGGAAAGCTGCCATTTTGTTCTCAGTATAACCATGCTCTGATGGAAGAGACTTAATAAATGACCTTTTGTTTTTGCTCCAACCAACTTTGCTGGATTTTTTTTCCTTCCACACTACACCTCTCAGCGCAACATGGATATTTAAAATGATGTCTTACTACAAATAATATTTTGGATAAAGTGAATAGAGTTCCTGATAGGACAAAGTGGCTTTGTTTTCCACCTCATCGTTATTGTTGCCAGTTTCTCTTTTCTCCCAAAACTTGCATGTGCCTGGGTCAGAGCTGCTGTTTGTTTTTAGAGTGTACAACATACTTACTGTATTACTTACTGTAATGCAATTGGCCTGTACAGTACTTACAGTATTAACATATGATAGAGCCTTACAAAGGTCATGAAGCCCAAAATGCTTTAGACTACAATCAGTCAGTCATTCAATCGCGCCCACGTTAACATGCTGATGGTCTAAGACAATGTTGCTACAGCTGTAATAGCTAAGAGGCCAGAGGCCAGGCTGCCGTACCTGAGCACGGCCCTCTGACCACCAGCAGCAGGTAAAGCAGGTAGAGTGTCTTGCCCAAGGATGGAGACGGACAGAGTGGGGGACTCGAAACCAGCAACCCAAATTTTACAGGATAAGCTAAAACTTCTGTCACACGATGCTAATTTGAGAGATTTCTGAAGTTCAGACATGTCTTTCCACTCCTTGAGTCACGTATCCAAAACATTTGTGTGGCAAGTATTTACATCTGCATCTAGTTTGCCAGGAAGAATATAATTTGCATGTCTCCGCTTTTACTTTCATTTTACACACAGTACAGATTTTAGAGTAACCCTAACCCACCTGCTTTGAAGATCCTGTAAGTTTACACATTTTTAATACAAGCAAACCTTTAAAGATCATGACCCACAGTGCTATTAATGTACCTTTTGTTTGGATTTATCTGTGTGTATAGATCATATGAGTTATCACTGAGCTCTGAATCATTGATCACCGATATCATTCAGTACGCCTTTCAGAGATGGATGGTTTATCAAATATGCTGCAGAAGAAAAACAGAAGCTAACACCAATGGAAATTAGCAGAGCAGAAAGTGTCACAGGGATCGGACCAAGGAGTAAAAAAGCCTCTTAAATGTTCCTACTTCCTCTTTTTAGTGCCAAACAAACCATTTGACTTGCCAGAGCAATTCCCCTCACTTTGAATTAGCTGCTTCCAATAAAAAATGTATGTGATTATTAGAAGAACAGAAATATTTGAAGTACTACCCTCAGCCTGGCCAGGCCTATGAACATTTATCCACCAGATGCACTCAAGCTTCTTCTGAATTATTTTTAATTTGGTAGGAATTGGTTGTCTTTATTAGAGCAGCATTGAATGGGACTTTTCCTTTCTCCCCTCTGGCATCACTTTAGGTCGACTCCTGACTATTCTGGTAAATTCTGTGATGGAAGGAGTGGAAGATTGTGAAGCAGGAGATTGTTGCTGGAGTTAATGTGTAGGTTTATATGAGGGTGTATGGCAGGCCATTTTTACATTTATTAGAAGCACTCCTCTCTGTTGTTCCATCACTAAAATAAGATTCTTCCTGATAAAATTCACACTCCTAGACTGAAATTTTCTATATTACATTTTTCAGCAGAAACTGGATTTCACAAAAGGAAAAAAACTAAATTGCACTTGTTAGAATTAAGTTTGTTATACCTAGAAATGTTTACACTTTTTAAGTGGTAGTTATCAGCTTGACTGAATATGTTTGATCTCTGAAATATATTTCTTCATAATGAAAATATTACAAATACTGACCACAAACAATAGAAATATGGAGATCTAAAATTAATTTCAACACATCCAGAATATTTATTCTAGATGTGAAGACTGTCATTTTATTTGAAATGCTCATTTTGACAGGGATTTTATTTTTTTATTTTTTCAGATATCAGGAATATATGTTAAGTAAAAGTTAACTGAAAGCCGTTCCACACCAGGGGGAGGAGGCACTAAACCTGGATGTAGCTGAAGTGAGGAAAATTCTGAGGAGTCAACCCAAGGAAGGCCCCAGGGCCTGATAACATACCTGGGCAGGTGTATAAGGAGTGTGCAGATCAGCTGGCTGGTGTCCTCACAGACATCTTTAACACCTGGCTGGACCAATCCATAGTGCCAGCATGCTTCCAGTCTGCCTCCATTATTCCAGTCCCAAAGAAGCCTCAGGTCGCCTCCCTCAATGATTAGCGGCCTGTCGCTCTGACTTCCATCATGATGAAGTGCTTCCAAAGGCTGGTTAAAGAACACATTGTCTCCAGTCTGCCGCCAACATTCCACCCGTTCCAGTTCGCCTACCGACGGAACCGCTCCACTGAGGACGCCATCTCTGCTGCTCTCCACCTGAGCCTGGCACACCTGGAAGAGAAGAACATTCACGTGCGGATGCTGTTCCTGGACTTCAGTTCAGCTTTCAGCACCATCATCCCACAGCATCTGATGGGCAAACTGGAACAGCTGGGCTTCAATACACCCCTCTGCTATTGGCTGCTAGACTTCCTCACCTACAGACCTCAGTCAGTCGGAGTCGGACCTCTGATGTCATCAGTCTAAGCCCCTCCCCTCAGGGCTGCGTCCTGATCCCCCTGCCGTTCACCCTGATGACACACGACTGCGTCCCCAGGTTCACCACCGATCACATGGTGAAGTTTGCAGGCGACACCACGGTGGTGGGCCTCATCAGAGACGACAACGACCTGGACTACAGAGAGGAGGTGGAGCAGCTGGTGGTGAAGAGATAACGGCCTGATCCTGAAGGTGGAGAAGACCAAGGAGATCATGGTGGACTTCAGGAAGAACCAGCCTAACCACGCTCCACTGCTCATCAACAGCTCAGCTGTAGAGGTGGTCAGCAGCACCACATTCATCACAGACACCCTCACCTGGACTGGAAACACCACCTCACTGGTCCAAAGGGCCCAGAAGCGCTTGGACTTCCTGCGGAGGATGAGGAGAGCCCACCTGTCCCCCCCATCCTCCCCACCTTCTCCAGAGGCACCATAGAGAGCTTTCTGAGCATCTGTCTCACTGTGTGGTGTGCAGTGATGGGACTAACGGCGTTGAAAGTAACGGCGTTACTAACGCCGTTACCTTGTTTTAGTAACGAGTAATCTAACTAATTACTTTGACTGTAACTATAACGCAGTTACCATTGCAGACACCCCGTTACTGCGCGTTACTCAGGTCGCACAATGAACCTTTTTTCATGATAGGACTCGTGCGCAGCTGCGTGAAGCTGACATCCCACCCACGTCAAAAAAAACTCTGCAAATAGACTAAATGGTTAGTGCAACGTTAGTGCAGATTTGTGCAGAAAAAAAATATTGTTTCTGCTACTTTTGTTTAAGAGATATTAAAGATTATTTTTTTGGGTCATCCAGAGGTGCGCGCCTTGTCATGAGAGAGGGGAGGATGAGAATGGCTGATGTATAGTGAGATTCCGTCTGTCAGTGGGTGTGGTGTGTTTCTGCTGGCGGGTGTTAACGTACAGCACACACAGAGAGATGGAGAGTGAGGATGACTCCAGCAGCAAACAGCGTTTTCCACATGGAAATACCGGTGTCACGTCGAGCTGCGTTTCCCCATCAGATACGGTTTCCTCTGCATCTCCGCACAGCGCAGGCGGCACGAGTCACCGCGCAAGCGACAGGAAACGCGCATGCTCGCTAAAGGCGCGCAACAGTCGCCCTGTGCTCGCGCCACAGGAGAACTATGGAGAGATTGAACGATCAAATGAAAGGGAGAAATCTGGATGGATGGATGGATGGATGGATGGATGGATGGATGGATGGATACTCTGCCTTCTCAACCTACTGTATTTTTTATTTTAAACATTATTTGATGGCCTTTGTGGCAGGGATGGAGATCCATATTTTATGTCACACACACAGAGTATACATCTTCATAGATAGATGGATAGATAGATGTTGCAGTATCTATAACAACCCAAACACACAGGATTTCAGAATTAGACATCCCCAGTTATTAATTTCACCAGATCTGAATGCCCTGTTAAAAAACTTCACATGGCGTTCCCCCCTGATGTCATTTACGTTGAGTTGCAATAAATGCTAAACTCTCTGCAGGTTCTTGTCTTTTTCATCCACTGTATTCAGCTGGCTTTGGAAACACACCGCGAGATGGTGGGGGCTGGGTGGTGAGGGTTACGGGGCGAGAAACGCAAAAGTAACGCAATAGTTACTTTTACTAGTAACTAGTTACTTTTATTGTGGAGTAACTCAGTTAGTAACTCAGTTACTTTTTGGGAGAAGTAACTAGTAACTATAACTAATTACTTTTTCAAAGTAACGTGCCCAACACTGGTGGTGTGGAGGCTGCAGCGCCTCAGACTGGAAGAAGGTGAGAACAGCAGAGAGGATCATGGGGGCTCCTCTTTCCTCCATTAAAGACATTTCATCCCAGCGCTGCGTGTCCCGAGCCCGTGACATAATCAATGACTGGAGCGATATTTTCTCTCCAGTTTCCTAGCATTTTGCTTCAAAGTGCGCAGCTCTGCATTAAACCAAGGAGCAAGCTTTCTATTTCTAACGGTTTTCATTTTCAAGGGAGCTGCGTTGTCTAAGGCAGTACGCAGAGAACTAGCAACCCCATCAACAAAATCATCAACCTGTGAAGGGGAATAAACTAAGCTTTTGCACTCTGCAGCACTGCTCAGCCACACAGAGGAGAGAGAAAGTGAAGCAGATTCTTTAAAATGTATAACTGCACTATCTGATAAAGATCTACTAAAATGTAACCTTCTTTTGGGGGAGGAGAACTCTGTTAAAGTAATCCTGAAGGTTATTAGAAAGTGGTCAGAGAGGACAGGGTTGTGAGGAAATACTGTTATTTCTTCACATTCTATGCCGTATGTCAGCACAAGATCCAAAGTATGAAGATGAGAATGTGTGGGACTATTCACATTTTGAACAAAGCCAATAGTGTCTAAGATAGCATTAAAGGCTGCTCTTAAGCTATCGCCTTCAATGTCAGCATGGATGTTAAAATCTCCCACTATGATGACCCTGTCAGTATTTAATACCAAATCAGAAAGGAACTCTGAAAACTCATCTAAAAATTCTGAGTAAGGACCTGGCGGACGATACAAACTTACAAAAAGAAGAGGTTTTCTTGCCTTGAAATTTGGACGAGGGAAATTAAGGGTTAAATGGTCAAAGAGTTGTAGGTATTAACTGTTTTGGGAGTAATCAGTAAGTCAGACTGGAAGATTGTTGCTACTCCTCCTCCTCGCCCAGAACTTCTGGGGATGTGAAAATTTAAATAGCTTGAAGGAGTTGCCTCATTTATGCTCACATAATCCTCTTGCTGCAGCCAGGTTTCTGTAAGGCAACACAAGTCAATGTGATTATCACAAATCAAGTCATTAACTAGCAGACTTTTAGAGGAAAGAGATCTTATGTTAAACAGACCGCATTTAATTGTTTTAACTTTTTCCCCAATTGGAGTTATTTTAATTTTAATTAGATTATCATGATTTACTCCTTTGGGAATATTTGCTAATTTATTTGATTTTGGTCGTGGGCAAGACACTGTCTGGATGGAGTAAAGAGTGGGTAACAGTAGAGAAGCTGCAGAGAGGTCTGTTAAACTAGGACTCTGCTTCCTGGTCTGCACCCTGGGTGGTCAGGGTTTTGGAGGACTAATAAATGTGGCCAGACCCGCTGTCAGAGTGTGTTGTCCCGTCAGTAGAGCTCAGTTTATAGGCGGTGAATTTAAAAACACTGCAGCAGCTTGATCCTGCTAGCCTCAAAAGTCTTCATCTTTACATAATCTCCACAATGGGCGTCTGTAGGGTAGCAGGGATAGTCAATTCAATTAATCCATTTTCTGTCACCGTTATCCCTGCTGGGGTGGCGAGGGGTGCTGGTGTCTATCTCCAGCACTCTACGGGTGAGAGGCGGGGGCCATCCTGGACAGAGAGGCGGGGGCCATCCTGGACAGAGAGGCGGGGTCTATCCTGGACAGAGAGGCGGGGTCTATCCTGGACAGAGAGGTGGGGGCCATCCTGGACAGAGAGGTGGGGTCCACCCTGGACAGGAAGGCGGGGGCACCGATTCACACACACGTCATCTTGAGACACTTTACAGTTCAACCAGATCATCCAGTCAGAACCCCGGCGCCAAAACATTTTGAGTCACATGGCAAATGGGCTCAAATATGATTCAGACTCTTGAGTGTCCTTTCAGCTTCATCTTCCTTCATACTAAATTTCTCAAGTTTTTTAAGTGTCTGATGTTTTGCAAGCATTATTAATGTACAGTATTCAGCTCCTGGGTGAAACATTAACAAACAACGTGACTTCAGCGCTTAGACTACTGCAACATGCAGGTGCAAAAAGAAAATGTAAACAATACCTTTCCTTTTTTCCTTTTGTTTATATTTCCACATCTGTAATATAATTACTGATAATATTAAGACACAATCTCATGAATTAAGTTGGTTTGGTTAATCATTTAATTTCCACTTTAAGGGGAGCTCAGGCTGACATAAAGCGGTGCTCTAGTTCACATGAGTGATGGATCCAACCCTCTGATGTTACAAAGGTAGCATAAGATTTTAGAGGGGCAGCTCACTCTGAACTTTGATATGCAGCGTCTGAAAAAGCAAATCAAGCTAATACTCGGCTCAAAAGTTATGCAGTGTTGCTTTAAAGAAGGTAGCTTAATTGGCTGGCTTTGTTTTCTGACAGCCGGCTGTGTTTTCTGCTTCACATGTGAAAGAAGAAAGAAGCTGACTGCTCCCCCTCCTCGCTGTGCTTCTCTCTGACTGATAGAGAGCAGTAAAGTGTTTTGTACCTCTGGAGGTCTGACATTGCCTTGTTTCAGTGTGGTTAAATCCACAGGGTTAATAAGCATCACAGGGGTGCTCCTGGAGGAGAAATGGGAATCAATAGCCTGACAGGAGGCATTCGGCACAAAACAAGGTGTGTACTAGCTGTGGTATAGCTGATCTGATTGAACCTGAAGTGTTTTATTTCTAGTCTTGGCATGCTGCTCTCTAGTTTACCTCCAATTAAAGCCACTGGCCTGCTTAAGCTGTCACCTGCACCATATATTACACTGTTTATCTGTACACATCCGAGAGCATAGAATAGAGTAGAATAGGGTAGAATAGAAAAGAATAGGATAGATTGGCCCGTTATAGTCCCACAGTGTGGGAATTCAGATGTTTTAGTGGGAAACTGAAACTCAATCAATCATCAATCAATCAAATAACTCAATGACAATGAAAAGCTGACTGAGGGCTTCATTAGGAAACAGGCTAGCATGTCATACTGGTCTGTTTCTCTCGTTAATATTTACTCTATTTGAACATTTCCTTCTTCTCTCCTTCCTGAAGAACAGATGGACTGACAGATGAAGATCCTCCACTATACCTTTAATTTAGCAAACCCAGTTCAAAGTCATAAATAAATCAGCATGGTTGTCACTCCGCCTTTGAAATGCAATGTTTAAATTTTAGTCAGAAGTAAAATTTTGAGTTTAATCTTTGTCAAGAGGCAGGAAAAACAGATCTGTGAAGAAGACTCCTTCCTTTGCTTTAATGGAGCCTTAATCATAAAACTATTAAGTAAATGCTTAAAATTATAGATGAAAAGATTTTTTAATGCTCTGTTGAGCTGGTTAGTTAAAACTTGATAGCATATTCACACTCACACTCTGCCCTCATTCAGATTCCTGCCGAAAAGGAGCCTGAATGAAGGCGACTGAAGCGAGGAGACAAGGCGGTGGGCCTTGTACATCTCATTTGGGCACTGCCGCTTGATTAATGTGGCTCTTCTTTTCAGAGTGGGTATTCACTATGCATTTTGATGAGACAATCAGATTTCCTCTGCCGGATTATTCCTACAGCACCATGAATGAATGCACTTTTTATTGGCCCTATTGTTTCAAAGATGGATTGCACACCAATGCCTGAGAAAATTGATTACATTAAGGATCAAGTTTTACTAACTTTATAGAAGTTTTGTAAGATTTGCCCTTTAGGAATATGTAAAACATGATGGCAAATTACACTGATATTTTATTGTAAATTATTTTTTTTTAATGTTTTATAATGTAATCTAATCTAAATAAATCTAAATGAGATTCTTTATCCTGAACTAGCTAGAGGTAAATAGTTTGCTCTTGTGGAAGGCATGTGGCAAGTAATGACTTGTCTTACATCCATCCATCTGGTACTGCTTATCTGAGAGTGGATTTTGTTGCCAAACCACCTAAACTGACTCCTTTCAATGCAGAGGAGCCTTGAGGTGTCTTGGTGATGCTCCTAAGAAAAAGCTCCTGGTGTAATATGTGTCTCTGAAAGCCGTTGTGAAGATCAGAGGTCCGTTTCACTAAGGAAAAACTCTAAGTTTTCTAAACCTAAAATCAGGGAAACTCTGAGTTTTCCTGTTTCACAAAGAGAGTTTCCTCATCCTCTGTTTCTGTCACCATAGTAACAATCTAACCAGGTTGGAAGCAGGTGTAGTTCAGTTAAGTGAGATGTTTCAGTTGAGATACGTAATCCATGATGCTAAGGGATATGAAGCGCCTGAGGCAAAGAGCTGGGACCATAATGCACTGGCTGTGATGGAAAAAGGGCGACATGAAGTGCAGCGGTAATGGATAAATGTGGAATGCATCTGCCGCAATAGGTATGGGCGCTATGAGCACCCGCTGCAATGCTAGAAGGTGGCATAAAATACCCGCTGCAATGCTAGAAGGTGGCATAAAATGCCAGCTGCGATGCTGCCAGCATAAACGCCCACGATGATAGGCACCATGAGGCACCCGCCATGTTGCTAGAAGGCGGCATGAAATAGTTTCCTACTGGGTCACTAAATGACTTTTTGACTTACAACACTTTATCTACACAATTCAAACATATAAACAATTGACGTAAAACAAGTCAGTTTAAAATCACTATTAAGGTAAAAACAAGTGTCAGCTAAAAATCATTAAATTAGGGAGCTTGTTAAAATGTAGTTCTACATGATGTGATAGTACATGAAATTTGTTAAATGACAGTAAAACATGGTGAACTGTCAAAAGAGAATCCGCAACAACTCCACGAGGCTTGACAATGACCATGATTCAGATAAAAAGTGATAAAAGAAGATAAGCAGATAGACTCTGTAAAGAAAAGGCTGCAGCTTAACCTATCATTAAGAGTGATGGGACGACCACTAGGAAACTCACCCCATCTATGAGGTGAAGTGAAGACTGATGGAATAAACGTGATAAGCTATACCTAATAGAAGATTTTTTATATATATATATATATTAATTAATATAATAATGTAATATAATAATTTCAGAAGATCACAATTAGATTGTTGAAATTAAATTAGTTAAGGGATTTATTGAGTCCGATTAAGAAATCCGGGTCCCAGTTTTTTATTCTAATATAAGGATAACCTGGGATCAACTAGTGTTGCTGATTGACTGGGCAGACAGTTATTATGCGGTTAGACCAAAAAAGTGTTAAAGCTACTGAGTTTACCTATCGGTTATGTTGCCAGCGCATTGATATGTAACTTTCACACTAGAGCGAAGCTAAGTAAAAGTTCTGTTCTTTTCACCTCTGATCTAAATCTTTCATTCATATACTATGTTGGAGTAAACACACAGCAAATTGGCGACGAGGAATGTGGACCCTCAACGCCTGCACAACATGAAAACTTAAAACCGGAGGGAAGGAGAAACAAAGAGACAAAAATGAAACTTAGCAAAGGATCTGTGAGTTACAGTGCATATCACACAGTGAAAGGTTAAAAGGATAATATCAGGATTGCATGTCCGAAATGGCTTACGTTGGAAAAGTAGAGGAGTTTGATAGTTCAAGTGAAGACTGGGAATCATACATAGAGCGAGTGGAGTTGTACTGCGTCGCTAATGATGTGGACGACGAGAAAAAGTTCCGTCCTCCTCAGTTTAATGGGAGCAAAAACTTACAGTGTACTGCGTCATCTCCTGAGTCCTGCTAAACCGTCAAGCAAGACCTTGTTGACACGTTGCAGAAGCACTTAAATCTCGCACCACTAGTGATAGCGGAAAGATTCCGATTTCATAAGAGGAATCAAACAAAGGATGAAAGCATATCTGAGTATCTGGCATTATCTCAAAAGTTGACTGGAGTGACTTGGCTACGCCAATTGTCCCTGTAATGAACACAGGAAAAAGCAAAGTGCGTATATGTGGGGACTTCAAAGTGAGCATCAACCCGGTGCTGCGCACAGTGCAGTACTCCCTGCCATGAATCAGAGACATCTTCTTATCATTGGCTGGTGGAGAGAATTTTTCAAAGATCGACTTGTCAAAGGCCTATCTTCAGATGGAAGTGGAGTCAGGCAAAACCATCGACACACATAAGGGACTTTACCAATACAATCGTCTTGTGTTTGGTGTTGCTTCAGCCCCAGCCGTCTGGCAAAGAGCCATGGATCAGGTGCTCCAGGACATACCTAGAACACAACGCTACCTGGATGATATTATCATAACAGGAAAAGATGATGAAGATCACTTCCAGAACCTGAGCAAAGTCCTCACCAGGCCTGCCTCACGGACTAAAACTGGTAGTTGGTTCCACAGGAGAGGAGCCTGATAACTAAAAGATCTGCCTCCCATTCTACTTTTAGAAATTCTAGGAACCACTAGTAAACCTGCAGATTGAGAGCGAAGTGCTCTGTTAGGAACATAAGGAACAATCAGATCTCTGATATCAGATGGAGCTTGGCCATTTAAGGCTTTATATGTCATGATCTGGGCTGTTTGCTCCTCCTTAATTGGTTATTTCTTTCACCTGTCGTTTTCCCTCCCTGCCTCAATTATCATTTATTCCTCTCACATGTTTCTTTTGGTTTATATTCTGTTCAGCCTGAGCATTCAGGACCAGATCCTTATTTGTTTTCTGTTAGTCTGTCCGTTCAGTTATGCCATGGTTCATGTCCTGGATCCTGGCGGCCAGTGGAAGGAGGGTTTTGTGTCTGTCTGGTCTCCTGATCGCTGACTGTTCCTCCCCCCGAGTCCTCTGGGTTTTTTGGCTCTATATGTGGGGAGGTTCAGTTTTTATCTCTGTATGCCTGGCTCCAAGGAGGAGACCAGTTTAAAGGTCCTGCATCAAGTTCTGGTTCCACGTCCTGTCCCAGCTACCCTCTTCCACTGAGCCTCCCTGTCTGCACCTGATCCTGTCCGCTCATGTGCGTGACCACCTGGTTACGCTTCTGGCTCTGTTGGACTCTGAACCTCCCTGGGAGCTCTACGAGGCCTGGATCCTGCCTGTTCTGGATCGGCTCTCCTGCACAACCTCTGGGACTGCAGCACTGGGGACACTCTTGGACTGGACTGTTAAACCAGAGTGTCTGAAATTGGGCGGTTCCCCGCCCCCCCGCCTGCAGTTGCCGCGTGCCACAGATCCTAGCAGCTCCCCTTTTAGTTTTGTTTTTCACTAAATAAACGTTTTGAACTTGCCCACTGACTGTCTCCTTGAATACTGGGTCCATCTGTCCCCTTTTCATGACATTAGATGTGTGAAGGAGGGTTTTAAATTCTATTCAGGATTTAACACGAAGCCAATGAAGAGAAGCCAGGATAGGAGAGATATGATCTGGTTGTACATTCTACATTAAGGTTTGATATCAAAGTATCTTTCTATTTTTGTTGATGTGCCTTATTCCAAAACTACTTCTTACTGATTGTTCACAATAATGGTTCTGAAAAATGATCTGTAGTTTCCCACAAGTTCTAACTATATACAGCAGTAAACAAATATATCTGTCTTTGTTTATAGAATCCCTCTTTCAGCAGAATTTCCTTCCCTTGGGTCCATTTGTTTGTTGTGTTTGATGTTTTCCACACTTCATTACGCCTAAATATGGATGAATGTGACAGGAGTAAAGTTAATGTAAAAATAGTAAAGTGTTGGATCAGCAACTACAAATAGACTGCACCTATGTAATGTACATAAAAAGTGCTTTTAGACATAATGCTGTAAATTGTTAACTGAAATAAGACTTAATATACATATTAAAAATGTATCTATTCATTTTATTTATTTCACTAACTTAATTAAGGTGGTGAAAGACATTGAGTAAGTTAATCACTCACAGACTGACATTTTCAAACATTTATCTGTTAATTATCATGTTTTACTGAAAGAAAAAAACGGATTGTTTGCAATGGAGAAACATTTAAGCTATTTGCTTTCTTCCTTCTCTGGGTGAAGGAGGACACTTGCTTCCTTCCCTTAACTTCCCTTCCTGCTGCTGTTTCTGATCTTTCATATCTTCCGAAAACTGGAGATTGATAAAAACTTCACATTAAGAAACTCAAGAAAGAAAAGCCCTCGTTAGAAAACAATCATGGATAATGTGTAAGTCCATACTGTCGGTTGAGGATATAGAGGTTTTCTATATTATTGGGTTATTGATAGCAGCATTCTGCTTATTTGACTTGGCGAGTTTCTACATTATCTTGAAATTCCAAAAGTGTCAAAAGCCTTTCAGGCCGTGGTTAGGCTGCCCGGCCTGGATGGTAGAAAGCTATCAGTGCTATGGAATTTAGGCTATTAGACGTCATTTTTAAAACTTGATCTGAAAAGAAAACAATATGCAAAACCCAATCATAAGAAATATATTTTTTAAATAAAACTTGCAAAAAATATTATTTGAATTGAAAAAAAATTGAAATTAGAAAAAGTAAAATTTGGAAAAAATAAAATAGAAAAAAAAAAGAATGAAAAAATGCAATCTGAAAAAAACAGCTAAGTTCATTTCATAACCTACAGTATTTTATTAAAATGTTTCTGGAAAACATTTCTTTTTTTTATTTCTATCAACAAAGCCATTTGCTTTCTTCTTTTACATTTTGATTTTTGCAGATGATGTGGTCCTATTGGCTTCATCAGGTCGTGATCTGCAGCTCTCGCTGGATCGGTTCGCAGCCGAGTGTGAAGCGGCCGGGATGGGGATCAGTGCCTCCAAATCCGAGGCCATGGTCTTGAGCCGGAAAAGGGTAGAGTGCCTTCTCCGGGTCAGGGGGGGTGTCCTGCCCCAAGTGGAGGAGTTTAAGTATCTTGGGATCTTGTTCACGAATGAGGGAAGAAGGGAGCGGGAGATCGACAGGCGGATTGGTGCAGCGTCTGCCGTGAAGCGGGCGTTGTACCGGTCCGTCGTGGTGAAGAGAGAGCTGAGTCAAAAAGCGAAGCTCTCGATTTACCGGTCGATCTACGTTCCTACCCTCATCTATGGTCATGAACTCTGGGTCATGACCGAAAGAACAAGATCGCGGATACAAGCGGCCGAAATGGGTTTCCTCCGTAGGGTGGCTGGGCTCTCCCTTAGAGATAGGGTGAGAAGCTCGGTCATCCGGGAGGGACTCGGAGTAGAGCCGCTGCTCCTCCACGTCGAGAGGAGCCAGTTGAGGTGGCTTGGGCATCTGTTTAGGATGCCTCCTGGACGCCTCCCTGGTGAGGTGTTCCGGGCACGTCCCACAGGGGGGAGGCCCCGGGGAAGACCCAGGACTCGCTGGAGAGACTATGTTTCTCGGCTGGCCTGGGAACGCCTTGGGGTTCCTCCTGAAGAGCTGGAAGAAGTGGCTGGGGAGAGGGAAGTCTGGGCCTCCCTTCTTAAGCTGCTGCCCCCACGACCCGACCCCGGATAAGCGGAGGAAGATGGATGGATGGATGGATGGATTTACAAATTTTTTTAAAAAGAAGTTTCCATTTATAACATTTGTTCTCTGCTTAATTCACTCCATAATATTAATATAATATTAAATGAAATGTTTTAATCCTTATCCACCCCCCATGTTTGCTATTAATAAATGTCTAATGCAGGTCAGAACCTCCCACCGGCTGCAGCCCCCAGGCATTTCCTCCCATGTATGTTTTATTATTGTTATTTATCATGTCTCTTGGATGGGGTGTTCAAGTTTTCTATAATGAGAAATAAAAGGCATTCTGATTCCAATGCTGATACAGTTTCATCCTATGGCATAATTTCCTACCCATGTACTCTTTGACCAGTGGAGATAATAAAGTGTGAGAATTGACAGCTAAATAATACACAAACATAACTGTAGCGTAGCTCCTTTTACGCTTTCTTCTGTCTTTAAGTTGAAGGTGATTCTCTATTCTAGTTCATTCTTTGCTGGAGGCTCCAGACATCTTTTATAACAAAATATAAGAAACATTCACCATGGTGAACGGATGCATCATGTCACAGGGTTCCAGAGGTCAAACCTAAAAACAGAAACCCTCTGGCACGCTCACAGATGTTACCTTGTTACAGCTTAAATGGGTCACTGTGAGTCGTGACCATTACAGCTTCTCTGTCTTTTTAACCATGAACCAAGCAAAAAGGAAATAATACACCTGCAGCCTGTTTCCCCGTTCAAAATGGCCGGGAAACAGGTTTACAGATACTGTATATTCCTATAGAGTTATAATAAGAGAATGCCTCCCATGAAAGTCTGCTTAACAGAATATAATTAAGTTTTGAAAATAAGAGGATTTAAGCAGGTAATAAACATACTGTTCATCAACATCTGTAAACAAAACATTCTTTATTGGTTTAATGTAATTTCCTAAACCTGAGTTTTTTTTTTCTTTTTTATCTGTCAGCTGTAAAACAATATAATTAATAAGTGTTTATAAATGTCAATCTGTGTGTGATTAACTTACACAATGTGTTGCACCAACTGAAGTAAGTTACTAAAATAAATAGACTTCAATCTGAAAAACTCACACGAAGAGAAAAGACAATTAGGAGAAATTTATTGATACAATTACTTTGTCTTTGGAAAAAGACAAAGTAATTATGGCAGAACCAGGCTCAACATGGCGGTCAGGCTCAACATGGCGGTCTTCTGCCGGACGGGATGAGATGAAGCAGGGAACGCAGTAAGAGTCCAGGAGGAATGACGCTCTGATGAAGCTTTAGCTACGATGGTGGAGGAGGGGCTGGAGGGGGGTTGAATCGAGGTCATCTGAATGATGTCACAGCGCATCCACCGCCTGCTCAGAGGAGCAGACAGGTGGCGTGGTTCAAAGCTGATTGGCTGTCTCACAGGTGGATGAAGGAAAGCAATGAATTTCTTTAGTTGAACTTCCACATAGGCTCCATTAGATATATATTTATATTCAGTTTTCAAGCAGTTAACAACAGATGTGTCCTAAGGAAGGAAATTCTGCTGAAAGAGGAATTCTATAAATTAAGACAGATATATTTGATTACTGGTGTTAATAGTAGAATCACGCTTCTCCATCTGAAAATCTAATAGACACCTCTAAATATGGCGGTTGCTAAAAGAACATCACTTGTGTGACTGCATTGACCCAGGCGTAAAGTTTCATGAAAGGGGGGGTTATGATGGCAAGGTTGTTTTCAGGAACTCTTAGGTCCAGAGACTGCAGGTCTTAGTGCTTCAGCAGACCAACACATTTTGGTCAGTCGCATGCTGCCAACTTTGTGAGCTGCTCCTTCCTCTTATAACATGGCTGAGCACAAGGGCATAAAGCAAGTTCCAATAAAACATCGACGGCAGACTGTGGTGTGGATTTACTTCACTAGCCTGCTCAGATTCCTGACCTCAACCCAACAGAGCACCTTTGGGATGAGTTAGAGCAGACACTGAGAGCCAGGCCTTCTCATCCAACATCGGTGAGTTACATACTAAAGGTGGAAGAATAATGAAAAACTTTAAAAAAACACTCCTAAACCTTGAGGACAGCCTCTCCAGTAGGGCTGAAGCTGTTCCAACCGCAGAGGGTGACCCATGCATATTGAATCCCCATTGGTTTTAATTCAATTCAATTCAGTTTATTTCTATAGCGCCAATTTGCAACACATGTCATCTCAAGGCACTTTCCAGTTCACCATATCATCCAGTCAGATTGATTCAAAGTTTTCTATCTAAGGAAAACCAGCTGATTGCATCGACTCATTGACTCTTCAGCAATCCCTCACACTGAGCAAGCTTGTGGCGAAAGTGGAGAGGAAAAACTCCCTTTGAACAGGAAGAAACCTCCAGCAGAACCAGGCTCAGTGTGAGCGGCCATCTGCTGAGTTCAAGGAGACAGAAGCAGACATAGAAAAAGAAGCATAGATATGTCCCAGCACTGGACTCTGTGCTCTAGGGGGGGGCGCCTCTTTGGCTCTTCACAACCACGATTGATCAGTTTTTTCTTTGGATAAACTTTACATGAAAGTGTACTTTCACAAACAACTACAGGAGCTTGGTTCCAGGTACTTAGAGATTCACTTGCACACAGAAAGCCCATACTCCTATCTTCAGGTGACACAGAATACATGTCGGATTATATAATACTATTTATATTTCTGATATGGGATTTAAATGACATCAAAAATAACACAAAGATTTTTTACTTGATTATCTGAAGTCAGTTTAATCCCATCCAGATGAAGTGACTGACTAATCGGCTTCTTTTTCAAAGACTCTGGTCCAAAGACTATAGCTTCTGTTTTGTCTGCATTCAGAAGCAGAAAGTTAAGAGTCATCCAGGTTTTTATGTCTTCAAGACATGCCTGTAATCTATGTAATGGGTTAGCTTCATCTGGATTATAGACAGATATAGCTGGGTATCATCAGCATAACAGTGAAAATTAATCCCATGCTGTCTAATAACTCTACCAATTGGGAGCATGTATAAAGTAAAGAGAATTGGTCCTAGCACTGATCCCTGTGGTACTCCACAGGTAACCTTTGAGCATGAGGAAGATTTTTCATTAATGTGAACAAACTGAAATCGATCAGATAGATCAGATTTAACGATTTGACTTTCACCAGAGCTTTTTCAGTGCTATGATGAGCTCTAAAGCCAGACTGAAAGTCTTCAAAAAGTTCATTATGGTGTAAGGGATCGCAAACTTGTTTGGCAACTACTTTCTCAAGAATTTTAGAACAGAAAGGAAGATTGGATATAGGTCTATAATTGACCAAGTCATCTGGGTCAAGAGACGGTTTCTTAAACAAAGGTTGAATTCCAGCAACCTTAAAAGCTTTAGGTACATATTCCTGTAACAGAGATAGATTAATCACATCTAAAATGGAGGAGGAGATCAAAGGGAATACCTCCTTAAATAACCTGGTTGGAACTGGATATAACATACAAGTTGAAGGCTTAGATGAAGACAATAGTTTTGCTAACTCAGAAAGTTCAACTGGATCAAAGCAGTCTAAACCCGATTCAGATTCCATGACTACCTCAGATGCTGCCCCACCCTCCAGAGACAAACCAATGGCAGAAAGAGGAGTGCTTATGATCTTATTATTAATAAGATCAATCTTATTTATAAAGAATCCCATAAAATCATTAATGCTAAGAGCAGGTGGAATGGACGGTTCAACAGAGCTATGGCTCTGGGTGAATTTGGCAACTGGATTAAAGAGAAATCTAGGATTATTGTTATTCTCTATTAATGAGGAGAAGTATGCTGCTCTTGCTTTACAAAGGATCCTCTTATACAGCAGTAAACCATTTTTCCAGATTAAGAAGGACTCCCGCAGGCCTGTGGAGCGATATTTTCTCTCCAGTTTCCTAGCATTTTGCTTCAAAGTGCGCAGCTCTGCATTAAACCAAGGAGCATCTATTTTTAACGGTTTTCATTTTCAAAAGAGCTGCGATGTTTAAGGCAGTACGCAGAGAACTAGCAACCCCATCAACAAAATCATCAACCTGTGAAGGGGAATAAGCTATGCTTTTGTACTCTGCAGCACTGCTCAGCGACACAGAGGAGAGAGGAAGTGAAGCAGATTCTTTAAAATCTATAACTGCACTATCTGATAATGATCTACTAAAGTGAAACCCCTTCTTTGGGGGAGGATAACTCTGTTAAAGTAATCCTGAAGGTTATTAGAAAGTGGTCAGAGAGGACAGGGTTGTGAGGAAATACTGTTATTTCTTCACATTCTATGCCGTATGTCAGCACAAGATCCAAAGTATGAAGATGAGAATTTGTGGGACTATTCACATTCCGAACAAAGCCAATAGCGTCAGTATTTAACATCAAATAAGAAAGGAACTCATCTAAAAATTCAGAGTAAGGACCTGGTGGACGATACAAAGTTACAAAAAGAAGAGGTTTTCTTGCCTTGAAATTTGGATCAGGGAAATTAAGGGTTAAATGTTCAAAAGAGTTGTAGGTATTAACTGTTTTGGGAGTAATCAGTAAGTCAGACTGGAAGATTGTTGCTACTCCTCCTCCTCGCCCAGAACTTCTGGGTCTGTGAAAATTTACATAGCTTGAAGGAGTTGCCTCATTTATGCTCACATAATCCTCTTGCTGCAGCCAGGTTTCTGTGAGGCAACATAAGTCAATGTGATTATCACATATCAAGTCATTAACTAGCAGACTTTTAGAGGAAAGAGATCTTATGTTAAACAGACCACATTCAAACATTTTAACTTTTTTCAGAATTGGAGTTATTTTTATTTTTATTAGATTAGCATGATTAACTCCTTTTGGAATCTTTGCTAATTTATTAGATTTTGTTCGTAGGCAAGACTGGATGGAGTAAAGAGTGGGTAACAGTAGAGAAGCTGCAGAGAGGTCTGTTAAACTACAACTCTGCTTCCTGGTCTGCACCCTGGGTGGTCAGGGTTTTGGAGGACTAATAAATGTGGCCAGATTCCTAGAAAGAAGAGCTGCACCATCCAAAGTGGGATGGATGCAGTCTCTCCGAATCAGACCAGGCTTTCCCCAAAAGGGGAATATGCATATATATATATATATATATATATATATATATATATATATATATATATATATATATATATATATATATATATATATATATATATATATATGGCTAACCAACCAGACATCGTGTTGATCGACAAACAGCAGAAGAAGGCAGTAGTGATAGATGTGGCAATCCCAAGCGACAGCAACATCAAGAAGAAAGAACACGAGAAGCTTGAGAAATACCAAGGGCTGAAAGAGGAGCTAGAAAAGATGTGGAAAGTAAGAGCAGCAGTGGTGCGAGTGGTAATTGGAGCACTGGGGGCTGTGACCCCCAAACTGGGAGAGTGGCTACAGCAGATTCCAGGTAAAACATCAGAGGTCTCTGTCCAGAAGAGCGCAGTCCTAGGAACACCTAAGATACTGCGCAGAACCCTCAAACTCCCAGGCCTCTGGTAGAGGACCCAAGCTTGAGGATGACACATACCACCCCACCAGGGGGGAGAAAACAGTTTTTGTTTTTTTATATAGATGTGCATGTCTGATTCTGATTATTGTTTGTGCTGATTTGTTTTTTAAAATATAATAATTTTTAGTTACGGTTGCGCTTGTTTCCTGATATAAAGTTCTTGCATGACATCACATGTAATTCCTGTACTGGTATTGAATATAACAGTGGGCATGTTGACCTGATATAGTGGCTGGAATGATTGTTTAATATTCATTAAATCACCAGCCTCCCAGATGATGTGCTTTAGACCTGAAGTTAACCTTTCCCTGGCAACCCCATAGCATTCCCTGTCAAGGTCTTGCTGTCTGTATTTCAGAGGTGTCAAGTAACAAAGTACAAAAACTTCATTACTGTACTTAAGTACACTTTTTCGGTATCTATACTCCCTTAACCATTTTTTTCCTACTTCTGAAACAAACTTTACTCATACTCTTGGCTTCGGTTGAATGTTTATAAATATTTATTTCCCGTCATGTGCTTCATCCAATGCAGATCACTGGCGCCATCCACATCTAGTGAAAACTAGTGTAATTGGATAAGTCATTGTTAGGGTTTCTGCATCTGGGAGATGTTTTTGTGTTTTTTGTTTTTTTTACTGTCTCCACCCATCCACTAGATAGTGCCCTTTTCCCCTGTTGGCCTAGAGGGCCTCTTTTTATTACCTATATTACCTGAGGAGTATATGAGCAGCGGACTGTCACCTACTCGACGCCAGATTGTTTGCCAGTATTGGGTACTCTAGCCTCACTGAGATTAGATGAGTCTAACCTTTTGAGTTATTGTCTCCCCAAGTCCAAGGTTCTAAACCTTTATTCTCCTTTGTCGACTCCGGCAGGATTATTTTCTGATCTACTGGATAAGCATGGTCCTTCAAGCCTTGGAAGGAATTATTTGTCTCTCTGAGATTAAGGAAATCATTCACCGCTTCAGTTTGCAGTCCACTTCAGGAAAGCTCGTTGACAGTCCGCTCTGTTGCTCCTCTGGACCACTGCCTGTCTGCCTGTCCACCCTCTAGCCAAGTATCTCCTTATCTGTAGAGTCCCCACAAACAGGAACCAAGGAGCAACCACAAGTCATCTACAGTGAGTCCTTCCCTGGCTTTATTTTAGTATTGGCCTGAAAATTCCCATGGACCTAAACTCATCACTCTGATCTCCATCTAGTGTTTCCGGTTCCAGTTCACCTGAACGCTGGATATTCTCCAAGCTGAGAATCTTTGGTTTTTGTGTCTCTGAGTGTCACATTTAAATAAACTGTTAAATTTCTTATCCGCCCCTGAGTTATATCTGCATGTGGGCAAAATATCTTAAACCCATCATGACAGTCATAGAACGCAAACACTCATTGGTTAGCTAAAGGAAATCATCAGAAGCAAGCAGGTGTTCTTCAAACTGCTAACATGAATTGTCTATGCCATGCTACAATTTCGGATTCAGAAAAAGATGTTGAAATGTCTGAAAGGTCGGACACAGGTGAGAGGGTATCGGGAGATGAAGGCCAACAAGACCTCCCTCATCCTTGGCCTTATCTCAAATAATTTTTTGAAATAGTCTAAAGATTTAGCTTTTAATTCATATAGTGGCATCTGGCTGTTTTTTTTTAAAGGTTGCTTTATACTTTTATACTTGAAGTAGTTTTTGGGGCACATACTTTTTTACTTTTACCTGAGTTAAGAGGTCAAGTTGACACTTCAACTTTTACCAGAGTGTTTTTAAACTGCCGTATCTATACTTCTACTTAAGTAACAAATGTGTGAACTTTTGACACCATTGCTGTATTTCACAATAAAAGCACAGATGAAACCTAACATCATGGACTGCTCCGAAATTGCTCCCTATGCACAACTTTTGAATCACCTTGGGGAGACCATCAATTTTTGGAAAAGCCCCAAAAGCTCTGAAAAAAAGAATCCAATTTGGTTAATCCAGAGCTGCGTCTGGATGAAGGTCCGATTCCCCAGGACTTCCTTGTACAGCTACACATGCAGAAAGCGCCGATGCTGGGCAGTGGACAGTGACAGACTGGGGTCTGTGCTGGAGGTAAGGGAGGACGGCAAGAAGTGATCCTAGGACTAAATTAAACAGATTTTCTTAAAGCCATTAAATCCCATGCAGGGCATTCCTAATTTCTACATTTTTTAACAGTACTAAGCTCTGTCGCGATTTCACAGAAGAGATCAGCTGATTTCAACTTCAGTGATCTCCGCTCTTCTCTCTTCCACCTTGAGCTACTAGATCAAGATGGAAGCGAAGGAGCGAATGCCCTCGTAACAAGGGGTTCACTTCCCCACCCTTCCCTGCTCGGGTTGTGTAGGAGTTCTATGTAAAACCACCACATACGCCGCAGCCACCGCATTCGGTCTGGGTTTACATTCAACTTAGACAAATTGAAGCTTAGCAATAATCCAAAAAATCTAAAACCCAAAACATTTCCTCTCCCTCTCAGTCAGTATGAATTTCCTTTATCAGCTTGATTGGAAACACCAGGTCCCTGTCAGCACTGCTCATAGGCTCGTTTCCATGGTAACACTTGACCAGGTGACCTCAAAGAAAAGAGAGTGGTGAGAAATTCTTAAAGTTACATCAATAAAGACTTAAACCTTCACTCAAATACTTAATTTTTTAAAAGACAGAAAATGCATGTTTACAGCACCTGTTAGTGAGGGGGTAAATCAAGAGCTGAAGCTGATGCAAGAGTTGGAAACCAGATGGAACAGCACATATTTAATGCCACAGTGTTTGATTGAGTTAACGTCTGAACTCAACAAATCTGATTTTGCGTCCGATCTGACGGAAAATTGTGTTGAACAAGGTCATGGTGCTTAGTGCTCATTGAAAGTCAATGGGGATAATCACACCCAATACGATTTTCTTCAAGGGTCGTAGGTCTGCCTGAGATCAACCCCAGGTCTATTTTAGTCGCACTACGCAACAATTCAGCAGCAATTTCACGGGTCTGACAAGAAACGCAGTTACAAAATACAGTTTTTCTCAAATGCTAAAACACAAAAGCCAATCCTCTAAACCAAATGACCAGTTGTCTAAACACATTTACTAAATCTAGCCATCATTTTCCAATATCATAAACACCCATTTCACATGAAGACACAATTCACAAAACACAATCCTCCATTCACATAAATCTCAACACATTTTTCCTTGCTAAAACCCAAGTTGCAAAAGAACTCTGCTCATATTCTCAAATGAAAGCTCATGTGATGCAAAATGCTTGCCACAGTCAGCAATATTTGAACAAAATGACCACACCTGGCGTCATTCATTACACACAACGACTCAAAATTGAAAACACCTGTTGCTAATGCTGTGACCACATGTATAAAAGCAAGTTCAGAGTGCACAGTTTGCTGAAGATTCTAAACAAACACAATGGATGAAGGCAGAGTCAGGGGAAGAGGTTATCGCGTCAGAGGAGGGAGAAGAGCTGGCCAAGGAGGAAGAGGAGCAGGCCAGGGAGGAAGAGGAGCAGGCCAGGAAGGAAGAGGAGCAGGCCATGGTGGAAGAGGAGCAAGCCAGGGAGGAAGAGGAGGAGGCCAAGGAGGAAGAGGAGGAGGCCAACAAGGGAGAGAAGGTCCAGGAGGGAGAGCAAGACAACCTCGTACCACCATTACGGACGAGATGCGAGCAACAGTCATTGACCATGTCATTGTCCATGGCATGACAATGGCTGAAGCAGGACTGAGAGTCTGTCCAAACCTGAGTAGGTTCACCGTGGCCACCATTATCAGGGCATTCAGACAACACAACAGGTATTGTACTCTATTGCCTTCTTTGTCACAATACAATTTTACAAGCCTGTGAAAGTAGACTATTACAGTAGTTTCAAATCAGTTGTTACAGTATTGTAAAACATGTCAATTGACGATACGTTTCTTTCTTTAGAATTGAAAGAATGCCACATAGAGCTGGGCGGGTTGCCATATTTACAGCGGCACAAGAAACCCCCAGTGTGGATATGGTTCATGAGAACAACCTCATCAGACTCCGGGAGATCAGAGACAAAGTCATTGACTATAATGTGAACTTTGAGGGCATTGATGATGTCAGCTTGGCCACAATAGACCGAGTTCTCCGGCGCCAAAAGATGCTGATGAAACAAGTCTATAGGGTTCCCTTTAAGCGACACAAAGACCTACGTTACGAGTATGTGCAAGTAAGTATACATCCATGTTCACAGTACAGTTAGTAAACATACTGTGTTGCTCAGTGGCCTACATTACTTCTGGACAATACAGTACGTGATTTGCTACCTGATTGACTGTTGCTCTGAACACCTGTGCACTTTCACATTTTCACAGAGGATATTACAGTTGGACGCGATGGCCAGACCTCATGAGTACCTCTTCCTGGATGAGGTTGGCTTCAACCTGCACAAACAAAGGCAAAGAGGCCGTAACATCATTGGCCAAAGAGTCATCACTTAGGTTCCTGGCCAACGGGGGGGTAATATTACTCTTTGTGCGCCCATGGGTTTGGAGGGGCTTGTCCACCGGCAGGCTGTCCTTGGGTCTTACAACACCCAACGTCTCCTAACCTTCCAGGAGGACCTAAAAGATATCCTCCTAGACCGCCAATAACACCATCCTGGGCCCGAACATCCCATTTATGTGATAATTTGGGACAATGTAGGCTTCCACACAACAAACCAAATCAGTGAGTGGTTCACCACCAACAGTAACCACTTTTTAAACGTCTGTCTGCCACCCTACTCCCCTTTCCTGAACCCTATAGAGGAGTTATTCTCATCGTGGAGATGGAAGGTTTATGACAGACAACCATACACTAGAGAAAACCTCCTAAGGGCAATGGAGCTGGCCTGTGCTGACATCCCAGTGGAGAACTTCCAAGGATGGATCCGCCATTCCAGGGCGTTTTTCCCACAGTGCCTGGCAAGAGACAATATAGCCTGTGATGTGGATGAGGTGATGTGGCCTGATGCAGCTCAGCGACATGATGCCGCACAGGGATTGTGGTGTAAATACTGTAAAATGAATAAAAAAAACTTCACACCCTGATCATGTTTTCAAGAGTACTGTTGTGTGCAATAGATTCTGCTTTTGCAGTGAGTTGTGTTACAGTAGTGTACAGAATTTACTATAGATTTATACCCTTCATATGAAACTCACAAATCTAAATGCCCAATCCTCTGCAGAACTCTAAGAAGATCCATAATTGTAAAGTTTCTAAAAATATGCATTGGCAGTAAAGAAACAAAGAACCTTCTCACAAATTGAGCATTGTGTTTTCAATTGTTTTGCTGTAGTGTGTGATGATGTGTATAGTGTTTACATTTTTGAAAACGTTGAGCTGCTCTTTTGGTGTGAAAGTTGGAGTTTTGAAGGGAGAAGGTGTGGTTGTGTTTATGTAGCTTTAGAAAAGGGTGTTGTGTTTATACATTGAAGAACATGGACGAAACGTTTGTGAAATGTGTTTTAGCATTTGAGAAAAACTGTAAAACACACCCGCTTTGGAGGAAAATAAAAAATAAAACCTGTTAATCCCACAAGAAAACAGTCACTTTTTGGAGTCGCACATCACATACATAGCAAGCCGGGCAGGCGCATGCAAAAACAATCAATGAAAAAGAATCCTCTACCAATGACAGGAACTGAGCAGGACAAAACCAAACGATAAAGTATTGATTAAGTCCTCTTTAACCCTTGCAAAAGCAACGAGGGACAGAAAACACAGTTTATACTTCTTCACGAAAAAATAGATAAATTCAGTGGGAGAAAAAGATGCAGTAAATATAGTATAAAATTTGAAATGTTTTAATCTATGAGTATCCTAGCTCTAGCTACCCTCCTTGAGTAATTTTTTTCAGCCACACTAAAGCAAACAAGGAAATTAAGAGCCTGACCTCTGAATGTTCCTCAATGATGCCTTCTAGACAGAGCTTTGATGAAGCACCACAGCTTTCACTTCTCATGATACCACTGAAGGAACTTTATTATTATAATTTATGATCAGTTATTCATTTTACACATTTACATATTACTCTTGCTATATTTTCTCTCTTAGGTAGCAATCTGTGGCATTGTTTAGATGCAAGTGTGATGGAAGTGAGAAAATCATGAGATGTGACTTCAGATGCCACCGTTTAGTCCAGCTCTACCTTTCAGAGGCCAACATAAGCAGAATGGAAAGTCCTCAGGAGAGAAAAAACCTAAGTCACCCACATTTATACAGACTCGGACTTGTGTTCTTATGCACACCAGGATGTGTGTTTTTAAAGGTTGGTGAGATTGTGTAAAAAAAAAAAAGGAATAGACTAAAACTAAAGACTATAGCTTTCAATTTAATCATTATGACCCAAGTTGCACAAACATTTTCACTGTCTGCTTGAGCTTATCACTAAAATCACATAAAAAAACAGACTACCTTAAAGGTGTGTTCTTCTCTAAGAAATTTTACATACACAAAACCTTATAAAATATTTTATTATGAATTGGTGTGTATAATAAATACTAATAACTGTAGTTATGCAGTTAGTCCTCCAGCAGTAGTTATGCACTCCAAGCGTGATTAACAGGAAGCAAGAAAATATGTATTTAATAGTTAATTAAATAAATGTATTGATTTATTTAATTACTATAAAAAAGTATATCTATTTATTTATTCAATGCATGCATTGCAAGTAATATAGAAACTTTTAGATTTAAAAATAAAAATCTTGCCAGTTTTTAAATAATTGAATATGTGGTAATTTTGGCTTTTCACAGCTGCTCCACCTTCAATTGCTCCTATTTATAGACTTCTGTTTGTGTGACGTCTTTAGATTTGAGCAGAAAATATTATGGTTAAAACCATTCTGACGCAGCTGAAGCTGCAGGATTGTCTCTTTATTCACCTGCATCACAGGAACATCTGCCTGAAACAGTCGTGGACGTCTGGTCTGATGGTCTGATGGCCCAACATTGCAACCTCTTAACTAGCGGCTGAGCATTCCTGACTCTAGCCCCAAATGATTTTCATCAAGTCCCAGATCTTTCTTTCACTTGGAAAATCAGACATTGTGTGTTACATTTAATTACGTGAATGATAGGAAGCTAATTCATGATGACATCATGACATGAAGCTGTGGATGCTCGGTCAGTAGCATGATCATTCAGAAGTGATGTCAGGTGTGAGTACTTCTCTGATTATGCAGGGAATAATTGGAAGTAATAAGAGGAAAATATTTTATGTAACTTTAAAGATGTATTTTCTTTGAGAAACTCTTTTGAAAAAAGAATCAATTAAATTTATTTAATTAAATAACATACCCCACTTCCTTCCTGTTTACATTTCCGCACTTTTCTGAAATCAGGAATGATGTAACCATACCTGATCTGCCATCTGTTGCTTAGCAACACTGTTGCCAGCATGTTGTAGGTTTACAGTCTGCAGTCTTTGACGCTACTTTGAAAAAATTATAATAATGATAACTATACATGTAAAACATCTCAAAACCTATATTGAAGTAGCTGTTCTTGTTACTAAATTTATTTTGCAGGTATAATAACAGCATCAATTGAACTCACATGCACTACAGGCTTCAGGTGTTTGGTCTTTGTGTTTCTGCTTAATTACAGGTTGGCAGGCTTGATGGGTTGCAGCTGTTTCTCCTTGATGACAATCAGTGGGGGCCTTTATAGTGGAGCAGTTTCCTGGAGCAAGCTGCCAGTTGGTTCTGCTCTCTCAGTGGTAAAACAGGTCAAGCTCTGTTAGTGAACTAAGCTCCCAGAGTTTCCTCTAACCTCTCCTTGCTCTCTTCCTCCATAGAACCAGATCAGACGCTCACCAGGATCAGGTCCGTTTCTTCCATCTCCTTGCTGCTCTGGAACTGTCTCCTCTCCGGTGACCCCTTACAGGAACAATCAGCCTGCCTGTCCACCATCAATCCAACACAAGACCATCCTCTGGAAAAGGATCCAAAACTCAGACTCTCTCTCTCCCTGTTTTTGTTTAAGTTGACTGAGCTCTTCTCCATTTAACCAGAAAATAAACTGTTAAATCTGCCTCTGTGTCCACAGTTGTCACTTGCTCAAGAATCTGGTCTAGCACCATGTCATCAGGACAAAAACCTGGACGCCTCTTAACTTCCTGCTCCTGAATCCAGATAAAACAGAAGTTATATTCTTTGGACCAGAGTCTTTGAAAAAGACTCTGGTCCAGTCTTTGAAAAAGACTCTGGTCTAGCCAGTCACTTCATTTGGATGGGATTAAACTGATTTCAGATAATAAAGTTAAAGACATAAAAAAACAAATAAAAATTTAATTTTAAATGTAAAATGTAGCAAAATATATTAATAAATAATTTCGATGTGCAAGATAAATATTTAGTCTTTAATGAGAAATAAGGCTGTTTTGTTTGTCAATGGATTGGTGAAGTATTTCCACCCTGGGGCACAAAAATCTTCCCCTATAGACTCTGGTTCAAAGTTGTCCATGCGCAGCAATTCCTCTGCAATGCAAAGATTGGAGCCTCCTGGGGAGCAGCTCTACGGCACCCAGAGCTGAAAGCAGCTTTATTTGCAAATCACCCCCCACCACAGTGCTGACGTCACAGTCGGCTGTTAGAAAGTGCGGCTGATTGACAGGTTTATAGAATTATTTAGCTCCAAGGCTAGGCTAACTGCATGCAGCTAGGCTAACTGCATGCAGCGAGGCTAACTGCATGCAGCGAGGCTAACTGCATGCAGCGAGGCTAAGGCTTTATCCTGCTTTCCCTGCCTCCGTTTTCAAACGTCAGGATCTGACCCAGCATGGATAAAGACAGCTAGGACTGATTTAAAGACACTTTTTAGAAAAATCTATAATGTTTTTTGTTGTTTGCATTCATATAAATATACTGGTGTGATAACTTAATATACATTTGATTGTTTTTTGGTTTACGTCTATTTTAAATGTGTAGCGCCCCCTGGAGAAAACTCCACCAGCCGCCTCTGGTCTGTGCTCTGTCTCTCCATAAGCTGTAGATCAGTCATCCTGATTTGTCGAATAGAAAATGAAAAACTGCACCTTTGGTCTCAGGCAAAGGACCAAATTAATTTCTTGCTGTTAACATTGTTTGTTTCTGTTGATACTTATCAGCGTTGAAATGTTGCGCCATGGCTCAATCATTTTGTGTAGAACTGCAGACTTGAAAGTTGGTTAACTGTCAATTACTCCTTCTACAAAAAAGGTTGAAAGAAAAGGTTATTGTTAAAGTAGCATACTAATTAAAGTGATGCAAAGTTGAATAAAAACAAACAAAAAAAAAACATGAAAATGCAATCAACTGTTATAGGACTATTGACTAAAGCTGCCACCAATGCTTTGTACAAATCTCCCAAACTTTTTAACGGCCTTGACTTTAAAATATATCCAGGAATGGGTGTATATTCCACATTATGGGCTTTACATTGGCTAAGGGGAACAAGCAGTGGTCTGTCGATCAATCCATAAATCTTCTGTAAGATGACAGCCGGTTTGCATTTGTTTTTCTAACTGAATGTGCCTCTCTCAGTCTGAGGGTAGCACAGAGTGAAAGCTCCCCAAAGTCAAGTGTTGAGTTTCCACCGCTGTGGTTAATGATAGGATAAATAATGAAATAACTATGGCATGATTCTTTGATGGCCCTTTGTCCAACTTATCTGTTATATAAAAATGTTACCTACTTCCTCAGAATTGGTTAATTATTCATTTAAATAATTTGTTTGTTGAGCTACAAAAACATTCAGAACAGATGGGGCCAGTCTGAACTGTGCAGTAACTGGACGACGTCATACTCGCCCATAGAGTTGATGTATTAACAATACCTTTAGTCCTCTTTCACATGAATGAAATTAAACATAACAAATCACCTTTGTCAGTGAATTGTTGAAAATGACAGAAAAAGAAAATGAGAGAATATTGTTTGCAGATAAAGCCCATTATTAAAGGCTAATATTATGTCTAATCTTAAGCTTCAAATGCTGAAAACATTTCAAATGAATTATAAAACGGAGAAGAGGACATTTTTAACTCTGATAAATGGGCTCTGAATATGTTTGTTCTATTTCGTTGCTTCATAAATTCTCAGTTTGTGTTTTGCATCTCTTGCACTTTCCTAAATAAAGAACCTTTTTTTTACTTGTTTCATTAAATCCCAGAGGAAAGGAACACAGGAGAATTTTCTAATTTTAACTGCGAATCATGCGCTCCCAGCTGCTTCTTTTGTCCACATAGACACCGTATGCTGAGACAATAAAATGTTGAAAAACATAGAAAAGCATGTCAAACGCTCCGAATATGTAAACAGGGCATGTTGCACATCAGGGAGGCTGCACATGAGATAGGAGAGACCCTCAAATCCAGTATGTAAAGCTTCTGTGCCCACAGGTAAAATCCATGGAAAAAATGCAAACTGCTCAATCTTACACTGGTACACTAAATCATCACCAGATATGCTCAGATTTAATTTTTTTGTTCAGTTTACAATGTGATTTTCTATAGAAAATGTCTTGATGCTGGTTTACAGCTCAAATCACACATCAACATATCTGCTTTTGTCAGGACAGCGTCTTCCCCCGATGGCTGAAGAACATCTGTGTGTGTGGATAAGATAGGAGCCAGGTGCAAACGTCAGCATCGCTTAAAGAATCATTTCACTTTCATCTTATTCAAAAAGACAGCCATGGACCAGCAACAGCTCAGCTGTCTGAGACCCTGCAGCAATCTCTGCTTCTACAGAAACCTGCTAAACAAATTACACATATATTTCAAAAGGTTTTTATTATTATTTAATTTTATAAAACAAACAGTTCATATTTCATTGTTTATATGTCTTATTTTTAAATGCTTTTTAAAAATTGTTTTCTTTGAATTTTTTATTATCAGAATATTTTTTATTTTAATTTCTAGTACTAAATATAAGTAGATGGAATATATTTGATCATAGTTACAATTATATGCGGTTGCCTACAAGCAACTGCATATAATACGCATTTTTTTTCTACTTCTACTTCTATAATTGATTTTAAATTTCATCAAACTAACCTGGTCTTTAACGACATAAGAAAATGTCCCTAGTTTTCATTTTGTCATTGGTTTAGTCCTTGTCATTTAAAGACACAAATATTTTAACTGGCGGGCCGGCAGGCAGGCAAGCTTTACCTCTTGCAAAGCTACAGAAGATGAGATATCAAGATGTTATCCAGGTGACATCTAAAATCTGGCAAGACAAAAAGGGCTAAACACGAGGAAACGGGTGCTTGAAGGTGCTGATGCGGTCGGATTAAAAGTTTGTGGGGTTCATGAACACATTTTTGGCACAAATGTCTGACTGTAGATTTTTTTCCCAGCTGCCCTTAACATTTATAGATGGTCTTGTTATGACCCTATGAATTCAGCAATGTTACAAAAGACAAGTTGTCGTATATAAGCTATAAACTTTAGCCAGTATATAATATGGCTGTAGTTTCATATCAGTTTATGCTGTTAAGAGGTCTTTGATATTTAAAGAAAATTCAATTCAATTCAGTTAATTTCTATAGCTCCAATTCACATCATGTCATCTCAGGTCACTTTCCAGTTCACCAGATCATCCAGTCAGATTGATTCAAAGTTTTCTATCTAAGGAAAACCAGCTGATTGCATCGACTCATTGACTCTTCAGCAATCCCTCACACTAAGCATGCTTGTAGCGACAGTGGAGAGGAAAAACTCCCTTTGAACAGGAAGAAACCTCCAGCAGAACCAGGCTCAGTGTGAGCGGCCATCTGCTGAGGCCCACTGGGGTTCAAGGAGACAGAAGCAGGCATAGAAAAAGAAGAATAGATACAAAAGGCAACTGTCAACCAGCTCCACAGGCGGCCCCGTCCAGGAAACACACAGCCAGGCAGACGAGCTCCGAGCCAGCTCCCATGTCAGAGGATGAAGAGAGCACATCCAGTTAGTCACAGTCAGAGAAAGGCCGTTACAAAGGAACTTGTTAAAGTTGATGGTGACATGGATTCCTGTCAATAGCAGCATATTCTGTCAAGATTGACAGAATGTGGTTGGTTGATGACCCAAATGCAGAGATAAGGAGGCAGAGATGAGTTTTGCTGATTTATTAAGGAAGAAATCCCAACAGAAGAATAAATCCAAAAACGATAAACCGGAAACCAAATAAAACAGGCGACATCAGGGAGATTTAAGAAGAGAGAAACCAGCACTGATGAAGTGCAGAGGATAATTATATACGTATGGGAGACAGAACCAAGAGTGGAGTAATCAGTTAATTGGGAGCAGGTGTAGACAGAAGCAGCTAGAAAGGAACCAAGGGGAAAGGAAAAAAGGCACCTGGGGGCCACAAAGAGGGAAAACAGGGCTTAACTGCAACTACAAAGGAACTTAAATAAAGGTAAAGGTGGGAATAAAACTGATGATTAAAAAATCAGGAATAACCAAGGGGAAAACTAGAGGATAAGAGAAGGAGCTGGAGATAACTGAATCCACGGAAAAAATTATCTTAAGGATGAGAGAAAGAATAACAAACTAAAACTAGACCAAAAAATGAATAATAGCAAAAATGATATACATTTGGACAAAACAGGAAACATAAGATAAAACATAACTGAGAAGCCAAAATGAAAACTTACACAGAACCAAAAAGTGCCGAGCGGCAGATTATGACAGATTCTGGAGAACAATGTTCTTCAAAGGTTTGACAGAGCTGGTTACTTCAAACAGACTGGAATGGCCTTCTTAATCCTCCAGACCTGAATATCATGTTTGGTGTGATTTTTAACCAGTTGTCCATGCTGGTAAACCATCAAACCAGACTTAGCTGGACATTTTTTGTCAAGAAGAATTTTCCAAAATATCTTCCACCAGAATCTCATATTTTCAGGAGTAACCAAACCTTATCATAGCAGCATTAAAATATGTGCAAACCGTACCAAGAGAGGCGCTTGCATTCCTCAGTTTCCACCTAAACTTGGTCAGGACCAAACGTGTCATCAGCGTGTCCGCCCTGAACTCCTCTAAGTTGCCCATGGTCCATAAGGATGCTTTTACAGCACAGCAGATCAGAGCGCAGCCCAGCATGCAGTAGCTCAGATTATTCATGCTAAGGGATCAGATTGTGCTGGGTAACAGTCACAGGCTAACTGTAAACAACTTGTCATTAACGATGACAGCAATTGTTCCCCACTTTATTCGTTTTTTTAGTAACTCTGTTTCCTTCCAGCATCCAGATGTTATGTTGTTATATTGTGAGCACAGATGTGTGTTTAAGCATGATGAATCTGGCGCCATAGTTTCTTAACAAGTACTTCACCAGTTTAGCATTAGTTCATAGAAAAAGTAAAACAATGAGCTAAACCAAGTAATTACGCCCAGAAATCGGAGAAATTACAAAAGGTTCAATTCTTACCACCTGTGGTTTTTAAAGCTTGTTCTGTTAAACTCCTGCTAATCTCAATTCATGATTAACCAAAATCGATACAAAATATGTTGGTGCATTTCCTTAGTTTCTACTTATCAATGTTTAAAAAGTTAATTGTTTAGATCAGGGGTTTTCAAAGTATGAAAGGCTGAGCCTCCCTCCAGGGAGCACTATACCCCCCCCACCCCTCCAAAAAAAATAAAAAATCAGCCCACACAAAAACAAATGCCAAATTGCTTTTATTTTAGAATCATCTCATCTTTTAAAATGACACTATCTGAATGAAATTTAACACATGAACATTTTAAAACATTTCCTCCCATTTTAATTATTTTATCGGGGCCTTTGTATGGCAAATACGCCCTTTTTTTATTTTTCTAATGATAAGAACAACCCAAAACTCACTTTTCAACTGTTTTCTCAAACAAACGTTACATCTGAGATTCTGAGTTTAATGTTTTAGATACCAACAATGATTTTAACAAAAACATTTTGATCGGATCTTCATTGAGAGCTGTGGAAATTCAGTCCCTACTGACAGCCAAAAGTGCGCAAGTGACACGTCACTCATCCTCTGTTTCAAGTCCATGTCACAGCTCAGCTCAGCCAGAGCCTCTTCCTCTCCTGCTGAAAGTCCATCTTTGAGAGTCGCGGGGAAGGAAAATGGGTTTCTCACCCACTGGTTTCCCACTGTCTCCTCTCCAAAATACTCTCCAAACTGCTCGCGCATCCCCTCCAAATGCGCGCAGACAGCCTGCTGTAAAAACTCTACCTTCAGCCCTGCTCTGGGCAAAACATCCTCTAAGATGGGAAACATTTCCACTGATCCCCCGCTCCACACGCGCACACCACAGTTCCAACTTGGTCCTAAATCCATATATATTTTTTACCCTCGCACCGCACCTCCCCTAAGGTGCTCTGGCGCCCCCCAGGGGAGGCGCGCCTCACACTGTTGGGATCCTGAGGCTTGCCCACCAGAGGGCGCCGAGGATCCTCTTCTGTTTTTTGTTTTCTTTTAGGGACTGGGGTTACTGTTGGGATCTGGGGATGTACCACCTTTCTCCAGCAGAGTGCGCCGTGGGTCTCCTGGGCTGGAGCCCTCCAGCACACCTGGAGCTCGTCTGCTCATCAGGAACCCTCCCTACATAAGCAGCTGCCAGACCTTCCTTCAACGCCGCAGTGTTGACCTTAGTTTGGTTAGCAACCTGAGCCTCTGTTACCAGAAAGAATCTAATTCATCTCAAGTGAGAAAACTGATTCTAACCTTCCTCTGTCTTTGCTCACAGGAAACCTGTCTCAAGTCTGAAGCTCTGGGTGAGCTTAGCCTGCCTTCCACCCCTGGTGAGCCAAACCTGAAGATTCCAGTCTGGATTTTCTCCTGCTGCTCTTATAGAAGGGCTGGAAACTCTGATCAAGGTCTGCCATTCAAAGTCAGAAGCTAGACGCTGCTGCTGCTTATGCACTCTGCTGAACCAACAGTCTCTGGACCCAACGGTTCCCTGTCTCACAAGTTAAGCCTGGACTCCTTCATGGTAGACTCTGAATAATCTTAAAGACTCAATTAATCATCTGACTGCCTGGCTAATCAAACTGTCCATCTCTGCAGACATCAGTGAACCCAACCCGGACCAGTACCTGATCCAGTTCATGTCTTTGTGTCAAACATATTTCAATAAACTCTGTTAAACTTTTACTCAGCCTCCGTTTGTGTTCTGCATGTGGGTTTAACCTTAAACCAATCATGACACACACTTTGAAAACCGCCGGTTTAGATCAACTGAACTGCAGCTTGGATCAAACCTTAAAAACAATTTGTCTTACTTACAAGGAAACGAGAAAAATGACCTGCGATGATCCGCGATGACCTTCAATGACCTGCGATGACCTGTGATGACCTTCAATGACCTGCGATGACCTGCGATGACCTGTGATGACCTTCAATGACCTGTGATGACCTGCGATGACCTGCAATGACCTGTGATTGTCAGGACCCAGGGTTTTGTTTTGTTTTTTCTTTTTTTTTCTTCCCCTTCCTTCCTCTACCATCAGAGGCCGCCTTTAGGCTGGCCCCTGGAGAAGTGCGGGCAACCCCGTGGACACACCTGGGGGAAATCATCATTTGGCTGTGGAGCTACATAAGGAGTGGATGACCGACTGTTCGTTGCCTGAGTGTTTGCCTATTATGGTAACCAGAGCCCCTCGTAGATCCTACCGAGTATTATTCTCATTGAGTAGACCTTTCGCTGAGATTCTTCTGTCTGAGTAATTCCTTCCGTTGCTTCCTCTTCATCAGGTCGTCTCCAGTGACTCCCTGTGGACGCTGCCTATACCGGAAGCGTCTGTACTCCTCTGAGAGCTCTCCTTGTGAAGCGTGAGGTTGATATTCCCAGTCGGCCTTCCTCCTCCACCTCGCTGAATAAACGTACCTGTCCGCCCGCCAGCTCCGCCACCCCCAGTTCCGATCCCCACTCTGGACCCTGCACAATCCACTCCGCTCAAGAGAAGCCTCCTCTGATTCAGCCGATCTGTCGCCAAATCAGACACCAGCTCAAAGTAAGCTCCGCTGCTATTATTGTATTTTCCCACTGTTTCCCGAACGCAACTCTAACCACCCTCTCTCATTGGCAGTCAGAGGACCGGATTTTCCCCTTCTCCCCGGAGCACCTTCCCTCACTATTGTTTGAATCTGTTCAATAAACCACTTTAACTGATTTCAGAGCTCTCCTGTGTGTGTTTCTGCATGTGGGTGAAAAGACTGGAACCCAACATGACAGTGATGACCTGCGATGACCTGCAATGACCTGCAATGACCTGCAATGACCTGTATGACGTCAAGCAAACGCAGCATGTGAAGCAGAACAAATGTGTCTGCACCGGTTTCAGCTGGAATACACTCAATGTCATATTTAAAAAATGCAAAAGGATGGAATTCATGCCTTTGTGGACGGGAAATATGTGTGGGCATTTCTCCAACCGGTTTTGGTAATAATTTAATTTACTATATCTAATAACTTAGCTAATTTAGAAACAAATCACAACTCCTACTGCTGCTGCGATTGGATGAAGATTGGACATGGGAGACAGGTGAAACTTTGTGATTTATCCAATCAGCTTAAAGAATTGCCCTGCATGTCCCCCCCTTTTTGTGAAGTATTTCCACATGAGCCTTTCTAGGTGGATAATGTTCAGGATTAAAACTGAGCCACATGTATCAACCTGGCTTATGCCAGATTAGTAAAAAGTTTGTCCTTTGACAATTTTAGGGATATTTTTTTGTAATAAACCTATTATGATTAATTCTAGTCTTGTTTAAAGGTATAGTGGAGGATTTTCATTAATTTTTTAAAAGAGCCCCCCTCTCCACCTTTAAAAAAAATTCACATATACAACCCTGTCGCCGCTCCTGAGAGGAAACGCCTATTAAAAGGGTGCGAGCCCATTTCTCTACGACGAGGTGCGGGGATGCAATGATAAGATGGATGGATCTGGAAATGAGACAATAAAAAAATCATGACCTGCTGGTATGTGTTTGTGCTGCAGGGGAAATATCAACATGCTTGCAGGTAAATCAGGATCTGTGGCCACCGTATGACTACTAAGGATGGAAATTACCAAATAAATCAAACTTATCTTCCCTGGAAAATTACAATTTAGAGGTGGATAACTTTCATTAGCAGGGATGTGAAATGTAGTTCTCCAAACTTCACCTGTCGAGTAGAAACTTCACCTGACCTTTTCTTTCAGTGAACGCCATCGCATGAAAGACTCTCCTAAAAACACTCTGGTCTGGTTTCTCTTCTTCTCAGACACTTCGTAGAAATGTTTTCTCTCACATTTAGCATATATTTGTTCAACTTAAAGATTAATTTTATCATTTGAAACATTTACGTTTTACGAAAAAGCAAAACACATTTTTAAGGTTATATGTACTTTTAAACATAACTCTACATAAAATGTACTAATTGGAATTTGGGCAAAAATATAAAATAATTTCCTTCTGGGTGTTTATCTGCTGTGAAAATCTCGTGAAATATAGAGGAAGGTAAGTAAAGCAGGCAGCTATGAAAGGACGACCAGCAGAAAAACTCATGAGATTTAGGTCAGGAGCTTTTCCTTTCCCTGAGAGCTGTGGAAGGATATAAACAATCAAAATAATAAGCAGCTTCATTTAGTAGATATGACAAGTAATTAAGACTTAATAAAGATATAATTTTAACAAAAGCTGTCTTTTACACTAAATTACCAAGAAGTATAATTACCTCCCAAATTCAAACTTTTATGCTAATTGCAAGAAAGAACATTGTTGCAAATCACTCTGCAGCACCTGAGCAGAGCAGTAAATATGCAAAGTAGAAATATACCATTTTCGTCTGAGAGGTATTTTAGCAATGCCTTCCAGCAGCATCTGACAAATTTTATAATGTAACATTTAGATTCTATCATGTTTTTCTGTTTAGCCTTTATAAATATTGCTTTCCATTGCTGCCATGATATGGATGCATGAAGGAGGACGTCTTCTTCTGCTGCACGGCCTGGACAGCTTATGACAGTCCTGTTACACATTTTGATTTAGCACAGAATTACCAGATTGCTGTTCCATAAGCCGCTGACAAATGTCTTAACATCTAGACAGGCCTGTGCTTCATGTGAAAGACGTTTTAAAATTTGGTGAGTTGATCACTTTACTATTTTTTCCCCTCTATGAAGGGAACATTGCAGAGCTTTGGCTAAAACGGTTTTCTAGCGCCTACTGCTTTGACAGAAAATGATATTGCTGCCAGGGGAGTTTGCAGGTAACAGCTTAGTATAGAAAGAGATGAAAATATATGCTGTTATGCTTCACTTTCCATTAAATAATCAATAGCAATGAGGGATTTCACAGGATTCTATACTCTGTACATTTATAAAAAAACATCAAGCTGTGATTTTGGCTCATGAATTTATCAATACAAATATGAACTATAAAACAATTCAGCTTTATAGTTTTTTTAAAGAACAGTTGGAACAAACAGTTTAAAGTTTATTCACCAAACAGTATTGATTAAAAAGTTCCTACTGTAACGTTTAAGGATATTACAAAAAATAATGCATTGATAGCTCTGGAATAGTCTGAGGGAGGGTTATTGTCAGGTTTGATAACGTAACATTCAATTAACAAACTCTGGAAAGAAAGACAAAGACAGATGAGTTTTACTCGCGAGGAGAGTGCCCCAGAGACGTATTTCAGTTACAATCTCCAACATACTCTGAAAAACGCTCTGGCCCCCCTCGCATATTTATTGAAGGAATTTTCCCTAAGATTACAAATGGGCGCTATCAGCTTCTAAAGGGAGGGGAAACACAGAGCTGAAGCGCCTGGATACAATTTTCACAACATAACGTATACAGTGACTAATGCAGGTGGATAAGATGAGCGAGTAATGAAATCTGGGCAGAGCTAAGCTGGTGTGTGAAATGAGTGATCAGACCAAGCATCAGTGCTGAGATCCTGACAGAAACCCTTCCTGAAGGGAGGATTCCAGACTCCCTTTTGTTCTGGTCAGGATGGTCCCCCATATTTAATACATGGCCTGAGGGAAGCGTAGTTCTTCCCCATGAAGAACCCTACACCAGCCCTGAAGGCGAGAATTAACCCATCAGTCTGTGGCCTGTGCTTATGTAGCCAACTATACGCAAGAACAATAGGAGCTGTGGTGATTATAAAGAATGAAAGTTTCTATATATGGTTACTAGAGGTGGGCGATACCAGGACTTTTTAATCAATACGATACCAAGTAAATACAGGGTCAGTATCGCCGATATCCAAACCATACTTTTTCCATTTAAACTTGATGGATCATGCAACTGTTGACCTTTCATTGTTTTTATTATTTTTATTTCATTGTTACTATTGAATAATATTAATAATGTTCTGTTCAGAGTGTTTTTTCCTAATCTACCGCTGATATAATATCTTCAAACTTTATGTAATCTTGTTTGTATTGTGTTTAATTCTATAAATGTCCCGTCGTGGGATAAATAAAGTATTAGTTAATGTTAGCCCACTTAGATAACATGTTTTAATGGGATAAAGATTCTGGGTTCTTTCAAGGTCTTAATTACATTTTCTGACATATAAAACATATAATATCTACTTTGAAAGTTGATCTGAAGGTGATCAGTTTTATCCACCTGGATTCTCTGGCGGTTTGAAACGCCTCTGTCAGTGACGTCTGTCTGAGGCTCCAGGGTCTGTCGGGGCAATGAGCAAAGTTTCGTTTCCTCTCTCCGTTTCTGTTGGTCAACATTTTCTTGCTCATTGATGCTTTTAACCGGCTTTTTACAAACCATACAGCATACGGCAGTCAACCATACAGCTTGCCGTCGTTTCATTTAAGGCGTTAAAATATAGCCAAACAGCGCTTTGTTCCCTCTTCTTCATCTTTTTCTTCTCCGGCGTCTGAGGAGGAGCAGTTGTTTGAGTGTCAAGTGGAGAGACAGCTGAGTGGGCGGGGCCAGTTCAGCCTTCATGGTGAACTGGTGATGAGAGGCGAGGGGAAAGCAGCAAAACACTGTAACACTGATGAGGAAACTGGTGAATCTGCCGCAGTTAGTGACTGCAGGAGAGAATAGAAAGTAGCGATTTTGTTAAACGAATATTGTTCAATATCAATACCAGCTTTGGTATCGATAGTATCGATCCTAAGATCGATCCACCCACCTCTAATGGTTACCCCCCCACCACTAGTTCAATAGGTTCTGAAACTAAATGAGCCTGATTGATTTGTTGGCCATCTAAGGCTATCACCATGGCAAAGGGAGAATACCCAACCAGCCCCTCATCCACAAACATGGACAGATCGTGATTCTTGGCATTAACCAAGGCAGTCACCGGAAAAAGCTAACCTGGGAGCCAGAGTCTGGTCCGGCTCAGCAGAATTCTCTCTTCCACTACTGAGCCGGTCCTTTTAACAGGATAAAACCGAGCATGGTGCCCCTGGCACAGGTTTAGCTGGTGACGGCTGCTCTTTTCCTGTGATGTCAGACTAGTCTGTTCCAGCTAGCCATTCTGGATCTGGAGCCTGAAGAGATGCTGATGCTGCTGCAGGATCGGAGGATGAGCCAAACTAGAAGCCCTGCGCTCTCGGCGACGCTCCGTTAAGAGCAGAACTACAGTAATCGTGAACCAGATAGTCCAGCTGCTTCAGGGTCTGCAGGTAGTTTAAATCCTCTAATAAAAACGTCTATGAGAGCGTCCTCATTGCAAGTACTCTCAGATGATTACAGATGGAATTCTATGATGTAGTCAGCTGCAGATCTATCCCCCTGCCTGAGTACCAGTAGTCCACTTGGAGCCTCTCTACAGCGGAGAATAGGGCTAAAAACATGGATCAGTTCTGAGAATATTTCTGAATAATTCAGGAAGTGACACTAGCGGCTCCTGACAGGTCGGTATAGCAACAGGTGACGCAGTGGAGGCGTATTCAAAAGTACTTCCAGTGACCCTGAATATGACCATTATAACTTTTGGATTTCAAAAAATAATAATAATTTATTACAGTTAGAATTTACATCTGCATTTTGGTTGCGCAGCTATGGATAAAGTTAACAGACATGGTTCCATGTCAATAAACACTTCCGTTTCACTCAACCAGCTCATAATTATTCACACTGAGCTGTGAAACTAATCAATCAGTAAAGGAAAGTGATTCAGTCCACTTCATTCATTATTATTGAAGGTATTTACTATTAAATATCTATGGATTATTTTACATGTTTTTGCTTCAACTGTAATTATCTTCAATTTAAGAGCTAAAATAGGGGATTTTTTTTCTGGTCTGATTTAAGATTTTTTTTCTAAGTTAATTATTATCTTCATTGTTGCACGGTGTGTAGATCTGTGTCCCTAGATTGAACTCCTCTAAGAGGAGGACCCACTCTGCACTATATGATGAAATCTGCATAATGGTTTGGAAGAGTTGGAAAAAAATTAAGATGATTTTTAGATTCAGAAGAAAAAAAACACAAGAGTCACAAATACAGAATAACTTCAGTTCATGAAGTGGATTTTTCCCCATTGAAAAAACGTATTCAAAGCAAAGTTGTGCTTTCTCCAGTGTGAGGTTATTTTTCTCCAGTAAGTAATTTTGAAGCTATTTCCAAAGATTCGCCATGGCAACCATGTTCTGATAAAGCATCTGTTTGTACAAAAAGAAATCTGGTTTAAACTCATTCTTTTGAAAACAAATCTCTTCATTTAATTTTTTTACATTTACCCAGAGAGATAGAAGCCTTTATTTTCTACCCAAACTTTATGATCATAACACTCTCATCTAAAACCAGGTATGTATATTAAAACACTAGTTCTGCATAATTCTATTGAGTCATTTAATAGGTGTAAACACTTTTAATTTGTGACATATTGGGAACAGTGAGGAAACAGATGTCAAAGGATAACCTTGGCACGCCGCATGGAGAAACCCAATCATCCAACTGGAACTCAACCATCCTACCACTGAGCTAAAGCTGTCCTCCCACTGGGAGCTTTGCTGCAGTGGTGGGTTAGTACACTGATTTATTCAACAAATATTAAGACAAAAAGAAAAAGTTTTCTGTAAAAACTAAAGTGTCTGAGCCACCTTTAGCTGGAGTTCCTTTCATTAAAGGCCCAATTCTGTCACATTTAAAGAGTCTTTTCTCAAAAGCTATTTCAGTTCTCTGATGTTTTCTCACATTTCTTCACTGGTTTCACTAAATCTTTTAAGTCATGCCTAGGAGTGATAAAAAGGCCTGCTGCTTAGGGTTCCAGGGGAATGAAGGGGCCTCCAAGGACAAGTCATTGTGTTTGCTTTAATTGTTTTGCACGCATAATAACCAGAACAGCCAGTTTCATGATCAAATTAACCAATTTTACCGCACAGTATCTTTAATCATGTGGAATCCTTCCTCAAACATTAGAAAAAAAGGTCTTAGTGCCAGACTGACACAGACAGAGGAAAAACCAATGTAACCTCTTGGACAAACTTGTATTTGGAGAAAAGTCCGATGGAGATTAGAGTGCGCTGGTTTCAGAGATTAAAAACAATCCTGACATTTTGAAGCTTCTTATTTACTCACTTCCCCTCCTCAATGAGAACAGAGTTCTATCCAGATGTTTGGGATCGTTAAGGATGGCCCGCATTCTGCCAGTCACTGATGCATCTGCAGAGCAGAGCTTTTCAAACTGAAACGAATAAAAAAGCTACCTGAGAACTTTCATGTCAGAGCAATGATGGAGTGGGCTGGCAGTGCCTAGGATTAACAACAAAGTTGGCAATTAGATCCCTCAGCGTGACGTTATCAATCATTCTGAAAACAGACGGGCTCAGAGGCACAGCTTTTAAGGAGTGAGTGGAATACCAAAAAAAAACTAAGAAAAAATATTTTTACAGGTAAAGTTAGCTTATGTTTTTTAAATGTTAAATGGTAAATGGCATGTACTTATATAGCGCCTTTATTCAAGTTAGGAGACTTGACCAAGGCGCTTTACACTACATTCATTCACCCATTCACACACACTGATAGTGGCAAGCCACATTGTAGCCACAGCTGCCCTGGGGCTCACTGACAGAAGCGAGGCTGCCGTACACTGGCGCCACCCTCTGACCACCATCAGTAGACAATGCAGGTGAAGTGTCTTGCCCAAGGACACAACGACACTGAAAGTCGGAGTCGGGGCTTGAACCGTCAACCCTTCGATTTCAGGGCAAACTCCTACATCCAACGCCACTGTCGTTTAATAGTTATTACATACAGTTACACTTTAGTAGTTTATTAGATTTTAAGAGAAAATTTTGTTTAAAATTTGACGTATAATTCTATGGAGTTAGATCCGTCTCTATTTTCACAAATACGCATATGTGATTCACGCCGGCGCAAAACAAGATTCACCAAAGTATTTCTGCTCCATAATCAATTATAAATGAGAAATTACCAGTTAATATGACATCATCAAAACTCACCATCAGCATCAATCACACGTTTCTGCTCAAAAGTTTTCTTTTCGTTGTGAGTCTTTGAAACAGAAATAATCAACATTAGTTTGTTCTCTACCTCCTAACTCAGCATCTCTCCATCCAGGCCTGAGATAAGAAATTTAATTTGAGGTTTTGAGAGGCGCTCCTGGAAGTTGTGACTGGATTTGATGAAACTTTGAAGCTTCTCAGTATAAAATAAATATTCTGGTGGAGATGAGAAATCTACTTCCTGATCTGTTTAAGGACCAATAGTTTACATCCAATCATTTAATTAAAAGGGCTTAGTTTTTGAGAATATAGAAGAATTATGCTCTAATTTGTAGTAACCGATCTGTTGTTACTATATTTTAATTTGGTTATTAGCTTTCCTCTGTATTTTGTCTGAAGGAGCAGTGGATGTGGAGCAGTTCTCATTGATTAACATGAGTGTGCATGTCCATGGCCATGTCAAACAATTATGGACATTACAAACAAGATTATAAAAGAAATAACAGAATAAACTGGAAAAAGGTTGAAAAATAAAAAATACTCTACAGTTTGAGGCAACACTTTATTTTTCAAGCTATTAATGAGACTAGTTTGTTTTTATGAAGAGGTGTTTACATTTTTATGATCAAAAAGGGTTTTTTCCACTTAGTATGAAATAAACTACTGCAAGTGTGTTTTATTAATGTTTCCTCCTATTTTTAACATAAGTCAGTTTAGCAGCTGGATTGCTTTAATTGCTCGAAAGTGGAAAACTTTGCATGGTCTGTGCAGAGTACTAATTTCTATGTTATCAGCTCGTTTGGATGCCAATCCAGAAATGCAGTGAGTTACATCACTCTAAAACTATGCAAAGAAGCTGTAGAAAGTTCAGTTTCCCCCTGTTGCACAGCGAGGTGTCGGTTGAAAGCTGTGATTTTTGTTTCATCCAGATTCTGTATTCTGTGTACAGATGATTCACAGAACCCACGCTTAGTTTCAGATACAAACTGCTGACAGTGGAGAGAAAAAGCCTTTCTGCACTTCTTCCCACATCAGCCCAAATACAAAGTTTTGTCTTTCTGTGATAAGCTGTGGAATACAGACAATATTTTTCAATTTAACAAAAACGTTGTAGCAGGAGAAGAGTCTTAATGAGGGTGGTAAAAAACAACAACAATAGCAGTGAAAGTAAAGGAAGGTGTTAAAAAAGCAGCAGTGCCACAAACCTAAAGTGGAGAGACTGGGGGGGGGGGGTACAGATCCCAGCTGCTTCAGTCGCTGCTAATGAGGGGAACTGGATGCGAGGCCCTGTAGCTCCTCCACCAGAACGCTAAGACACTGCCCCCACCTCCATTAATATTCACCATCCTATCTTCATTGGCATCATGCTGACCCCATCAGCCCCCCCCCCCCTGCCTCTAAGCAATGAGAACATGGAAGAGTGTTTGTGAAGAAGGCTAAAATCTGAATTTGTTTATATGTAGTGATTGTTTGCCCTAAGGTAACTGGTTCAGAGACACAGCGATGCATAATCGCCAAGAAAAAACCTATTTAATGCTTTAAATTCCTTCACATTCATGTAATAAATCAAATAGAGACATGATCTTTGTGTTTGTGGTGGAAATATATGCAGTTGCTTGAAATTAAACATGACAGTTTTAGGAGCATAAATATAACATATTTGAAAAACATTGGAAAAAACATGTAGTCACATAATCCACCATTAAAAAATGCTTTTTGCATAAAGAGAAATCTTCACATATCAAAGACATGTAGGAAAAAATTTCTCCATGTCGTTCAGACGTAACAACTTCATTTCTACATGTAAAATAGGTGCATTCAGGTATGGATAGCACAGTTTGATATAAAATGTCATATAATTTACATAATCACCTTCGCATTACTGCTGTACTATTCAACTAAAAAACAACAGTCAGCAAACAAACATGCACTACTATCAAAGTCAATAAAGCAATACAGCTGGCAGGAGGCTGCGTCCATCATCACCAGAACCTCCCATCACAAAAACAGTTTTTTCCCATCTGCTACCGGCCTTATCAACAAGGCCAAGAGCCGCCCATTAAACTGGACAATGTTTCTCTCCCGCATCCAGGATTTCTGCGTTACATTAACGCACAGTCTACTGTTTGTATATAGTTTCTGTGTATATATATATATATATTCTATCTTATTTTGTTTTTCGTCTGCACCAACAACACCAAGTCAAATTCCTTGTAAGTGCAAACCTACTTGGCAATAAACTTGATTCTGATTCTGCTTCTGAACTGAAAGTGGAAAAAAAGTACATAAATACCATCCAAGTTCTTTGCGATCCCAAAAAGACTGTTTGTTGGACACTTAAATACTCGCAGTTTAAAATAATAAACTGAAAACATAACTCACATTCTAGCAGAAAAATTTAGAAAGGACGTTTTTTTATGGGGATTTTAACTTAAAATGGATCGATAATGAAAGAGAAAAACTTGCTGCAAATAGAAAATCCTTTTATTGTCCCACAATACGGAGCATTGATTATATTATCATACAATGTGGACCTGAACAAAAGTGCATGAAAATAAAAATATGTTAACATGATTATCAGATCACACTATGGTGCTAAAATCAAGAAATTAAAACAACAAAAAGATTCTCAGCTCTTTTTAGGGATTTCATAAACATCCCAAAGACTTTACAGAAACAGTTTAATTCTGCTGCAGATCTAGAATGTTGGACAATCAAATCAAATCAAATTTATTTGTATAGCTCTTTACAATAACCAAATGGTACCCAAAGTGCTTTACAACAAAGCCATAAAAACAATACATAACACATATAAAAACATACAAGATACAATTAAAAGTGCTGTAGTGGTGCGGATGTCAGGGGTTAGTTTGTTCCACAAACACATTGACATGGAAACTACTAACGCATCCATACTGAGCTTTTACAGCTAAAACTGCATGATTTTTTATGAAGGTTTGATACAAAAAAAGCCCCTTTTCGGGTCAGTCGGCACCAATTCCATTAACACACTATAAATAAGGCACTCGGAGCAGTGATTTACCCTGAATAATGGAAACTTGCACTTATTAAATTATATTCTAAGGTTTCAGTCCAGAACTGCCCTGAAATTAAAGGCCAGTCAGCAACGTCTCAATAATAATAATAGATTCTTTCTTTACATCCAATTCAGATTTAGGTCTAATCATCCCACAGAAACACCTCCATTTTTATCTGAAAAAAAAAGAAAATCATCAGTAGACGGGGGGAGGGGTAAGAGTTAGAGCAGCGTTCTTGGCCCCTTAAAAGCCATTTGATACAGCCAATCATTTTATTTTATAACAGAAACGTTTGCATTTTAATTGCTCCTCACAAGGTATTACTTTGATCATATTCTACCTCTAAGTAAAATTAAACCCACTTTAATGTTTTTTTGTTTGTTTTTTTTATTATAAGGCCTGCTTTGACAACTGTCAAAGAGACTACTGCTATGAAAACTAGTTGTATTTATTTTACTTTGTAAAACAAATTTAATTACAGTGCATTGTCCTTCATCAAATAAATAAATAAATAGTTAAAGTTATCTTTTATAGTTAATAACTTTTGAAAGCGTATTGAGGCATTGATTGAGAAGCTTCCAGAGCAGCAGACAGAAAGTAATAAAGGAAAGGCTAATATTGTCTACTGCGCCTTCTGACACCAATAAACCCAAGAGACTTTCTGCTCCTTATTCCCCAGCTGCAATTCAAACTGAATGAAAATTGACTCCAGGTCTTAACTCAAAATCTATTTCACTCATTAAAACATTTAAATTCTTAAATTACATGGCAAAGCAGTTTTGAATTTAAACATGTTTGCATGCTTAACTCATTAAACTGGGAGTGACGAGATATGTGTTTATAAAACTGAACTAGTTTGTTAGTAAGGCTTAATATGTGGATTCATGACGACTGAAAAACTGCAAGTAGTTGAATGTTTATATTTTTTTACTACTCAGCTTTCAACTCTGGTGATAAAGAGGCTCTGAGGACACAGAGAACCAACTTGAACCCCCCGATCACCAGGGGAGGGGCGGCCTAGTGGTTAGGGCATAGGGCTTTGAATCCTGAGATTGTGAGTTCGATCCCCACTCCCACAGACTGCCATTCTGGGTCCCTGAGCAAGACCCACACTGCTCCCCGGGCGCCGCACCATGGCAGCCCACTGCTCCCCAAGGGTTAAATGCAGAGAATTCATTTCGTTGCTCTGTACTTGTGAAATTGTTTTAAATAAATTAAAACAATTTCTTTGGAAGGTTTGAGGCACTAAACAGCCTCCAGCAGTGAAAGCCGTTCCACACCAGGGGGAGGAGGCACTAAACCTGGATGTAGCTGGAGGGAGGAAAACTCTGAGGAGAGTCAACCCAAGGAAGGCCCCAGGGCCTGATACCACACCTGGGCAGGTGTATAAGGAGTGGTCAGATCAGCTGGCTGGTGTCTTCACAGACATCTTTAACACCTGGCTGGACCAATCCATAGTGACTTAGACTTAGTCAGACTTTATTTGTCATTTTGTACACATTTAGTGTATACAAAAACAAATTTCGTTCATTAGAGCCCTCAAGACATTTTTTTAAGTGCAGTTGTGATAAAGTAAACATACGACTGTAAATTAGTAACAGTTCCAATATTCAGTTTTGCTTTTTTTTTTATTACCCATTTTAACTAACATTAGCAGTCTAATGGCAGTCTGTGATCAGTCCACCATGATCTCCTTGGTCTTCTCCACCTTCAGGATCAGGCTGTTATCTCTGCACCACCAGCTGCTCCACCTCCTCTCTGTAGTCCAGGTCGTTGTCGTCTCTGATGAGGCCCACCACCGTGGTGTCGTCTGCAAACTTCACCATGTGATCGGTGGTGAACCTGGGGACGCAGTCGTGCGTCATCAGGGTGAACGGCAGGGGGCTCAGGACGCAGCCCTGAGGGGAGGGGCTTAGACTGATGACATCAGAGGCGTTCTGTCCGACCCGGACTGACTGAGGTCTGTTGGTGAGGAAGTCTAGCAGCCAATAGCAGAGGGGTGTATTGAAGCCCAGCTGTTCCAGTTTGCCCATCAGATGCTGTGGGATGATGGTGCTGAAAGCTGAACTGAAGTCCAGGAACAGCATCCATCGTGGGTGTTCTTCTCCTCCAGGTGTGCCAGGCTCAGGTGGAGAGCAGCAGAGATGGCGTCCTCAGTGGAGCGGTTCCGTCGGTAGGCGAACTGGAACGGGTGGAATGTTGGCGGCAGACTGGAGACGATGTGTTCTTTAACCAGCCTTTGGAAGCACTTCATCATGATGGGAGTCAGAGCGACAGGCCGCTAATCATTGAGGGAGGCGACCTGAGGCTTCTTTGGGACTGGAATAATGGAGGCAGACTCCAATTGTCTGAAATCTCTCTCTGTCTTCCTCTGCTCAGCCCCTCCCCTTACTGTTTAGAAAAGTTATCAAGCTTTAAAACTGGCCGAAGTCTGAATCACATTGTGTCTGCCATAAAAATCACTGCGGAGGGAGAGAATTAGCTTCTCTAAGCAGATGCAGCAAAATGTCAGAACAAGATGTGGCTTTATTCAAAGGAAGAAGTGCAGCAGAATCGTTAGCATTAAAAGCAGAGGAGTGATTAGAGGCAGAGCAGGCTGTGAGGTGATAAATAACAACAAGGGCAGATAGACATAGATGTCTTTATAAAACTTAACAGACTTCTAAGAACTAGCTGAAAATATTCACTCAAGCCGAGAAATACATAGGTCAACGTCCAAAACACCACTGTCTGTCTGCCGATGGGTCCATGTTTGGCCAGATTATTTTGTCATGTTAGTCTTCAAGGCAGGAAAGACAGTGGGATCTAGTCAAATGGCATTTACTAAAACCAGATCTGCAGTAGCAGCAGCTAAGGCAAGAAATTCAGGTTAGTGACCACAATAATCTGACGGAGGATGATTAAGAAGAGTCCGTATCCTTCAGTCAGTCTTTGTCCAGAGAACAAGGTAGGATTCAGCCGGTGGACTGGCAACAAGATGCGGTGGGCGCCGTCCAGATGCTGCAGCCACGGAGAAAGGAGGACAAGCAGGAGTCTGAGGACAGGTCAGGCAAAGAGATCAGAACAGGAACAGGCAGGCTCAGTGGTCGAGAGGCAGACCAGGAAATCAGAAAGACTAAAGTAACGCTGGACAGACTCTCCCTCTGGCTCAAGAGGATTTTTCTGGCCCTGATGAATGATAGTAGGCGGCTTAAATTTAGGCAGGAGCAGGTGGATCAGATGAGAATTAATGAGAAACTGGACAGAGTTAGACAGGGGAATGAAATGAGTAATTAAGCCAGTTATCAGAGCCAAGATCATGAAACAGCAGCTACGGGATAAAATTTCTATAAAAATAGGGATTAAGTTCTGGATTAATAGAGAAGACATATCAGCATTAGGTCTAATATAACACAACAGAAGAAGGGTGGAGAGCTGCAGGGTGGGGATTCCTATGTTATCAGATACACTGATGACCAGAGGTACAGTCGCCACAATTAAGACTAACACTAATTAATCATAGTTAAATTTGGCTGAGTTTTTGTGACTTCAGGGCCTACAAACCAATTCAGTCTTTTTTTGTTTCTTATTATTCAAAGTGTGTGAAAATATTTTCCTCATTGAATAAATATCTTCTACTTATTTGTAGATTTCTAAAACACATCAGATTTTTTGTGAAATTGTGCTATTTAACAAAAATAAAATCCAGTTTCACTTGCAGCAGAAGCAAAACTGTTAAACTAAAATCTATAAAGGAAGACTGTAGGAAATATGCTGCACCCTTATTGAAGCTCACATAGCAGAATTCATCGTGTCAGATTAACTACAGATCTGGGATAAATTATTAGACTAGCCTTGTTTTGTTCATTGTTGTGTTTCTAAAGTATATAACCTGAATAATACAGTGATGAGTGTTTCATGCTTCTGTGGCATTAACACTACAGGATGTATAACTTAAGTGAGGCCCAATTAATAATGGCAGTTAATATTATCTGAATGAGTTTTTGTGAACACAGAGTAGTTTATCCATTTCATAAAGTCAGTATATGTGTTTAATAAGGTTCTTTTTCTGTTTCTGACCCTTGTATCACTCAAGGGAAGAAAGGACTCATGTTCTTCATTTCATTTCTTTTCCCTGTCGTAACCTCCCAACAGATCAATATCCAATTCTTTTTTTTCCAAAGAAATATTCCTTAACCCTGCTCCTTTTATAGCTCTGATTTAATGGTTTAGCTGCTCCTTGACTCTGCTGTCTGATCACAGCTTGGCCACTACTGCTTTAATCTTTCTTGATATCCTCCATAAGGCCTCATATAACCTCACAGCTTCTCTGATAAAACAAGGAAGATCAACAAAGGGTTTTTCAGTCATCTTGTCTGGCTTCATTGCTTTTTATTTATCAAGAAGATTTTACCAGTAGAAATCTTTGTTGAAGAAAGCACAGTCTTTAGCTGAATTTAGTTTACTATTTAAAGGTACATTTATGCACGTTTTCGCTTTAGAAATGGTACCATGCATTAAAGCCTAAATGGTCTCTATTTTTGGTTTGAACGACCATGAGAAAACAATTTTTACAACTTCTTGCAAAGCTTAGAAAACAGACTGATTAGCAGGTTGAAGTCTATGTAAACCTTTCTATAATTAAATATTACTTCAGAAAAAACGTTTATTGTAAAATATTACAAAAATGCTCATAAAAAACCTGTTGAAATGTTCTGTTAAAGTTACCAGTGAGGGATATCATTTCATCGGTCTCTACCTTTTCTACGACTTCAACAGTGAACTTCTCTTTAGTGCCCCTAGTGTTTAAAAGGAGGGCTACTGTTAGCAATGTAAATATCAAAACTTTAAATTGAAATTGGTCAAAATAATGTCAAAGTCTGCTAACAGAAGGATCTAAACTTCTGCACAAATGTGAAATATTTATTCCAGAGTACAAACTGTAGTTATATCCTACAATTTCAGAATGTTTATACTGACTCACATATTTGTTAGAACTTGATTCCTTTTACAAGTTTTCTGTCCATTTCAAAAACCTGAAGAAAGTGGTGTGTTTGGGTTTAGGCGCTTGGCCCACATGCAGATCACTCGGAGGCAGGTGACACTTTAAGGTGGTTTATTTAGTTTATCTGAGGGAGAGGATGGGAAGGTAGAAGTGGTTAGAATAACCGGGCTGAGCAGCAGACGGAGAGTCGTAAGCTTACCACTTGAGAAGGGGGAAACCAGACTGGGGAAAACGAAGCGGACTCGGTACTTGCCTGACGCTGGCTGAGGCTGGTGACTGTGTGACTGACTAGAGGGGCTGAAAGCGGGTCCGAGCAGCACCGGCGGTCCAGATCCCTGTGATAGCAGGAGGATCCAGGAGGGGAACCAAGAGGCTTTGGGAGGGCAGCCAGAGCAAAGGGAGAAACCAAAAACTTGATGGAGGACCTGGGAGACACAAAGGTAGCATTTAGCATAGGAACGATAATGCTGTCAAAAGGCCACTGGTTCATACCACAATGGTTAACACTCAGGCGTCCTCCTGCTGTCAGAGTCAAGCTGCCGTGCGCCGCTCAACGAGGCGCAGGTGTGGGCGCCCCGCCCCTCTGTCAAAGGCAGTCACCTGTGGAGAGAGTAGAGAGGCCACGGCCAGCAGAACTGCATGGCCCAGACTGCCCAGTCCTGACTAGTGGGAAATTAGTCCAAGGAAAAGTCCTAAACAGAATTAAAGTAGAAGAAGAAATAATTACATTAAAAAACATTCAATAATTTATCTTTTGTTTTGACTGCCTTTTTGGTTTTCAAGTTCTTTTATTGTGATGTTTTCTTATTTAAGTTATTTTCCCCTGAATTAAGTCATGAGGACAACGGAGGTGGGCTGCTGGACAGACAGACTAGTCCCATTCCTGTCTCTGTGGGACCGGGGGAGGAAACCCCCACGCTTTGCTGAATGCATCAACAGATCAACAACCTCTTCTGCTGCCATCAAGTGCTGAAAGAAGGTGCTAATCACTCAGGGGGGCGTCTGTCCGTCCGTCCGTCTGTCCGGAGGTTGGTGCCTGTATCTCCGGCAGTCTGTGGGAGAATATTTGATTTTCAGATTTTGTTGTGCTTAGAATCCGTAGTTGAACCCCATGAATGGGAATATCTGAAACAGGCTATTTTACATATATTTAGAACGAAGGCCAACGTAATGTACCAATCTTTGACCAAATCATCAATGTTCTTCATATTCATATTATATTTGTTTTTATTTTATTATTTTCTTAGAATGCTGCTGCTGCTCTCACTCACCCTCCATATTATCAGTCACATTTTGATCACACACTCCAAAGGTAGATGCAAATTCATATGGAAGAACAGAGACATGAAAGCCCTTTATGGTTTGAACCATTTTCCAAAAAAAGATTGATCAACCAAATATGTTTTCATATAACTGTATTTCGTCATATATTTTACTTAAATTGCTAAAGCAGCCTTAAAAACATGCAAGGCTTCCCATTGTCTGTTGTTTTTGTTTGTTTATAAATTTGTGGATTGGAAATAGTCATTTCTTTTATAGACAGTAATGTGGTATTGCTATACTTTGTTCAGATATTTTCCATTTAAATGTTAGAGAAACTAATCTATACACTGTTGAACAAAATGAAACATCATTATCAGACAGTTTAAAATAGTAGAGTATATGACCCTGATGTTTAGACAGTACCAGTAAAAAAGGCAGCTGGCAGATCTATGCGCTGTATAAGGAGCCCAAGGTTCAAAGAGCTGAAAAATGTCACTGCTCCTCAGAAAGATAAATTAAATCAGCTAATCCGTCTTCCTACTGGCCGAGGCAGCAGAAGCTTGTCCCCTAAAGTGCTTTGGATAAACATAGAGGAACTTCCCCGCTGATGTATGCACGTTTTCATTAAAAAATGAAATTAATCAGGCTCTCTGAAGATGTTGTGAATATGGTGGAATGACCTGTATGGATTATTCCACTCAGCATCTGAGCTCTTAAACACATCTGCTTGTTACTTCAGCATCTTTTAACTTGGACAGCTAAAATGCAGCGAGAGGGAAAACGGTTTATTCACTGGATTGGGAAGCAGCTCCAAAGCAAGTGTTGTAACACAGAGAACAAAATATAATAGACAATTATAAAAAAAAAAAGCCAAAATATGATCAAAACGACATCTAAATAAAATAAAGAAAGACCTGAAGAGACTAAGTTAGTCCTTTGTGGAATTTCAAACACTCGAATAACAAAAAAATAATCATAATAAAGTTAGAGTAGAGTAGAGTTGACTTTTTTCATATATAAGCTGTGGAAGCAAAATACACATGGAAAAACACAGCACTAGATTATCTGGACCTGCAACCATCAGGACCTGTGAATCTGAATGTACACACCAGCTTTGATGAATAAAACATGAAAGCTTAGTTTATTCAGCTTTATATTTGATTTAAAATATTTATAGCCTCTTCTATTGTGAAGACAAGAAGGTGCCACAAGAGAGTCAAGTCAAGGAGTCTGAAATTACCTAAAACATCCTTTTTTTCCCCATTATCCACTCTCATCTGTTTTTTGATATCTTTTACCAGCCTTAATCAATCCCTTTAGGTTATGTTTACATAGTGTGATAGGGTTTAAAAAGGCTTCGGTTCAATAAGCTTCAATGCCACATCAAATGAAGAGAAGAGCAATGAAGATGTGTTTAACTCAGAGCAGCCAGATAAAGGTGAATTTCCTACACCTTTAGCATCCATATATAAACTTCCAAAAAAGTCAACGTCTACATAGGATCAATTCAACAATATGCTGATATGAATTAAACAACATTCTCATCTCTGTAACAGTAGTTTGCCTGTTCTTGATACAGACGGAGTCTAAACTTCACTGTCTTTCCTTTCACAGGCATGGTGGGGTAGGAGGGGGCAAGATTAATGAAATAATTCATTATAATTATTTATAATTCATTATAATTCATTAGGGTTAGGGTCCATCAGTCCTGGGAGAGAATCGACTGAACTGTTAAACCAGGTAAGTGACTCACTTGGATAATCATCCCCTGTCAGATGAACATGGTTACTAACCTGTTTCTCCCTCCAGAGTGTCAGTGATTGGGCGGTGCCCCGCCCCCCTCCTGCCGTCCGCTTATCCTCAGCAGCTCAGGTTCCATTCTGTTTTATGATTTTTCCGTCATGAAATGTTTGGAAACTTCCCATTGTCTGACTCGCCTTGAATGCTGGGTCCATCAGTCCCGTTTTATGACAGAATGATCCGGCCACACAAGGACCGCTCGGCGGTGTCAGGCAATGGGATTAGATTTATTTCTTTTTTCTGGTCTCCGGTCTGACATGCGGGAGATTCTGTCTTTCATGTGTTTCAGGTTGCTTTTGCATCTGTCTCCTAGAAGTCGCATCTTTTTATTTTTTTTATCCCCTTGATCTGGTCAGTTTATGTTTGTTTTGTAATTCGGCGGTCTGGAATCTGCCCTCTGAGGTGGGGCTCTGTCATGATCGCAGATAGCTGACCTGATTACTCACTTCATTCACCGGCACCCTCATTCACCCCGCACTCTAATTATGATTGATCTTATTCACCTGTTTCCTCTGACATATATATATCTATCTATATATATATATAGATAGATATATATATATAATTTGAGCTTCTAACGAGTCTAACTCCAGCATTCCCTGTTTTTCGCTCTGTTTGTTCCTGACCTATTTCTGCTCTGTCTTTGACTGTCCTGTGTCTCTGGGCTGTGACCTGGATTCCACCTGTTGTTAGACCTGTCTTCTGACCACGGCTTGGATTAGCCCTTCTGGATCCTTTGGTTCCTTCTGGATCCTTTGGTTCCTTCTGGATCCTTTGGTTCCTTCTGGATCATTTGGTTCCTGCTGGATCCTTTGGTTCGTCTGCGTTCTCTGGCTGCTGTAAGACCCTGTTTCTCTTTTCTCCTGGATCTCTGGAACAAGCTCAGTCACAAGCAACAGGGTTTCACACCTCTGCACTTCACCACTTCTTCTGGGCGAGGGCTGAACTTTGCCAGGTTGGTGGCTTTAATGCTCATTTTTGTTCCATGTTTGAGTTTTGAAGTCACTAACCTGAGCCTCTACTCTTGCAGAGAATCCAGTAAACTCACCACAGCTGACGAGCAGCCGCACGTCATATTCAATAAATGCCTGCTTAATACATCACTGTTTTTCTTGCCTGAATTTCAGGTCCAACATTCTGAGACTCAATGGTTGAAATGAGTTGGCAGATGATGAGGGAATTAGTCCCATTATCAAATTAATGCTCAGTTTGTATTTACAGGGGATTGTGGCCTAGTGGTTAGTGCAGAGAGCTTGGAATCCTGAAGCAAGCCCAACTCCCGCAGACTTCCACTCTGGGTCCCTGAGCAAGACCCTTAACCCCACGCTGCTCCCGGGGCGCCCCACGATGGCAGCCCACTGCCCCCCAAGGGGAGGGGTTAAATGCAGAGAGTTTGTATTATTGCTCTGTACTTGTGACAGTGGAATGACAATAAAAAGCTGGGGGGAAAAAAAACATTTAAGGTAAAAAGTTATATTTAAAATGCTTTGATTTATAATGCCACAAAAAATAGTTCAATAAATTGAAAATCTTTATAAGTATTTTGGGTGTTTTTACTGTGGTGGCTTCGTCTACCTTACACACGTTCAATAGAACAATTTTGCCTTTATTTTCACAGCAATACCTTCGAAAGCAGAGTCGTAACACTGAAAATGTAATTCTAATCCTTTTTGCATATGATATATGCTGCACAGGGATTAAAGAGGACTGCGGTTGAAGTGCATGGCAAGTGCCCTGTGGAGCACTTCCTTCTCTCAAATGAGCTGCAGAGACTTAAGCCTTTCAAGTGAACTATGTTCACCATAATCTAATAACTGTAATTTCTAAAACCTTCCCAGCTTTATTTTGCTCGAGTGCAAGTGTGTAATTGGAAAGAAAACTGTGGCTTTGCATTCAAATGAGTTGATTTAGGGAGGAGAATCTCAGTGGTGCGAAGTGAATGAGCGGAGTGAATGTTGCATAAGTACCCATGCTGCATCTGTGTGAAGTTCAGATAAACTTGACATACTAAGTTACTTAAACCTCTTCTGATTTTATACATTTTTTTCTGGTATAAACATGCTATGAGTTTTTTGTTAAACTTTTTTGTATAATTTTTAAGACACATAAGATAGACCAAAAGTCCCCCCCAAATTAGTAGGTCATAGCTGATGAACTACTAACTTGCTTGTTTTTACGTTAAATATGTATTTCATGCCATACATCGTAACCATAATCCTTGGTTCCACAGACTGCTAATACTCTGTGATGTGAAGTAATCCAGTCGAGGATCCTCCTTTGAATATGTCTCTCATAGTTCCTGTTTCTTCCTATTTAAATAAAATGTAAATGTTTCATTGTTTTGTCTGAACCTTTTCCTTTGAATATGTCAACATTTTAGTTTACATATTTTTTTTCTGTTAAAGAGGAAGTGAAGCGGTCAACCAAACATACCTAATTTACCAAATTGTGTCTCACTATTATCAATAATTCTATTACAAACATTGAAAATATAGACAAGTATAGAGAAACAGACGAGTGGTGATGTCACATGGTTTTTACTACGGAGGTTTTAGCTGCCTGTTGAAAATATTGGTAATACCAGCTATACCTCACAAATGTAAAACACTTAGAGATTTGGTATCATAGAAGAAGATGAAACTGAAAGTACACTGAAGGGTCTAAATCCCATTTATATGCCCTTAACCCCATTGGGTATGTGACCCGAGCCGTCGTAAGAACAAGAGGTCACGGCTTGCAGAGTGAATGCTGACTTTGTATAATTGGGGGATATACCTCCTTTAATATTTTCCAACTGAAGATAATTACTTAGATACTTTTGTGGTAATCCTGTAGCCATCTCTATAAACTGATATTAGGGGAGTGTCATGAAACCGGACGGAAGGCCCAGTATTCAAGGTGAGACAGACAGTGGGAAGTTTCAAAACACTTAATGACAGAAAATAATAAAACAGAAGAGAACGCGACGCGGGCTGCTGAGGATACCCCTGGCTGACCTCAGCTTGGGATCCCCCACATTGACACTGATGGTCCCTGAGGGTCGGCTGGCGTCAGTTCATCTTCTCTGGCGGTTCTGGATGTGGCCACGGCTGCAAACGATGGACTGAACTTTGAATCAGGTCATCGACTTTTGCTACAAGTTGTGATCAGCCCAACATTCCTGACAATTACCTGAAGCACAGTCAAACGCCTGCGTCTCAAATGTCAAACACAATACCAATCCACATTGTGGATGAACCGATCTATCTTCAAGCATCACACGACAACCATCACCAAGACTTCTATAATGCGGTTTAACTGGCTTTGGTTATTATCACGGACGACACAGTGACTGCTGCTGTGTAACCTCCGCACTCACCACATCAGCAGGGTTGCCAGATGTCACTAATTCACATTTTCCAGCCATAAATATTTTATAAACCGCCTAGATATACAAAATCTCGCCCAATTTCATGCCAGTATGGACCAAGTTCATTTCTGTGCAGCTTCCGTGTGATTTCATTACTATAAACAGGTTTTATTTATTTAATCATTTTGAACATTTATTTTTTCACAACAGCCTCATCTGTTTATAGATTCTTCTGAACATACAGTATGTGTGATGAAATAAGGATGGGGAGCAATAAATATGCACTCACCTGTTTATTTGTTGGGGGGTCTAAAGAAATAATTTTTTATATTTGTTAAAATGTTGAAAATTGTCAACAAGCGCTTAATGAATCAGGCACACCTTTAGAATGCAGTAACCTTTTCACAGGCAGTGGTGTAGAACATAATATAAGGCGGAATTATAAGAACTCTCAGTTATAAGCCAAGAGGCTGTAAAAGTTGAGAATTTCACACAGCCTGCCAATAATCCTGCAGGGCATGGTAACATGCTGAATTGAATCTCTGCTTCCTCTCATATTATTCATTTGTTCAGCTGGAGTCCTTGGCCCTGGAAGGCAGATAGGATAAAGGGGAAAACACTGCAGTGCAAAAAACTATGATCGCTTACTAAAGGCAGCGAAATACCAAAAGGACCTGCATGATTTCATTTTGAATACTACTTTAAACATTTTTACATGCTTAAGTGACAAGTCAAATGTTCCAAAGCCACAGAGCTATGAAGTGCAAACAAAAAAGCAGATGGTAGGAAGAGTAAGCGATGCATAAAGGAGACAGTGAAGAGCTATTTTTGCTGAGGGCAACTGCAGCTGTTCTCTGAGTTCTGGGTTGCTGCAGAGCCACAGGCGGCAACCACATTGACAAACCAGTAAGAGAAGAAGACAACACATTTTAGTGGATTTCTAAGTATTAAAATATCCCCCTGTAGCTCTAAGCAATGTGAAGGAAACACAAATATTCATCCAGATTTAGATTTTTTAGCACAATTTTACACAAAAAGTTTTTCCCCTCTTCTCAGGTCTTCTGGTTTTTGTCAAACTTAAATGCATCAAACAGACATCAGTTAGTGTGCAGTGTGGGTGGGATTACCAAGGCTGCGGAGCTCAACAGAATAATTCAGCAACACTGTCCTGTGAAAAGCACAAGAGAATACACAACCATAAGAAAAAAAAGCATGCACCAATCAGGGAATAGTTCCAGTCCTTTTCAGAATAAAATAACTCAACAGCTTACTTTGCTTTGACTTGTTTAAACAAAATGGCAAAACAGAAACACAAGAAACATTCATTTCACTGCTGTAAGCTGCTCATTCACTGTTGGAATCTGTATGCATCAAAATGTATTTTGTATACACTCTGAGTAAAGTTAGTCTTAGTCTACGGATGGAAGGAATATTCACTGTATGGTCAAGGATAATGAGTAAAGCCCCAGAACCAGTGGAAAGAGCATCACCACAGGTCAACATCGTGTCTGATGCAACTGGAATATACAGAAGAAAAACTGACCAATAACTATGTCTGAATATTAACAGTACGTTTTACACTTAGCTTTGCCACAAATATATCTGTGACACATTTTTTTTACTCTGTATCTAAAGTACTTTCAAAATATATTAAACTGATTTCTGATCAAACTAATTCTCACCAATATTTTCCAGATTGTTGTTTAATATACTCCCTGCTACGGGTTAAAGGTTCGGCTTCCCCACAAACTTCTTTGTGGAGCTCCCCGCTTGCAGCCTCTGTTTCTTCATAAGCTGAGGCCTCTGGTTCAGCTGCTGCTATTACTTTATGGCACAGAAGGACATGCAGATGTGCATCCAGTCCACCTCTAGTTGAGCTTTAGTTTAGGCCTGTGCAGCTGAGGACCGTTTTGACGATCAGGATGTCCATTGACACCTCCTTGTAGCTAATCTGGAGGCCTGCAGCATGGCGTCCAATGGTTGAGATGGTTGTTTTGTTGTAGCTTGTTGAGTGGCACCTTCTGTTGCAGATCACCACTGATCACTTCCTGTAGATCATCGGCGTATTTTTTCCTGAGCGAGGACTCATGTTGGTTAATGCAGCTCCATAAGCCCACCAAGTATGTTGTCTTTTTGCTGCGCTCTCCTCACAACATGTGAAACAAACAGCCAGCAAACAATATGGAAACAGTTCTCCTCACAAGGCTTGCTTTTCTTGTATTTTCTGAAGAAACTTTATTCAAGATTCTGGTTTTACTTTTTTTTACTGAAATATACAGAAGAAAAAAAAAACGAATCACTGACTAGCGCTGCACGATTAATCTAACCGTAATAACGGTGTCATGCTTTGTGATTATGTAATCACATAAAAGACTGCTATTCTTGATTTTGTAAGCAAATATGCATTACACAAATATATCGGTGACAGAATTTTTGTAGTCTTTACCCATATTCAGTTGCTTTCTGAGCAAAGCGATACTGACAAAAACAAACATCTTCCGAGACAGAAAAGTCTAGAATAAATTTAACTTTAACATGATCAGTTTCTCTTGCTTACTTCCTGAAACAGGGATTTTGCAAAGAAAATACCTCAAAGATATTATAAGGTGAGAGCACTCACTACCTGACGTAATTCACAGACAGCTCTGACAAACGTATGATTCCTGTCTCTGATTAAATATAAACCACAAACTGTTTTAGCTGTTTTTGGCTGGATCTCCTGGGCCTCATTTTAAACATCGATTTTATTTATTATCTTATGTAATTGATTCAAACCATAAATATTTTGCTGGCTTATAATTAAATTCTATTCAGTTTATTTCTATAGCTCCAATTCACATCATGTCATCTTAAGGCACTTTCCAGTTCACCAGATCATCCAGTCAGATTGATTCAAAGTTTTCTATCTAAGGAAAACCAGCTGATTGCATCGACTCATTGAATCTTCAGCAATCCCTCACACTAAGCATGCTTGTAGGGACAGTGGAGAGGAAAAACTCCCTTTGAACAGGAAGAAACCTCCAGCAGAACCAGGCTCAGTGTGAGCGGCCATCTGCTGAGGCCCACTGGGGTTCAAGGAGACAGAAGCAGACATAGAAAAAGAAGCATAGATACAAAAGGCAACTGTCAACCAGCTCCACAGGCGGCCCCGTCCAGGAAACACACAGCCAGGCAGACGAGCTCCGAGCCAGCTCCCATGTCAGAGGATGAAGAGAGCACATCCAGTTAGTCACAGTCAGAGAAACAGGACTACACTGGAAAACAGGCCAAGCTCCAACATCTAGAAACAAAGGTGTTGATGGCAGCAGCACAGCTGATATTTCTCTCCAGGATGGAGTCACAGCCAAACAGGAACAGACCAGATGAAGCTACTATGAGAAAAAGCAGAGAGAGCAGAAGGTTAGAGATTGAACTAACAGATTCTGCAGAGTGGGAGTTAGAAAAATGCGCCATGCAAGCACAAAGTCAGACCACCCTTTTCGGAGGGTCTGTGTCCTGTAATGGTGGCTTTCACTCTGCTAAGGTAAACTGGTTTAGAATAAAATCTGATGGCTATCAGATTTTTTACAGCTATGTCTCGTCTTTTACCATTCTGGTGAATGATCCTGTTATAGTTAGAATATATATCTTTTGTTAGCCTGCTCTGCAGCATCCTCCTCCTGTGACCCAGCACTCTATGGCTGCACCATCTACTTCTGCTGATACAGCTCCAGTAGCACGGTCTTTTTTGTGGGTCCCTCTCTCTTTGTCCTAACTGAATGTTTTTGTTTCTCTGCTAAATACTTCACAGGATTACATTTGGCTTGTGCAACAAACCCTTTTAAATCCTCTTTAAAATCACATTTCTTCTCTCTGGCTTTTAATCATGTCTAAGTGGACATTTGGCAAAATTTTATTTTATTCTAAAACGTATTTTAATTGAAACATTTATCCTATTCTATTTTTATGTGTTTATGTATTTTAGCCTTCAGCTTTTATCTTATGTTCCTTAACTGTGATTCCTGTACAGACTTTGGTCAACCCCGGTTGTTTTAAATGTGCTTTATAAATAAAGTTTGAGTTGAGTTGAAACCATAATAACAGTTTTCAAGCAACACATTTTTGTGTGTATTTAGATGCTGCGATTCATATTGGATTTATTTTACATTAGTATACATTTATTATTTCAGTTCACTAAATCCCATTTTGGTGGGTCTCTGTCGATTCACTGAAGCCCAACTTGGTGGCCCAGAAAACTCCTCCCCTGTCTCTGTCCTGTGTTCATGAAAGTAATGGAGTTATAGGCCCAATTAATAAGATATATTAATGCAGATTTCCAAATCTCTTGTGTTGTTTTCAGGGGGGAGTCTGGAATCTCCCTGCTACAGTCAGCAGCGGCCGGGGTTGCAGCTAATTTCTGGTGGTGAGGTGAAATGAGGAAAACCATCCCTGTGCAGGATCGAAGATGGATTTGTAATACCCTCTTTCGCTCTGGAAAACTTGAAGCTCTGGTATGACCCTCCTGTGCCAGACCTGATCTACCCTCAGAGAGTTTGTAAATTCCTCTCAGGCATAAATAAAGTACTTTTGCACTGAGTTCAAAATAAAATGATCTGTAAATTTTACTACAAACTAAATGCTTCATCCTCAGTCTTGGCCTAATTTGGGTAAAAATCTGGGTACATCAAATTCTTAGTTTCACTGTTATCATGATCTGTTTAGGGACTGGACAGTTTAAGGTCTAAGATTTTCCCCAGATCCTCCAATCGAAGGCAAATTTGCTGCATTTTCAGGGATGTATGTTTCTAGCTTTGACCTCAACACTGAACTGGTTTTCTCCTTCGGTGCATTTCTCATAGATGTAGATAAACCCATTGCGGCAAGCATCTGCAGCACAGTCTGTACTTGCAATTGTTATATTTTCATCTTCAGCTCTAAATTCCTACTGTCCTCATATCAGGTCGGTGTAAAAGTGCAAAGACTGAGGACTTAGGCGTTGCCGACAAATGACAGAGGCCAGACGGTAAAACTGAGTTCCATTTTCTACAGGGATAACAATGGTTGGGCTGGGAATTACAGGATGTGTTGAATGCACCTGACCGTTTAAGTGTTCCCATGAAAAGGTTATCACATCAGGGTCGTTAAGCAACTGTTTTCTTTTTAAGAGAGAGTGGCAACATGCACCACGTTAATGGGGAGTCTCAGCAATCCAACGGTTAAGAGGAGAAATGATTCTGTCGTTTGACACTGGATTTGGTAGGATTATGATGGAACGCACCTCCTGGAATAAAAATTTATCCCTCTGACATCGTTAATATTATAAAATTATGTTTACCTCATAAATAGTGTTAATACCCCGTGGATCATTTGACAAATTAAAAATAGACTCCAAGAATGTTGTTACAGGTATCGTTGCAAATGTGCTTTTCAGAAGTTTCTATGAGGACTTTGGAGATTTATTCCGCGGGGGAAATATGTGCGTGGATGTTGAATGGCCCACAGAAAAGGCTGGCTCATAATGGAGCTTCCAAGACCATCAAAAAGCCCATCAGGATACTGGGCCATAAACTTTCTTGAGTGCTCAGGTTCAGAAAGCTCTGTAATGTGGCATTCATCCAACAGTTGTTGAATGTGTTGGAAAATGTGCCAAAGCTTATGGGGGGGTCAACGTTTCACTCTGTATTATTATCCTTTGTTTTAGGGAAATCAAAACTGTCATCCAGTTTTCATCTAAACAGCCATCAATTTCTTCATCTCTTCAAATGGGGACATAATGAGAATTTAAAACAAAAAAATAAATGCATCCATTGTCTGGTGTTTGGTATATTCTAACTCTTTCACAGTCACAAAACCCACAACTTTAACTTTTGAACTCTTCTTTAAAGTAGCACTTGATATTGCCTGATGAGGGAAAAATCAAGAAAACGACTAATGTCCTCAGTGTTCTTTACCCCATTTTATCCTTTTATACTCATTCTTTTCTCCCTCCCTGCCATCGTCTCTCCTCTGCTCTCCTCAATCCTTTCATTAGCCGAACAGGAAACAGGCACCTCAGCTCTGCAGAGGACAGCCATTAAAACATAATAATATGCCTTTTCTCACCTTTTCCCATCAGTCTCTCCCTCTGGCACCTTTTCCTGTCTGTCCTTTACAAGTGATAAATGATTCCTGCAGAGGGTGGCCTTGTTTAAAATTACAATGTTAACCATGAACTTATTTAGAAGATGTGAAACATCAATATTTGTATTTGACTGTAATAAAATCATATTCCACGTACTGGCTCAGTTTTCAGAATAAATTCAAATGTATGCGTCTTTGCTGTGTTGTCTGTGAGTTATAGCAAATATCTGATTTCTTTGAGTTGAATTCCAGGTTTCTGATTTGTTATTAAAAATGAACACTGAAGCTTTTTTTAACGGGGAGCATATTTCTCTCCTTTTTCTCTCATGGACTGTATATACGGAGGACATGCAGGCGTATATAAACTGCAGCTTTAACCTGTGGCACTCATCAAAACATAAACAAGAAACTACAAAGAGTAAAAGGAGAATTCAAGACGAAGACAAATCAAATTGATGCTGTATAAATTTCGGGGGGTTAGAGGAAATTCTTGAATGGCTTTAATTTTTCTGGATCTACTTCAACACCAGATGAAGATATTATGAGTCCCAGAAATTTTATGGAGAAATGAAAAAAAATGGCTTTTCTTCATGTTGACTTTGAGGTTGGCTTCACGAAGTTTATCCAACACTGCTTGCATATCGCCACTGTGCTGGTGGTAGGTGATGGAGAAAATGATGATGTCATCCAGATGTGCAAAACAAATTTATCCTCTGAGTTCACCCAATACTACTTCCATTAGCCATTGAAAGGTATTGGAAGAGGCCATATGGACGGACAAACGCAGTTTTTGCACAGCTTTCTAGATCCATGCGGACTCCCCTGTACCCACTGTTCAGGTCTAGTGTGGTGAAAATCACTGCTCCAGAAAGGGACTGCAGGATTTCCTGAATGGGTAGGAATCTCTGCAACGGTTCATCATTTGTCCCGAGGTCAACCAGAGTAGCATGAGCCACATGCAGAGAAAAAGACAAGTTGCTGATGAGGTTTATTTGGCCAACATGCAAACTCTTGAAGGAAATTGCGCTGTTATTTTCTGTTGTTCAGGAAATGTGAGGTTTCGAGCAGACAGAATTACTCTAGGTGAGGTGATTGACTGTTTTTGCAATGCGACATTGATTTTGCTCCATCCCAGAGGTTGCCCTCCTTCACCATCAGCTAAATATAATGGTCCTCTCATCGCTTGATCGCTCCATTGATTTCATTCCATACTCTCATTCACCAGGGTATAAGAAGAACTTGTGTCCAAGCTAGCAGCTCCGTTCCAGGAACTGACGGTGATGGGAACCATCAACTGAGAAGGCAGAGGTTTAGTAGGTGATGTGGCAGAAGAACAGGTTTGACCCAAAAGTTGAGAGTTTGTAAAGGAATCAAGAGTCACTGCTAGCCTGCTGAGGAAGGTTCGGAGGCAAAGATGATTGATTTGTAGCTCCATGGAGGCAAGTCGCAGGAGGATGATTGCCTTTACAACGAAGGCAGAATGGTTGTTGTGGCCGATTATTATTCAGATTTTAAATTAGTTGTCTTTACCGTACTGTGTTTTTATGGTCAAGAGGTTTAGGTTCATTTTCCTTAGATGTCGACATTGCTTGTTTCCAGTACTCATAGTGTTGTTGATTTTCTCGGTCCTTCTCTAACTGTTGTCCAAGTTGGACAAGTTCATCCACAGTAGTTAGCCTACTACTCCTTAGCTGGCTGGCAGGTGTGGGATTTATGTTTTTTTAGAAGCAGCTTCACAATATCTTCCTCAGTAATCTGTGGTTTCCAGCATCTGCAGAGGAATTTGTACATGTACATAAAATCCCTGATGCTCTCATTCTCTCCTTGGACTCTGGTCGTTACATGCTCTGCAAACTCGTCTGAATAATCTTCAGAAAGAAAAGCAGCCTGCAACTGTCTTCAAAAGTCTATCCAGGTATGCACCTTGTGTCTGGCTACATCCCACCAATCTCTGGCTGTGCAATGCAACATATTCCATAATGTGAGCATAAGTTCCTCATCAGTAATCCTAATAAATAATCCTCACAGCGTTCCAGATACTGCAGAGTGTCGGGGGTGTCTTCTAATTTTCCATAATTTGGAAATAACAGTTTAACAGGACTTTTTCCCAGATCTTGACTCCTATTAAGTAAAAAGGTAGCACTGCCTGGTGCTACTTGGACACCTGTCATCCCAGGCTGAGCAGTAGATTCTCATCGGGGTTTGCTGGTAAGTGTTGTGGTTTCTGGTAGGCTATGGTAGATTGTCTGTGCAGTTTGATCCATTATTGTACTCTGTTGACAGGTCTGAGCTGGTTTGATTCTGGCTGTAATGTCCTCAGTCATAGTCTTTATTTATAGTCGATAGGCCAAGAGCTCCCCCTTTAGGTGAGAAACCTTGTCTTGTAAAGTTGAAATGCTGGTTGTAACCGGGACAAGTGGCCCAATGAATACTTTGAACAGCTCAGTTTGTTGATGCTTCTCCAGCCGAGGAGTGCTTTTGTTTGTGAGTAAATACTCAGACTGTGCATCCATGCGTTCATATTGTTCCTTTGCATTTCTTTGAATTATTTCCTTTACATGTTTTTGTCAGGATTTTTCTCTGATGAACCCATAATGCAGACCACGCACACGGACCTAATTTTGAAGGTTTATTGAAAGTAATGAGTTGTGTATAGAGGTAACAAGAGGCTGTACTGGACTAGAACTGGAGGTGTAGATGGGAGCTGGACTGGAGAACCGGAGAGAGTACTTGAAGAAGCAGGGCTGTTGTTGAACCAAAGGAGCAGCTAGAGGGAGTTCCTTGGACAGTTGGGGCCACTAAAAATCTTTGGATGGCACACTGAAACTAAAAGCCATAATTTCAGGGTTTGAATCTAATATTGTGGTAAACCTGCTTGTAGAACTCATAAAGACTTAAGTAAACACCAACTCATATCTTGGTTTATTATGAGATTTTTAATGTTACATCACTGGCTGTGCATAATGGGATGAAATGCTAAACTGATGCTCCTATAATTTACACTGGTGAGTGTGGTGGCCATCGGGGTGGCCAGGGCATTGCACAGGGTGGCTGTGGCCACCCCTGGCCACCCCTTGGTGGCACCACTGTTCCTGGAGAAACAGAGGCTGCAATAATCTGCAGGACAACAGAGAGAGTTCTTAGTGAGCAAAGTCTGCTATAAATCCACAGGACCACAGAGGGTGTTCTAGATTATGCTGAGCTGCTGCAAATCCCCAGGTGCCAAGGAGAGAGTTCACAGGGCAGCAGGCAAAAGATCCAGCGGCGCAAATACCAACCGGCAGGGAAGAGCTAAGTGAGGGAGGTTTCTGTAGAGAGGCTGGCAGGTGGAGTGAGTATTGACTAATTGGTGCTTAGGGGTGTGACTAATTGCTGAGGGAGTGGAGACTGAGCTGCGTCCGAAGAGGAAGTGTCGGAAAATAACATGAGGTGATATCTAGGCCAAAACTCAACCACAACAGTTTTATTGTAGAGTTTATCATATTGCTCATCTCCTTTTTAATACTTGACTTTACTTCCTCCAAGGTAGCTCGGTCCATTAGCTAGGTCCAATTCCAGAACTTCCGGTGCAGCTTCTGTCTCTGCTCGAGGCTGCAAAGGAGGCTGGGGTGATAAAGGAGAACCCAACACCAAATCCAGACCAGTTAACTCCATGTCTAGGAGAGAGTATGCTGTGGAGCGATTAGGAGGCACTGGAGGGGATGAAGTGTTTGAAGGGTGCTGGATTGTATTTTCTTCATTGCTCTTTTCTTTTTTTAATTAATATTATTTTTTTATTAATATTATTTATTTATGTTATGTTTTATGGTGTCAGAAGTGGGATGAAGGTGTGTTTTTTATGCAATTATACATCGTTGTCAGTAAATATATTTCTAGAGTTGCTAATGACATTTTCACCAGATGTCGGTAAGAATCTATGCAATACACACATACAAAGAAATCACACCATAGATGTCCCGAAATGATGCTATTTGTCAGGATTCCTGTGTGTGGGTGTGAGTGCAAATGACATATCTCCACCAGAGAGGATCTTGGTGGAGCAGCTGGGTGGTCTACACAGGTGGAGCTCATCAGAGTGCTGGGCTTTAAAGAGCAGCAGAGCCTTCACTCAATGCTGGATGATTAACGACTACCGGTAGCATCTCTGGCCTTCTCTTGTTCTAACTTTACTAGCTGTTTGTTGTCTCCAGTGAATTCGCCAGAAGTAACTCAGTCCTTGCGTTTGCCGTCTCTAAGTTTATCTCTTGTTGAATTCAGAGGAATCAGTTCTAATACAACACTTAATACAACACTCGACTGATGGGTATTGCTGGCACTCATATAGAAGTAGTAGGGTCAGGTCATGAGCTTCTGCGTGCCAAATGGAATTTCCTGTCATTTTTTAAATGAATGTCATTTCCAACAAGTGTGATTGATTAAAAGCATTTGGCAGAAAAATGTCGGTGCTGCTTTGCCAGAGTTTTTGTCAGAGTTGGCAAAAGTGCTGTGACCTTTTCAACATTTTTAGTGGCAGGAAATAGCAAATCTAACCTACAAAGTTAATCACTGCCACGTCTTTCCTCCCTCACCTCTACTCACCCAGGTTGTCATTAGATGGGGCCTGCAAAACATCAGATAAGGAGGGTTTCATTTAGTTTTCTGCTTCCTCTCTCTATCCTTAAGCCGTGAAGCCAGCTCGGTGCTTCGTGCTCATCTTTCCCACCTAATGAAGTCTCCTCATTAGCTGCATCCTGCCGGGCTTGAGACTGAACCAACTTCATTAAGTATAGACTTTTGTATTCAGTATCCATGGGGAACATTTTTTTTTTCTTATTCTTGAAATCTGTCATTTTATTTTATATTTCGTGTTCTTCAAGCAGAAAAGCCACAGTTCAGAACACCTACTCAGGATTTCAGCCAGAAATGTGCTGAGATAGGAATGTAAAATCAACTCCATGGCTGACTGGAAAATGTTTGCAGAACCTGGAGGCTCCAAGTATTTCAATTGTAACTATAGTTTAGATAGCATGTGTTCAATTAGGCATAAAGTCCGTTATTGTTATGTCAGAAAGCCATATAAGACGTATTACAGCACTAATTAGAGGGAATAAATAGAATTTTGTAAATCAATTAACACAACCACCCAAGACAATGAATGACAGGGGTGGGAGGTGTAGAGTCAACACATCATCTTTATGTCATGTATTTGTTTTGCCCAGCCACTAAACCAGGTGAGTCCAATCTGCCATTTGGCGCAGCAGGTTTAATGGCCCAAAACAAGGAGAAGCCTCTGCCGTGAAATGTCCCCCTTCAGGCCACACAAATCTTACAAAGGTATGTGATCGCTCAAACTAATTTTTTGTGTCAAAATGTATTTATCAAAAGGCACTGTGGCCTTCGACAGATCTGTTTCACATCTGAGTGCCAAGCCAATCTTAGAATCTGCCATTAAAACAAGCTAAGATGCACAAAATCCTTAACATTTCGAGACGCACACCACCACTAATACTAAAATCCTCTCCTTCCCCCAAATAAACTCCACATTAGTCTCATAAAAAGGTGTCAAAGTGTCTGCTCATATGCCTCATGCACCAGCTAATACTACACCGAGCTTATAACTCTATCCTATGCTGCTCAAAACACAGTACTTCTCTCACAGCAAGCCGCCCAACTCAACCTCAAGCTCCCTCAAACGAACTGCATTATCAGGCGTCCCTCAGATGAACCCCAGCAGCACCTTCAGGAAATACAGCAGCAGGAAAACATCAAGCAGCACCATGCCAACAGCCCAGCCTCACCTCCCCCCCTCTTTGCGGGTTTATTTACTATGACCGTGAAATTCTACCGAAGTACCAAAGCATAGCACCTCCAAAGTGTTAGAGATGTTGAATATGATGGTAATACGAAGCCCCATTTACACTTCCCTTTTGAAACCGTGCCGAGAACGATCCGAGCATGGTAATGGAACGCAACTGAACTGGACTGTGCCAGACAAAACCGAACCACGCTAACTCTAGTACTAGTTTCTCTAATTCAACAACCATGAGCCGTGATGCATTCGTGGTGGGAAAAAATACTCCTATTAATTCCCTTATATATATAGATATAGATAGATCAAAGAGCTCTGATTTTCCATTTACTTAGTAAAAAATGTTGTAACTCAATCTGTTTGACCTGCAAAGCCACAAAAGGAATGTTTGGGACAAGCCATACTACTCCCATGATAAGCCAGATTATTTCTCAAGGTTTATTCATAACCTGTTACTGTTTAACCAAACTGTCTCTAATGTATTTTAACTCAGAACTTTCACAGCATTTCTATTTCTGTAAGTAAAGGAAACCAACTCTGTCTAGATCAGCACAGGGCTGAACATCATGCTGGAAGGTCTGCTGTCTACGGTCACGTCCCAGATTTCCGGGGACAGTCCAGGTATTGGACCACCTGTTCCAGAACTGTCCTAAACCTGTACATGGAGACGACCGCATTGGAGCTACAATAACATGGTTTCAGTTCCAGTAATCCCGACCAACTCAGTACCTATATGTGTGGGTAGATTTAAAAATGTCAGCGCTCAGATGCTCTCTACCCATGAATTATTCTCAAGGACAAATTGGCAAATTTAGAAGAAAATCTGTGAAGAAGAAGCAAATTACAGATTTACCCTATTTGTATCACAAAATGTTTGTTTGTGGAAGACTGTATGTTGTTGGTAGAAAAAACCAAATGATTTAGTAAATGACACGTCTGGTTTCATTTTAACTTGTCTTAGGTATATAAAACGTGTAGCTAGAAAAGCGTACCCTTCAGTATTTATTGCTGATTTCAGTTTAATTTCTTTAAATTAATACGAGGAGCTAATAGACATGAAAAGATTCATTTTAATGTTACTGAACCTAATTTTCAGTCTCTCTGCCTTGGCTGTATTACACCAATGTTCAATCTTGGATCTTTAAGTTTGTAATTACATCTTCCCTCTTTCTGAACTTATCTTCAGTCTATTTTGGATTTCTCTGTAATGTCTGACATCCCAACAACTTTGATTCTATGTTCTCATCAGAGCCACTTCCGTTTCCTTCACCCCCACCGAACCCGGTTTAGGCCCAATCTCTGTCAAGCAGACAGTGTTGCTAATGGTGATAACTGCTCAAAAATGAAAATAATATAACTCAATAAAAAACCCATTCTGAAAGACGCAGCATTGTGACAGTTTAAAACCAGGCCTGTTCAGACCATTCACCTTCAACTAACAAAACATTTTTTCAGTTTTGAAGAGTGGCATGGAAGCCTAGAAATCTATAAAGATTTTCAAGTGTTTACCTTTTTGCAGTGGGTATGGAAAGTATTCAGACCCCTTTAAATGTTTCACTCTTTGTTTTCTTGGAGCTATTTGCTAAAACAATTCAAATCAAATAGATTTTATTTCTCATTAATGTTCACTCAGCTCAGCATCCTGACAGAAAAAAAACAGAAATGTAGAAATTTTTGCAAAGCAGAACTCTTCCTAGACCTGGTCGTCCAGCCAAACTGAGCAATGGTGAAAGAAGAAGCCAAAGATCACTGACTGAAAGTTCCACAACTCAATATCACTGCTTCTACTCAATACTAAGCAAAGGGTCTGAATACTTATGATGAAGTGATCCTTCAGTTAGTCTTTTTAAATACATTTGAAAAAAGTTCTACACTTTTTTTCTGTCAACATTGGGCACTGAGTGTATATTAAGAGAAATAAAACTAAGTATTAATTTAGGCAAATGGCTCAAATTAAAATGTTTGAAAAATTTAAAGGGGTATGAATATTTTCTGTACCAACTGTATATATATATATATATATATATATATACAACCTCATCCTAATGCATCTATTAAGACTCTTTGTGATTCTGTTTGTTTAATTTCAAGTTAAAATCTAAATATGTAAATAAAAAATGGAGCCACGATAATAGTTTATGTAAAAAAAAAAAAACTATTTTATAGAGTTATAAAAAAAACTCTATTTAAAAAAGTTCAGTCGAGATTTCCTGCAAGCATTTATCCTTATAAACACATGCAGTTGCAATCAGTGTTAATAGACCACATTCTACAATGTTGATTTTGATTAAACTCACTTTTGGGGTTAAGCTGTACAGTCCTTTATACTTCTGCTCTTTATTTGGTAATTATATGTGCATAAAGTTAGTTTTGTTGTTTCTTGTACCACGAAGGAGACTTAGAGGCCATTGTAACAGTCGTAGTGTCTCTTTATGAGGGTATGGCTATGCGCCACTGCTTCTCATGGGAGACATGTGATGCAGATCGATGAGGACTCAGACGGACTTGTTAATTCTCTATTTTCTTAGTAATGTTTGAACTCTGCTCATGTCAGCAGCTGTTCAGCTTGTAAGGTTGGTGAAGAGAGTGTTTATTACTGTGGAACTCCCAGTATCAGCGTGGCTGTGACCAGAGATGGGAAGTAACGAAGTACAAATACTTCGTTACTGTACTCAAGTAGATTTTTTTGATATTTTTACTTTTCTTTACTACCTATTTTTATGGCGACTTTTTACTTCTACTCCTTACATTTTTACACAAATATCTGTACTTTCTACTCCTTACATTATAAAAAATTGGCTCGTTACTTTAGTTTTGAATCATTTCAATGGAGTTACCGTTATTATTTTTCACGTCATCAATACCAAATTCAATCTAATTGGATGGGAATCTACGTTGCATTTGACGCACCACTACAAGATGAATCGACAGATTCGGCGGTATTCATTGGCGGCAAATCATTGCAGCTTGGTGGCGGCGGCGTTAGCATAGTAGCATGGACGACGAGATGATTGAAAATGAACACAACGGAGATCTAGTCCTATTGGCAGACATCCATTTAAAATGTAGGCAACGGCATGAAAAAAGTGGTTTCTACTTTTACTTTTATACTTTAAGTAAATTTACAAGCCTGTACTTTGTTACTTTTACTTGAGTAAAGAAGTTTAATCAGTACTTCCACTTTTACCAGAGTATTTTTTAACACAAGTATCTGTACTTTTTCTCAAGTATGGAAAGTGAGTACTTTTGCCATCTCTGGCTGTGAGTTTTTAACCGTCCTGCAGAATCTGCCACCACCTCTCCTCGTTTAAACGCAACCCTGAGCGTTACGCCATGTCAATCACCATCACCACCAGATGAACTGGGGACCTCTCAGGACCAGAGCTTTAATGGAAACCTTTCACTCATGCAGAGGTTTTGATAACAAAGAGGGAATTTTATTAAATATCTGCTGTTAGTCAATCTATATAGATATCAAGTAGATATTTAGAAAGATGACATAGTGGATTATTTTCCACTTGGCCACTAATAAAAAGTATAAACTGCAAAAATGTGACCTTAGACAAGTGATCTGGAAATATTATTCATTCGTCTCTCACCGTTGGAGCTGTCCATATATCCTTCCTAACTGCCTCCATTATGCCGATTTATTTAAATAATAAGAGAGGCTGAGGGCCTTTGGAGTCAGCAGGCCCCTCCTTAAAACCTTCTCTGACTCTGTGGGGGCCTCAGCCCTCCTCTACGCTGTTGTCTGCTGGGCCCCTGGCAGCTCAGAGCGGGACAGAAAGAGACTGAATAAGCTGGTGAGGAAGGCCACTTCTGTCCTGGGCTGCCCTCTGGACTCGGTGCAGGAAGTGGCTGAGAGGAGGATGCTGTCCAAACTCACATCCATCATGGACACCACCTCTCACCCCCTGCACCAGACTGTAGAGGAGCTGAGCAGCTCCTTTAGTCAGCGACTTAGACACCCTGTCTGTAAGAAGGAGCAGGTCATTCATTCCTGTGGCCACCAGACTCTATAATACTGAACTATAACCACAATAACTCCTGTAAAAACCACTGTGCAGCTACATTATAGTTTCTTTTTATTTATTGAATGTGAGCAATATCCTGAGCAATATGCTGAATTTGCAATATTTCTACATCCATATATAAGCCGCCCGGATTGTACATATTTTTATTTCTTATTTTTTTATTTCTTATTTTTATTTTGTTTTTCATTGTGTGATACATGTACACTTGCACCTTAATCCTATTTATCTTGATATACTGTATATACCTGGATATACGGTATATATATTGCTTATTCTTAATGCACCTTTTTCCTCCCTGTTTGCACCTTCTGTAACTTCTATGCCAATATGTGACGAGTGAATTTCTCCGCTGTGAGATCAATAAAGCTCATCTAATCTAATTTAAAAATAATAATAATAATAATAAAAAACAGAAAATCCTGTGCTCACCCCTTTAACTTCAACAACTTCTGTCCAATCTCTCAATCTCCATCTCCAAAATCATGGAAAAAACGTTGCCTCCGATCTCCACTCCCTCCCAGCCCACATTAAGATGAGGAGTTCCAGTCCGGTCTACTCTTCCAACCATTTAAAGTATCATACAGCGTATGCCCGGCTTTACTGTGCGCTTAAGATGGTGTTTTCCTGGTGCATCCAGGTAGACTTTACCAGACCAGACTTTTATGAAAATCATTTTGTTTCTATAATGCTAAATTTGTATTTTTTTGTAATATGAAAATAGCATTTTGAACTGATTGTACATCTGCAGTTCTGCATTTGTAGTCTTTCTGTAATTTGTAAATAACATGTTCTGTAAAACTTCAGGCACTTGTAAATGTGTGTTCAGAAACAAATACAGATATAATGAAATTATTAATACAAATAAAAAGACACATATGTTATATTTATTAACTCCAAAAGGTTTTCTACGCATACACAATATTAAATTAATGTCCACAAACCACTCCAAACAACCGTTACCCACAAATTAGGTTACAAAGCCCACAGTTTTCTGAGACACATTTCACTCTTTCAGAGCGCTCCTACATTCATGTACATGGTGCGTTCATGTACAAGGCTGGTGGAAAGCTGGGTCACCTGAGTTTTGCAGAGATTTTAGTCTTTTTTCCACTTATTTCACTCTATACTTGTTCAGAACCAGCAAAGACGATTTCTGTGGAAACTGGGTAATCTCAGCACCCCTAAGTTAGACGTACAACTAAAAGGTGTCTCTGGTATCAGACAAGAAACATCTCGTAATGAGTAAAACTAGAGAGCTTTCCTTTCTCTCTTTCCACCATATTTTAAGATGGTCTACATATAAATGCTCCTAAAACTATCATCACCATAGTCAGGCTGCTTGCTAAGTTTGTGCTGCTTTAAAGTCGTAGGGAAGCGGCTGTTCCAACCGTTGCATTTCCGAATTTTCCCCAGTGGTGCCCGACTTTACACCAGTGAATAAAGTGAATGTGATTGGTCGATTATCAAGGGGGCGGGATTGTTGTGGCAGAAGGTTTGCAAGCAAGTTTGGTTGTGGCCGGTTTGTGGGAAGCATCTTGCTAACCAGTTAGCAACTTAGTGCTAGCAGGTTCCCAATGGGAAATTCCATTGGGACCAAGTAGCAGTAAATTGGTGACTTAGAAACGACGCTGTCAAGGAACGCTATGGACAGCGGAAACATGCAAGAGGAGGAGAGTTTAGTGTCGGAGGTCGTGGATGAGTCTCCTCCGTCATCCATTTTTTATTTAGAGGAGGAAAGCGGGGACGAAGATGTTGTGGAAGAGGACGCCAGGGCGGCAGAAGCTTGGTTTGGTGTAGAAGGCTTCCAGCCGTACATGTCCCCATGAACACTGGGACGCAACTCAATGGGAAAGGAAAGGATTCTGATTTCATCCGTTGCGTATAATGGCTGCAACATATCAATCAAGATGCTATGACCGAAAACATTTGATTGACAGATGACCGTTGATATATGATTGGCCGAATTTAGTAGCCTGATAAACCAGACTAATTGTGAGGTTAACTGTGTTATTTAGTCTGGCCCCGATGAATGAGACATCGGAAGATTGTTGATGAGAACAACCCGTTGTCTTTCAAACCATGTCTGTCATGGACTCCAGAACAGAACCAAACCTTTCACCCCCTGCATTCCACTAAGCCAACCAGTAAACATCTTTTTACCTGCTTTAATATGGTGCTTAATAAATACTCTGAATAGGTATTTTACATCAGTTGGTTGTGTTTTCTGTGAAAGTAGCTTTCTGATTCAACTGCTAACAGGTTTTAAGTAAGAGTTGTGAACTGAATGCTAATGCTCACTTAGCCTGACTGAATGAATCCTGAACTTACTCTCTGCTTAATTCCACTTTTTCATTTTTTTGAAGGGTCAGGCTACTACGGTGAGACTGGCTAGCATTGATAGCTTCAAACAACATCATTGCTGACATCATGGTAGGAGTCATGCTGTGAGTTCTTTAACTCTTTGTCCTGCTCCAGAACTGGATATCTCGTCCAGCTGATTTAAGCAATTGTTTCCAGCATTACAATCTTGATGTATCCTTGAGTCATTTTTCACAGTAAACCTGGGTAAAACGTTTCTATTTTGATTTGCATCGGGTTATTCACATTTATCTGCTGTTATTTTAAAAGATGGTTTGGTAAATGTACAAGTTTTAAAGATTAATGCATTCAGAGATCTTCAACAGACTCTTAAAACCCCTTTTTGTTTGCTTTTACGCCTGCCTATTTTCATTAGTTTTTAAGTGTTTGCATAGTTATTAGATATAACAATACTGCGTGATTGTGAGCTAATAAAGGTAGCACTGTATTTTAACTGGTGGTCTTTTGGGGCTGTTTTATGCAGTGAACATTTTATCACTCAGGTCAGATTCACCCTCCTTTTGAGTAAAATCTGAATGAACAAAGACAAATTTCTTTGGTTGGTGATTAATAACTCTACTGATAGCCATAATATAATTGACTAAATCGGTAAAGGCAACTGGATTTAAAAAACAATCCAGGAATCCAAACTAAGAACCCTGGTAAATAAACAAATTACAGGTATAACCATCCAACTAATGATTAAATAATTGGTTTTACCCTGGATTTGAATAACCTGTTAATCAGCTATAACTTCCAGTTCTAGTTAGTTAATATATTCAGAATCTTCTGGTATAATTGCACAACAAAAGTTAGGCTCTGGAACGACATGAGATCTATTTTAAATGAATGCATTAAGGTAATATATTTTTTATACTGTTTCGTGTCATTAAGTTCTCGACTGACTTTGCTGCTGTGAATACTGACACAAGTTTCCTTTTTTTGTTCTTTACTTTGACTTTGGTCAAAGAAAATGACAGTTTTTGCATTTTAAATTGGCTTGATAAACCTTGGTGCTAAAAATACAAAGAAAGCATATACTGTGATACATCTGAAAGCCACAAGTCTTTAAAATTCAAGATGTCAGTGACATTACTATGTTTTGGAAATTGGTTTACTATGAATAATTATCTTTAAAAACATTTGAACAGAAAGCAGACCAACAGATAAACGCATCATATGTTGTTCCTACAGAATGAATTGAGGGTGAAAGGTAATAGCTGTGTGGGTTTCTGTTTACACATTTAAACTCTGACAGGGATGCACGTGAGGGAGAGGCCGGTCGATTTAGCACAAAGTGTCTAATTTGCAAAGGGTTGAAAATAAGCTGCTTAAAAGCATGTGACGTTGCACTCTGTAGGATGGTTCTGTGTTATTTGTCAGCAGCCTGTAATTACTCTGTCTGGACTTTATACCAATGCACATTTGGAGATAAAAAAGAGAAGCAGCAGCAGGAGAGCGAGAGAGTTCAGATTAAAGGAGGAGACCAGGAATAAAGCAAAGGGAGAGGAAAGCCATGATTTTAACACAAGTTCAGATTATATAGCAGCAAAGCATAAGTGAAGCTGCTGCCCTTTTAAATGTTAAAATATTATTATTAGGATGTGAGAAAATGTGATGAATTTCAAAATATTTTATCAAGGCAGTTTTTGAAGGAAAAAGCAAAGAACAATAATGCAGAGTTACAGAGATCAGATAAAGTGTGAGTTCTTTGAATTACATAAAATACCATTAAAATACCATACAGAGTAGAAATGATTCCCAGAACTTGTTTGACTCTGTCATTAGATTAGATCAGATTAAATGAGCTTTATTGATCTCACAGCGGAGAAACTCACTGGTCACATACTGGCATAATAATTAAAGAAGGTGCAACAAGGAGGAAAAAGGTGCATTAAGAATAAACAATATATATATAGTATATCAAGATAAAATTAAGCATCAAACCTATAAAGTCTTATTTAATTATGCAGCTAATTAGTTTATGAACAAATGTACCCATTTATGGTAAACATTTTCTCCAGTCCGGCATTAAACCACGCATTCCATTAGTAAAATTTAAACCACATGTTGCTCTTCTTCAGGGTGTCCATAAAACAATATATAAACACAAACAATCATAAATGCAATTAATAAAAGTTTGGATCTAATTTAAACCTACAATGTGTGATTTTCAACAACATCTAATGGTCCGACTGCTGACTGCAGCGACATGAACTGCACTTCTACCCATCCAACAATACGGAGGCCGTTATGGTTCAAAATGGCTTCTGCAACATCCGCATCACCTATTATGTCAAGGGATTATAATATTTGTTCACTTTAGAAATTGCATTTTATTGGTCTGTGTGATATAGATTTCCTATAAGCCTAACATGCCACTGTCACATTCAAGTTTGATGGCAATCTCTACAGTCACTAGTTTGTCAGCTCTGTGCTGCCGTAGAGCAAAGATGTCTGCGTCCATAAATGAGAGAGTCCCTCTTATGTAGTTATAAAAAGCTATTTCTAAGGCAAAATAAAGCTTGAGACTTTCGGTTTATAGATGATAAAAAAACAAATTACTTACATAATTAGGCTTAGACTGCTGGAGGACATAGGGACCCCTTTTTCATCATTCTGCTTCATTCTATCTCTATTCTCCCACTCTGCAGAATCTGTTAGTTCAATCTCTAACGTTCTGCTCTCTCTGCTTTTTCTCATAGTAGCTTCATCTGGTCTGTTCCTGTTTGGCTGTGACTCCATCCTGGAGAGAAATATCAGCTGTGCTGCTGCCATCAACACTTTTGTTTCTAGATGTTGGAGCTTGGCCTGTTTTCCAGTGTGGTCCTGTTTCTCTGACTGTGACTAACTGGATGTGCTCTCTTCATCCTCTGACATGGGAGCTGGCTCGGAGCTCGTCTGCCTGGCTGTGTGTTTCCTGGACGGGGCCGCCTGTGGAGCTGGTTGACGGTTGCCTTTTGTATCCCCAGTCGGCCTGGCAGATGGCCGTTCATTTCTTCCCGTTCTTCTCCACTGTCGCTACAAACATGCTTAGTGTGAGGGATGCCATTCGAGTCAATGAGTCGATGCAATCAATTGGTTTTCCTTAGATAGAAAACTTTGAATCAATCTGACTGGATGATCTGGTGAACTTTAAAGTGTCTTGAGATGACGTGTGCTGTGAATTGGCGCTATAGAAATAATTTAAATTGAATTTAATTGAGGTCTCAGAGCATGTTTTTGCTCTCTTTCAGCCATCTTCTAAACAAGCTGTTTTGGATTTCCATGCACCATTACGCTCGGCCAGGAGGAGTGGGCAGCCTCCGGTGTTCTGGAGATCTCTGGGATGTGTCTGACTTTGGCGATAAAAGTCTGAAAATTTTAGCTCCAAAGGTCCAAAAGCTCATGACAGCAACCGGTGCAGTTCTCAAAAAAAAAAAAAGTACGGTGAGGAGAAGATAGTAAAACCACTAAATAGGAGTTGTTCATGCGCCGCCATCTATAGAAGTGTGAGGAAGATGGAAAGGTAGAGAGTAGGATAAAGGGATGACATCTGCGATCTGGAGATGTGCAGTAAATGTGTGCAGGTGTTTTAAAAGGAGATTCTAGAGACTGTTTGACTCTATGATGCAATTCATTAAACAAAAGAAGCTTTTAGAGAAATTTCTAAGAAATGTCAGTTGTATTGATACATTTTCTTTACAATTGTTTTTTTTTTTTTTTTACTTTTCTATTGTGGCCAAAACCCTTTAAATCCTAAATAAACCTTTCAAAGACGATCCATAACACAACATATAATTTGCATTTTGTCAACATTTAATCAGCATTTGCTCTTTAACTGACGCTGATTTCCAGAGTCATTTCTAACCGTGTTTATGGACACATAACATCACTTTCTCTGATCAAATTGTGTAGAACAAACCAAATGGCATAAACAAAAGCTGAAATTAGGTCCTGTCACCTGGTAGTGATTGCTTAATGTAATGCTACAAACCACCTTGGCATAAAGCATCCTCAGTATTTGGGATATATTGCAGGGATAAAATGACTACTGTCTGTCAGAATAATCCCAGTGGCACAGAGCTTATACTTCCAATTCTACAAACAATGGATCCCTGCAGTTACTCAGATTCAGGAGGGGGGAGGGAGCAAAATATGTGGCATGCCTATGGGAGGATGGAGTGTTTGGCATCAGAATGAGAATAGAGAGTAGAGACTCACACATATTTTTAGAGTATATATGGAAGGTATGATGTCTGTGCTGCATAAAGTACAATAAATCTTTGTTTATTGCTTTGTAATAGAGATGCTGCAGCTAGACTTTGACACTTAAAATGGATGATCCACTTTAAAGATTGGGTTCAAGATCAATTGATGACAGAAAGCCACATGCCGAGATTAAAGCTTGGCTTTCTGACTAATTAAAGGATAAGTAAAAAGAAAGAGCTGGGAAATAAGAACATTGAATGGTCCTTTCATTAATCTTATTGAGGATATCTTTAGATTGCCTGCTGATGTCATTACTGGGTATAAAATGACATTTTAACACCTTAATCTTTACCTAAAAACCAGGTAAATAAAAGACAAGAAATGATGGGTAAGGTAGGTAACAGGAAGATGATGAGATTAATGAAAGAATGCTCAAAATTAAACATAGTACAAATTAAACTGAACAGTTTCTGGAGAGACTGCACTCCTGTTCATCAAAACACCTGAAACTGTCAAATACAATGTGCTAAATCTAGTTCTCAATGAATGTGATTCATATGCAGACCTAAAGGTAGCCATAAAAAGATGGACAGGAAAGGATTTTTCTTTAATCAAATGCCACAGAAGACGCAGCAATTTAGGTTGTTTGGCTTGAGTGGAGAAGATTTCTCTGAACAGCGGATAAACACAAATTTCACCAAAACCCGACCTTCCCTGATGGCCAAGGGACATTTTCTAATTGTATTAATGTTGAAAGATTCCAAGTTAACGATATGCAGTGATACAGCTCACAGCTACAAACTTACACAAACAGATATAGATATTAATTATTGTTCCAGAGAGCATAGAAACGTGTCATTCAATACATTTAAACATTCACAAACTATTGTCTGGTTGTCTCACTTCACTCATAAGCCTTGACTGATTTGGGATTTCCTCCTGATGCGCTTGAAGCCGCAGTTAACATGAAACTCACAGTTAGCAATAGATCTGTTAGCCGGGTCCTGCTGATTTGCGATAGTATAGATTTTCTCTTCTCCTTGACATCTTAAATGATTCTTCAAGAAAAGATCCCAAGAAAAAAATTGGATGCAGATTGGTCCTGAAACAGGGGTCACATCCCTGCCATGAAGGGAGCTGACTGCTCACTTATAGCATATGTGCAAATGTGATCAAACTTATGTAAACTGTGAAAAATCTGCAATTTTTCTGATGCATCAGTGCTCACATCTTCCCCTTCTAATGCCATCCAAGCCAACTGCTCATGCTGCTGTTACAACAAATCAGTAAAGACTGCCCACATTGCTCTGCACTATATATACTTCAATACTCATTCACTCTGGCTTTCCATAGTTGAAGCAACTCTGATTGACTGACTGAGATAATTAATCCCACATCCATCCATCAGTCATTAGTGCCTATATCCAACCAACCACAGAAGGCAACACACAATAAATGTCAAGTTAGACCCAAATACAGAGATGATTATCTCTGATACAGAGATTATTTCTTGCAGATATAATTTTGAGGTAGATGGTAATAGAGGCGCAAATCCAGAAATAATAAACAGGTAACAAAAACTATGAGACACCAGGAAGAAACAAACATGAGGAGGGAAGAGGATCCAGCAATGAAGAAATTCACAGGAGGTGTACAGTGGGGCAAAAAAGTATTTAGTCAGCCACCAATAGTGCAAGTTCTCCCACTCAAAAAGATGAGAGAGGCCGGTAATTTTCATCATAGATATACCTCAACTATGAGAGACAAAATGAGAAAAAAAAAATCCAGAAAATCACTTTGTCTGATTTTTAAAGAATTTATTTGCAAAATATGGTGGAAAATAAGTATTTGGTCAGTTACAAACAAGCAAGATTTCTGGCTCTCACAGACCTGTAACTTCTTCTGTAAGAGGCTCCTCTGTCCTCCACTCGTTACCTTCATTAATGGCACCTGTTTGAACCCGTTATCAGTATAAAAGACACCTGTCCACAACCTCAAACAGTCACACTCTAAACTCCACCATGGCCAAAACTAGAGAGCTGTCAAAGGACACCCGAAACAAAATTATAGACCTGCACCAGGCTGGGAAGTCTGAATCTGCAATAGGTAAACAGCTTGGTGTGAAGAAATCAACTGTGGGATCAATTATTAGAAAATGGAAAACATACGAGACCACTGATAATCTTCCTCGATCTGGGGCTCCACGCAAGATCTCACCCCGTGGGGTCAAAATGATCACAAGAACGGTGAGTAAAAATCCCAGAACCACACGGGGGGACCTAGTGAATGACCTGCAGAGAGCTGGGACCAAAGTAACAAAGGCTACCATCAGTAACACACTACGCCGCCAGGGACTCAAATCCTGCAGTGCCAGACGCGTCCCCCTGCTTAAGCCAGTACATGTCAAGGCCCGTCTCAAGTTTGCTAGAGAGCATTTGGATGATCCAGACGATGACTGGGAGAATATCATATGGTCAGATGAAACCAAAATAGAACTTTTTGGTAAAAACTCTACTCGTCGTGTTTGGAGGAGAGAGAATGCTGAGTTGCATCCAAAGAACACCATACCTACAGTGAAGCATGGGGGTGGAAACATCATGCTTTGGGGCTGTTTTTCTGCTAAGGGACCAGGACGACTGATCCGTGTGAAGGAAAGAATGAATGGGGCCATGTATCGTCAAATTTTGAGTGAAAACCTCCTTCCATCAGCAAGGGCATTGAATAAATACCAAAATACCAGCAACAGTGTGTGAAAACCTTGTGAAGACTTACAGAAAACGTTTGATCTCTGTCATTGCCAACAAATGGTATATAACAAAGTATTGAGATGAACTTTTGTTATTGACCAAATACTTATTTTCCACCATATTTTGCAAATAAATTCTTTAAAAATCAGACAATGTGATTTTCTGGATTTTTTTTTTCTCATTTTGTCTCTCATAGTTGAGGTATATTTATGATGAAAATTACTGGCCTCTCTCATCTTTTTAAGTGGGAGAACTTGCACTATTGGTGGCTGACTAAATACTTTTTTGCCCCACTGTATATATGGGAGACAGAACAAAGAATGGGCTGATCAGCCGACAGAAGGTAGGTGCAGTGATGGGACTAACGGCGTTGAAGGTAACGGCGTTACTAACGTCGTTACCTTGTTTTAGTAACGAGTAATCTAACTAATTACTTTGACTGTAACTATAACGCAGTTACCATTGCAGACACCCGTTACTGCGCGTTACTCAGGTCGCACAATGAACCTTTTTTCATGATAGGACTCGTGCGCAGCTGCGTGAAGCTGACACCCCACCCACGTCAAAAAACTCTGCAAATAGACTGAATGGTTAGTGCAACGTTAGTGCAGATTTGTGAAGAAAAAAATATTGTTTGTGCTACTTTTGTTTAAGAGATATTAAAGATTATTTTTTAGGTCATCCAGAGGTGTCATGAGAGAGGGGAGGATGAGACTGGCTGATGTATAGTGAGATTCCGTCTGTCAGTTGGGTAGGTGGGTGTTTCTGCTGGTGGGTGTTAACGTACAGCACACACAGAGAGAAGGAGAGTGAGGAGGACTCCAGCAGCAAAACAGCGTTTTCCTGATGGAAATACCGGTGTTACGTCGAGCTGCGTTTCCCCATCACATACGGTTTCCCCTGCATCTCTGCACAGCGCAGGCGGCAAGAGTCACCGCGCAAGCGACAGGAAACGCGCATGCTCGCTAAAGGCGCGCAACAGTTGCCCTGTGCTCGTGCCACAGGAGAACTATGGAGAGCGTGAACGATCAAATGAAAGGGAGAAATCTGGATGGATGGATGGATGGATGGATGGATGATGGATGGATGGATGGATGGATGGATGGATGGATGGATGGATGGATGGATGGATGGATGGATGGATGGATGGATGGATGGATGGATGGATACTCTGGATACTCTGCCTTCTCAACCTACTGTATTTTTTATTTGAAACATTATTTGATGGCCTTTGTGGCAGGGATGGAGATCCATAATTTATCTCACACACAGAGTATAGATCTAGATAGATAGATAGATAGATGTTGCAGTATCTATAACAACCCAAACACACAGGATTTCAGAATTAGACATCCCAAGTTATTAATTTCATAAACTCACCAGATCTGAACGCCCTGTTAAAAAACTTCACATGGCGTTCCCCCCTGATGTCATTTACATTGAGTTGCAATAAATGCTAAACTCTCTGCAGGTTCTTGTCTTTGTCGTCCGCACTATTCAGCTGGCTTTGGAAACACACGGCGAGAAGGTGGGGGCTGGGTGGGGAGGGTTACCGGGGCGAGAAACACAAAAGTAACGCAATAGTTACTTTTACTAGTAACTAGTTACTTTTATTTTGGAGTAACTCAGTTAGTAACTCAGTTACTTTTTGGGAGAAGTAACTAGTAACTATAACTAATTACTTTTTCAAAGTAACGTGCCCAACACTGGGTAGGTGTGGATAGAAGTAACTAGAAGGGTGCTAAGAGGAAAGGAGACTGGCAGTCTTCTAGAACTCCGAGTCCTGGTCACATACATAGCAAAAGGCTTGGTTATATCCAGACGCACTGCATACAGACGGAGCACAGAGTTAGGTCCTTGAATTGTTGAGTTATTAACCACCATTACAGATGACGAGCTGGACCAATATGTGAGCCACATTAAATCTATTGGTATCCATTGGTGAGTCCTCTGCAAGCCAGAGGACTCAGGGTGCAGTTGGATCGAGTCAGAGCTTCCATGCATCGTGTGGACACCATTGGAATGGTCTCACATATGGTCCACTTAGGATGCATAGCATAACGGACTTGCTCATTTCCAGGCCCTCAGTCTTTGATGCACATAAATACAAACCAAACATTTATACGACAAATAACTGCATTTTATTCTATGTATGGAATGCTTGATAAACACAGCTGATATAGCTTATGCAGTTCGGTTGTTTTTATCCTGCTTAGTATCTATTAAAAAAAAGCAACCCATCTCTCAAGCGAGGACCTGGGAGCACAGGAGCAGAATAACGCTGTCAGAAGACTCGGGTGAATTGAATCCGACCCAATTATTGTGGAAATGTGTAATTCAATTTTTCAGTTCAGGGGCAGAATAAAAGATCGTGATGATCTTCTTAGTCTCATCCGCTGACTGTACAGCTGTACTGAAGGTCAAACGTAACGCTCTAACAGTCACACAGTCTATTGCTGTTAGCATAGTGTGGAGGGTATTTGCTATAACTAAACACTCATACTCAAATAATAAAAGTCCAAATAAAAGGCAGGACTAGGCAAATATGCTGCCTGTTTTTGGATGTCTAATCCCAAGCTGAACTGCTGTTTTTCTAGTTTAGAGTTTATATGGAGAAGAAGCAGAACGACTTGCAGCCGAGTGCATGAATGGAAGTCTGCACGCATTACACATTAACCTGCAAACACAATCCCTAAAGTTGTAATATATATTTCATGCTTTGTTGGCCTGTGATGCATGTCAAGCTTAGGCAGCCATCAAACATTTAAACAGCAGAATTCCATTTGCATATCAAGGGAAACCTGCTCAGCTAAATTTAGCTCCAACAACAATCCCTCCTTCGTCACTGGGTTATACATTTCTCCAGCTGTTTAATGCCTTGGTCTAGCTTTTTACTCTCCCTGTGCTAGACCAACCGCCGTTTTTGTTTTTTGTCTCCTAGTTGTATTTTTTTTCACATATTCATTTTATTGCCAATGTTTTTTTACTCTTAGGGAAAAATGTCCACTGCAGGCAATCATACTGCTATTACTCATATTGTCAAAAACTCTCTAAGCGAGCATTGATACATTAAACCACAATGAGCATATTTCATTTTCTCTTTAAAATAAACAGTACATAGAAATTTCAAACCTGGATTAGACTATGCATAATTATGCATAAAAGAAAAAAAATCCTGATTTAAGTGTTTCATTGTTGCATTTTTAGACAACTAAATCAAAAGTACTTTAATGTAAAAATTTAATTGAAATTAGCTTTGAACCTTTATAACTGATTGCCTCTTTGAAGTTATGTGATTTGTTTTAGTTTTACATAAACATAATTGAAGCAATTAAGTTAGTCATTTAAAGGAAAGGTTAATTATTAAAATACACACATATGTATATAATTTCTTAGTTGTATGCTCCTATCATTTATTACTTTAATTAATTTCTGTATGTGGTTAAAGGTCATGCCCTCTCAGAGCCATAGTAAACATCACCCCTAATGCTGAACCGGTTGTGTTAAATGTGCATATTGCGCCTGCATGGCAGAGGGAGCTGAGACAGCAACCATGTAGTTTCTCTACTCTAAGCTGGAAGCGACTGTAAGGATATGGGGGGCAGGAGCTGTTACTGGATGCTACCTGGTAATCTATCCAATATCCACCCAGAAGTTAGCAATAAAGTTACAGAACTTTAGCTTCTCAAAAGAAAATACGTGACCAGACCTAGATTAGGCTCAGCTCTAACCAAAAGAAGCTTGAGCCACAAAAAATAAAAAACTGGAGGTTTTGTCTCCCCTGCTTGGCTAGCTGCTGGACTGGTTTGTCAGGAACGGACAAATATTGCAAACACACTGAGCAGCCAATTATTCATCAATCCAACACTGTCTTTACCATCAAAGCGTCTGGCAGCTAACACATTATCCCCAGGTAACAATTCAGAGAGAAAGCCACAGTTTGCTGGTTGGTGCATGTCAGATTGTCCACCCCATCCCTTGGAAATAAAATAAATTAAACCAAGTAGTTAGCAATAAAGTCTTTTTCAGTGAGTCTACCTTAAGAAAAAAGATGGTGCATGCTTTTTTTCAAATTTGATGGCCTTTCTGTGCACATTTCAAAACAGTGAACAATAATAGAGATGTTTTTCAGATATTTCCAATAACTGAGATGTCACTGTTGCCTTTAAACGATGCCTTTAGGGCCAGTTCACCATCGGCTAAAGGGACGCATTTAACGTTTATGGTCTTAGCAAGGACAGATTTTATGCGATACATTAAAAAGATGACGAGATGCTGAGTAGGTAAACAACTTCTTTCAAAATGCTAGGAAAGGGTTAATAGTGTTAAATAAGGATAATATAAGAAAACATGGAAGTATAATATCTGTCTTTGTTCTTTGTCCATCTGTTTTTATTCAGCTCTGCCCTGAGATCCCTCTGCTCCTTAAGCTGGTAGTTTATATCTGCCCTTCTCTGCTCACTCTGACGTCCTTTTGCTTTCTCTCAGCTGCTGATTAATGAATCAGTTCTTCCTCTGCCCAGCCTGCAGCTTACTACGCTTTTCTTCTAGTGTTTCCTCCATGGGTTCCCCAACTTTCTCTCCTTCTACAACCTCCTCTACAGTCTTTTTAGTATCCGCCTCTTCTGGGATTTCTGCCAGGCTCTCTCCAAAGTGCTTCACTCCTGTAGTCTGCACCACCTGCCGATCCTCCATCGATGCTTAGTCTTCAACTTCAACATGTGCACTTTTTCATCTATTTAATCCATGAGCATGTCTGCCTGATGTTGGAACATTGACTCCAGTGACAGAATTTCCTATACAGTCATCATCAGGGCCTTAGCCCATAAAATATTTGGTTATATTAAAAGTAGTTTGGTACACCAGAAAAGTAAAGAGTTATTCCTGTTTGCTACCCTTTTGTCAAGTTTTATGCACATTTATTCATTATTAACAACTCAATATTGTGAAATAATTGATTGTCTGAGACGATATAGGCAAGAATTTGGCCTGAGTCTGGATGTCTGAGGCAGAACAGGTTTAGAACCATAACTGTAGAATCTGGAAACACACAAAAAAAGACATTGGGCCTTATGTAAACCTTCCAGAAAAGTTAAAAAAGTTAAAAAAGTTGAAAAACAATCCACTGGACTTTGTTTCCCAAGTTTGAAGACATTTTGCTTCCCATCCAGGAAGCTTTTTCAATTCATTCTATTTTCTGTTTTTAAATATATACCCTTTTTTTATACTTTTTTATGCTGCTGATTACCCAGATTTTTACTGTAACCATCATTCAACCATTTTTCCTGTGAGCGCTGGAGGCTGGTATTTCCTTCCCCTTTAAGACACGGCAGTGTGTCTGATCATGTGACTCCACCGAACCAGTCAAAGCTAATGGCGATGAGCCCAGAGAAGTAGCCTCTAACAGCCGTAAAGCAAATGACATCGTTTAATCCGGTGGAGCCGAGCGAGAGCAGAGATGAAGCTCCAGAGAAGAAGTGGAGAGCATGATGTCAGAGTTGAGCCCGAGCAGAGCGGTTAGTGAAGATATGAGAGTTTAAACAATCCACATTGTTCTCACTGCAGGATCAGTTCAGTGGAACCAAAATGACATCAGAGATGTTGAGCAAAAGAACAGGAAATGCAAATTTTGTCTGCAAAGTGTGGGGACCCAAAGAACACATCCTCCACCTGCAGCACAGCCACGCTGTGGAGGTCAAAGATGTGCAAAAGGCTCCATTAGCTTTGGGAAAAAAAAAATGTTTCTCCTTTTCAATGAGACATTATTGAATATTTAAACCTGAGACTTAATATTTAATTGAAAGTTATATGTAATGAGATTTATTCAATAATTAACTTATAAATAGAACATTTGTATTTCCTGCACATGCCTTTATTTCTGATGGAGGAGCATTTAATGTGCATTTATCGTTACTGAGGTAAAACTGCCTAATTTATCATGATATTGGTTTGAGATCGTATCCCTGAGTTCACTCTCTGTGTAAGTCAGACAAATGGGCATTTTTACGTTGACATCTGAGAACTATAAGACAGGCTGTAGTTTCACCTTATGTAATAATCCTGTGGTGCTTTGAGAGAACGGCCGAATGCTGATTGGCGGCTTTGAGGGAGACACGCCCTGGCAAAACCTTTGCGATAAACTGAAAAGCATGTTGAAACTCAAGAGGTCAAGAGGAAAACAGATCGAAGATAGAAGGGGAGGCTTTTCTTCTTTCTTCTTTTCAAAGGACATTCTTTGGAGGACCAGAATGTTCACATTTTGGACAAAGAAGACAGGTGGTTTGAGAGGAAGGAAGCCATCTATGTTAAGAAAGAAAAACCAACCTTAAACAGAGGGGGGGGGGGGTACTCAGGTACCAGCTTTCAGAAACCTCCAATGCAGCAATAGAGTTGATTCCTTCCCGCTATCATCGAAGCCCTGCCCCCTTTACAGGAGAACAGAAGACCTTGCCTATTCAGCCAGGCCAACTATTCCCTTTAACGACCCCCCCTTTCAGAGGCATAGACAGGTATGGGGCATTGCGGGCTAGCAGAGGCCAAACCATTCCAGTCCATTTCACAGAGAAAGATCACTCAACTGTTTAGGAGGCGATTTCCTTAATAAACTCGGTGTCCTCTGTCCTTGCTCTCCTTAAAGCCAATCACATTATTTAATTCCTGAGCCAATCAGGAGGTTTTTGTTGTAGTTTTGCGCAAACAATAAAAGAAAATTAGTCAATAGGATCTGCTGGATACATTAGGTGTTAAAACCACAAGCACAGCATGTTGATAATGTAATGAGCTCAGAATGTAGGACCCAGAATTCGAGGCGAGACAGGCAGTGGGAAAGTTCAAAGCGTTTATTTAACTAAACAGGTGCGCGGGGCTGCTCGTCTGCTGCGGGGCGGATCTCTGCAGAAACGGGAGAATACAGATCAGTGACTGGAAATGGAGCTTAAAACGACTTGGAGCAAAGTCACTGACCTGATTCAAAGTTCAGTCCGTTTGCGGAGCTTTGACCGCAGTTGCGGCGGGAGACGCCCCCAGAGTTCCTAGAGAGCGCGCAGCAGACGCCGAGCAGCAACAGAGTCCAGAAGGGAAATCCAAGGCCGAAGTCAGACGACAGTTCCAGGTTCAGAAGCCGGTAGAATCCAGGGTCAGACAGGACAAACAGAGCAGACAGGGGCAAGGCAAAAACTCGAAATCCTCAGGGCAGAAACTGGTCAATATCAGGGAAACAGGCAGACTACAGATTGCTAGGGAACGTATCACAAAAACACAAGAATAACCTGGCGCTGATGGGAGGCAAACACACAACTTAAATAGTAGAGGAACCAGGTGGAAATGATCGGCGATAATCAGCTGCAGAACCAATTAGACAGGGAGCAATGAGCAAAGGAAAAAAACAAACCATCAGCGCCGAGATCATGACAGATAAGGATCCAACTCAAGAATCAACGGCAGAAATTTAAAGAGAATTCAATATTTATAAGGAGAGAGAACTCAGTCTGTGAATGTCATCTTAATGAGCGCTACAGGTTCACCCTAACATCACACTTATCCAGCGGGTATACCGCATTACCTGATCGATCTCTGCAAATCCAGTTTTTATAATGTGAGAAATTATCTGGCGATGTGTAGCTACTAATGAGGAAGCTTTCAGATTTAGAAGAAGAAGAACATCTCCTCTACTCACTGGTGTGTGCTTCTTCTTTTCTTTTTTCTTTTTCTTCTCTTCAAGCACACTTTAGCTTTTGGCTAGCAGACCAGTGGCAATCATATTTAATGTTTTTAACCTTTAAAATATTCCAAATATGGATCGCTGGCTAAAATGCAAATACGGTATATGGTTGTATAAACATTTCTAAAAAAACAACACAAATCAAAATCGATGCTGGACCCATTGACCCACCTACCGCCGATCCTCCAGTTTGCTATCAACATTGTGTCAGTGTCTCTCACTTATCAAGCTAATCAGTCAGAGTCTCGTACGGTCTCCTCTGCAGCCACAGTCATGCTGTCTGATGGCGGTTAGATGCTGAGTCCAGGTGGTCTCCATGGTTTGTTCAAACCACAGTCCAGCAGTTCATTCCTCTCAACTGAATGATTATTCTGCAGAATGTTTCAGCTTTTAAACGGAAAACATCAAACATGTCTTAATTTTTAATGAAACTATCTTAGACAATAAACAGTATTAAAATATCAGGCAGTGTTTCTCAAAACCAGAGGTGTCAAGTAACAAAGTACAAATACTTTGTTACTGTACTTAAGTAAACTTTTTAGGTATCTATACTTTACTCCATCACTTATTTTTTCCCCTACTTCTGACTTCTACATTTTCACAGTATCTGTACTTTCTATTCCTTACATTTTTAAAACAGACGTTAAACGTTTCTCTTGGCTTCGGTTTAATGCAGAGGTCACAGATTAGCGGACCGGATCTGGATCCACCTGCTGAATAATCCAGACCCAACCTGATTTTAAATATTTTTAAATTACCGCATGTTGTCTGACGACAGTGTCTAACATCACTTGCGCCGATTCTCCTGCTACCCCGAAATCCTGGAACCTCCATCACTGCTGCACCTGCAGCGCTCCACATCACCTGCGAAAAGCAAAGCCTACAGCCTCCGCTGTTCCTCCCGTCTGGCTCCGTTTCGACTTATCCTCGGAGCTCGAGGAGAGCATGCGCGATATTATCATTAAATTAGTAGGAGCAAAACATGCAGAAATGAAGGCTTAATTTAATATGACAGATTAAATAATCTCCATCAGCATCCAGCAGATGTTCTGTTTCTGATGGAGATGAGAAATCTGCTTCCTGGTCTGTTGAAGGACCAATAGTTTGCATCCAATCTTTGAAATAAACGCTGTTAGTTTTTTGAAATTTATAAGAATTATGCTGTAATTTGTAGTTATTGATCTGTTGTTACTATATTTTAATTAGACAAACCGGATCTTCTCGCCGTTCTTGTTCCTGTTTGGTGCGATTGTGATAGCGGATCCTGACCTGGCCGGACCGGAGCGGACCCTGCACATTTAGAGGATGTTTGGCTCAACCTGCTGCTGTGAAGCAGGATTCTCCACCATGAACAGAATCAACAATAAATCTGGATCCAGGCTCAAAATGAGAACCGTGATATGTGCTTGAGAATGGCTTAGTCTCTGGTTAAACCCAGGTTTAAAGCCTTGCAGGGCAGCCTAAAGCCCACTGCCAACATTAAGACAGAAAAAAGAAAGAAAATAACAAACGATCAGTTCAGGGGTTTGAGAAAATAATGGAATCAGGAAATTCTCTATAAACCAAACTGAACGATTGTTGTTCTCTACTTCAGAAAACAATTTAGATTTTAAAATGGAAAAATGTTTGATTTGTTTTAATATTCAATGTATAACCTGGATGCATAAAAACCTGCATTTTATTTCAGTGTTAAATTCTGTTTAAAGTAACAGATTATAATTAAAAATGTCTCCAGACCTTTACTGGTTGAGGATTTACATAATTCAGACTCCGATGATTTTTAATTGGTTCCCCTGGTTTAATGTTTCTAAATCTTTATTTCCCGTCATGTGCTCCATCCCATGCAGATCATTGGCTCCACCCACATCTAGTGAAAACTAGTGTGATTGGATGAGTCAAAGAACGCAAACACTCATTGGTTAGCTAAAGGAAACCATCAGAAGCAAGCAGGTGTTCTTCAAACTGCTAACGTGAATTGTCTATGCCATGCTACAATGTGGAATTCAGAAAAAGAAGATGTTGAAATTTCTAAAAGGTCGGACACAGGCGAGAGCGTATCGGGAGACGGAGACCAACCAGACCTCCCTCATCCTTGGCCCTATCTCAGAGAATTTATAGAAATAGTCTAAATATTTTGCTTTAATATTCATATAATACCATCTGGCTGTTTTTTTAAAGGTTACTTTATACTTTTATACTTTAAGTAGATTTTGGAGCACATACTTTTTCACTTTTACTTGAGTAAAGAGGTCAAGTTGATACTTCAACTTTTAAACTGCAGTATCTATACTTCTACTTAAGTAACAAATGTGTTTACCTTTGACAGCACTGCTCAAAACACCACAATAAAGCGTCAATATGCAAGCGAATGAGACCATTTCTTTATTACAAAAGGCGTGTTTTTAAAACAAAGTCAAAGGGAGCCTGTGCTGACATCACAGGATTTAATGTATTTAATAACCTGAGATGAGGGACGTGTCTCACAAAAGCAAAGGTATGGGAAATAAGTTGCTTAAAACATGAAAGCACTGCAGAATAATGTTAGTAATAATGGGCTCCTCTTTAAGATGTGCACTGCGGCTGTGACTAATATCCATGGTTCAAGTGTTCATCCTGTGATTTGTTGAATTCAGTGAGCCATGGGAGGTGAGACAGATCTAAGCTATCAGCTGAATAATTACCGCTAACATGCTTCTCCGCTGGGTGTAGCTGCCATAAACGGCCTCTCTGTCTCACACTAATAGAAAACTACGGCTGTGGCAGTAGTGAGCTTGTGTCACAGGGGACTTAGATGGATGGATTCAGGTCAGTTACTGTCTGAGGAGAGAAATTAATGTCTCTGAGGATATGAAAGCACCAGAAGATTTTAATGCTTGTTCTTAACACTTCCTGTTCACCCAAAGTATCTTTGTTCGCTAACGGTTTCTGTACTTTGAAACCAGAATTTTCCAAAAGGTCTTGGCTTGTTAGGGTTAGACAACTAGGAAAACCCACAAACTTAAAATTACAATATATTTGTCTTTTTGCCTGTAAAAGAAATTAGAAATAAAAATTGCTTGAAAACACTCAATTGAGCTTTGAACTGGGACACTTTGAAAAATCACTTAAAAATTAGCTCCATAAATAAAAAGATAAAAAGCTGCCATTAACTGTTCATCTAAATATTGTTAAGGTTAAATAACAAGAGATTCTATCACTGTGTCACCTCTCCAGGATTTATTGATTAGCAGAGAAGAAGTTAAAATGAAACATGAATTAGAGATTAAATTTAACCATTTCTGTATTAATTATTGCATCCTTAGCGGACTGCATCATCTGCATCAAACAGCGCTGCGGCTGCAGAGAAGGAGACGACTGTTGCATTGGTGCTCCATGACAGCCTGTTTTTTACATTTATTAAAAGCACTCTCCTCTCTGTTGTTCCATGTGTAGATCACTAAAATAACATTCTTCCTGATCAAAATTTATGTATAATATTTATATAAAATAACATATTTTCTAAATTAGATTGTTGCAGCGGAAACTGAATTTCAGAAAATAAAAATTGTACTACTAAAACTTAAGTTCGATGTGCCTAGAAATGTTTACACATTTTAAGTAGACGACCTTACATTTATCAGCTTGACTGAATATGTATTTATGATATCTGAAATACACTCACCGGCCACTTTATTAGGTACCCCATGCTAGTAACGGGTTGGACCCCCTTTTGCCTTCAGAACTGCCTCAATTCTTGGTGGCATAGATTCAACAAGGTGCTGGAAGCATTCCTCAGGGAGTTTGGTCCATATTGACATGATGGCATCACACAGTTGCAGCAGATTTGTCGGCTGCACATCCATGATGCGAATCTCCCGTTCCACCACATCCCAAAGATGCTCTATTGGATTGAGATCTGGTGACTGTGGAGGCCATTTGAGTACAGTGAACTCATTGTCATGTTCAAGAAACCAGTCTGAGATGATTCCAGCTTTATGACATGGCGCATTATCCTGCTGAAAGTAGCCATCAGAAGTTGGGTACATTGTGGTCATAAAGGGATGGACATGGTCAGCAACAATACTCAGGCAGGCTGTGGCGTTGCAACGATGCTCAATTGGTACCAAGGGGCCCAAAGAGTGCCAAGAAAATATTCCCCACACCATGACACCACCACCACCAGCCTGAACCGTTGATACAAGGCAGGATGGATCCATGCTTTCATGTTGTAGACGCCAAATTCTGACCCTACCATCCGAATGTCGCAGCAGAAATCGAGACTCATCAGACCAGGCAACGTTTTTCCAATCTTCTATTGTCCAATTTCGATGAGCTTGTGCAAATTGTAGCCTCAGTTTCCTGTTCTTAGCTGAAAGGAGTGGCACCCGGTGTGGTCTTCAGCTGCTGTAGCCCATCTGCCTCAAAGTTCCACGTACTGTGCGTTCAGAGATGCTCTTCTGCCCACCTTGGTTGTAACGGGTGGTTATTTGAGTCACTGTTGCCCTTCTATCAGCTCCAACCAGTCTGGCCATTCTCCTCTGACCTCTGGCATCAACAAGGCATTTCCGCCCACAGAACTGCCGCTCACTGGATGTTTTTTCTTTTTCGGACCATTCTCTGTAAACCCTAGAGATGGTTGTGCGTGAAAATCCCAGTAGATCAGCAGTTTCTGAAATACTCAGACTAGCCCTTCTGGCACCAACAATCATGCCACATTCAAAGTCACTCAAATCACCTTTCTTCCCCATACTGATGCTCGCTTTGAACTGCAGGAGATTGTCTGTTCTCTCTTATCAAAATTGAACATTTTATAAGGTCATTTTCTGTAAAGCATTAAGGGATTTTCTTACTGCATGTAGGGATTGAGTTCAGATCAATCTGTGCAAGACAAATAAAGTTATAAAAAGCAACACTGTAATGATTGGAAGCAGCTCAACTAGAAGATTCTTTGATCTTATGAATGTTAGACCAAAAATAAACTAAAACTATTGTTCTTTTCAGATACAGCTTTGCATGTGTCCCCATGAAAGTTCCTCATCTAATTCTCTATTGTTAATTGTCAACACCTGTTGCTGTATAAAAACGTGTTTAAAGATACATTTAACACTGCAGGTTATAATGATAAATGATAAGAAGATTAGGAGGCTAAATGTAACTGAATGGATCAGAAACTGAGGAATGACTAATTGAGCTGATAGTCAGCAATTCATGAGACAAACACATGGAGGCCTCGTTATTGCAGCCATGTCCTGAAATTTAAGGAATAAAATACAAAAAAGAAACAAATGAAACACTGATATTTACAATACTGCAGCTTAATGAGATATGATGAATGTGCTCAAATGGAAATCAGTGAGTCTTTTCACTCAGAAAGTACAAACTGTTCCTTTTCGCACAGCACAGTTTACTCTGAGTGCTTGTTAAGACCAGTTTAATGTGGGACACATGGAATGTGGGGAGGACACATAAGTGTGAAGGGAGGTGGAGGCGGACGACAGAGGGACTGATGACTGATTCGATGGTGTATGGACAGAGGTGGATCTGGATGGGATATGGCGGGTGGACACCCAGACTTGCTGGCCAGGGCGATAATGGGGTGCAGGGGTTTGCCTCCGGTCAGCAAATCGGTGGTTATGCTCAGCATTCTGGTGGGGAGCTTGGATCGTTTCCAACCAGACCTGCTGACAGCGTCGGATGTGGTGAGCTACTGCAGGAACTGAGATCTGCCCACCCTCCAGGATTAAGTCTCGGAATGTTAGGAAAGATCTGTGAAATTTGCACTTCTCAGCCTTGAAGAATAAACGCTTCTCTAAGAGATACTGGAGAACTAAACAAACATGGCGTTGGTGTTCAGCGAGATCTTGGGAGTAGATGAGGATGTCATCGATATAGTTGAAAACCAAGATGTTTAGAAAGTCCCTAAGGACGTCGTTCACTAGGGCCTGAAACATAGCCGGGGCATTGCCAAGCCCAAGGGCATTGCAAGGTATTCAAAATGACCTAGGGGTGTCTTAAAAGCAATTTTTCACTCATCTCCTCGGCAGATCCACACTGAGTGGTATGCAAGCTGGCATCCAGGACTCTAGCTGGCATTTCACCCAGTTAATGTGGGGCTTGTGCTGCTGCAGCCAGGAAAACCCCAAGACAACGGGGGCGTGTTTAACCTGGAAACCGGAAAACAAAAAGGTAACCTGTTCCCGGTGGTTACCAGAGACAACAACCTCCAAAGGCCTGGTCTGGTGGGTAACCCGCAGGAGACTTCCCCCATCCAGGGCGGAAACCTGGAGGGGCGAGAGCATCGGGACTGTGGGTATCCTGGCCTGTTGGACTAAGGTAAGATAGATCAGGTTGAAGTTTTAATCAGTTTCAGCTGCTTTGGTGTTAATGAAATTAACAACAGGTGCACTAGAGGGGCAACAACGAGACGACCATCAAAACAGGAATGGTTTCTCATCTTTTCTGACTCTTTTTCACCAGTTTTGCATCTGGCTAGGGTCACTGTCACTACTGTTAGCATGAGGCGCTACATGGACCCTACAGAGGTTGCACAGGCAGTCCCACTCCTCCAGGATGGCTCATCAATACGTGCCATTGCTGTGCAGTTTGCTTCCCCCAGCACAATCTCAAGAGCATGGAGGAGATTCCAGGAGACAGGCAGTGTCTCGAGGACAGCTGGACAGGGCCGTAGAAGGTGCAGTGGGTCCTGGGTTCCTCCTGGTGCACCACCGTGCCCGGCCTCATGTGGTGAGAGTATGCAGGCAGTTCCTGGAGGATGAAGGAATTGATACCATTGATTGCCCCCCACCCCCACCCCCCCCACGCTCGCCTGACCTAAATCCAATAGAACACCTCTGGGACATTATGTCTCCATCCATCCCACGCCACCAGGCTGCACCTCAGACTGTCCAGGAGCTCAGTGATGCCCTGGTCCAGATCTGGGAGGAGATACCGCAGGACGCCATCCGTCGTCTCATTAGGAGCATGCTGACGTTGTCAGGCATGTGGGGGCCATAGAAATTACTGAATACCATTTTGAGTTGCTGCAATGAAATTTCAGCAAAATGGACTAGCCTGCCGCATCATTTTTTCACTGTAATTTTTGGGGTTTCTTTGATTTCAGTCCTCTGTAGGTTGATCATTTTCATTTCCATTTCCATCAAATGATGTGGCATCCTTTGTTTCCTACGCATCACATAGTCCATGTCAGTATAAATAAACAGCAGGATTTTTTTCACCACTGAGATCAGATGTTTTTCAAAGTGTTCCTTTAATGTCTTAAAAAATAAATAAAAACCTGAAGCCTCATAGGCTTCTGCCTATGATTAGACTTATGCAGGCTGAATGCGAACAGTTGGATGCAGACACTGAGATCTGATGTGTTTTCAAAGTGTTCCTTTAATTTTTTTGAGCAGTGTGTATATGTATATATGTATGTGTGTATATATATATACATATATATATATATATATATGTCTTTAATAAAAACCTGAAGCCTCATAGACTTCTGCCTATGATTAGACTTATGCAGGCTGAATGCAAACAGTGACTCAGTTGGATGCAGACAAGCAGAGGTAAGCAGGACCTCCTGGCAAGGTCACTTGTTGGTCCAAATGTTCAAACTCTCACACAGACACAGAAGCCAACAGAAATTTTAATGGAACCTTGAGGCTCCTGTTGATGCAGCTGCGGATTATTCTTATCAATCCAAAAAAGGTGATGATAATGATTTTTCCAGGGTTTGGCTTAGAGTGTTTATGAGTTTGTCTGATATCTATCTCTACGTGCAGAATTTCACCTGTCACTCAGCTCAAGGCAGCAGGTTTACCTCAACAGAATAAAGTATACAACAGCACAAGGTGTTAGATTTTATATTTCCTGAAGGAGCTATAAGCAAAATTATAATATTATATATTTAAAAAAGACTTTTAAAAGTTGATTTATTTTTAAAATTTTTTCTTTTCAGATTTTCCAGTGCAAGTCGTATCACGTACATCTTACAGATAATACATTTTACAGATTACATTTATAATTTCACACGTTATGTTTCAGAGAATGTTTTGTGTGTCCAAGGTTTTAAAGAGACAGATAATAATACTAATACAGTAAAGATGACAAAAAAAATAAAAGGAAACTCCAACGTAATTTCCATCAGATGTGATTCGAAATGAATGTTTGAATTGGAGATCTTTTCTTTTTAAGTTTTGCTGTAATTTGATCCATATGGTAAACCTCCCTCACTCTATTCTTCCACTGGGAAATGGTTGGGGGCTGAGGCTTCAGCAATGAGACCGTAATCATTTTCTTTGCAAGGATAAGTAAAATCTTTAAGACATAGGTCTTACAGCGATCTTGGATTATAATCTGGAAAATACCTAGTATTATTAAAGTTGGCTCTAGGAGGATTGTAACGCCCAGGCTTTTTTTATTTGCTTTTGTATTCCTTTCCAGAAGGATGATAGTTTTCGGCAATCCCAAAATATATGGGTGAGATATCCAATTAGTCCACAATCCCTCCAACATTTGTCTGAGGTGTGTTTAAATCTAAAAGTGGAAAGAAGAGTCCTGAAAAATCTCCCTTTGATTTTCCATTCAGATTCTCTTAACATTTGGCTATTTGATAATTTATGACCTCCTCATCATTGATTAATACTTTCATTTCTAGTTCCCATTTTCCTTTAATATCTTTTGTATTAGTTATTACTTCCTCTTGCAATATTTTGTAAATATGGGAAATGAATTTGGTGGTTATATTTCCTTTTATTACAGAGAGAAAAAAATCGGAGCAGAATTGATTAACTCTAACACATGATTTAGGATACATGTATATTATTTTAATCCATTCCACAAAACATGGAAGGAAGCCCATAGTTAACAAGGTGTTATATAAAAATAGCCAGTTAACTTTATCAAATGCTCTTTGTGCATCAAAACTAATTAACATGCATTCTTGGTTGGTTTCTTTGGCTTGTCTTGTAACATTCAGGGTTCTCCTTCTGTTATCAACACTTTATCGGTTTGGGATGAAACCCGTCTGGTCCGGATGGATTAGTTTTTTATATATTTCTGTATCCTTTTACCGAGAATACGAGTTAGAGGTTTTAGATCTGTGCATAACAGGCTTATCGGTCTGTATCCCTCACAGATTCTTGCATCTTTCCCTTCCTTATGTATAACTGAGATGATGGCCTCGGACCAGGAATTTAAGATTTCACCCTTTTTAAGTGCATCGTTAAAGACTTTAGTTAGTGTTGGTTATAAGATGTTTTTGAAGCACTTATATAATTCCTATGGGAGTCCATTAGTCCCTGGAGATTTATTGTTTTTAAATTTGTTAATTGCCTCCTGTACTTCTGTTTCTCTTATATCTGAGATCATATCAGCCGCTTCCTCATCAGACAGAGTAGGGAGCGTTAACCTAGCAAGAAACATAGCAGTCTGGTGTTTTACTTCGTTGTTGATTTGGTTTGGCTCCTGGTATAAGTTTTTGTAAAAGGATGCAAAGGTGTTGGCAATTTCTATCGGACGAAATAGAGTTGTTTTAAGGGAAGGATCTATTATTTTGTGTATTATTCTGTCTGATTTTGTTTTTCGAAGCTGGAAGGATAACAATCGACTGGCTCTATTTCCCATCATATAGAATCTTTGTTTGGAGAACCTCAGTGCTCCCCCTGCTTTGTAAGAACTTCATCAAGCTCTTTTCTAGTCTCTTTTAATTCCTTTAGAGTGGCATCTGCTCCTCTATGTTTATGCTCAAATTCTAGTTGTTTTATTTTCATGTCTTGTTTGTTCTTCCATGCGTTGCTTCTTAAGTCTAGAGGACATCTGTATAATTTTTCCTCTTAACACTGCCTTGGCTCCGGTCCACATCATAGGTGAACTTACTGATCCATTGTCGTTTATCTCTAAATATTCAAGTAAATGTTGTCTGGCAGTTGCTGGATCACTGATGTGTTGGTGAGTAGTGATAGATTTAGCCTCCAGTATCTAAGGGGTGTGTCCTTACTTAAGTTTAGTTGTAGGTTAACTGGAGCATGATCACTCAGAGTAATTGGTTCAATACTATAGTCAATTACTTTATAAATATATTTCTGAGGTATGCAGAAGAAGCCTATCGTTGAATAGCTATTATGAACTTTCCAAAAGAAAGTAAAATCCTTTTTACTCTGGTTTTTAAATCTCCATGGGTCCCCCAGTCCCAGTTCAGTTATCTATCATGATTTTTTTTTCTATGCTCTGTCCCCCCCATCTCTGCTGGAGTCCTATCCATTTCGCCATCATGTTCTGTGTTAAAGTCTCCTCCAACTATTACCATGCCTTTAGCATTCTCTGCAATTAGATTAGCTTTTTCTTTAAAGAAGGATTCATCACATTCATTAGGAGCATAAAGATTGAGAACAGATATCTCGTCCTCCCACATCCAACCTAAGCACCAAGACATATCTCCCCATTTTATCCTGGACAAGTTTTTCTGTATAGAAGGCCAATGATCTGTTAAATAAAATAGACTCCTCTCTTATTTCCGTATGATGCACCAGTCCAGTCTTAATTTTTTATTCTCTAATTTGTTTAAGTGAATTTCCTGTATTAGGGCAATGGAGCAGTGCATCTTTTTTAGTTGATTTAATATTTGTTTTCCTCTTTATTGGGTGATTTAAGTGATGGACATTATATGCTACAATTGTTAGTTTTTCCATATGTATCTTATAATATAGCTGTCTACGGGTGAGAGGGGGAGTCCATCCTGGACAGGCCTCCAGTCCATCGCAGATGTTTTTTCTCCTATGCTGTTTACATTTGATCACTGCTGCACTTTGAGAAATGGAAATGTTCTGAAAACTGTACGAAAGAAATTACATTTTTTATTAATTTTGTATACAAAAGGACAATAAAAGTTGCCTTAATCATTCCCTTCCAGTCAATTAATATTCAATCTCTAGACAGCCATCCTCTGTAGAAGCTTGTTCAAGACCTGTGAGGTGAAAGGAAGCATTTTGTGCGACCTTCACTGCAGTGTGATCAACACAACATAAAGATGTTTAAAAAGTAGCCCAACTAGAGAATCTTTAAAACGACAACATTTCTTTGCTCTTCTGTTGATTATAACAATTCAAACACTTTAATTGATTTAATGCTAATAAAAAACATCCAGAAAAATGTATCTATATACTTCCACCCTCATGTTGTAAAGGTCTAAGACAACGACAATGATCCTCCTCTTTTATGAATAAAAACATTATTCCTGCATCAATTTGAAACAGGGTTCAATTCAAACAGTCACCACTCAATGGATATTTAAAATGAGTTTAATTTATTGTATGATATATAATATAGAGAATTATATATAGCGTATTGCAGTAGGACAAACAAAAAACAGAAATATAATAGATTAGAAAACATGATCAAAAGAAAATAGTTTATTTGTAGGAAATCCTTCTGGCACAGAAAGCTGAAGAGTGTTTAATCTCCTCTCCTGTTGTAAAAGTGATGAATGATTGAAATAAATCTGACCTTCTGCACTGTTCACAGCTGGCTGGAGTATTTTTCTTTACACCCCTCCTGGCAGAAAACTGGCAGAGCTTCACCGTTTCTTGCAAGACAAACGACATTACAGCTTTTCATCACGGTAAGTTAACTAGCACCCCCCCACACACACACACACCTCCCGGTGACACCAACACCATGCAGCTGAGTGCTTTACTGCTTCAACATGTACATATCCCCATAAAAACAGACAGCAGCTTTAAGTCCTAGATGTCTGGCAGGGGTGATTTTCTGTTGAGAGGAAAAGGTAAACTTAGACAGTATAGTGAAACGTGTGATCATTTTTCAGTGTATATAACACCAACAACTTGTTAAAATAACTAATATAGAACATCTCATAACACTTGAATGTTGCTTTATTAACTTTTAAGATTACAAACCAATTTATAAAATAAAAAGCAAACAAAAAACTGTTACTGTTAACCTTATCAGAAAAAACTCACTGCTTGTGTTTACCTGGGCTGGGTTGCATGGTGAGAGTTTTAATGTCCCAGACATGCATAACTTTTCACTGTGCAAGGTTGGTTATTCAATAGTCTGGGAGGAATCAGTTTCAATAGTTTCATACATGTTCAAAAAACAATTTGCATGACTAATGTAATATAAAAATACATGCAAAAGAGGATCAGCTTTTAGAATTTAGCTTATAAATTCAAAGTCTTATGCTTAGTCCAAATTTAACGGTTGCTGTGAAAAGCATTTGATCTGTTAGATATTATATGGAGCAAGAAGGCGTTACCCCTTGCTCACACTGGCTCCGGTGCGGTTACCGAGCCGACGGAGACCGCAACTTTCCGCACACCCCCTCTCACACCGCCCTTTTGACTACGGTGCGGTGCGGCTCTGCGGCTCCGGCAACAGGTCCGGAGATTTAACAGAAGTTCACTTGAGTTCACGTAACTTCACGCGATAACACGGCCCAAATAAGGATATTGCGAGAGCTTGTTGCGGAGGGCTCCAGCACGCCGCAAGGATAGCTTTCTTGCGGAATTTTCTGCAGCGCCGGAGTGTCTCGGTAACCGGACAGCTCAGCAGCCGGTGAGAGAGGTTTACGTCTTTTTAATGACTTGGAATCACTATGGCGCCGCACCCACCGCACCGCAACGGTAAGACCGGAGTCGGTGTGAGCCTGGGGTAACAGCTACAGGAAGCACTTAGTGGAAAATAATAGATAGTTACAGCAGAAACTATTACCCCTGTCCCACTGACCGAGAAACCTTCAACCTGAGAAGAATCTGCTTTCAGTGGCAGTGGGACAGGCTCAGTAACCCGAGTCAAACGACTCGGCGAGCGGCCCGGGTTAAAATTGCCTTTAAATATCTCTGCTCCAGTTGGCATACAGTGGGAACAGCAGACCCGGGTCGACCTGCTGGTTTACATTATACCATTGAGCCTAACCTTCAACACATCATGACGGTCACATCTGATCTAACAAGCCAAAACAACTCTGCTTACATTTGATAAACATGGCGCAGCCCTGGTGAGAGAGATTCGGATGGAAAAAAGAACAAAATAATAAAGCACACTGACTACGCCCTGGCTCACTCACATGTTGCTCTCCTTTTTTTGCTTTCTTGATTTTTGTCACACAAATGATATCATCAAGCCTAACCCAGCATGAGTCGCTGAGCTGCAGCGACTCTTGTTTTGGAAAAATATCCTTAAAGCGTGCCCCAAGCTTTCCGTTGATGTAAAACTTCAATGGAAAGATGTGAAGATGATTAAGATGTGATTATTTGAATAGAGGCGGTCCGCAAAGAGCATGAATAAGTCTGCTGTCTCCTTCCGTCTCCTCCTGGGAATCCAGCTAGGTGGTAACAAAAGCTCCTAATTTGCAGACCTTTGCATGCCATAGCTACCCAGCACTACGCATCAACAGAGGCCTCATGTTATACCCTCATAATACCTGCCTGTTACACCTCAAAACTGATGTTTTCCCAAGTAGGTTACCATGACGGCGCTCCAAAGCAGAGGCCAAGAACAGCTCCTCTTGACAATTTCACAAAATATGCCTCTTAAAACGATACAAACTGGACTTCAACCCGCATCCATGATCGTCAATGCCTCCTGGAGCTACGGTCACAAATTGTTTTAAATACTGACATTTTTGACCGTTTAAAAAACTGTTTAGTGCTACGGACGGATCTCAACAAAACAACAGTGGTACGTAACTGCTGAAGGAAGAGATGCGTGAGACGGAGAAAGCAAGGCTGCAGAGGGGGGCTAACTGTGAAGCTATAGAGAAATCCTCACAGACATCCGCTTCCACCAATCCTGCTCTCTAATGTCCGAAAACAAGATAGATAATCTCCGACTGGAACTCTTATCAAACACGGAGCTTAGTAACTGCTACGCCATCATTCTGACGGAGTCATGTCTGCATCCAGCAATACCGGACAATGCTATTAACCTGGAGGGGTAAGACTCGGGGTGGTGGGCTCTGACTCCCCTCAGACTAGAAGAAGGTGAGAACAGCAGAGAGGATCATGGGGGCTCCTCTTCCCTCCATTAAAGACATTTCATCCCAGCACTGCTGGGATTTCTTTTTGTTTACACTTGTGTATACAAAATAAATCTGTCTAACTCTTTATCTAATTGGGAAAGTTCTTCTGTCGGGATAAAAGGTCATTTTGATGCATGTGGCAAAGATCTGGGAATGGAATGAGAGCGGCGTCCTTCAGCTAAGAACAAAGTGTAATATTCTGATAAGGCTGGAGCCATTGATGTCTCCTAATCTGCTAGCGTGTGTGATTTAATGATGTGATGATGTTTCAGACTGGAGTTGTATAAAATGCTCCTTTAACTGTCAATAGTGGCCATTTCACCAGATGTGTGCTCGGTTAGTAAGCAACTGCCTGGTGTAACTCTAAGCAACTTCTCTGATCTGAGTAAGATTATAATTTTCATCAAAATCTTTTTTCATGTCTCCAGGTTATTTTATACATAAACATTATGAAGTGTTATTTAAAGAATTTCTCCTGAGGGATCTCTTCTAAAGAAAAGAACCGGAGAGAGAAAGCTTCAAGGTGAACAAACAGAGCTTTCCTTTACCAATGGTGTTTCCTGCCGGGACCAGAATAAGTTGTATCACTCCAGGAGAGCCACTGATGTTTTCCCACATTGGGCCTGAAAAACCCAAACATTAAGCTCTGAGTTACTTAGATTGTTTTAGATTCAACCCGTAGCCGGACAATTGATTCCTGTATAGCTCTTAAAAGATACTCAAACAAACTCCAACTTATTGCCAGTTTATTTTTTCTGATCCTAAGTTAGAAGGTTTTGGCTGTATAATTTAGGCACTTATTATTCAAGATTAAAATTTAGATAAACATTAGAAAATTATTCAATGTTTTCTACTTGTCCTCAACAAACATTAGTCTAATATGTGTTATTTTAAATAAAAAGTTGCTAGTGAAAAGATTGACTGTGACAGGGTTGGATGAATGATAACAGTTAATGGATTTAAAATTGACTTTAATTCTTTAAACATATTTAAAGTAATATTTAAGATTTCAAATAACATCCAATTAAACAAATCTGTTTGATGAAATTAAATGTCACAGGATTAAATCAGGACCGGACTGTGACAAACTTTTGGCCTTTTAAGAAGAGGCAGGCCCACCTGGTATTGATGAAAGGACAGTAAAACCTACGAATGGAAACAAACACTTTGTGGTGAGAGTTTTTTAGTGTTTATGTTTAAAGAATTAAGACTTACAGGCTTAATGCCTATACATAGGCTCCAGCCGTGGAATAAAACTGACCAATGGCTTGATGTAATCTGCCACTGATGCCTGGTCTGAAGGCTCGTTATATACTGATAGATATCATGACAGATATAGTGGACAGAACGGTATCTGCCCACCTTGCCCATTAGCAGCCTCTCTATAGACATTCAGTCTGTGTGCCATAATAAATGGTGATTGGAGCAAGAAATTCCACCGGTTATTGAATATTTTGGGTAATGTGACTTTTGAACTCTTTTATTAAGGTTAACTTGGAGACAGTTGACTGGCAGACATCTTTATTGCAGAGTCAGTAAACTGACTTTAAGTTGATTGGGTATAATACAGCAGAGGATGCCAGTTTTTGAATACTACAGACATTTACCTTGAGTTTGTGCAGAGTGTTCATTCATGGCTGATTGATTAAGAGATTGGACACACTGAACTCATATGTCAGTTAAGGCACGTGACTGAATACTTTTTAAAATGTAGGGTAAGGTTAGGTTTGGAGTAAGTTTCATGCTTAGGTTATAGAACGGGTAGAAAAAGAAGGGAAGTCGATGAGATATATGCAACGTCCTATTGGGATTATTGTTTTGTTCTTTTTTTAATATAATGCTTTTAAAGATTTAATTATTTTAGAAATTGAGATTTTCCACGTCTATATATGTCTTTTTAAACCAAGAAGTGTAAACAGCAGGAGATGGGTTGGAAAATTGCTTCAAACCTGCATAAATAGCATGTGCATTAAAACAAAAAAAGATATTTAGTGTATTTGTCAGTCTATTAAAATGACTGACAGATAATATTCATGTGGGAATTATACATATTTTTATTTACAAATCGAAGCGCCATGATCGATTATTCTTTAAACTGGATCCTATTATATGTGATTCACTCTTGGGAAGACATTTATGATAAATGACTTACAGAACAACAGTAAAGAGCAGGAAGAAAACAGATTAACAAAGGCATATTTACAGAGGCAAATAGCCATGGGCTTTTACCTTGTTTCATGTGTCAGCACACCATCCACAGACTACAACCTAACGATATTAAATGGGAGTATAAATAAAACTCTTGAGAGAAAATATGTGCAAATATATCATGTAAGTCACAATTTGTCATTTAATTAGCAGGAAAAATTGTCAAACTAAAATACCTTATGCACAATCCATCATGAAAACATGCCACCAATATCCACGATGAGTCTCTGCAGAATGTAAAAACAATAATCCGCAATGCAGCCGCGGCCTAACTGCCACCTGCTTTTCTTATCTTTTTCTCACCCAAGGCAAACTAAAGGTTGAAATGCCATTTCTCATTATGCTTTATGTGGACATGTATACAGAAACACTACAGAGAGGAGGCGGAGCAGCTGGTGGTGCAGAGATAAAAGCCTGATCCTGAAGGTGGAGAAGACCAAGGAGATCAAGGTGGACTTCAGGAAGAACCAGCCTAACCACGCTCCACTGCTCATCAACAGCTCAGCTGTAGAGGTGGTCAGCAGCACCACATTCATCACAGACACCCTCACCTGGACTGGAAACACCACCTCACTGGTCCAAAGGGCCCAGAAGCGCTTGGACTTCCTGCGGAGGATGAGGAGAGCCCACCTGTCCCCCCCCCCATCCTCCCCACCTTCTCCAGAAGCACCATAGAGAGCGTTCTGAGCAGCTGTCTCACTGTGTGGTGTGGAGGCTGCAGCGCCTCAGACTGGAAGAAGGTGAGAATAGCAGAGAGGATCATCGGTGGAGGAGTTCTGGGTCCTTCTGCCATAACATCAAGAGGAGGTTTGATAAGGGGGAGGCCAAACCTAAAATAAAACTTGTTAGAGAGCAGGCTGCACATGAATTTTCCATCATCTTTGAGTCTTTTCTTGCTGGCTCCACATGGAGACAAAGTTGTTGGGCTTTTCCAAGTTGAAGAGAGAGTGCACATCCAAGATATTATCCCATCTCTTATTCTCCTCTATTAATGAGGAGAAGTATGCTGCTCTTGCTTTACAAAGGGTCCTCTTATACAGCAGTAAACCATTTTTCCAGAATAGGAAGGACTCCCGCAGGCCTGTGGAGCGATATTTTCTCTCCAGTTTCCTAGCATTTTGCTTCAAAGTACGCAGCTCTGCATTAAACCAAGGAGCAAGCTTTCTATTTTCAACGGTTTTCATTTTCAAGGGAGCTGCGTTGTCTAAGGCAGTACGCAGAGAACTAGCAACCCCATCAACAAAATCATCAACCTGTGAAGGGGAATAAGCTATGCTTTTGCACTCTGCAGCACTGCTCAGTGACACAGAGGAGAGAGAAAGTGAAGCAGATTCTTTAAAATTTATAACTGCACTATCTGATAAAGATCTACTAAAATTGAACCTTCTTTTGGGGGAGGAGAACTCTGTTAAAGTAATCCTGAAGGTTATTAGAAAGTGGTCAGAGAGGACAGGGTTGTGAGGAAATACTGTTATTTCTTCACATTCTATGCCGTATGTCAGCACAAGATCCAAAGTATGAAGATGAGAATGTGTGGGACTATTCACATTTTGAACAAAGCCAATAGTGTCTAAGATAGCATTAAAGGCTGCTCTTAAGCTATCGCCTTCAATGTCAGCATGGATGTTAAAATCTCCCACTATGATGACCCTGTCAGTATTTAATACCAAATCAGAAAGGAACTCTGAAAACTCATCTAAAAATTCAGAGTAAGGACCTGGTGGACGATACCAAGTTACAAAAAGAAGAGGTTTTCTTGCCTTGAAATTTGGATGAGGGAAATTAAGGGTTAAATGTTCAAAAGAGTTGTAGGTATTAACTGTTTTGGGAGTAATCAGTAAGTCAGACTGGAAGATTGTTGCTACTCCTCCTCCTCGCCCAGAACTTCTGGGGACGTGAAAATGTGATTATCACAAATCAAGTCATTAACTAGCAGACTTTTAGAGGAAAGAGATCTTATGTTAAACAGACCGCATTTAATTGTTTTAACTTTTTCCCCAGTTGGAGTTATTTTAATTTAAATTAGGTTTCCTCCTTTGCAAATCTTTGCTAATTTATTAGATTTTGGTCGTGGGCAAGACACCTTTCTGGATGGAGTAAAGAGTGGGTAACAGTAGAGAAGCTGCAGAGAGGTCTGTTAAACTAGGACTCTGCTTCCTGGTCTGCACCCTGGGTGGTCAGGGTTTTGGAGGACTAATAAATGTGGCCAGATTCCTAGAAAGAAGAGCTGCACCATCCAAAGTGGGATGGATGCCGTCTCTCTGAATCAGACCAGGCTTTCCCCAAAAGGATTGCCAATTATTAATGTAGCCCACGTTGTTTTCAGGACAACCTGTACCTTCTGGCCCATGTATGAGCATATGCTGGCTTATGTCAAGAAATTTTGAGCATCAACATACTTGTCAAATGTCGATGTGTGCCAGCGTGTTTCTAACCTGACTCCGCCAGATGGATTTGCTCCGCATATCCATCTGGAAACCTTCCGTTGAAGTAATTTTGGGAAGGGGCGAAAATACTGGTTAGCTGATTGGCCTATGTTGTTGATAGACGGGCCAAATAAACCAATCAGATCAACGAAGCATATGACGTACTAACAGAGCGACGACGAAAACACAACCACAAGCCAGGCTACTCTTGCCGAAACCAGTCAGGAGAAGAGCAAAAACATCTTTTCCTCTGAGAAAAGCCTCCAGAGCAGCGTTTTGCTCTTCTTTCAGTGAAGAAATACTCTGTAATTCCGATAAAACTTGCTCGATAGCCACGCTAACGCTAGTTTCATCGGCTGAAGCCGCCATGTTCTTTAGACTGAACTGTCGCGCTTCTCGTTGCGTCACACCTCAACTCGCCTCAAAGCCAACGCTGATTGGACGCTAATAACTTATACAAAATGTACCCATAACTTATCCAACATATGCCAGCATTTTTGCCGGATTGTTTGTACGTCATATATACGCTGTCTAATTTGGGCCTACTTTCACCACAGGCTCAAGAATAATCTAGCTCTGATGACTAGTTAGAGGGCTGGTTAACTAGAAGGTGGAGCAGGTAGATCAGATGGACGGTAATTAGAAACTGTACGGAGCTAGCAGGTGAATGAAATGAGCAATCAAGCCAGACATCAGCCCCAAGATCATCACATTAATAAAAAGATGCAGCTTTTAATATAACAATCCCATAAAAGTAATATGTTTCCCACAAATGTAATAGCTATATGTGTGCAGAGATTATTAAGATTGTGGGATGGTATATAACTTTCTGCAAATGTAAAATGCAACAAATAATTGTTGTTTTGGTTGCTGATCAGTTGTTGCTGCCTATTGATATCCCCCCATTCCTTCTTTCACTGCTTGCACATTGTCAGTGCACAAGAAAATGCAGTGCATAACATAAAATCCAAAATTAACTGTAAATATATCAGGTGCTTCTTATCTTATCTGGGCTAAGAAAAGGGCATGGACTATTGTTTAGTTGTCAGAATTAACCTCTTCACGCGATCTTAGATTTCTGCATATCAAGGTCCCCTTGCATAGATGAAGAGTGGAGAGGCACCGGTTCAGATTTGGCTGAAGTCCTGATCACAGACTGTGGCTAGCAGATTACAGGGAAAGAGACACAATGAGAATTCAGCCAATATTTCACATTGTGTAAAAACAAGAACAAAAGAGAAATTAAGCATGATTCATAAATGAAGGGAAGTGCCTGAAGACATAATGATACGTACTCCATAAAGTGATGGATGTTGTTCAGTGGTCTAAACTAATAGTGTAGAAACATAACAAAAGATCATTAAATGAAGAGTTTGTTCTCTGTTCATTACATGTAAATATGACTTTTGCTCATACAGTGATGCTGGTTTACTCTGTTCCAGAAAAAGTGTTTCTCAGACTTTTGTTCATTTTAGTGCAGTATACCAGTTAGCAGTGGTAATACTAGTCTCTGGGAAACACAAAGATGGAGGACTAATGTAGACTCTAACAAGTCCAGGAAAGCAAAAGAGGAGAAATATTTAAAACCTAGAATTCCAAAGAGCATGTATTGAAGGAGTTGCATCGCTTAAATAACAGAAGTTCATGCTTACTGTAAATAAGTTGATCTTTTAAGGATCTGATTGTATAAAAAACTTCTTTCTTTCTCCTATCTGCTGTCTGTGGTGGAAACTATCAGAGCAAATGAATCACAGTGGAGGGAAAACAATGGGGAGAGTCGTGTTGAATCAGCGCCATCAGAGAACTCTGCTGTTCCAGAACAATAGAGAGAATATAAATCAAATACAGAGGTAAACATATGACAGTACAGATAACTGTGACGAGCAGGGGGGGGGGTCTGGTTGGAAATGTCATTCCAGCAAAAGCAACTGTTCAGCTCCCCTGCCTCTTTAAGCGTCGTATCTCTCAGCGAAAGTGACATCAATTCTGCACATAAAGAAAAGCTAATAGTTTGGCTGGTAGGTGATTTTCTCCCAGAGCATAATGACTCCATTGCAGAAGCACCACTAACCATCCAAAGCAACCAATTCAAAACTGCTCTGTTTTCTTTTTTCGAAAGATAGTAAGAGTTTCCTGATCCTTTGAACTGCAAATGCAAACAACAAACTGTTGCATGATAATTCTTGAGATTAGCTGAGTTTTAGCACTTTGGTCATCACAAAGTGCCAAAACTAAAACCAGTAAAGGTTTGTCTTCCAGCTGATTGTTGGATCTCCTCATATGGCCAATTCACACATAAAACAAGGGTCTTTAGTTTTCATATTGTCTCAAACCAGACATTCTGCTTTGATTCTCAAAGTTCTGAAAAATAAAAAAAACTAAGAACTTTTTCCAAGGAACTTTGTGGACCTTTAAGTTTTAGGGGTCAAAACTTTCTATTCAAGGCTTGGAAATGTTTTTCTATTCCCAATTAATTTGCTTGCTCTTCGTAATTGAAAAACCTAGTCTGGAGCTTATGTCCGGTAGATGATGTCAAAATCAAACTTTTTAAACAGATTTTCCTAATTTAAATAGGAGAAAATTCTGTTGTTTTAATAAAAAAAAGAAAGAAACACTCACTGCCGTTTCTTTTACAGGAATTAAATAAAAATGCCCCCATTGGCTGAACAATTTGATCCTCAACAGAAAAATAAGTAATAATTACTGATTTCAGTTAGAAGGAACCAAAAATAGTGATGTTAAGAACTAAATATATATTTTTAGATTGAATATGGTATAACTTCAAACACCATCTCTTTTTTTGTCCTTTTTGTTCCACAATAAATAAAAAAGCAGTTTAGTTTAGAGAAATATAATGTGGCTTTTGGACTGGACCTAAGGAGAACAGGCGAGTTAAAGGATCCTTAGTTTCCCTAAAGATCCTTCAAAATCAGCCTCTCTGACCAAATTCTACTTTCTCAATCATTCTGCAGAAAGATCCATTTATTTCCTCCACTTATCATGCATGACGTACCATGGAGTAAATATAGATTATACTTTGGAACTGTTAACACTTTCTTCTGGTGAACCTTTTGGATTTCTGTGGAAATCCCACATCCTCTGTGTCCACTCGGCTCCAGGCCGCCTCCACACAGCAGCAGCTACAGCCTCCACGGTTCCTCCCATCTTGCTCCGCTGTGAGTTCCCTGGAGCTCGAGGAGAGCGTGAGCGATATCATTACTTGTTCATTCATAGGAGCAAAACATTTGGAAAAGAACACTTCATTTAATTCACCGGATGAATCCTAATCCTAACCCTGAATTATGGATTTTTCTCAGCGGAATTATCTAATCTATTTACATGTTATCTGAAAGTAATTTCAGTAGTTATTCATGTACTGTAAAAAAAATGAATAAAAGATCCACATTCCACTCATATTAAAGAAACCAAAAACTAATAAATCTCATATCCTGTCAATGAAGTTGTAGAATCCATTGAAACATTAAACCGTCTGTGAGTTAATGCCGATCATTCTTTAATAGGATCCTTATCAAAATGAAATGCAATATTTGTTTTTGTTTAAACCTAATGTTTCTAAAAAACCTATAGAATGATTTTTTATTGTAAGAACAAAACCACAAGTAAAATCTCCTGATTAAATCCTGGAATAAAATGTGATTGGCATTAAGGAGAGCTGAGAAAGAGGAAAAGAGTTTTAAAGATGGGGACATAAAGTAATAACTTCTAAGCAAAGAATAGTTGGTTGGATCTTTTATTTATATTTGTATTTATATCTGATTCGCCAGATCTTCACCGGAAAGGTTTGTACCCACAAAATCACACTTTAACAATCGTTTCCTTTTTAAACATTTTGCAGTCAATGAAACAGACAGACTTCAAGAGAATTTCAAAAGGCCAAATTTAATTATCTGATCCACTTGATGGGAACTTAACGAGATAAGTCTTTTTTTTTTATCTGTTTATAAGTTGTGCTATAAGATGTTGGTTTAAATCAGGGGTCTTCTATCCTGGTTCTCTCCTCAGCAGGTAGCAAGGGCTGCATTAGCCTTTTTAATCATCCATTTATTTAAATCAGGTGTCTGGAGGCAAGAAAACACTTCAAACATGCGGGACAGTCATTCCTGGGGGAAATGTGAAGACCACTGGTTTGAATATTATTTGTTTAATCTCATTCGGTGTTTCTGTAAGCAGTTCTTTTTGTTGCTTACAATACAACTTTTTCGGAGGCAATATGTTTAAGAGTGTTTAAGTCTCTTATATAGTTTTGAGCTTAAAGGAATAAGACTTCATGAAGAATGAAAAACATTGAATGAAATCATTTAAGATTCTTTTCAGACTTTTTAAAGCAACAAGCAGCAAATATTTTGATGAAATCTACATGATTTTGATAATTATATGCCTTAACTGCATTTGCATTGTTAATAGCAACTTGGTAGGATGACTTCACCCCAGCAGCCAATTCTCATTTCTACTTGGAAAGAAGAATAAAGAAAAACCCAGCAGGAGGTGATCCAAGAGCATTACGAGCTCATGAATAAGTGTCTGTGCCAACAGGCAGAGATTACCAGATAATGTTTTCATGTACTATCAGTGAGAGCCTCGCTTTCATTGAGCACAGGCTCAACTTCAACAAAGTGTCTCCATTGTAGCTCGGAGGCAAAAGTTTCCCAAGCCCACGCTGAAAACGGAATTTTTAGCTGTTCTGGTGAGACGAGTGCAGAGCGTAAAAAGCCTTCACTGTTATTCTGTTCCAGCTACAAGAAACAGAAATACGAACTACAGCGAAGAAGAGAAAACAAAAATCAAACTATAGCAGAAAACAGGTCAAAGCACAGTAGCCTTATTCTAGAAATTTAAAAACTGAACACAATGGTGTGAATAATAAGACATGTAAATTATACAATAACTTATTCAGATTTTCTGAAGCACTGATGGTTAAAATGCTTCTGGGAAGAAAGATGTAAAATAAGCTTGTTTTTGCATTTAGGATGCAGCTGTATGGTTATTATTATTCTTATTAGCGCCAAGGCGGTATCCTATGGCCAAGATGTCCTTCTTGATCTGACTTCATCCTCTCCATTAGAAATGAGCTACAGTTTCCCCATAAAAGAAGCACCTTGGATGATGGCAGATGGCACACTGAGCCTAAATGTGGTCTTGAGTAGCGCCCTTGGACTAATAAAGATGTCTTTCCTCAACACATCCTTAGTGATATGGGACCCGGGTCTCTAGAAGAGACAAAAAGGTGATTAGGGGAGCCCGGGAAATTAAATGGGGGAGTGTAAACAGCTTCTACTTGGTAAATCTGATGGTGTGGCGGGGGGGTATGGTGGACTTGTTTCTTGGGGAGTTTATTTTACCAGAAGGAGGAGAATTGATGCATTAACTGTTTAGCTGCGCTAACATTTAATGCAGCCCATAGTTTCAATGAGGAAGGTTTATGCCAGGAAAGGGGAGACCAGAGACCATGGCGAGCCCTACTGATGAACTAGTACCATGTTAGCGCGGTCGAGTCTGGCACGGTCCGGTTCAGTTTGAGTGCCATTTACAGAGGGAGAGTGGACATGGGCTAATTTCTTCAGAAAAGGGGAAAGTAACAAATAAATGTACTTAAGAAAAGCAGTTTCATGATATTTTTACTCAGGTAAGAGTAAAAAGTAGCACTTTAAATATTTGGTAAGAAGGATACTCAGCTAATGAGTAACTGATATACTTACTAGCCATCACTGCAAAAACTGATTCAATATTTTACAAAATAATGTGTTACAAATTAAGTCATATGCAAATTCTGGTGTTTCAAAACATAAGTTAGGAATAAAAATATAACATACCGTAATTAAATGATAGAAAGTTTAAGGTGGAATAAATATTTATTGAGTTTGAAAACTTACAAAATCAGATGTTATGGGTAAGAATGGTTTAAATTAGTTTTCACTCAACCTGTAAATAACAGGGCAGACTCTATAGATGGAAAATAACTTTTAATCCATAAACCTTAAGTACAGAAAAGAAGAAACCATTTGGGGCATATTTGTTTAAAAAAAAAGAGCATGCTTTCATTACATGAAGATATTAATTGCTTTAATCAAGGAAAAGCAAAAAGAAAAATCCTGTAAAACTATTTTTTTTCTTCAAAAAGTCACTGAAATAAATGTAACTGAGCAAATCTAACTGGTTTCCACGACCTCTGCTGCCAGTGGCCTGATTATTTAAAGGAGGTGTGTTGAAGCAGAAATAAGCTGCAGGATTTGAGTTAAAGGTCTTAGCTTTAGGTTTTTTGCTGACTTTTCTTTTATTTGATAAACTTAAAATTGTGTTTTAAATTATTTCTGTTCTGCTGCTAAGATTCCTTCTAGAAGTGATGAACACTCTGATGATGTGCTGTGTCGTTGGAGTCCAGATTCAGACCGAGGCGTTCCACCTTGGTCTGGGATTTAAACAAGCTTTGTTCTTTAATTTGGTCTTTTTTTTTCTTTCAACTCTTTGTTCTCTTTCTCCTTTTGCCCTCTTAGGTAGTTTTTCTGTGTTTGCACCGACAACGTATACGTAAGATATTGCAACTGTCCCCTTGTTGGCGCTCTCGCTCTGTTAACAGGACATGCATGATGCTGGAGAAAACACCTGTTAAGGAAAAACTCTTACTGCCTGATTGGAAACTTGAAATTCTATAGAATGAACCCATTGCAGAGAAAACTATAATGCTATGGTTTAAATGTTTTTATAGGTCCAACGTGCAGAGAAGCATCCCACACTGCTCAGGTGACCTCCATTCATTGGGCTTCATTTATTCTCCTCATTTACCATCCAGACATACATTAATATTGCTGTTGTAATTAATTTTAATTTTTTCTCTTTTTTATTATTCTTTCTTATAGCACACATTTTGCTCTTGTCCAAGTAATACTTCATGGTAATATAATGTTGAAAAAATGTGATGTTAATTATAGATATTTTAGATCTTGAGAGATTTATTCGGTTTATTTTTTCTACTGCTGACACTTCAAGACCAGTATATCCAGAGCTCACATGAACCCATGTAGTTGTATATGTCCCCTTATTCTTCTCCACATTTGTAGTTACATTTTTTTGTCCCAAATCAGATCTTTTATCTTCCAACAAGCACATAAAAAAGTTTTTTTTTTTTACACATTGAATTCTCAGAGATAACACAGGTTTCCCGTGTTCTCCACATCGTGATTTTAATCAGATGTTCCTTCTAGCAAATGTGGCTCCTTCATTAGTATGCTCTGCACTTACCTCTGTGCACTGCTGGCTGCTCTGGTTGCGACTCACAGTGCTGTCTTCTTCACTGTAGGATATGATACATAATGCATGCGCTCCAATGACTCCCCACCTCGTTTCTACTTTCTGTGCTGTTGTAGCTCCTCAACCCAAAGTCCACACAGAATAATTGGATAAAGGTTGGATTATTAACAAAAAGAAAGAAGGTGATTGATTACCTGAGGATCCAGCCAATGAAAGTCCGCCATGAGATGAGCTGCATTGTGGTCTTCATGCTAATTTTGTTTGCGTCAACAGAATGTGAGTAAAGATAATATGGAGAAAAAGTGAAAAGATTACAGTACCCTAAAGTTTGTGAGAGTGAGTTTTAAATAGTAACATGACTTTTATTACTAATAAAACCAGCACAGCATGAATGTATAAGATATGTGATTATTTTGAAACAGTTTGTGCTTGTTTAATTTTATGCCATTAGAATCCACACTAGAACTTCAGTTATTTATAGGCTAAATTCTCTTCTTTTATAGCTGTGATAGTGTATTTATATGTGAAATACTCAACCCAGGGTAGATATTGGCTCCAATCGGCAGGATTTGCTGTAGTTAGACATCTGAGTGTGGCTTCCAACTCCTGGTTCATCCGTTCGACCTGTCCGTTAGACTGTGGGTGATAGTCAGAGGCGAGTGAGACTTTGGCCCCGAGGGCCAAACAAAAACTAACCCTAACCCTAACCTGGGAGATGAAGTGAGGTCAAGGGTCCGAGAGGATGTCTTGGGGAATCCCATGTAAACGGAAGACATGTTTCACCAGGTTTGTGCCGTCTGAAAAGCTGTGGGTAGTTTTCTCAAAGAGACAAGGTGGCAGGCCTTAGAAAAACGGTCGATTATTGTTAGGATGGTGGTCATACCTTTAGAGGTGGGTAGCCCGGTGAGAGGACTTGTTCCAAGCACAGGTCGGGCAGGCTAAGACAAACTCTTTAACACGGATAGCCACCAGAAATGCCGATTGATCAGAGCCACAGTCCTACTGACGCCTGGATGAGCTGAAACTTAGAAGTATTAAGCCAATTAATAAATTGGGCATGAATAGCAGAGGGTACAAAAATCCTATTAGGAGGACCAGTTCCGGGATCAGGTTCAGACTGCTGAGCTTGTTTTACAAGGTCCTCGATCTCCCAAGTAACAGCAGCAACTAAACAGCTAGGAGGGAGAATAGGAGCAGGAGTTTTCTCAGAGTCGTCAGGGGCGAACTGTCTTGATGGAACGTCTGGCTTAATGTTTCTTGACCCTGGGCGGTAGGAAATGGAGAGGTTAAATTGGGAGAGAAACAGCGACCATCAGGATTGACGAGGGTTAAGCCTTTTAGCAGACTGAATGTAAGACAGATTTTTGTGGTCCATCCAAACCACTACAGGGTGAACTGTGCCCTCTAGCCAGTGCCTCCACTCCTCTAGGGATAGTTTTATGGCTAGCAGCTCTCGGTCCCCAACGTCATATTTCCTCTCAGCAGGTGACAGTCTGCGGGAATAAAAGGCACATAGGTGAATCTTATGATCAGAATCAGAAATCTCAGAGAGTACGGCATCCAGCTCTAAAGTGAACTGTTTGGTGAGGTCAGGTTGACACCAAAGAGCAGAAAGCCCTGGAGAACTCAGTGGCAAAGTGGATTGGGCGTTCTGGCCTGCCTGCAAGGACCATTGAGGATGAAGACTTTGTGGATATGATGAAACAAGAATGAATATTGTTATGGAGGAGCCACTGGAGCTGGATGGTCCTAGCACTGAAGGCATAGAAGGGGAGAGGTTAGCGGATGGTTTAGACTCAGGCTGAGAACCTGCCTCATACAGGAGCTAACTGAATAAGCAGGGTGTTTCCGCCAGGGAGGACTGGAGTTGGGAGCTGGAGGTTTTCTCAGTGATCACAGGTGGGTGAGTCGTTGGAGGGCAGGCAGGTCTTTCCAGGTTGTTGGCAGAGAGAGAGAAATGGTACCTTGCTAGATAGAGAGGTTTTTCCAGGAGTTTCTTCAGCAGAGGTTTTCTTTGGGTTCAGTTCAGGAAGTGAGTTCCTCTGAGGAAGAAAGAACGACAGGTAACCTGGAAAAACACGTAGAGAACAGGTTCAGGTTTAAATAATCTCTGGGGACCTCTAGCTCAAAGGGGGAGTTTAGAGTACCAGTAGTGATTAACACTCAACTGCTGGAGATCCGGGCGACTGCTCCTCTTATACTGGAGAAGATGAGGCTGATTACACGCACGTTTGCAGAAACTACCCTACAAGCCGACAGCAGCCTAATGGCTCCGCCTAGAGGCAAAAGCAGATTCCAGCACCCAACAAAAACTTTCAAAATACATCATCACAAGAGTATATGGAATTTATAGCTTGTTATGAAATTCAAATCAATTTAGTTTATTTATATAGCACCAATTCACAACACAAGTCATCTCACGACACTTTACAGTTCAACCAGATCATACAGTCAGATTGATTCAAAGTTTTATATCTAAGGAAAACCAGTTGATTGCATCGACTCATTGACTCAAATACAATCCCTCACACTAAGCATGCTTGTAGCGACAGTGGAGAGGAAAAACTCCCTTTGAACAGGAAGAAACCTCCAGCAGAACCAGGCTCAGTGTGAGCGGCCATCTGCTGAGGCCCACTGGGGTTCAAGGAGACAGAAGCAGACATAGAAAAAGAAGCATAGATACAAAAGGCAACTGTCAACCAGCTCCACAGGCGGCCCCGTCCAGGAAACACACAGCCAGGCAGACGAGCTCCAAGCCAGCTCCCATGCCAGAGGACGAAGAGAGCACATCCACTCAGTCACGGTCAGAGAAACAGGACTACACTGGAAAACAGGCCAAGCTCCAACATCTATAAACAAGGGTGTTGATGGCAGCTGCACAGCTGATGTTTCTTTCCAGGATGACGTCACAGCCAAACAGGAACAGACGAGGCAAAGCTACTCTGAGGAAAAGCAGAGAGAGCAGAAGGTTAGAGATTGAACAAACAGATTCTGCAGAATAGGAGAACAGAGAGAGAATGAAGCAGAATGATGAAACGGGGGTCCCTATGTCCTCCAGAAGTCTAAGCCTATAGCAGCAGAACTATAGAGATAGCTCAGGATAACCTGAGCCACTCTAACTAGAAGCTTTATCAAAAAGGAAAGTTTTAAGCCTAGTCTTAAAAGTAGACAGGGTGTCTGCCTCACGGACTAAAACTGGTAGTTGGTTCCACAGGAGAGGAGCCTGATAACTAAAAGATCTGCCTCCCATTCTACTTTTAGAAATTCTAGGAACCACTAGTAAACCTGCAGATTGAGAGCGAAGTGCTCTGTTAGGAACATAAGGAACAATCAGTTCCTCTTGGTATCCTAGAGTGAGGAATGCTGCCTAAAAAAAAAAGTTTCCTGCAAAAAAAGTCAGAGCTAACATGAGTTACTAATGGCATCTGTTTCTTCCTGGAGACAGAAATGCTCCTTGCTTATTAGCAGCCGCTGAAAAACGGCTGTGATGCTCAGCAAAATGAAAGGATAAAGACACAGAGCCTTAGCCGTCACACTCTGTGGGGAACAGCACAATAGAATAATTAGAGCTCTGTTCCTCCAGCTGACATACTTGCAGAAACAAATGAACATACTGCAAACCATGACCCCCAGCCAGCAAAACAGGAACACCTGTAAACACTGATATATGTCCTCCATAACTCCACCTAGAAAATCACAGGAAAAACATGCCAGCTTATTACTTTTATAAGGCAAATCTGTTTCAGGAGCAACAAGGAACAACAAGGTGAAAGAAGCAGAACTAAGATACATGCTGGGTTCTATGAATATTTGCTTTCTCCTAAACCAGCAAATGAGCTAGCAGCTGTACCTTATGCTGCCAGAGCTGAGCTCACAGCTTTAGTTAAGATTCTGCCCAAAAAGAGGAGATACTGTAATATTTATGCAACAAAGTAGAATGGACAGAATCAGGAGTACACAGGTTTGAGAAGCTGATATCTTTAGCCCTTGAAGATAAACTGGGAAGAGTTTCAAGTTTTATTGCATCGTTTCTGAAAAAGTAGTGCAAAAAGTTTGTCACATTTATCATTAGTTTCTTCAGAATTCATTATTTCCTTCTTATTAAAAAGGACAGTTCATTTCTGTAGGAGTTAAATCTTGCACCACAAATAAAGATTTTAAGAAAGATCAATGGGAAAAAACAATTATTATAATTTCGCATTGCATTTATTGTAAATTGGTATAAGATCTCCTAACTAGTTATCTTAATAATATTGGGCAAAGAAACAGCTGCCCTACATGAACACAGAGAAGTTTAGAATATTATATAAATTATTATTGTCCAATCTTAACTTGACTAGCTGTCTGATGAGCTCTGTTTGCTGCTTTTTCTTCTTCTTTGCTTCTCTTTTTTGTGTCCTGTTTTGCCAATATAGCTCTGGGAATAGATGTCCCAGAACTAGATGATAGCCCAACAGATTTGCTTTCACAAGCAGACCATTATGACTCAGCTTCAAATGCTGAACCACCTCCAGTGTCACAGATATGGCGTCCCTTATGCCCCACAGATGTTTGTCTCAGAAATGTTATAAATGATGCTGACTAGGATGTTCATATAAATTGGGTCATAGGTCACCACCCTGGTGATGATATCTTCCCCCTATCTACAAAGAATTGGCCAATGGGATCCCTCTCTTAGAGAGCCAGCTCCCCTACTGACCCCTGTAGGCACCCTCTTCCCCACCCTCTGCCAGGAAGGCAGGGCACCAAGCACCAGGGAAAGACCACAACCCAGAGCAGGGAATCCAAATTCTAAGCCCAGCTCAAATTTCCTGCCCCCTGCCGGGGATAGGGCAAGCATAGGGAGAGCTAGTCCGTAGAGAAGAGAAGCCAGGAAAGGGGAGCACAGGTGAACTCATGGCACGAAGCATGAAACGATCTTACCAGAGGGTGCCATGCCTAGAAGACCCTCAGCCCAGGTACAACATCTGACCCAGCCCCCAACCAAACCGCCAGGGTGGGTATTGCTCAAAGAACCAGAGCAATACCCACACCTATACCAAGGCGGGTGGCATGTCATATCCAAACCAATGTTTGCCTGAGCCAATCCCAGAGTCGCACCATCCCAAGTAACACCCAAACCCATTCCATTTGCCCCACCTCCCCCTACCACATAGGGAGGTCTACCCCCCCCCCCCTGCATTCAGCCAGCTTTCAGAACACATAAGACTAGGAGTTGCATGCACAGCCCCCTCCGCACCCTCCCTCCACCCACTTACTGACTGTGTGCCCCCTCTAGGGAAGAGCACTTGCAGGATTATGTACAAACAATATTCCTGGCTGGTTCAATGGCCCCAGTATGAGCAGGGGGGCCGATGGGCCCCAGAGTAGGTTAGGCACCAAATATATATTTTTGCCATACGCTCAACCAGAAGCAGTAAATCCTTAAAATTCAGTGACTCATTGCCATGAACTTGGGTTCCTTAGGTAAAAACCTTTTGACCAATTTGACTGTATGGTTCGATTGAATTGTATCTGCATATTGTCTTAAAATTGAATTGAAAGGAAAAGGACAATTATAAAGTTCAAAAAGGGAAAATGTTTATAGAACTAGAGTTGTGTTTGAGTGTGTTGATATGTCCTCTCTTGTAGAAGGTCCCTCAGTGGCAGTGAAAGGAACTCTAAAATAAATAATTTTTTACATAAATATATTCCATTCTTTCATTTGATTCCTTTGCTGATTTTTACACTCCTGCCACTGATTCAAACAAAGACATGACAAAGAGGCAAGGTTAAATAGAGAATCAACATGATTTACCATTTCAGAGCCACATTTCTAGGACTGTGCTGCTAAAAGGGGCTGCACATTGTTGTAACTCTGCTAGCTTGCCTCTGATAGGCAACTGCTCAAGAAAAAAAACAAAAAAAAGCCTTTAAGAAGGGAGAAAGGTGAGCAGTGTACAGAAGTACCTCAAGGTCAAGATAACAAAAAACAAGGATGCCTAAAGGAAAAAGCTGTAAAACAAGCTCCAGTAGAACAATATCAGAGATGAAGAAGATCTCATGCTTGAAGCAGAAGGATGATCAGACAGATGGAAGTCTGGACAGAACTTGGAACTGAATCCATTCTTCATCAGGTTCAGCTCAGGAACAAGCTCAGCATCTTTCTCTCCTGCCCACAGTCACATGGACATCCTGCCCTCCTCTGCCATTCACTCTCCTGCTTCCATTATCAGCCAGATCAGCAGGTGGTGCTGTTTCCTCCAACTGGAGAGACTGGTAATCAGTCAGCAGGTCCTGATGGTGTCAGAGTCCTGAAGGCCTGAGCAGAACAGCTCTGTGGGATTCTACAGCACCTCTTCCCCCTTAGTCTGACCCTGTAGACAGTTCCAGGGATGTGGAAGACCTCCTGCCTTGATCCAGGACCAAAGAAGACTCAGCCAGCAGTCCTCAGTGACTATAGACCTCCTGCCTTGATCCAGGACCAAAGAAGACTCAGCCAGCAGTCCTCAGTGACTATAGACCTCCTGCCTTGATCCAGGACCAAAGAAGACTCAGCAAGCAGTCCTCAGTGACTATAGACCTCCTGCCTTGATCCAGGACCAAAGAAGACTCAGCAAGCAGTCCTCAGTGACTATAGACCTCCTGCCTTGATCCAGGACCAAAGAAGACTCAGCCAGCAGTCCTCGGTGACTATAGACCTCCTGCCTTGTTCCAGGACCAAAGAAGACTCAACCGGCAGTCCTCATTGACTATAGACCTCCTGCCTTGTTCCAATACCAAAGAAGACTCAGCCAGCAGTCCTCAGTGACCAGTGATGGGACTAACGGCGTACAAAGTAATGGCGTTAATAACGCTGTTACCTTGTTTGAGTAACGAGTAATCTAACTAATTACTTTGACTGTAACTATAACGCAGTTACCATTGCAGACACCCGTTACTGCACGTTACTCAGGTCGCACAATGAAGCTTTTTTCATGATAGACTCGTGCGCGCCTTGTCGTGAGAGAGGGGAGGATGAGAATGGCTGATGTATAGTGAGATTCCGTCTGTCAGTTGGGTAGGTGGGTGTTTCTGCTGGTGGGTGTTAACGTACAGCACACACAGAGAGATGGAGAGTGAGGATGACTCCAGCAGCAAAACAGCGTTTTCCACATGGAAATACCGGTGTTACGTCGAGCTGCGTTTCCCCATCAGATACGGTTTCCCCTGCATCTCCGCACAGTGCGGCGGCATGATTCACCGCGCAAGCGACAGGAAACGCGCATGCTCGCTAAAGGCGCGTAACAGTCACCCTGTGATCGCACCATAGGAGAACTATGGAGAGTGTGAACGATCAAATGATAGCCTATATTGAGAAAGGGAGACATTTGGATGGATGGATGGATGGATGGATGGATGATGGATGGATGGATACTCTGCCTTTTCAACCTACTGTATTTTTTATTTTAAACATTATTTGATGGCCTTTGTGGCAGGGATGGAGATCCATATTTTATGTCACACACAGAGTATAGATCTAGATAGATAGATAGATAGATAGATAGATAGATAGAGAGAGAGAGAGAGAGAGAGAGAGATAGATAGATAGATAGATAGATAGATAGATAGATAGATAGATAGATAGATAGATAGATAGATAGAGAGATAGATAGATAGAGAGATAGATAGATAGATAGATAGATAGATAGATAGATAGATAGATAGATAGATAGATAGATAGATAGATAGATAGATAGATAGATAGATACCATGGACTTACTTTATTGGTCCATTTTTCAGTTACAATAAACATACATAATTAAAATAGATAGATACAAACATACACAACAGCCTCAAAGCCCAAAAAAAGAAAAACAAAAGAAAAAGAAATAAATAAATAAACACATAAATAAATAAATAAATAAATAAGAGCCCATCCCCTCAAAAACTTAGAATAAGCACATCGTCATCTATTCGACACAAACATCCCCAACTCCCCAAATAGAAATAAACTCATTCAGGTCTGACACCATCTTATAATAAGCAAATTCAGTCCTGAGACGTGCAGCCACCAAACCTCTAAACATCAACTCAGCTTCTGCAGAACCTGCCCCCTTCATTTTATTCCTCCTGCTCAACCAAATGCTCATTTTAGCCTGTCCCAACAAAAAATTAACCAAACAAATTTTTTCCTTTTGTGCAGCCGAGTATCTGGGCCCAAAAATAAACAATTCACTGTTCAAACTAATTCCTAATGCTCCCACCCACTGCTTTAGAAAGGAAAACAGAGGACATATTCTAGTGTCTCCTCCGCCTGACAGAATACGCACTGACTCCCCGCCCTGTGATCAATACGTGCCACGTGTCTGTTTGTGGCCACGGCCCCGTGTACAATCCTCCACTGGAGATCCGCAGTACGTTTCTCCAGGGGGGCTTTGTACAGGGACCTCCAGCTGCCCCTGTGAGACGAACCTGGCGCCAACACACCCGACCACCTCGACTGCTTGACCCCTACCAGCATCGCTCTGTTCTGGACTTTCACTGATACCTCATATAGGCTTCTCTTTGGTGCTTCAGAGAAGTTCCTCAGTTCTGGTGTTCCGAATGACAGCAGGAGCCCGTCTGCTTCCTCCTGTTCCTTCACTGCAGCACCAATAGACAGCTTTGGAAACTCCTTCAGATGCTCCTCTGCCTCTAGTGCCCTCCTGAAGGATCCGGGAAGTCCACCTATCACCTCCTGCACCAGTCTGTCCATGAGGCGTAAAGATTTAGTCCCTGTTTCCTCACATATCTTCGCAGCACTCTTCCATTGACCATCTGCCCTCAGTCCTGCCAGCTTTGTCAGCCCCGCTGCTGTGAACATTCTCTGGATACTCTTAGAGGCCAGAATTCTGCTTCTTATGGCTGGGTTATGGAACAAAGGTTCATCACCTATTGTCCCATACACCTGAGTGCAGTCCCTTTTACTTTTTAAAACTGTTCTCCAGTCATCCAACACTGACTGATAAAAACTGGAGGTTTGTGTAATGTCCATTCCCTCCAGGTCCAATAGAAAGAGATGCTTGTCGTAGTGTAGGTTTCCAACTCTTTGCAGCAGCAAGGATGCCGTTTCAGTCCAGGGCTGCTGTGATTTGTACAAGTATCTCTGTGCCGTCTAAAGCCGAAGCGCAGTTATGCGGCTCCTGAGGTCAATCAGCCCTTGACCCCCTTCCGCCACAGGTAGAAACAGCACAGCTGATCTAATCCAATGATAGCATCCCATAAAAAGTCCACCAGTGTCTTCTGTATCTGTTCTAATATATTGTTCGGGGGAACTAGAACGGTGGCCCGATGCCAAAGCATGGATGCAGCTAGACTGTTGGCAACCATAGTCCTCCCCCTGTATGACAACTGGGGCTGGACCCATTTCCATCTAGACAATCGGGCACCTATTTTCTCACCTATGCCCTCCCAGTTCTTTAACTGAAAGTCACCATTCCCTAGATATACACCTAGCACCTTCATCCCCTCTGTGCTCCACTGCAGCCCGGCTGGTAAGGTCGGTCTCTCTTTATTGCTCCACTCTCCCAGTAAGAGACCCTCACACTTCGACCAGTTAACCTTTGCTGAAGAAGCTTGCTCGTATAGTTTTAGCTTTTGTTCCAGAGTCCTAACATCATTTTGGCAACCTATAAAAACTGTGACGTCGTCAGCATATGCTGACAACCTAACCGAAACATTTGTTTTGTCTGCTAATTTTAAACCTGATATATTATTCCCTGTGATGGGACTAACGGCGTTGAAAGTAACGGCGTTACTAACGCCGTTTCCTTGTTTTAGTAACGAGTAATCTAACTAATTACTTTGACTGTAACTATAACGTAGTTACCATTGCAGACACCCGTTACTGCGCGTTACTCAGGTCACACAATGAACCTTTTTTCATGATAGGACTCGTGCGCAGCTGCGTGAAGCTGACACCCCACCCACGTCAAAAAACTCTGCAAATAGACTGAATGGTTAGTGCAACGTTAGTGCAGATTTGTGAAGAAAAAAATATTGTTTGTGCTACTTTTGTTTAAGAGATATTAAAGATTATTTGTTAGGTCATCCAGAGGTGTCATGAGAGAGGGGAGGATGAGAATGGCTGATGTATAGTGAGATTCCGTCTGTCAGTTGGGTAGGTGGGTGTTTCTGCTGGTGGGTGTTAACGTACAGCACACACAGAGAGATGGAGAGTGAGGAGGACTCCAGCAGCAAAACAGCGTTTTCCACATGGAAATACCGGTGTTACGTCGAGCTGCGTTTCCCCATCAGATACGGTTTCCTCTGCATCTCCGCACAGCGCAGGCGGCACGAGTCCCCGCGCAAGCGACAGGAAACGCGCATGCTCGCTAAAGGCGCGCAACAGTTGCCCTGTGCTCGCACCACAGGAGAACTATGGAGAGCGTGAACGATCAAATGAAAGGGAGAAATCTGGATGGATGGATGGATGGATGATGGATGGATGGATACTCTGACTTTTCAACCTACTGTATTTTTTATTTTAAACATTATTTGATGGCCTTTGTGGCAGGGATGGAGATCCATATTTTATGTCACACGCAGAGTATAGATCTAGATAGATAGATGGATAGATAGATGTTGCAGTATCTATAACAACCCATCACACAGGATTTCAGAATTAGACATCCCCAGTTATTAATTTCACCAGATCTGAACGCCCTGTTAAAAAACTTCACATGGCGTTCCCCCCTGATGTCATTTACGTTGAGTTGCAATAAATGTTAAACTCTCTGCAGGTTCTTGTCTTTGTCGTCCGCACTATTCAGCTGGCTTTGGAAACACACGGCGAGAAGGTGGGGGCTGGGTGGTGAGGTTTACGGGGGCGAGAAACGCAAAAGTAACGCAATAGTTACTTTTACTAGTAACTAGTTACTTTTATTGTGGAGTAACTCAGTTAGTAACTCAGTTACTTTTTGGGAGAAGTAACTAGTAACTATAACTAATTACTTTTTCAAAGTAACGTGCCCAACACTGATTATTCCTGAGGTGATGCAATAAGGGCTCAATAGCCAAAGCATAGAGCATCCCAGAAAGAGGACATCCCTGCTTGATCCCTCTCTGTACAGAAACCGGTCTGCTAAGTCCCCCTCCTACCTTCAATAATAGAGTGACCCTTGAATACAACAACTCAATACATGAAATAAAAAAATTACCAAAACCAAATGCTTTAAGTGTTTTAAACAAGTATTTGTGATCAACTCTATCAAATGCCCTTTTCTTGGTCCAGAGAAAGCAGGCCTATATCTAATTCCTGGAATTTTGACAGATCTATGATGTCTCTGAGTAAAAACAAATTGTCCATTATTGTCCTGTCAGGGACACAGTATGTCTGGCTGTCGTCTACAATTGAGTCCAAATATTTTTTAAGTCTATTTGCCAGTACTTTGGCCAGAATTTTATAGTCAGTGCAAAGTAGTGATACCGGCCGCCAGTTCTGTAGTAGTCCCAAATCTCCTTTCTTTGGCAGTAACGTCAGTACTGCCCTCCTACAGCTCGTCGGTAACGTCCCAGAGTCCAAACATCCTTCAAAAACGTCCATTACATCATTTCCAATTAGGTTCCAGAATGTCTTATAAAATTCCGCTGGAAGCCCATCGACACCAGGCGCCCGACCACAGCTGAGCTGGCTCACCGCTGTAGACAGCTCTTCAAACTGCACCTTGGACTCCAGGAAGGCTGCCGACGCTTCCCCTAAACGAGGGAGTCCCTCCAGTATCTCCTCCACACGATCTGGGTCACACTCATCCGCTTTAAACAACCTGCTGTAAAAATCTATGGCCAGCCTCCTCATCTCAGATGGGTCCCTGGTTGCCGACCCATTGGAGCTCTTAAGGTGCATCATCTGATTATGTTGCCTGACCTTTCTTTCCAACTTAAAAAAGAATCTAGTAGGTGAATCTATGTCTTTAATAGATAGTATTCTAGATTTTATTAAAGCTCCTTTAGCTTTTTCATGTAAAAACCTGCTTAATGATGCCCTCTTCTTCTCCCAAGTCTTATTATCATCGTTATTTATGTCCACCCCATTAGTTATGCCCTCTTCCAATACATGAAGTTCCCTTTCCAGTAACTCGACCTGATCCCTTACTATTGCTTCTGTGTGTGATGTGTATTGTTGACAAAAAATTCTAATCTGTGTTTTCCCCACCTCCCACCATTGACCTATGCTTTCAAACCCCAACTTTCTGCTTCTCCATTCACCCCAGAAATCAGTGAAAGACTGACAGAAAGTCTTATCATGGATTAGTCTTACGTTAAAATGCCAATAGGGAGATCTTTGAGGAGGCACCATTAAAGAAAAATGAACAGTTAATAAGTGATGGTCTGAAAAACCAACTGGTGATATCATGGCTTCAGTTAGCCTATTGCTGCATGTGTTACTGACATAAATCCTGTCCAGTCTGGCTGCACTAACCCGGCCCTCAGTGACTTTTACCCAGGTATACTGTCTGGTATTTGGATGAATTGTCCTCCAAACATCTACCAGACTGTTCTCTTTAATTATTTTTGCTAATAAAGAGGCTGATGATGAGTTGGGTTCTCTCCCATTCCTGTCCATTGAATAATTGGTAGTGCAGTTCCAGTCTCCTCCCACCACTACAACCGAGCTGCTGCTAAACTGTTTTAATGCTTCATTAAGTTTTTGTAAGAGGCTGATCCGGCTACCAGCAAAGGTGTAAGCGTACACATTAACAAACATAAAAGGTGTTTCTTTTATTGTGGCCTGCACCACCTGTATACGCCCCAGTTCTACCTCAGAGACTGTTACCTGTGATAGAACAATGTGCTTCGCAAACAGAATGGCTACACCTGCACTCAGATTAGAGCCGTGGCTAGGAAACCACGACCCCCCCACCCTAATTCCCAATCTGTATTGTCTGCTGGAGTGGTATGTGTTTCCTGTAGGAATAACACATCAATCTTTTTTCGAGAAATCAGCTCTGATATTAAAGCTCTCTTATCTTTGTCCCTCCCTCCATTGATGTTTAGACATCCTATTTTTAGACTCTCCATGGAGATATTGTAAAAGAGAAAAAGGGTAAAGATTGAACCCAGCATTAAACAGTAAGAAGAAAAATTCACCATGTGTAGATTCCTATTGGATCTATCTCCTGGACCTTTTTACAGTTTTCTCTTTCTGAGCCTTCCTAAGGATTGCCAGATGTTTATTTAAACGGTAGCGCTTCTTTTCATCTAGGAGGTCATTGCTAACCAGCCTCTTTAGTATACTAACTGATTTAATAAATTTATCTGTGTCTACAAAGTAGTCACTGACTTTGACTGATTTGTTGAATGTTTCATCCAGAAACTCATTAATTTCCTCCAAAGAATAGAGATCAGTCCTTCTGCTTACCACTTCACAGATGGATGCTGTGTCTGACTCAGTTTCATAGTCCATGTCATCTCCACATGAAGTCTGGCTACAGGCTTCCCCCTGTGCTGCCCCACTGGTGCTAGCTCTGTCTTGAGTGCTCTCTACCTGTGTCTCAGTTACACTTTCTACAGCCTCAGTCTCCTGCTTCTTCTCCACCTCAATTGGTTCAATGATCTCCGTTTCAACATTACACTCCGGCATATTAGCCTCTACAACAGCCACAGAGCTCCCAGCTACAGTCACGGGACTCAAGACCACCGGGCCCGCGACTACCAGGTCCCCGGCTACGGGAATCCGGCTCGCCGCGGGTGCAGCGCCGCGCGCGGACCCGGGAGCAGTGGAGCCCCCTTCGTTATCCAACAAGTGCCCATTCTCCTGCTGTTTGTGTGGACACGTTGATCTCTTATGTCCGACATCTCCACACTCAAAGCATTTCATGTGTCCCGAGCTGGCATACACCATGTAAAGCCCATCACCGTGCTTCACACGGAAGGACACCTCCAGTGTCTGTGTGGGGGATTCCAGAAACATGAACACCTGCCGTCTCAAAGACTGGACATGCTTCAGTTTCTGGTCCTTACACCCCAAATTAACGGTCCGGAACCCGCTCGCCATTTTTCCGAATCTACGGAGCTCGTTTTCCAGCAGGGCGTTCGGAATGAACAGCGGAACACCGGATACAGTGATCCGCGTGGACGGCACAGCCAGCGGACTAACCTGCACCAAAGAGTCCCGGACAATTACTCTGGACTCAATCAGCTGGTGGACGGTGGACTCGTCCTTCAAAAACACCACAAGCGCTTTATTCATGCGCGAATCATGAGACAATTTACCATAACCTACCTGCTCACCTACAGCCAACAACACCTCCTCCACAGTTACAGAGGCGTCCGGAGGGACTATCCGGACCCCCTGCCTGATGGACGGAGGAGGCGTCTCGGAGGACGCCATGCCTCCTCACACACACCTGTCTAACCACACAGTTACTTACCTAACACTCACACAAAGAAACAAAATATTCTTACCTGCTTTGGTGCATTAAGAACAGTTGGCAAGAAAGTTTGAAACCGAAATACACCAGGGAAAGAATCACCATTTGAAACTAGCGCCACTCTCCCGTCCACATCTACTACCTACGATCACACACCGGAAACGGAAATGGATAGATAGAGAGAGAGAGAGAGAGAGAGAGATGTTGCAGTATCTATAACAACCCAAACACACAGGATTTCAGAATTAGACATTAGATCAATTAGACATTAAAAACTTCACATGGCGTTCCCCCCTGATGTCATTTACGTTGAGTGGCAATAAATGCTAAACTCTCTACAGGTTCTTGTCTTTGTCGTCCGCACTATTCAGCTGGCTTTGGAAACACACGGCGAGAAGGTGGGGGCTGGGTGGGGAGGGTTACGGGGGCGAGAAACGCAAAAGTAACGCAATAGTTACTTTTACTAGTAAATAGTTACTTTTATTGTGGAGGTACTCAGTTAGTAACTCAGTTACTTTTTGGGAGAAGTAACTAGTAACTATAACTAATTACTTTTTCAAAGTAACGTGCCCAACACTGTCAGTGACTATAGACGTCCTGCCTTGTTCCAGGACCAAAGAAGACTCAGCCAGCAGTCCTCAGTGACTATAGACCTCCTGCCTTGATCCAGGATCAAAGAAGACTCAGCCAGCATTCCTCAGTGACTATAGACCTCCTGCCTTCTTCCAGGACCAAAGAGGACTCAGCCAGCAGTCCTCGGTGACTATAGACCTCCTGCCTTGTTCCAGGACCAAAGAAGACTCAGGCAGCAGTCCTCAGTGACTGTAGACCTCCTGCCTTGTTCCAGGACCAAAGAAGACTCAGCCAGCAGTCTTCAGTGACTATAGAGCTCCTGCCTTGATCCAGGATCAAAGAAGACTCAGCCAGCAGTCTTCAGTGACTATGAACCTGCTGCCCTGACAACCACATTATGAAGGTCCTAGGGAGACTTCTGTTGATTCACCTCAGCAAGCAAACCAGCAGCTATCAGGACCCCCTGCAGTTTGCAGTTTCTCCATGGAGATGGGGTTTATGATCTCATCATCCACCTGCTTTGGCGAACCCACCGTCATTTAGACAAGGCAGATAGCTGTAATGACACAAACACTGCTGGAACACATGATTACCGTCTGACCACCAAATGACTGTCAGGCAAATCCCTTTAAGGCAGACACTGTCGGCGAAATTAATAACGCATGTCCCTTTAAGGTGAACAACAGCAGAAACCGAAAAATATTGATTTTAAAGGCCGATACATTTATCGATATTGGGGGGCTTTAAAAACGATAAATGAAATATTGGCCAATATGAGATATTGGTGAATAGCCCATATATATCAGCCCAAATATATATAGAAAGAAAAAAGAAAAACGTAACCTGGACAAACACAGAGTATGTCCCGTCTAACTGTAGTCCAAACTAACATATTTCATCCGACCAATAAAAGAAAAGGGTTCTTAATACAAAAAAAGTCAACCTTCAAAGAATTCTGTACAGTTATGCACTCAATACTTGGTGGGGAATCTTTTGGCAGAAATGACTGCTTCAATTCGGCGTGGCATGGAGGCTATCAGCCTGCTGAGGTGTCATGGAGGCCCAGGATGCTTCCATAGCGTTTAGCCTTTAGCTCATCCACAGTGTTGGGTCTTGCGTCTCTCAACTTTCTCTTCATAATATGCCACAGATTCTCTGTGGGGTTCAGGTCAGGAGAGTTGGCAGGTCAATTGAGCCCAGTGATACCATGGTCAGTGAACCATTTACCAGTGGTTTGGGCTCTGTGAGCAGGTGCCAGGTCGTCTTCATCTCCATAAAGCTTTTCAGCAGATGGAAGCATGAAGTGCTCCATAATCTCCTGATAGCTGCATTGACCCTGCCCTTGATAAAACCCAGTGGACCAACACCAGCAGCTGACATGGCGCCCCAGACCATCACTGACTGAGGCTACTTGACTCTGGACTTCTGGCATTTTGGCATTTCCTTCTCCCCAGTCTTCCTCCAGACTCTGGCACCTTGATTTCCAAATGACGTGTAAAACTGAGCAACAGTCTAGTACTGCTTCTCTGTAGCCCAGGTCAGGCGCCTCTGCCGCTGTTTCTGGTTCTAAAGTGGCTGACCTGGGGAATGTGGCGCCTGTAGCCCATTTCCTGCACACGCCTGTGCACGGTGGCTCTGGATGTTTCTACTCCAGACTCAGTCCACTGCTTCTGCAGGTCCCCCAAGGTCTGGAATCGGCCCTTCTCCACAATCTTCCTCAGGGTCCGGTCACCTCTTCTGGTTGTGCAACGTTTTCTGCCACTTTTTCCGTCCCACTGAGGTGCCTTGATGCAGCAGCACTCTGGGAACAGCCTATTGGTTCATAAATATCTTTCTGTGTCTGAGCCTCTTGCCTGAGGGGGTCAATGATGGCCTTCTGGACAGCAGGCAGGTCGGCAGTCTGACCCATGATCGGGGTTCTGAGTGATGAACCAGGCTGGGAGTTTAAAGGCCTCAGGAATCTTTTTCAGGTGTTTAGAGTTAATTTGTTGATTGAGGTGATTAGGTCCATAGCTCTTTTAGAGACTTTTTTCATGATATGATAATTTTCCAAAGATAGGAATTTGGGGTTTTCATGAGCTGAATGTCAAAATCATCCGTATTAAGACAATAAAAGACCTGAAATATTTCAGTTAGTGTGCAATGAATCTAAAATATATCAGTGTTCAAGTTTTATCATTAGATTATAGAAAATAATTAACTTTATCACAATATGCTAATATTTTGAGAAGGACTTCTATATATATTGTATTTCTGCTAATTAGATTTCAATTCTACTGATGACCATTTAACGATGAAAACAAGTGGCTGCATACATCTTAAAATGATTACACACTGGCTAATGGGAGATGTTTTGTTTATTTTAAAGACTCATTCGCAAAAACACCCCAGAAATAGAAATGTGTCACAAACTACTGAAATGTTCCCTTCTCTACATAATGCTACAGCTTTTAAAACATCGAAACTGGATTACAACTATAAACATAATTTGGAGTCTTTTATAAATTAGTTTAATGAAAACATTAACTCAGATTTTAAGAGCCCCAGTAAAACCTGCATGTCACCATGAAGCGCGGTGGGCCACAATATAATAATCTTATTTTCCTTCTAAAATCTAATATCTCATCTCACAAAGAGGCAGCTTAGCCAGAGAAAAAAGGCCAATATGGTCGCCAAAACCATCGCATATGAAACTCACCAGGAAGGGAGGGGCAGAGGAGCAAAAAGAGAAATTTTATATTGGCCACATTTTGGCAAGTGTCAATTAATGAGAGAGACACTAAAAACGGCCAAATAAATCAGACCATCAATGAATCAGTTAAGATGTTTAAATCGAAGGTAAAGATTAAAATATAATAAACAACTTTAAAGGGAGATGGTTGTTCTGCAGAGGCAGTGATTGACATTTTAAATTAAAGCATGTTTAATGGACATATGTTAAGAGATTTGTTTTAGAGATTTTTGCTCATTACAAAGTTAAATAAGAATGAGGTAGTTTGTTGAATTGCAGCGATTTGCATTACTGCTGACACCCCAGTATTTACTAACATGGAAATCATTTATTTTATTATGAAATCAGTAGGAATTGTCCTAATGGAAGCGACACAAAATCGTTGCTTTTAAAAATAGAGTCAGAAATGCTTATTGTCATTCTCCTAATGCCAAGGGAGAAATGAAGAAGCAGGGAGCATAGAAAAAGTAAAAGGCAAATTAGATGATGAACAATTTAGCTAATGAGCAGACAATGAGACGTTGAGTCATATCTCACATCACAGGGATCCTGCTGCCTTTGGAAACTTTTCCACAGAAAAAATAAAACCATTTGATTGGATAAAGAGAAATGTTTTAAGAAGAGAAAAAGTTTTCTTTATGTAAAACATGGAATTAAATAGTATTTTTGTTCTCACTGAATCAGAATCAAGATTATTGCCAAGTAGATTTGCACTTACAAGGAATTTGACTAAGTGTTGATGGTGCAGATAAATTGACAAGAAAATTTGGATTACGAATTAGGAAAAAACAAACGTAAAATAAAACACATTTAGCAAACAGTTGCATCTTATCCATGTAGTGTTGTGTGAGGTTGAGGCATCAATGTCAGAAAATACAGGCAACAATGATTATCAGTGAGGTTTAATCAGCTTCTAAAAAATGACAGATTACAGGTTAATTTAACAAGCATCCTCCTCTCTGAATTAATCTAACCGGAGGTTTTGGGTGAGTTAGTTTTTGGTGTGAGTTAGTTACAGATTAGAGAACAATTTATCAGGCATCTTAGGTTCAAGTGAGCCTACTTACTGTAGGTTCACTTGAGGTCAAGCTCCTGCTCAGCAGCTATAAATCATCACTTTCAGCCACAATTCGACAAGTCACCATGACAACTGGCAAGAGGAAGTCCGCCTGTTTCACACCACCAGAATTGGAGATTTTAATTAAGAATAAATAAAAACTACATTTTTTTGTCTAGCTTTTTTATCACAGGCCGTTTTGACCTTTATTTAACCTGTTAAGCTGTACGGGCCCAGCTGACATCCGAACATTTTGATCTATTTCTAGATATGGCTAAAAGACATTGAGATTTTTTTTTTTTTGCCAAATGCCTTTTAAGAAGGCTCTTTAAAGTTTCTAAAACTACTTTCGAAATGATTTTTACACAAATGCTTTTGTTGTACAGCGTTATAAACAAATAAAAGGAGATTTAAAGTTTAACATGTCAGACTCTGTTGAATTTATGAAAATTACTGATATCATTGGAAACCATCGGGTCTTACCTTTCCAACCAGGGATTGAAGCTCATTGTCTGACCATGCAAGCGATCTGCTTGCATAACACTTGCACGGCCTTAAGCTTTGTTTCCTAAATATTTTCAGTGTCCAGAACAGCGGATAGCGCTGAACCCGAATCCTCAGAAAACTTCTTGCATTTCGACACAGAGAATGAGGAAAATGCACCATAGAGACCTGCTCTATGAGGAAGGTCAGCTGTCACTTTCTCTATCCAGCATCTTTACATTATTTGTCTGCTGTTTAACACATATGGTAGATAAATATCGCCTGGCCACATAGGTCAGGTGAATTGCCCCGGGGGCAAATGGCTCCTACAGCGGATATTTGGCAGCGTTAAAGAACAAACATTTTAAGAGTGCATTTGTTCCCACTCGGCATTAGTGCTAAATCAGAACTCTAGTGTATATTTTACTCCAGTTGTTGTTGTAAAAACTCTAAAAGAGTCAATGTACTTTGACACTACATATTTAACACTGTGGAAATTACTATGTATGTTAAAGGCTCTGCTGGTTGTTAATCTCCACAATAACAGACTTTGGTTTCTCAGAGCAATGCTGTGTTTTCTGTTCTTTTGAAAGCTGAACATCAGCATTAACGCCCCTGGGTTCACAATATTATCAGGAGATGGAATAAGTATGGGAAATATCACCAACTCCTCTAGGACATACGTCTGGATGACGGTTGTATGCAGCGGTGATTCCATGTACAGGGTTAGGTGAGACGGCCTTCTGCAGCTCAGGCAGAAGCAGCAGGAAATCAGGGCGAGAACAGTAGCAGGGAAAAAAACAGAACCGGGACTAGGTTATTCTCAGCTCTTTTTTATGTTTATGCTGCTGTATATTTAGGCTGCTAGAGGACATAAGGTCCACATATCATTATTCTGGTTTATTTTCTCGCTATTCTCCCATTCTGCAGTATTTGTTCCACCTGTAACTGTCCCTCCTCTCTTTCATCCTTGGATGTGAGAACTGGTTCAGAGCTCATCTGCCTGACTGGGCCGTTACCGGGCTGGGCCATCCTTTATAGACACCACACACCAATCAGACTGATCCGGGTGGATCATCTCAATCAGTGGTCCTCCTAACTGATGTTTTTTAACTGCCTTAAATTTTTGATTAGTTGATGAACAGCCTGTTTCAGTTAATCTGGAATTTTTTTATAAATTACCAGCTCACTGATGGTCTTTTTTTCCCATTTCTTCTTTTTTCATTTTTGGAGCTTTACTTAGAATCTTCTTGATATTTAGCAGAGTAAAATTCAAATTCATACAATGTTTTAGCTGATCTTAAGAATGTGATCAGGATTGTACTGAATGCTGTTAAATGGGTGAGTTATTAACACTTTGTTGGGTCGTTTCCTGTCTGTTGCTAATTTGACGAAGTTCGTTCATCTAAGCTAAACCTGACGTTACAGATCAAGATGGAGCGTCGCGCTCAAAGTTGGTATAAAACCTGACGAGGCCTTTTTTATTTACTACTTTATCCCAAATAGAACAGATAAACAGAAAATATTGTGCGAGCGTCTAAGATTTTAATACAACATAGCAATTAAGAATTTAATTTAGATTTTTATTTAAAATATTTAAAAGAACAATGACTTAAAAGCAAACTTTGAAAATCAGTTACATGATCTAGATTTCCATAAAAATTGGAGATTAAACTACAGCTGTCATTATAGATGCTATTTATGAAAAGTATTGGGAGCTTGAATTATCTAACTTTTAAATGAACAAAAATGAATGTCTGTGGAATGGAATAAAACAGAACATTGAATGAGCTGCTGGGAGAAACACGGTAACTACAGTAAGATGGAAACTGGATGAGGCAACAGCAGATATGTTCATTTTTTTAACAATACAGGTCAGGGTTTATCACCATGGAGACGGTAATGGCTCAGGCCCTCTCATTAAGCTGTCTGCTTGCTCCACTCAGCAGAATATATGTTTATGTTTGAAGACCAGAGAAGGTTATCATGCTTGGGGTAAATAATATCACCTGTGGCACTGCAGCTTTATGGTGATCCTCAAGGTGAGGGAAAATTGAAATTTCCTGCGGCATTGTGGTTGTTTACGAACAAACATGGATAAACTGGAAAAGACTGGATGATAGATGTTTGTTCTAAAGACAGTCAAGAAGAGGACAAAAAAATAAATGTGAGATTTAAACTTCGTCTTTGACCGATGAGGATTAATTGGCATCAGGCAGCAGGATTTACAGTTCAAAAAGCCCTTTAGTTGGTTAAAGAAGAACATTTTTCCTCCAACTATAGAGCCTCACAGCGGACAGTTTACAGCTAATGCAACATGAGAAAAGGCAAGTTTGCCGTTTATAAGTGAAAATAGTTAAAAAAGACGTAATAAAACATTAAATGGCGGATACTCACAGGAGGTATTGAGAGGAAATAAACAACATGGAGTTATCAAAAGAACTAAAGGTCAGTTAGTATTTGCTTTGAAAAGTCAGTCCCATAAATCATGTTTTTGTTTTCTAGCGATCGTCATTCAGAAAGGAACATGAAGTCAGCTCTGTTCTCCAATGCTTTACACTATAACAGCAGAGACAGCAAGACATTTCACAGCTTTCTCCACATGTATCGGCTCCCCTGGATAGGATGTTGAACAGGCAGTAAATAAATCCATCTGTTATTGCAGTAACATATTTTCAAACACAACATTTAAGGAAAATTAAATGTCCGATTTACAGCTCTGCCCTCTTTATACATTTTTCTTTCCTGATGTCAGAATATACGGTATATTTCTGCACTGTTAATCAAACCGAACACATGTAAATAATGCAGGAGGTGCTGAATGTGTGCATGCTCACATTAGCAGCTGCTGTATCGGTCAGTAGGAATAATGATTGAGATTACCTTGATACAATTTTGTCTCTATTCCTGCTTTCATTACTCGGTTCTGGTCATTCATTCTGCTCAACATCCCCTTCATGAGTATAATTATTGAAAAAGTCTCAACAGTTAAATCCTGTTCTAACATTCCAGCTGCTCTGATGTCTTTCTGGTTTCATCAGGCAGAACAGTAGAGACAACGACGACAGAGACTGTCCTGATTGAGGTCTTTCAGTGAGGTCTGTATAAATGCAGACAGTAAAAGAATCTCAGCGCTGGTTTTATTGAGCCTTGGTGGAAGGACACTGATCTCTGGAAAACTGGTTCAGCCTTTCTTAGACCACTCGTCTGGGTTAATACCGTACTTGAAGGACAGGGATTTTAACATCATCAATGACCCCCCACCATGGACTGTTCTCCCTGCTGCCCTCTGGGAAGAGGCTTCACAGCATTCAATGCAGGACCAGCAGGTTCTGCAGCAGCTTCTTCCCCACCGCCATCAGGCTGATGAACTGTTTTAGAAACTCTAAATCACAGACTCTGCATCACACTGATGACACCAAACCTAAATACTGCAGATTTACATCATATATATACTAATGCATATTTTTGCACAATGTTTTTTTCTTCCACAATGTTAACATTTGATCACTGCTACTCTTTATGGAATGGAAAAGTTCTGAAAGCGGTACAATATTATATTTGGTTTTGTATACACTCTCTGCATACAAAATGACAATAAAAATGGTCTCAGTCTTTATGTGTCAGCAGAGAAATCAGAGACCAGGAAAAATCCCCTTAGGTTCCTGAAGCCTCCGTTATGTAACTTTAAGATTCAATATCTGCTCCCCTTAACTCAGATTATAGCAAACAAGAAGATCAGCTGCTATGACGATGGAGATGATGGACAGCTTTACATCACAATGACAGCAGGTGACTCCCACCTCATGCCAAGAAACAATTCATCAGCATTTGTTAAGGATCCAGATCATGTTGCTAATTTTATCTATAGGTGTCATAATATAGAGCAAAATGAAAAACTATGTTTCAGTAGTTTTTCATTTGTCACTGTTGTAGTGTGGACTGCCACCTTGTGAAGAGGTTTACCTTGGGGCCTTATGCCTGAGGCAGTTACGCTTTTACTAAACCTTCTTACAGTCAACAACTCCTTGACAAAGATTATGCCTTAGTTTTAAGTTTAGCAGAAAAATAGTTTTGCAGTTATCAGCTGTGGCTCCTAGAATAGCATGGTGGTGGGGGGGGGGCTCAAATAAGGGTTATAACAGCTTATAATAGATCAGCAGGGACATACCCCTCCTAGAGCAGTGCGGATCACTGGGATGAAGATGTGGAAGATGTGGCGTCCCTGAAAGTGACAGAAACGTCAACATGAACATGCTGCCCTGAGATAACTGACAGCTGTGCAACATCTGTGACTCCATAGCATCATTAAACTATCTGTTAATAATGTCTCATAATAGTTTTTAACACATCTAGTAACCTGCAGTTTCATATAATATCTACAGTAATATCCATAAAGTCCCCTCTAATAAATAACACTCACAGAAAACCTGACAAACAAACCTCATTTTATAAAGATCAATAGTTGCTGTTCAACTGAGCAGCCATACTTTTCCCTTTGCATGTTTTGGTTTTCTCTAGATATTCCAGCTGCTGCCTTCTGCTCAGAAACATGCAGGTTTGGTTAATAGCTTAACCTCTGGTGTTAGTGTGAAAAGCACCAAAGTCCATCCCAAACACTAGTGACAGAGGAGGCCTTGGAAGCAAAGACTGATGTCAGAACAGATAAATGTGTACTTTTGTCCTGTAGAATAAAGGGACATTTTGAGCAACAGTCTTTAGAAATGTAAAGGTGCCTCGTTCATATAAAGCTTTTAAACACAGAGAACTCTTCACTACTATCCCGGGTCTAGTGAAAACACTAGTGAAAATGTGTGTGTTACATAACAGGAAATTCTCTGTTTATACCATTTTATATCCCATCAAACTGAGTCTTCTATGTGATTTAAACCAACCTCAGTTATAAGCAACCGCTGTGTTTTGAAGAAACGCTCAAGCTTAAACTTGAGAATGTATACTGAAATATATATATATACATATATACATATATATATATATATATAAAACAGGTTTCTAGGACTCTATTATCATCTTGCATTCATCATTTTCTAATGAAAAACAAAAACTTCCAGAAAATCCAACAAAATGAAAACAGACCTGCATTAAATCCAGTAGTTTATACTTTGTCATCTTTATATGAAGCCTTTAATCATTAAGATCCAACATATTTTAGAGATTTTCTTCTTTTACATTATCAATATAGATCAATTCTCTCAGACTGCAGCTTTATTTCAGCGTATTAAAGTAGAAAGGGAGGCAGATTGTTTACTGGAGATAATTGATGGGTTAGAGTGCAGCTGCTGTTGGATGGTCTGATAGAACGAAGTCTCTCTGATGCAAAAGTCCTGAACTCAAAAAAAAAAAAGTCCTGAACTCAGCAGAATAAAAAATAATGGAAAAGGAATAGAAACAGGGAATAGAGCAAAATGGTTGAACTCTGTGTGCCTGCAGGGGGTTAATTTATATTCACATTTCTAAATTATCAAAGTTAACACAGGATCCCTGCAGAGTCTTAAAAAAAAACTATTTTATACTTTAGATTATGTTAAAATACTTCAAAAGTAACAATAAATTAAAGTGCAATATGAAAAAATATTGCAATTCTAAACCTTTTCTTATATTTTCAGGGGAAATACTTAATAATTAAATAATTGTTCTTTACATCTCACCTTAATCTCAAAAGCCTGTTCTTAAAAAAAAATGTGGAGTTGATGTGAGATTTACAAAAATAAAGGAGAATTCTTAATAACATCAATTTTCTGGCTCTATTTGCTTTTTGCATTTTCTCAGCAGAGCTTTGGCTTCTATTGGTTTTTATTTTTGAAAGTGCAGTCATTATAAAATCAAAATAAAGTAATTTCATCTTTTTGGTCTTTCAAGAAATATTAATCTAGATTTAACTTGGTCCATAGTCTTTAAATTGTTTAGATGCCAAACAAAACCCCCATGGTGTATTTTTATTCTTACAGAGAGCATAAAGAAAGTTAGTACTTTAAAAACAAGCATTTTTTAAAGGCTTTTCCCTTTAAATTTGCAGATGTTTAAGAGAGAGAAATTCAAAGTGTGGCGTGTCAGCGTGCAAACGCCACACAGTCAATGTGTGAGAAGTCAGAGCTCTAAACAAAAACGACTCATTTATGTTTTTGTAACAACCGATAAGTAGTGAGGATACAATAAAAGCAAAGATCAAACTTGTTTTAATCAAAGAGGATAATAAATAGTCTTGATTCCTCGGGGAAAAAAAGAATAAAACTGAAATAGCCTCTTAGATGCACCAACTGGTAGCTTCAAATTTCATGCCAACTTCAGCATTGTTGTTTAGAAATGGCATCTAAGGCTAAACTAAAAACTAAAGTCTGTATCAACACTAAAACTTTTTGAAAGGAGGTGAAAAACTGAAGCAATGAGACCCAGAAAAGGAGTCAGGATGTGATGAAACGTTCTACGGATGTATATATTGTGGAAGTTTTAAATATTAGATCAACCAATTGCACGCTAACTGCAGTCAGTTTTCAGTTTCCTTCTGCAATGAGGCAATCACTCCAGGAGGATTTCATTCATGTTTCTGTCTTTAGGGTTCAGGCAAACATCTGCATTAAGCTGATTTGTTTGCACTCTCCCACTGAGGGGGGGGGTCTAGCAATATCTGCATGAGAAGGAATTCCTGATCACATACCAGCTTCGCTGACTGCTCTCTGCTGCTGTGCATTACTGTTGCACCATGAGCTGGTTGTGCTGCCCAGGAGTCGGGGAAATTGATCAACTTTAAGTATGACATGAGGAGGAGAAATAGTACCTTTAAAAATGAAAGAAAAACTAAAATAAGGAATTAACTTCCTCCCTCTTTGTAGCAGTTTTAAACGACTCCTTCAAATCTGTCCAGGATGACACTAAAATGTTTGCCATTTTTGACGGCTTTGTTCTGAACCAGCTCAAAAATCAGGATGATTTCATTCAAACATCAGCATCAGATTCCAGCTTTATTGGAGCTCAAACATTATTGAATTAAAAAGTCAAACAAAATGAAATGAACGATGTTTCGAACGTCTCCTAAGTGCTCTTCACCACAGAGGGGCACGCCATGAATATGCAGGACAGTGATTGGGATGCAGGCTGTGTTAAATGACACGCTCTGGATTTTTGTACGGGGAGTTCTTGTTTCTCACAGGAGACAAACTGCACTCCTGATGGGGATTGGTTCTGCCATCTTGAACCCGCCCCTTTAACTAATCATTTTCATGATCAGTTAAAGCTGGATTAAGTTGGGGAGATGGTATCACTGATCTTGATTGCTGGTGAAGATTCTCGGTCATCCTGGTCAGTTATTCCACAAAGTTCAAAATCAATCCACTGGACTTTGTTTCCAAGTTGAAGACGTTTCTCTTCCATCCAGGTAGATTCTTCAAATCAAAATGTCAGAAATAGCGTTGAGTTCCAGGTTTTATAGAGTGAACCAAAGACAAAGCCTCATGTCTTTGGTTCCGAGTTCTGATCCATTCTGGTTTCCAGAATGGATCAACCAGTAAAGGTCCGGAGACATTTTTAATTATCTGTTACTTTAAACAGAATTTAACTCTGAAATAAAATTAGATGTTTATGCATTAATGTCATACATTGAATTTTTAAATAAAAAAAATATATATATAAAAAAAAGGACAATTATTCCATATTAAAGTCTAAATTGTTTTTCAAGTAGAGAACAACAATCGTTCAGTTTGGTTTATAGACAATTTCCTTATTCCCATATTTTCTCAAACACCTGAACTGATCGTTTGTTATTTTCTTTCTTTTTTCTGTCTTAATGTTGGCAGTGGGCTTTAGGCTGCCCTGCAAGGCTTTAAACCTGGGTTTAACCGGAGACTAAGCCATTCTCAAGCATGTTGCTTGTGTGTTTATGGGTGTACAAGAAACAGGGAGTGCAAAGGTTCAGGCTTGGGATTTTAGTATATATATGTATAATATAAATATATAAAAAAAGAAAAACTATTTTCTCCCCCCTCGTGGGGTGGTATGGGGTTCTGCTGTTTGTCGATCAACACGATGTCTGGTAGGTTAGCCATCACCTGTTTGTCAGTCTGGATCTTGAAGTCCCATAGGATCTTAGCTCGGTCATTCTCAGCTACCTTAGGAGGTGTCTTCCATTTTGACCTTGGGACTTCCAGCCCATACTCATGGCAGATGTTCCTGTACACTATGACAGCTACCTGGTTGTGGCGTTCCATGTATGCACTTCCTGCCTGCATTTTACACCCTGCTGTTATGTGCTGTATTTTTTCAGAGGCATCTTTGCACAGTCTGCATCGGGGGTCCTGCCTGGTGTGGACAAGATATATATATATATATAAGAAAACACAGTTAAATGCATACATTTTGTACATGTTACAATGTTTATAATTATTTAGTCGTAATTAACAAGATAAAAGTCCCAGCCGTAATATATACATATTTGTTCCCATTAACATTTTCTTGTTCCAGTTGTCCTTGACGAAATTTTTGCTTGACTGGGTGACGTCTGAGCCAGTTTGGTTCTATGTTTATTTGCTCTCATATTACGCGGTAGACAGATGGCCTTAATGGTCTTGCCCAATGACCTACACTGGTGGATGTTATAAGCTTTTATATTACCCTAAGATATATAAGATGGGAACCCTGGTCTCCCTCATGGGAATGGTCCATTCTGGGAGCTCACACCAGGGGCCCAGTTCAGAAATAAAAAGAGCCTAGCGAGTGAAGGCAACTGTAGCCACTGAGGTCATCAGAGCACTTGAGCAGTTTTTTTTTGTTAACATAATATTTGTGCACAGGTCAAACCTGCTGTTTGTTGAGCTTTACTGGCAGTTTGGATCAATGTCTGTTGACATTTGATAAAAAAAATAAAATAATGGGGTTATTTAAACATATCACAATACTCCAGTCTCCATGAAAAAAAAAATCTCTTTTTTAACAGTATATCTGCTTTAGTTCTAGTAGTCTGTGAATATACACAAATCTGTGACATTTTGATTCATTGCGAAAAACTACATAGTTACAAGCTTTGCTGCACAAAACACACTCATATTAGATTAGATGAACAACAAAGGGGCCATGGTGTCCTTCAGTTGTACCTGCTGTGCCTACATTCAAGGTAAAAACCTAAAAAACGGTTTGATCAGTGGAGAGTTTGAATTCAAGGCTAACATTCATGCATTAGGTCTTTAAAATAAATGCCCTACATGTCCTTCAGCTAAATACGTTTTTGGAGTTCAGACTGAACACCTGTGCAAATATTGCAGGTTTTTCTTACCTGGAATCTAAACTGGGGTCGAAATATGTTGTGTCTCATCGGCCTTTGCTTGGATTTCTGTGATTTCTAATCTAATCTAAAAGTTGGTCTTATTTAAGATATGCTCTTATGTGTCTTTCTTTATCAGTAACCAATTTGGTTCCAAACTTTTATCTGAAAAGACCAGAATTTTACAAGTTTGCTCCTTACCATAAATGCTTGAGGCACACACTCGTTGTTTGGATACAGCTAAGATGGTAATACATTATGCATGGTCCTATCAAATTCCCTCAAAACATGTAAACTTCAATTAAGGCAGGGTTTTTTACATTTTTTTGCACCCTCTTGTAATGATCGCCGGTGCTGGTCTAAAGGACTGGTTATCCTCCCTCAGTGTGTCGCAGTGAGCTTGTCGCTGATATTTTTGATTTCTGCCCAGTATTGAAGCGTGGTCTGCGCTATGTTATTCCACGCCACAACGGGCCAATCAGGAACTAGCTGTGGGTCTAGATACGGCCGAGGCGGTGAGGAAGTGGGGGCGAGTTTGTGCGACAACAGAGGGACATGAGGGCCAAAAAGAGCGGGGATCCAGGTGGAAAAAGTGTCACAATGTTCTGGCGCACCTCGCTCTGCTAGCTGCTCCATCTTCACCAGTCGTTTTCCACAATGGCGCTCAGACAAACAAAACAAGCCGGTAAGGAACCAAACAGGAAATACGCATAGAGTAGAGCGGATGTAGATCTGACCAATCAGAGGCCTCCTGTCTGCAGTCACCTACAATGTGGGAGAGGTGCAGCAGAGTGTCTGTGGAGGGGGCGGGGCTTATCTGTGTTAACTGCGACACAAGCAGACGACCTGGTTTGTGATTATAAACCAGCCTTAACTGTCCACTCTACACACCTGCTCAGCTCCATCCCGCCTGCAATTAACCTTCACTGGTTTCACCTGTTTCCAACTAGTAAGCCCCGTTCAGACCAGCTACCAGTGCCAGATCGTCTTTTACCAACTGGTGAGAACCTTCCAGCCATTCTGTTTGCAAGCCTGTCTGTCTGTAGCTTGACCTGATCAGATTTCTGTTTGCGAGTCTACCCGTCCCTGCTCTGACTCTCTCTGCCCGCCTGGAAACCTGTTTGTATCTGCCCCCCCCCGCCTGTGAGTACCGGAACCTTTCTAACCTTTGTGGATCTCTGAAACCTGTCAGTTAACGAACCTGGACCGGACCTGGACCCTCCCTCTTGGATCTCCCTGTGTGTACTGCTGCTGGATCTCTGATTCACTAATGAACCCGGACCCGTCTGGATCATATCTCTGGAAAGTCCCAGTTGAACCATCCGCCTCCCTGTCAGCCGTCCCCTGGCCCACGCCCCATCTAACTCTGCCTGCGAGCGGATCTCAGCACTCCCTGCCCTCGTTCTCCTCAGTCTGGTTAGTGACCCAGCTGCTCAGCATTCATCACACCTGCCTCTGTTGGCCACTAACCTGTGTCTGTACTTCCAGGGGTTCCAGTCCGAGCGTAAGCAGCGTGCCCTTCGCGCTTCCCTCTTTCTTTTTCAATAAAGCTTGTAGATATATATATATATATATATATATAATAAAGCTCGTCACTGACCTTTGAAGCATGAAAATATTTTATGGCCCCCATCCAAACAAAATGGGTTGATATTAAATTGTTTTATGATGACTCTTTTCACTGATTACATAAAATGTATTTTGCAACGTTTTCTAACCTCCAAACATTTTAATAATACTGATGTGCTATCATATTAGATTTTAAATTAGATAATATGCCTTTGCCTTTAACCTAATCTTATAGAATAATTCCTGTTCTGACGGGAGCTTGGTACATCTAGAGAAGAAGTCCTTTTTGTTTACTGTATTTATCTCAATTAATAGATAAAAATACACTATAAATAAATAAATCATGGCAGGAAGTCATATTTATGTAGATGTTGAGGGTTTTGTAGAACCTGTCGATATGGAAGTTTAAACCAAATTCCTATAGAAACTTAAGGCAGTCCTTCATAAATGATTCTAATAACCATGATTTTTGGGCACATAGTGGTTCTCCCAGACTTTAAATGTCAGTTTATGTTTTTAGGACACATGTTATTAGTAAAACTAATTTTTTTTAGTGACTAAAATTCCTGTTTAGCTGTGACGTCATCCTGGAAAAAAACATCAGCTGTGCTGCTTCCATCAACACCCTGGTTTATAGATGTTGGAGATCGGCCTGTTTTCCAGTGTAGTCCTGTTTCTCTGACCGTGACTAACTGGATGTGCTCTCTTCGTCCTCTGGCATGGGAGCTGGCTCGGAGCTCGTCTGCCTGGCTGTGTGTTTCCTGGACGGGGCCGCCTTTTACAGTTGCTTTTTGTGTCTCTGCTTCTGTCTCCTTGAACCCCAGTGGGCCTCAGCAGATGGCCGCTCACACTGAGCCTGGTTCTGCTGGAGGTTTCTTCCTGTTCAAAGGGAGTTTTTCCTCTCCACTGTCGCTACAAGCATGCTTAGTGTGAGGGATTGCTGAAGAGTCAATGAGTCGATGCAATCAACTGGTTTTCCTTAGATAGAAAACTTTGTATCAATTTGACTGTATGATCTGGTGAACTGTAAAGTGCCTTGAGATGACATGTGTTGTGAATTTGGCGCTATATAAATAAACTGAATTGAATTGAATTGAATTAAAATTAGAGAGAATAATCATGGTTTGCTTTATTGCTTGTTCCAGCCTTTGCTACACTACTTGATCTAGCATGAGTGGTATTAATCTTTTAACCAGTGTAAAAGCTTTAAATCTTTTTAAAAATGTATGTTCTTTCAGGTTGATCTAATCATGGCTCATCTGATCCACCTGTGTCTGTTCCTTTATGTTCAGCTCAGCCTGGCTATCAGGGCCAGATCATTGTTTGATGTTTGTTTGTTTCTTTAATTTTTGTTATTCCTAGCTTCATGTTCCCGTTCTCGGAGACCGGATCATTTAATTATATTTGTTTGATGTTTGTTTGTTCTGTTAGTTTGAGTTCAAGGTTAATGTCCAGGAACAAGGTTCATGCTAGGAACTCTGAACCTGCCTTCACGCTCCGAGGATTCCTGGAACCATGGATTTGTCTGTTCCTGTGTGGATCAGAACCCCTGATCGGGCTGCAGACTCCTGGATTCCTGAACTGTCATCTCTGATCTGTTTTCCCTGGATTCCTGCCTGCTCACTGGGGATGCTGCATTGGGGACGCTCTGCGCCACAGCTGGCGGTCCATCAGCTGGATCCTGCCTTCCTCTGAGAGGATGGACTGAACTGTTAAACCAGGTAAGGGACTCACACAGATGATCATTTCCTGTCAGATGATCTTGGTCACTTACTGTGTTTCTCACTCCAGACTGTCAGTGATTGGGTGGCCCAACCCCTGCTTTATGTCGCTTTGCACCTGTGTGCCTGTACATAGGGGTCAAATCTGCCATCCGGTCAGGAAAAACATGGTTTGGGTGAGAATGCACCTTAAATGAAGTTGGCAATGAGTAAAGAATGGTTCTTATGGTTCTTCAATGTTTACATTTTTAGTACTTAAATGATTGATGCATTTGTTAACACAATGTTTCTTGTAACTCATTGAGGGCCAAAACAAAACAAACAACCTGCAGTTTGTTGAGCTTTACTGGCAGCTTGGATCAATGTCTGTTAATATTTGGCAAACATAAAATGGAGTTGTTTAATCATACCAAAGTCAAACAGCTCTAAATGAAAACATATTAAACAAACTCTGTTTTTAGTTTATAAGAATTAGTTTCTACTGCATAAAACAGGATCATGTCTGATTGCATTAACATCAAAGGGCCTGTGGTGGTCTTTATTTTAATCCGGACACTGTTCCATGTATCCAAGGTTAGGCCTAGAAAATGTGGTTTGACACAAAGTTTCTGAGGAGCGGATGAGGAGCCTCTGCATATCAATGTACAATTCTCAGACCTGCTGCAGAAAAAACATCTACTGTACCTGAATGCTGCCGCAGCTCTCATCACTTTATTAGGTCCAAATTGCAAAGCAAGAAAACCTGTTTTTGTAACTATGTATCATCCACCAGGTCCTTATTCTGTATTTTTAGATGAGTTACTTACGGGGGGGGGGGGGGGGGGGGGGAATGAAGAGAGCACATCCAGTTAGTCACGGTCAGAGAAACAGGACCACACTTGAAGACAGGCCGATCTCCAACATCTATAAACAAGGGTGTTGATGGAAGCAGCACAGCTGATGTTTCTTTCCTGGATGACGTCACAGCCAAACAGGAACAGATGAGGCAAAGCTACTCTGAGGAAAAGCAGAGAGAGCAGAACGTTAGAGATTGAACAAACAGATTCTGCAGAATAGGAGAACAGAGATAGAATGAAGCAGAATGATGAAATGGGGGTCCCTATGTCCTCCAGCAGTCTAAGCCTATAGCAGCAGAACTATAGAGATAGCTCAGGATAACACGAGCCACCCTAACTATAAGCTTTATCAAAAAGGAAAGTTTTAAGCCTAGCCTTAAAAGTAGACAGGGTGTCTGCCTCACGGACTAAAACTGGTAGTTGGTTCCACAGGAGAGGAGCCTGATAACTAAAAGATCTGCCTCCCATTCTACTTCTAGAAATTCTAGGAACCACTAGTAAACCTGCAGATTGAGAGCGAAGTGCTCTGTTAGGAACATAAGGAACAATCAGATCTCTGATATCAGATGGAGCTTGGCCATTTAAGGCTTTATATGTGAGAAGGAGGATTTTAAATTCTATTCTGGATTTAACAGGAAGCCAATGAAGAGAAGCCAGGATAGGAGAGATATGATCTCTCTTTTTAATTTTCATCAGAACTCTGGCTGCAGCATTTTGGATCAGCTGAAGGCTTTTAACTACAGTTTGTGGACTTCCTGATAGTAAAGAATTACAATAGTCCAGCCTTGAAGTAACAAATGCATGGACTAGTTTCTCAGCATCACCCCTGGACAGGAGATTGCTCATTTTTGCAATATTCCTCAGATGAAAGAAGGAAATTCTAGAAACCTCTTTGATCTGGGATTTAAATGACAGGTCCTGATCAAAAATAACACCAAGATTTTTTACTTTATTATCTGAAATCAGTTTAATCCCATCCAAATGAAGTGACTGGCTAATCAGCTTCTTTTTCAGAGACTCTGGTCCAAAGACTATAACTTCTGTTTTGTCTGCATTCAGAAGCAGAAAGTTAAGAGTCATCCAGGTTTTTATGTCTTCAGACATGCCTGTAATCTATGTAATGGGTTAGCTTCATCTGGATTATAGACAGATATAGCTGGGTATCATCAGCATAACAGTGGAAATTAATCCCATGCTGTCTAATAACTCTACCAATTGGGAGCATGTATAAAGTAAAGAGAATTGGTCCTAGCACTGATCCCTGTGGTACTCCACAGGTAACCTTTGAGCATGTTGAAGATCTATCATTAACATAAACAAACTGAATTCGATCAGATAGATAAGATTTAAACCAGTCTAGTGCTATTCCTTTAAGTCCAACAAAATATTCAAGTCTTTCTAAAAGAATATTATGGTCAACTGTATCAAATGCAGCACTAAGATCCAACAGGACGAGCACAGATACAAGTCCATTATCTGAGGCCATGAGAATATCATTAGTGACTTTCACCAGAGCTGTTTCAGTGCTATGATGAGCTCTAAAGCCAGACTGAAACTCTTCAAAAAGTTCATTATGGTGGAAGTGATCGCAAACTTGTTTGGCAACTACTTTCTCAAGAATTTTGGATAAGAAAGGAAGATTGGATATAGGTCTATAATTAACCAAGTCAACTGGGTCAAGAGACGAGCAGAGGTTTAATTACAGCAACCTTAAAAGCTTTAGGTACATATTCCTGTAACAGAGATAGATTAATCACATCTAAAATGGAGGAGGAGATCAAAGGGAATACCTCCTTAAATAACCTGGTTGGAACTGGATCTAACATACAAGTTGAAGGCTTAGATGAAGACAATAATTTTGCTAATTCAGAAAGTTCAACCGGATCAAAGCAGTCTAAACCCGGTTCAGATTCCATGACTACCTCAGGTACAATCGCGGATAGAGGAGCGCTTATGATCTTATTTTTAATAAGATCAATCTTATTTATAAAGAATCCCATAAAATCATTGCTGCTAAGAGCAGGTGGAATGGACGGTTCAAAAGAGCTATGGCTCTGGGTGAGTTTGGCAACTGTATTAAAAAGAAATCTAGGATTATTCTTATTCTCCTCTATTGATGAGGAGAAGTATGCTGCTCTTGCTTTACAAAGGGTCCTCTTATACAGCAGTAAACCATTTTTCCAGACTAGGAAGGACTCCCGCAGGCCTGTGGAGCGATATTTTCTCTCCAGTTTCCTAGCATTTTGCTTCAAAGTACGCAGCTCTGCATTAAACCAAGGAGCAAGCTTTCTATTTTCAATGGTTTTCATTTTCAAGGGAGCTGCGTTGTCTAAGGCAGTACGCAGAGAACTAGCAACCTCATCAACAAAATCATCAACCTGTGAAGGGGAATAAGCTATGCTTTTGCACTCTGCAGCACTGCTCAGCGACACAGAGGAGAGAGAAAGTGAAGCAGATTCTTTAAAATTTATAACTGCACTATCTGATAAAGATCTACTAAAATGTAACCTTCTTTTGGGGGAGGAGAACTCTGTTAAAGTAATCCTGAAGGTTATTAGAAAGTGGTCAGAGAGGACATGGTTGTGAGGAAATACTGTTATTTCTTCACATTCTATGCCGTATGTCAGCACAAGATCCAAAGTATGAAGATGAGAATGTGTGGGACTATTCACATTTTGAACAAAGCCAATAGTGTCTAAGTTAGCATTAAAGGCTGCTCTTAAGCTATCGCCTTCAATGTCAGCATGGATGTTAAAATCTCCCACTACGATGACCCTGTCAGTATTTAATACCAAATCAGAAAGGAACTCTGAAAACTCATCTAAAAATTCAGAGTAAGGACCTGGCGGACGATACAAAGTTACAAAAAGAAGAGGTTTTCTTGCCTTGAAATTTGGATGAGGGAAATTAAGGGTTAAATGTTCAAAAGAGTTGTAGGTATTAACTGTTTTGGGAGTTATCAGTAAGTCAGACTGGAAGATTGTTGCTACTCCTCCTCCTCGCCCAGAACTTCTGGGTATGTGAAAATTTAAATAGCTTGAAGGAGTTGCCTCATTTATGCTCACATAATCCTCTTGCTGCAGCCAGGTTTCTGTAAGGCAAAACAAGTCAATGTGATTATCACAAATCAAGTCATTAACTAGCAGACTTTTAGAGGAAAGAGATCTTATGTTAAACAGACCGCATTTAATTGTTTTAACTTTTTCCCCAATTGGAGTTATTTTGATTTTAATTAGATTATCATGATTTACTCCTTTGGGAATATTTGCTAATTTATTAGATTTTGGTCGTGGGCAAGACACTGTCTGGATGGAGTAAAGAGTGGGTAACAGTAGAGAAGCTGCAGAGAGGTCTGTTAAACTACAACTCTGCTTCCTGGTCTGCACCCTGGGTGGTCAGGGAGCAGCCTTTAAAATGCTGGTAAAGATTCTCAGTCATCCAGGTCATAATCGTTCCAATCAGAGGTTAAAAACAATCCACTGGACTTTGTTTCCAAGTTTGAAGACGTATCGCTTCCCATCCAGGAAGCTTTTTCAGTTCAATTGAAAAAGCGTCACAAGATCGTGTTTTACTATTATCAATAATTTCATTACAAATTTGAAAAATATAAATGTAAAAGAAAAAAAACAAAGCATTGTTTTATAATGTGTGGGGAGTGTTGGCCTAGTGGTTACAGCAGCGCTCTGTGCTATAAGAACGTTGCAAGTACACGGTTCAATCCCCAAAGCCTCTGGGTCCCTGAGCAAGACCGTTAACCCCACACTGCCCCCCAGGAGCCGCACAATGGCAGCCCACTGCTTCCCAAGGGGAGGGGTTAAGTGGAGACATAACTGTCTGAAGTGTAAAATCAATTAAGTTAAATTATTATGATACATTTTTTGGTAAGGACGCCGCCATGTTGCTGTAATCTAAGTGTTGACGTCATGTGGGTGGTTGATGCTTCAGCTACCAATTGAATACATTGGATATACTGGTGATATGTCACAATCATAAAACACTTAAAATATTACAACTTAAAACATTAAAACTTAAAACGAACTGATAAAAATATAATAGTAAGGATTATTATTATAATAATACTTAAAAACAATTAAGTCCCAATAACTGTGGTCTGGAATCAGATATAAACAAACAAACCTGGAGACCCTGTAGAAGTCTGGATTAAAAACTTGACCTCAAACTGACTGTAAAGCAATAGCAGCAGACGTGGTTTGAGACCTGTTTCACATAGATCTGTCACAACCAGATGATGCTGAAGAGTCAAAGTTCTGTTATACAATTGCAGACGTTGGACTTTATCCACCAATATGGCTAAATAAATTCCATGCTGTTTGACCTTGATGTAGAGACCAGAGGCCATTTAGATAAACAGCCTTTCGGAGGCTCAGCTCAGTGGTACTTTCCACTCCACTAGAGCTTTTCTCCGGGAGAAAGATGAAGTCTCTCTTGCTTCTAGGCACAGTGCTGGTCTGTGGTCTGGTTGGGGCCCAGGATACAATAGAGAGCCAGATGTTGCAGATCACGGCCCGACTGGAGAAACTTGAAAGGGAATCTGAAGAGAGAGGTTAGTTTGCTAAGTTTGTTCTGCTCTTTTTTTAAAGCCTACGTTGCAGTTTCAGCACAAGGCCATCTTCCAGAATTGTTTTTACATTTTTGCAGTAAACAGATCTCAAGTAGCATTCTCAGCTGCCCTATACGATACGGAGGACTGGACCGACCCTGGGCCTTACATCAGAGACACAACGCTGCAGTTTAAGAAAGTGATAACTAACATCGGCAACGCGTACTCTCCAGACACAGGTACACATAATCCTTACTATCTGCAGTACGTTTACTTTGCAATGCATGTTGTAATGAGTGTAGTCCTGTTCACAACAAAACAAATATAAAATAAACTTTCCTTTGGTCACTGTTGCACTGTATTGATAAAGAGTCTGATAGTTAGCTCCTTTATATCTTTTAATAATAGCCTGTATTATTAATCTACTTTACTTTTTATAAACCTACCCACAATAAGCAATATCCTATTAATAGGTCTGTTGTTATAATGTCAAATTATTAAATAATCAGGCAAGTATAGCTTAATACGGCACAGATTTTTTTATTTGTAGATTGTTTTGCATGTTATTTATATAATATCATTGAATGTTAAATACAACGAATAGCCTCCATCTAAAAAGCTTGTTAAGCCTATTATTAAAAATATGTTTTGACGATGAATAGGAAGAATGGACACGGAAAAGAGAAATGTTTTTATTTATGATTTAATTACCTGTCCTATGGCAGGACGTTGCTTTCCCATCGTGAACTTTAGCGTACAGCCTCAGCAGCAGGATCGGACATGGATGGTCTGATCTCGAGGTTTAAATTGCTCACGTGCTGCAGATGCACCTGTGAGCAAGTCTTGCTTAAATCTAACTACCCTGCACAGTGCACAGACCAAGTCTAAGACCGATTAGATTTGCCCAGGTCTAGCTAATCTCAAACACACCTATTAACGAAAAACACAATGACTGAAGAAATGAAGTGTGTCAGTAAAACCTGTGTCGTGTGTTTTGGACCTCCTCTCAAAAGGCTCAAACCAGAAGTCAAGTCTTAGCTTCAGTCATTTCTCAGCAGCAACCAGAAAGCAAGAACCTGACAAATCATTGAGAAAAGACATGATTAGGATAAACAAGAAATTAAAAACAAAGGAAGTTTTGTAAAATGTTGAAATGGTCAATTCTGTAGTAAAATACTCTTTATAAATTAATAAAAGAATCTTTGCTTGATTTGTGATCATTACCCCCCCACACCTCTACCCCACCCAGATTAAATAAATTCATCCCCCCGACTTTATTTTACAACTCAACTATTTAAGAGAAAGGTATAGAATATTAGAATATAAATGAGCATTTTATAAATATTATTGTTAATATAAAAGTAGTATTATATAAACAGAACATTGCAGTCTAGAATTTAGGAGATGTCTGAGGAGGATATTGTAGGGTACCTATGTTTGTTGGAGCTAAGGACTAGGACTTCTTAGGTATAAACAGTACGTTATACATGTTACATGTATTTAATCTTACATATAATGATGAAAAAAAAAAAATAAAAAATATATATATATATATATATATATACACACTGAGGTAATGTAGGTTACTCAAGGGTGTTTATAGGAGTCCTTACTGGGTGCCTATGAAATAATCTCTGAGGTAATTTTAGGGGTTTTGAGGTTGGACGTCTAGAGGTTACTTTATGATGTGATTTTTTTTCATGGTGTTTGAGCATTCTATAACTACATGTAATATTTCTGCTCACTTTGGGTAGAGTTGATCTGATTAACCTGAATAGACAGAGTGAATTTATTATTTTTAGGTGACTCGATGGATGATTCAATGTGTCCAGATGTTACTATCTCTGTCTGTTACATGCATATCATTTTTTGACCTTGTTTTGTTGTTGCTATCTACCTCCAGGAGTTTTCACTGCCCCACTTAAAGGACTCTACTACTTCCAGTTCACCGGAGTTGTTGGCATATCTGGGAAACTGAATGCTGGACTGAAGGTGAACGGTTTGAACACTATTGCAATATACCACAAAGCAGGGACACAAGCAAGCGCTACCAATGGGGTGGCCCTGGAGCTCGAGGAGGGAGATCGAGTCTTTACCCAGATCTGGGGAGGAAGGTCCCTTACGCTCGCAGATCAAGGCCGACTCACAACCTTCAGTGGCTTCCTTGTCTTCCCTCTCTGAGTGGATACAAAGATGAAGATTTATGTCCAAAGGTTGGCAGAAGTGGAGAAGGAATCATTTGTGGCAATTATACAGAACCGTGGAACAATGAAATTAATCACTTTCACTGACATCTCTTTATAGGTTCTTGTAACTAAGCTAGAGGCTACAAGCATTAAAACTAATAAAAAAATCAAACCTTTTATGTTTTTTGTGTTGGTTTTTTTTGTTGTGATAATCCTCATAAATGTTCTTTCAAAAGTCCTCAGACAGTTCCTTGGATCTTACTTTTACTCAAGTTCACTAGGGGTTTCACCAGAACAGAAGCCCAGTGAGTGTAGTGGTTCCAGTTTGTGGGGTTAGTTTGTTTTCTTTTTCAGTTTCACTGTTCGTCCACCAGATGGTGCCATCTGGTTACTCCTGTCTTTAAGGGCTTGCCTACACGTCTCAACTACCCACACCTGCAACATCTTTATCACCTCAGAGGAGTATATGAGCAGCTGACTGTCATCACCTCTTCGCCAGAGTGTTTGCTTGTTTTGGGAAGCCTTCAGATCCTCTGGGATTTTTTGAGTCCTTCCAGCCTTGAAGGAAAACCTCTCGAGATGCCAAGGGTTCCAGAACTCCTCTCTTCTGAGCTCAGACTTCATCATAGTCTCCTGTTGACAGTCCGCTCAGCTGCTCCTCTGTGCTTCCATAAACTTACCTGTCCGCCCTCCAACGTCACGTCCACCAGCCAAGGCCCCCGCAACTGGAACCACATACCACCCTCCAATCCTGGCAGCTAGTTCAATCACACCTGGATACCTGGTCGCTGGTACCACCTAGCTGTGTTAATGAGATTCCTGTTTTTTTGTTTAACTGAAAATAAACGTTCAAACTTTTACATTCTCTCTGTGAGTGTTTCTGCATGTGGGAAAAAATATGCTTTGACATCATATTAAATTAATAAAGGCCTGAAGGACATCTTGGATGATCTTGATTTGGTGGAAGTCTATGTCGCTGTTTAGAGGTTAGTGATGCTGTAAGTCTGACTGTGGCTCCTTGTCTGTCAGACGACATGTTTGGGCCAAAGTCTGCCTCAAGTTTTTGATGATATTGCATTTTTTCAATATAACTTGTTATTTTTACATTCTTTTTGCTTTTAGAAATTTGAGCTGCCTATGTGTAACGTTTAGTAAAAAAATGTATTTATCATTAATGTTATCAATATTTTTATATAATAATCACTATTATTAATACCTCCGACTCCATTGCTTAGAACTTTATCAGTCTTTTTGGCCATTGTTAAACGGACAGTAGAATTTACACAATTAAAGGAGGTGATTGAACCTGTTTCCATTTCTTTTCCATTGCTCACTCATATTTCACTCAGAATATAGGTCCAGAGACTAAGATGGATATGAAGGTCCTTTTTATGTCAGGAATGCATTGCTGTGCTGATTCAGCCGTATGTTTTGGATTGCATTTTACTTTAAAAAAAACACTCAGTGGTGATCAATTCATAGCTTACTAGCAGAGCCCATGTAATGTTTATTCAATATCTCATTCGATTTAATAGAGCTTATAGAAGGCCTTTGGAAGAAAACCAGGCCCAGGTTGCGATAGGTTTCTCAAATTCATCTGTATATGCTTGTGAAAATAGACCAGTGGGAGCTTTTATTTATTATCTATTGGAGAAAAGCATCTGGCATGTAGATGTTTCATTTATTTATGATTGCAGTGGAGACCTGGGTCATGGTGAGGGGTTGGGTATGTTTAGGGGTGACAGTGCCCCTGGATGAAGGGATTTTCTGCAACTGAAGGTTCATCGGTTTAAACCAAAGCTCTGGCTTTCAGGAGAAAGGTGTGGAGGTGTCCTACTGGTTAGTGCATAGAGCTTAGAATCAAGCCCCACAGTTGCCACTCAGGGTCCTTGAGCTAGACCCTTAACCCCAGACTGCTCCTTGGGTACAATGGCTGGCAGCCCAAACAATAAAACTATAAATTATTTTATTTTAGGGGAGTGTTGGCCTAGTGGTTAGAGCAGTGCTCTGTGCTCTGAGAAGGTTGCAAGTACCCAGATCGATTCCCACAGACTTCACTCTGGGTTCCTGACAAAGACCCTTTATCCCACACTGGGCTGCCACACAATGGCAGCCCACTGCTCCCCAAGGGGAGGGGTTAAATGCAGAGAGGGAATTTGTCCATTCAATAAAGTTCTATTTCTATTTCAAACTTGTGTCCTTGGGAAAGACCCTTTTCCTGCATTGCCTACTGATGTTGGTCAGATGGAATTACCTGGGCTACAAAGATTTCATTACACATAGACTCAATTCTCTTAACTACTAGTCCCTAGTCTGGAAGGGAACCTGTATTTATCCTACCACCATGCAGTGAGAAGAACACGGTTTAAAAAGTCAAGTCACAACGAATCTACTTGATAAAAATTTGCCACAGAAAAAGGGTATGTTTTAAGATAATGGATTACCTATGAACATTAGGGTGCATTTATTTTAGTAATTCTATTTACTCAATTCAGGTTTTCAATTTAATGAAGCACATATTGATTAGATACAGACCAATGTTTTCAAGCCTTTCTGTCTGAAAATTACAATAATTTGCTACTTAATGGAAACGCTGCAAAATTCACAGGAATAGAGGTTGCTTCAAAACTTCTGCATTGTACAAAAAGCAACACTTTAAAGTTAAAAGTTTTCCCACTTTCGTTGAACACTTTCCATGTTATTTGAAGTCAGACAAGCAGTCTGTACTTTCTACTGTAGAGCTTCTCTTCCAGTCATCTCCAGGCTTATGGAAACATGCTGAACATACTGAGTCTGTCAGGCGCTCTGCCCTTACTGCAGTGCAGCTGTCAGTCATCATGTCATCGATTGGTTCCTTGGCCGTAGAAAATATTGCTCCGCATGAGGGGATTCAAATAAAACTGTGTTCAGTCAGCCAGGCAGCATAGAGTACAACCTTAGTGTATCAGATGTGTGTTTTACATGCTTCTGAGTTTATATGGGTCAGATTTTCCAGAATTCAGAGAAAATAAAGCTTCCCAATCTTTCTTTCTATTAACTCCCCTGCCAGATGTGCTGCAAACCTTTGCATCCATCATTTACACATGCGTATCCATGTCACATCCAAGCATTTGCACTCGGCCACCAAGTGACACTTCCAATTAATGATGGCTTTGGTTATTCTGTGCTTTATCCTTAATAAATGTTTTTTTTTATATATATATAAACCTTCATTCTTTGTTATAATACTGAGCAAGTCATAACACTTAGGCACACACTTACTTTTAATCTAATTATCATATTTCTTTGATTTAATGCTACAGGTAATAAAAACAAACTATATCTACACCTAATATTTATAAATGTGGACCACAGCTCTGGAATACAGAATGGATGTAAAATACATAATAGAGGCTGAAATAACTTCAATTCTCTGAAGACAGACAAATGTCTTCCCCTTTACCTCATCGACCATTTCAGACAGTTTGATTTGTTCATTTCATTTATGTTCCGTTCCCAAGTCCTCCCATTACAAGTCCTCCCTTTCCAAGTCACATTCCAAGTCCTCCCATTCCAAGACCTTCCTTTGCAAGTCCTCCCTTTCCAAGTCCTCCGTTTCCAAGTCCTCCCATTCCAAGGCCTCGTTAGAGGGACGTTTATCAACAGGGAGACACTTTACCTGGTTTTCATTCAAATCATATGCTTTGTTCAGAGCTCTCCTGAAGAGATATCTCTTTTAAATGTGTTTGTTTTGCAGTGGTAAGCAGGCTTATTATGTCTCCCTTTAATATTTCTGACTTCCTCTTAACAACATCATTCAGTCCTCCAATGTGAATGACTAAGTACTGACTAAGTACCATACTACAGCTTACATTCACTGGTTCTGTTTTTTTCTTCTTGCAGACTCATTTAATCTTATTCACCGCCAGGACTAGTGGATACTTGCTGAGGACCCAAATGCAAGGCTGAAGATGATTTCTGGCTAATTTAATGAGGAGGTAAAAAAAAACAGAAGCCATAATAAAAACTGAAAACTGATCAACAGAAAAACTCAAGAACATAAAACTAGGAGACATAAGGGAGGAATAAACATAAGGAATGCATGAATGAAGCATGAAGAGAATCCATCAGTAACTGCAGAGGAGTAGAAATGCCAAACACAACAATGAATGGACTAATCAACTGATTGGGAGCAGGCATGGACAGAAGGATCTAGAAGGGAGCCAGGGGAAATAAGACTGGCACAAGGGGGCAGCAGAGAGTGAACAAGAAATACATAAGAACTCAAATACAACCAGAAAACAACTAGAATGATACCAAATGGAAATGAAACCAAGGAAATAGAAAACATGGAATGACATAAATCAAAGTTTATCTGAAAACCCAAAAAGAAAACCTAAACCTATCATGACATTCACTGCATCATCAATTACTATAAATGTTCTAAGCTCAGCAGGTGATTTATTATGAGGCTGTTTGAGAGAGACCTGAATGTCCTCATACCTTTCTCCATTGTCTAGAAACAGGCTGTTCCCCTCAGGGTCATTCTTCGAAAGCAGTAAACCTGTTTTTCACTCATCTCAGGTTGTCCTTCCTTATCCGTTGTTTTGGAACAAACGGCTTTGTGCAACTTTCAATGGTTAGAGTAGAATACATGTTTCTCTAAAGTCACATCCAGGTTGTATCATCTAGATGTGGTGTTTACCCTGTCAGGCATCTTTTCAGATCTTGGTTGGATTGTTTGTTCTTTGAGGTTTTGCTCCAAGAGTTTCCCAGGAAGGACTACCAATCTGTTTTTTGTCATTAGAATAATTTCCTCGTTTCTTAGTTCCCTTGGTTAGTTGTTGTTCAATATGTTGCTGTTTAAAATCGCTGTTGGGGTTATCTCAGTGTTTTGAGACACCATCAGGGTCAACACTGGCAGGGTCATATAATATCCATTACAAGCATTTACTTCCAGTCTGTTACAGTAATCTTCATTTCTAAGACAGCCATCCTCTATAAATATATGTAGATATGTAGACCTTAAAACAGGTCTAATATATATATTTAAAGGCTGTATTGTATTATAATAGTATTTGTAGTCAAGAGATGTATAAAAAGTTTTTACTAAACAGGTTCAAAGTTTGAAATTTCAATTTTATTTACAGAAATTGACGTTTGACAGCAAATGGAATGATTGTTTGTGTTTGAGAACAAAAATTGTTTTGAAACAACAATCGACATTTTGAAAATCTAAATACAAAATATGGAAAAGGAAACTATTTACAGGATAAAAAGAAACATTTTTTTGCACGTGACAAGCATTCCCCCCGCACATTTACCGCACACCACCTTTTCACATTTAGAACAAATGTTAGATGAGCGTTTTATGTGCAGCTTTGACGCTCCTGGCACTGCAGCGGACAGCGCCGTAACCGGCGGCTCTCTGAAACGCATGTTTGGTACGCAACTGTTTTGCCAGTTGAAGGATAAAATCCCTGCGTGAGATTGTGACGTTCAAACAACTCCTGAACAAAACAATAGCTGCTATGTCCAGGAGCTTGTAAAGGACAGCCACAGGCCACCGCGCGCTGGAGCTTTTACGGAAGATTTGCGAATCATCTGATCCAACACATCCACACCAACCTTTGTTTGATTGTAGTTCACTACATGCTCTGGTTTGGCTTTTGGGCCGCTGAGTTTACCTGCTGAGCTGTGGGCAGTGCTGAGAACGCACACATTTTTTCTGTGCTTTGCACTGATACATGGTTAGTGTCACAGCATTGTTTTTTAGCACTTTAGTGCTGTATAACACATCTTTTTGTTTTACACGGGGAGGAGCTCTCTTCTGATCTTATTCATTGTACCAACAAGACTTCTGCAGGTCTGCAAGTTTCAGAGACATGAGAAAGTTATCAGTGGTTACATTTCTCCCCCTTCCTGTAAAAGGCTCCACTAATTTCAGCACCACGCTGTCCCCCAGCTGCTGACCCGCTCTCCGTGTTTCATCCCTGCCAAGATAAGGCGCACCATTCAACATATTTAGTATTTATCATATTTAGTATTGACATCCGCTGGAAGACACATTGTGATGCCAAACTTATCTGGCTTATTGGCCACGTATTGCAGAAAGCAGGATCAGGCCTTGGTGGGAAGGAGCTGCTCATCCACAGTGATGTCAGCTCCAGGTTTGTAGCAGGAGATGCTGTTTTTCACAAACCCATCCCAGACCTTGTTTATCAGTGCAAATTTTGAAATACGGATGCGTTCACGCCTCATCTCTTTTTTATCAAAGGAAACGCATTATAGTTTGGAAACGGTTTCGAGACATTCTTTCCGTGAAAAAGTTGATGCTCCACTCAGCGGACGAAAAGCTGATAAATATGATAAATATAAATAAAGTTCTTTCACTTTATTAATCTCAGAAATGTCAACGGCCTTGGGAGTTCTAGTGTTAATTTGTCATGTGTGCTCAGGTGTCTAACCCACATGCAGAACACTACCAGGAAACAGGGAAAGTTTTAACAGTTTGTTTTGGTGCTGTACAAGAAGGTGGTTTGTTCAGAGTTAAAGTCAGTAAACACAGAAGTAACTGGAACGAGGCTACAGGCCCGAGGACTGGTCACACACGGAGATCTGCAGAGACGGATAGTTATGTTAGCCAGATGGACAGGTGACTGGAAGTTTGGCGGAGAGGTTGATTCTGTACCTGGTTCTGAGTTTTCGGACTGACTAGGTTGAGAGGGGGAACCGAGTTGGTCTGGAGTTTGATCTGTGATCAGATGGCTTGGCAGCGTCAGTTCTCTACTTCAGACTCGAGGGGCACAGAGCCTCTTCCTAGAAGCCTCTGGATGCAGGTTCAGTAGAAGGTTCCTCAGGTCTGATACTGAGAGCAGCTGCTTCCCTGACAGAATAAGAAGAGAAGATGAAGAGAAATGAATGGAACAGGCTTCGGAAGCAGGATTCATTTAACAGTATATGTTTCCTTTATAAACAAAGACTCATAACCAGTCAATGCAAATGAAAATCAGATCAGCCTTTTAAACTGGAAATTAACTGGAAAAACTCTTGACATAACATTTTATATTTTGCTAAAATGACTTTTTACTTTTTACAAAACTGCCACTGAAAAGTTTCTCAATGAACTTAACAAAAGATGAGAAACTTGTCTTTGCTGGAGTTTTATGTTTCACTGATGTGTGGCGCTTTGGGAGATCAGTTTTGAAAACATGTATTTTCTTTGGGACAGACCGCATAACTTCAATCAAATCATTAAATGAGTTATTCTGTCCCGGTAATTTAAAGTTCAGTTCATTGAGGTGTGATGTCACTAAGAACGCCAGAACATCCATTTTCTCCTCATTCTCCAGAAACTCTATGAATTGTGCTGCCTTCTGATTGGTTTGTTTTGCTAAGAAACGTTTAATTTCTTCTCTAATTGTTCAGAAACTCTGCAGAACTCTTCCCTGCAGAGTCGCCTTCCATTGCAACATAGTGGTAGATCATTGCTCCTTAATAAACTCTCTAAGCAGGCGGTGATGATGTGCCAACGATGCTCCTAGAACATTGACGAGTTTGATCACTTTGATCGTGACTTCAGCAAATTGTAGAGAGCATAAAACCGACCTCTAGATGTGGCACAGTCTGTATGATCTGCTTTCATAGCTCCCTTCTCTCCTGCTATCATCTTCCATCTGATGGAGACAACAGATTGCAGACTGAGTCGTCTCTATTACAGAATCTCTATGTCTTGGTAAATGTCCAAGCTGAATATTGGTTATTTATTCTACAGGTTGCACAGTTTTTATTTTATTACACTTTACAGTATTTTATTGTTTATCTTTTAATTCTTCACTATTATGTTATTCTTAATCACTTTTCTAAGGTACACATTTCTGTGACCATTTTTTTCTATAATCTTTTTGCTGCTGTAAACAGCAGAATTTCCCCATTGTGGGACAATGAAGGGATTTTCTATTCTATTCAATTCTATTCTGTTCTATGCTATGCTATTCTATGCTATTCTATTATATTCTATGCTATTCTATTCTATTTTATTCTATTCTATTATATCCTATCCTATGCTATTCTATTCTATGCTATTCTATTCTATGCTATTCTATTCTATGCTATTCTATTCTATCCTATTCTATGCTATTCTATTCTATTATATCCTATTCTATTCTATTCTATGCTATTCTATTCTATGCTATTCTGTTCTATTCTATGCTATTCTATTCTATGCTATTCTATTCTATGCTATTCTATGCTATTCTATTCTATTATATCCTATTATATTCTATGCTATGCTATTCTATTCTATGCTATTCTATTCTATGCTATTGTGTTCTATTCTATGCTATTCTATTCTATTATATCATATTCTATGCTGTGCTATTCTATTCTATGCTATTCTATTCTATGCTATTCTGTTCTATTCTATTCTATCCTATTCTATGCTATCCTATCCTATTCTATTCTATTCTATTCTATTCTATGCTATGCTATTCTATGCTATTCTATTCTATGCTATTCTATGCTATCCTATTCTATCCTATCCTATTCTATGCTATTCTATTCTATCCTATTCTATGCTATTCTATTCTATCCTATTCTATGCTATTCTATTCTATGCTATTCTATTCTATGCTATTCTATGCTATTCTATTCTATCCTATTGTATTCTATCCTATTCTATTCTATTCTATTCTATGCTATTCTATTCTATGCTATTCTGTTCTATTCTATTCTATCCTATTCTATGCTATCCTATCCTATTCTATTCTATTCTATTCTATGCTATCCTATTCTATCCTATCCTATTCTATGCTATTCTATTCTATCCTATTCTATGCTATTCTATTCTATCCTATTCTATGCTATTCTATTCTATGCTATTCTATTCTATGCTATTCTATTCTATCCTATTCTATTCTATGCTATTCTATTCTATGCTATTCTATTCTATTCTATCCTATGCTATTCTATTCTATGCTATTCTATGCTATTCTATTCTATCCTATTGTATTCTATCCTATTCTATTCTATTCTATTCTATGCTATTCTATTCTATCCTATGCTATTCTATTCTATTCTATGCTATTCTATTATATTCTATGCTATTCTATTCTATTTTATTCTATTATATCCTATCCTATGCTATTCTATTCTATGCTATTCTATTCTATGCTATTCTATGCTATTCTATTCTATCCTATTCTATTCTATTCTATTATATCCTCTTCTATTCTATGCTATTCTATTCTATACTATTCTATTCTATTCTATGCTATTCTGTTCTATTCTATGCTATTCTATTCTATTATATCCTATTCTATGCTATTCTATTCTATGCTATTCTGTTCTATGCTATTCTATTCTATTCTATGCTATTCTGTTCTATTCTATTCTATCCTATTCTATGCTATCCTATTCTATTCTATCCTATTCTATTCTATGCTATGCTATTCTATTCTATGCTATTCTATTCTATTCTATTCTATGCTATCCTATTCTATTCTATCCTATTCTATGCTATTCTATCCTATTCTATGCTGTTCTATTCTATCCTATTCTATGCTATTCTATTCTATTCTATCCTATTCTATTCTATTCTATTCTATGCTATTCTATTCTATCCTATTCTATTCTATTCTATGCTATTCTTTTCTATGCTATTCTATTCTATGCTATTCTATTATATTCTATTCTATGCTATTCTATTCTATGCTATTCTATCCTATTGTATTCTATCCTATTCTATTCTATTCTATCCTATTCTATGCTATTCTATTCTATCCTATTCTATTCTATCCTATTCTATTCTATTCTATTCTATGTCCTCTCTGCATGTAGGAGTTTCCAGCACTGTCACAGCAAACAAGTCCTCACAGAGGTCCTTCGTCTGCATCATAAAATCTCACAAACATTGGAAGTCAGCCATTTTTAATGCTATCCACTCCTTCATCAGATGCTAATGCTAACCATCAGGTACTCTGGAGGAAAGCTTCCAGCTGGGACGGCACATCAGCGGCTGAGATGTCAGTTAGAAGAAGGGGCAGGATTGTTTTCTAGTTAATAATTGGAGTCTTGACTTTCCAGGCCATCCTTGTTCCTCTTTTTTCACGCGTTCAATACTTTTTCCCTGACATTTCACTTTATTACACAGAACTTAATTTCTGAGCAGCTATGCTTTAATTTATTTGTATGTGTGGATTTATTTTGTTACAAACATCTAGTGAACATTTCATCTCAATAGCACCTCTAGAAATATACAGCTCCTTCTCACAATATTAGCATATTGTGATAAAGTTCATTATTTTCCAGAATGTAATGATAAAACTTGGACATTCATATATTTTAGATTCATTGCACCAAACAGGTTGTCCTGACTGGTTAGACTTGGTCTCCTCCCAGTCTGCTTTAGCATCACCATCTGATGACTCGCTACTCGTGTCTCCATTCTGTGGGTTGATGTCTCGCTCATTAAGACCTTAAGTTGCTCTTACTCACATCCTAATTCTTCTTTATTCTTTGCGTAACTGGACGTGTTTTTATTTTGCAATGCAGCTTTCAGATTATTAAGTTGAGAACAGCAGGATATCTACAGCTATGAAGAAACATTTTCATAAGTTTATTGAGTAACAGTGTTTTATTTAAATATTTATTTAAAATCTCTTCTGCATGAGAGGCCAGGCCAAGAGAGCAGCAGCATATAAGATACAACAAACATTAAAACTCTCACCTAAAATATTTAGACATCGTTAAATTCATTGTTTTAAGAAGGATTTTAAATTCTCTGAGCGTCAGATAAGCTTGGATGTGAAGCTCAGACTTTATTTCAATCCTGAAAACCTGAAACATTTCTCGCTCCCTTCATTTTGTGCATTGAAAACAAAAAAAATGTTATAACGGTTAAAACTTCCTTTCTTTATGCTTAAAAGACTGGAGGTGATGAGAGACATTAGGACTTTAGCTAAAGTTACATTATTGTTGGACAATATCTTTGATGAAATGGATAAAGCTGTTAGAGAAGTGGACTGATAGCTGCGCTGAAGGAGCAGAGAAGATCTTTACTTTAGATCTTTCATTCCAACATATTTAAGACTATTAAACCATCACCGCTTTCAACTTACATCCTTTACTTTATTATTCTTTTTTAATATACTGTATAATCTGTTCTTGTTTTTTGGTGCGCATATATAAGACTTCATTTAGTAATTCTTCCAAATCACACTAAACAGTCACAGATTTCTATTCTATGTATTATAACCGTTCTATAGATTTTTTTTCTTATGCTGTAAATGTATCCTTACTGGTTTATTATTCTTATCTCCAGAGCCTCAAACTACCTAAACTCTCAGTTAGACGCAGTAATTAGCGGCAGTAACATTCGCTGATGATCAGTGAATCTGAAGCTTTGGGTTAAACTGTGTCCTGCTGTGACTCATGAGGAAGTTTTTATGGTTTCATTTTTGTTTATTAGATAAGAACAGTGTTGATTCTTCACTGGTTTCTGTACAGCAGAGGTTGGAGTAACCTGGACCAGAATCCAAAATAAATCTGGATCCAGGCTCAGAATTAGCTCCTTGATATGTGCTTGAGAATGGCTTAGTCTCTGGTTAAACCCAGGTTTAAAGCCTTGCAGGGCAGCCTAAAGCCCACTGCCAACATTAAGACTGAAAAAAGAAAGAAAATAACAAACGATCAGTTCAGGGGTTTGAGAAAATATGGGAATCAGGAAATTATCTATAAACCAAACTGAACGATTGTTGTTCTCTACTTTAAAAAAAAACTATTTACATTTTAAAATGGAAAAAAAATCTATATTTTTTAAATTAAAATTTCAATGTATAACATGAATGCATAAACACCTCATTTTATTTTTAGTGTTAAATTCTGTTTAAAGCTACAGTGTGTAATTTTTAGCGACATCTAGCGGTCAGACTGCAGACCGCAGCAACATGAACATCTCCCCCCCACCGCTTCTCCCCCCCAACAGTACGGCGAGCGTCACGGGACAAAATGTCTTCCACGACGTCCGCATCACCTACCTTCTCAGGTGATGAGGTTTGTTTACATAGATCATTTTACAGATAGTATTCTCAGGCATAATACTGCCATCTAGTGTTCAGTACCATCTCAGTTCATCTCTCTCAACTTGCCGTAGTTACTTTCGAGCGTAATGGGCGATCTCGCAATCGCTAGTTTGTTGGCTCTGCGCTGCCGTAGCTCAAAGATGTCTGCCTCCATGGCTGCGAGACCCGCTCCTATGTAATTATAAATAACGAATTCTAAGGCAACGCAGATATTAAGGTTAAGAGGCTGAGCTCGTAGATGATGATAAATAACATAGTTATGTATAATATATTACATTTCTGACTGTATATCCCTGTAATTATTACACACTGTAGCTTTAAAGTAACAGATTATAATTAAAAATGTCTCCTGACCTTTTCTGGTTGATGATTTTCTTTGTTTTCCTCTGATCTATAATAGAAGCTACGTCCATGTTCTGATATTTCATTTTCTGTGTATCAATGATTTTAGTTTAGAATAAAAAATAAAACATGTTTCTGCAGGATGAGCTCTTCTGATTATTATTCCATGAAGATAATAACTTTAACTGAGTTTAAATAACCTTAAATAAATAAATGTGTCTGATGACGCGTCCTTATAAACCCCGCTGCGCCCTCTAGCGGTGGAGCCGGAACAGCGTCACGTGTGGATTTCCTCCACAGCTAAACTTGTCAGCTCCGCTGTGTTCTGCTGTGCGGGAAGAACTATCCGCCTCGGTCCGTCATTCCAGCTCCTTCCTCCCGGTGAAGATGCGGAGGAAGCAGAAGCGGCTGCTGCAGGCCGCCGGGCTGCTGCTGGCGGCGCTGCTCTTCCTGCCGAACATCGGCTCTCTCTACCGGGACCGGCTCTTCGACAGCCCGCCCGGCGCGGCGGACAGCCCGGCCGGCATCGCTGCGCTGCAGGTAGGGCAGAGCTCCGCAGACCTCCGCCTCATGGCGTGGAAAACCCACCGTGATAAAAACACGGAGGCTGAGCATAGCTGCTGCGAGGAGGCAGCGGAGAGAACAACCTTTATTCTTTATTTATTACTGGCTTTAGAAACACCGAGCTGTGAACCCCGCTTTCATGTTTAAACGATATAATAATGGTTATAATAACGGCTATAATGAGGTTCATAATGAGGTATATATATATAGTGAGAAGTGGAGCCACGTAGCAAACTAACTGAGTTCAGGAAGTTGTCAAAAATGTGATAAAGAAAGTGGTGCATTCACTGCCTGTGGGAAAAAGCAATGTTTTCTTTAACCGAGTCGCGTGCTTTAGGAAATATATAAATGTTTAAACCTTATAGATCAACAGCAGGTAAAAGAAAGGACAGATGAGTTTTAGGAGCTTTATAAAGTAAAAAAAAGTTGTTGAAAATATCTTTCCAGTGATTTTGGTCTCAGATCAAACAAATTATAACATAAATAGAAATTTATCGCTCAGAGGAAACTATTATAAATTATTTTGCTAATTCAAATATTTTCTGCTTCTTTTTTCAAGTTTGAAAAAAATAAAGGATTCCTTAAAAAATGTCCCAACTACATGTTTAAAACAGAGACAAACTTTAAACTTTAAGGAGCAGTTTTCTGATGAATGTTTCTTCTCCCTGTGACCTTTGGCATTATTGTGCAACCAGCTGATCTACTTGGCTGCAAACTTCTGGAAATATTAACCAGAACTGGTTCTAGAGTCATTTAGGATATCGATGTAGTAGAAACCGATACTGTAAATGGAAAATATGTTCAATAAGAACTGCTGAGAGAAAGTTAAATATCTCTACTGTTACAGAGTTTCTGATGAGCTCTGGGAGAGTAGAAGAAAAAAAAACAGAAAAACATGCTTATATTTATAAATGCAGGAACAACGTGATTCTATTCAGTTTATTTCTATAGCACCAATTCACATCATGTCATTTCATTTGACTATAGATCCAGATCATCCAGTCAGATTGATTCAAAGTTTTCTATCTAAGGAAAACCAGCTGATTGCATCGACTCATTGACTCTTCAGCAATCCCTCACACTAAGCATGCTTGTAGCGACAGTGGAGAGGAAAAACTCCCTTTGAACAGGAAGAAACCTCCAGAAATCTATAATGTGTTCAGATATTCAACCATAGTGTGGCTTGATTCTTATTTAAGTGAGAAAGTTCTCGTTTTTATCCCCTTATAAAAAAAAAAAAGCTTTGTTTCCAACAGCAGAAAAGAAGAGCAGCTCCTCCAGTTCAATAAGGCTGAATGTGTTGAATGGAAGCTGCCATGAAAATGAGCCAAAGACTGGACAACAGAAGGTCAGGAAGGGGTTAAAGGGAAGTTTTAATGGCCAAAATTTTATTTTAGTAAAACTAAAGTGAAACGGACCTCCTGGAAATGTTACTTCCAAATGTTCAGGTCTGGAAAATGTTTCAGGTTGACTAGAATTAGCAAAATGGCAGCTTGTAAAACGCTGCTTAGCAAAGAGACACTAAAGTAAAACGGATATTTTTAAAAACTGTCTAAAATACTGACATGGGGGTCAATAAACTTCCACACTTAAAACTTTATCAGGAATATTTCACACTTAGCAAAACATAAAAACAAAGATATTCTGTTCCAGAAAGTTCTGTTTGCAGAGACTGAGACTTTCTTCCTTCATAGTGACTCTTCTCTCAATAAAAGCATTTAGCTTCAGCAACTCACTAAATAAGGTTTGCTTTGAGTCGGGTATGATGGTGCACTCCTGCATGGAGTGGATAATCCACCTGTTGCACCTTTAGCACAGGTGGCCCAGCCCAGGATCCCTGGAAAACATTTTATTTTAATATTTCCTCTCAGCAGCAGCAGCATGCATGGCTTTAGCTTGCAGGTTTTTATTGCATTAGAGATGAGGCTGGCTGCTCTTTAACGTTAACCTCGCTGGTCTGGAACCAGCGTGCTGCTCGTTTATTGGTGCGTTTAAGACCGTTGTTTAAACCCCCGTTTTAAAGGTGCTGCCCTGAGTCAGTCTGACCTCTAAGCAGCGCTGAGAGCGACGCCAAGGAAATCTAAAATCAGGATATATTTGGGCTGCGATCATGATAAACCATATTTACCTCCATATGATTAAATTATCTAAAAATAAAATAGAGCATAAAATTGTACGGATTCACTCAATCAAAGTTTTGGTTTCAAATTTAAAACCTTTTATTTTAAGCAGATCAAAGCTTTTCTGCCTCATCATGTCTTTGGGGGTCAGAATTAAACTTTAACTAGATCCCACCAACTAAACAGGATCAACTTTAACTAGATCCCAGCAACTAAACAGGATAAACTTTAACTAGATCCCAGCAATTAAACGGGATCAACTTTAACTAGATCCCAGCAACTAAACAGGATAAACTTTAACTAGATCCCAGCAACTAAACAGGATCAACTGTTAACTAGATCCCAGCAATTAAACGGGATCAACTTTAACTAGATCCCAGCAACTAAACAGGATAAACTTTAACTAGATCCCAGCAACTAAACAGGATCAACTGTTAACTAGATCCCAGCAACAGGATCAACTTTTAACTAGATCCCAGCATCAGGATCAACTTTTAACTAGATCCCAGCAACTAAATGGGGTCAACTTTAACTAGATCCCAACAACTAAACAGGATCAACTTTAACTAGATCCCAGCAACTAAACAGGATCAACTTTTAACTAGATCCCAGCAACCAAACGGGATCAACTTTAACTAGATCCCAGCAACTAAACAGGATCAACTTTGACTAGATCCCAGCAACTAAACGGGATCAACTTTAACTAGATCCCAGCAACAGGATCAACTTTTAACTAGATCCCAGCAACTAAACAGGATCAACTTTTAACTAGATCCCAGCAACTAAACGGGATAAACTTTAACTAGATCCCAGCAACTAAACAGGATCAACTTTAACTAGATCCCAGCAACTAAACAGGATCAACTTTAACTAGATCCCAGCAACAGGATCAACTTTTAACTAGATCCCAGCAACTAAACAGGATCAACTTTTAACTAGATCCCAGCAACTAAACGGGATAAACTTTAACTAGATCCCAGCAACTAAACAGTATCAACTTTAACTAGATCCCAGCAATTAAACGGGATCAACTTTAACTAGATCCCAGCAACTAAACGGGATCAACTTTAACTAGATCCCAGCAACTAAACAGGATCAACTTTTAACTAGATCCCAGCAACTAAACGGGATCCACTTTAACTAGATCCCAGCAACTAAACGGGATCCACTTTAACTAGATCCCAGCAACTAAACAGGATAATCTTTAACTAGATCCCAGCAACTAAACAGGATCAACTTTAACTAGACTAAACAGGATCAACTTTAACTAGATCCCAGCAACTAAACAGGATCAACTTTTAACTAGATCCCAGCAACTAAACGGGATCAACTTTAACTAGATCCCAGCAACTAAACAGGATCAACTTTTAACTAGATCCCAGCAACTAAACGGGATCAACTTTAACTAGATCCCAGCAACTAAACGGGATCAACTTTAACTAGATCCCAGCAACTAAACAGGATCAACTTTTAACTAGATCCCAGCAACTAAACGGGATCCACTTTAACTAGATCCCAGCAACTAAACAGGATAATCTTTAACTAGATCCCAGCAACTAAACAGGATCAACTTTAACTAGACTAAACAGGATCAACTTTAACTAGATCCCAGCAACTAAACAGGATCAACTTTTAACTAGATCCCAGCAACTAAACGGGATCAACTTTAACTAGATCCCAGCAACTAAACGGGATCAACTTTAACTAGATCCCAGCAACTAAACAGGATCAACTTTAACTAGATCCCAGCAACTAAACAGGATCAACTGTTAACTAGATCCCAGCAACTAAACAGGATTAACTTTAACTAGATCCCAGCAATTAAACGGGATCAACTTTAACTAGATCCCAGCAACTAAACAGGATCAACTGTTAACTAGATCCCAGCAACAGGATCAACTTTTAACTAGATCCCAGCAACTAAACTGGGTCAACTTTAACTAGATCCCAACAACTGAACAGGATCAACTTAAACTAGATCCCAGCAACTAAACGGGATCAACTTTTAACTAGATCCCAGCAACTAAACGGGATCAACTTTAACTAGATCCCAGCAACAGGATCAACTTTTAACTAGATCCCAGCAACTAAACAGGATCAACTTTTAACTAGATCCCAGCAACTAAACGGGATCAACTTTAACTAGATCCCAGCAACTAAACGGGATCAACTTTAACTAGATCCCAGCAACTAAACGGGAAACAAGGCAAAAACAGGCAATAATTAATAAAATACAAACTAAAAAAAGGCTTTTACTGCAGAAATAATGCAGAATAGAAAATCTAAATTAAACTGAAATAACAAAAAGAAAAGTTTAGTTTAGAGAATTCCTGTCAAACCTCTGAACCTCACGGCTGTTACAGCGTCTACTAAAGATTAAAATAATAAAGTCATAAACTGATTTCCCTCCACCTCTTCCTAATTCTCTCAGATGGAAGCGCTTTTTCAAACGCCATCGGCGTCACAGCTGATTGAGTGATCGTTATAATTGGCGTGTGTGTGTGGGGGGGGGGTATGGGGGGGGCGCTGACATGCAGAATTTATAACATTCTTCGTTCTGCAGCCGATTATTTTTTAGGCGTTGGAATAAATTTATTCTGCTTCCTTTTGCAGCCTGGTTTTACCGTTTTACAATTTTCCGCCGTCCTCGGCGTGAAATCCAGACCTCCGCCATCAATCGCTCAGCTGAAACCCGTGCTGCCGCCATATTTAGTTTACTGGTTGTATTTGAGGAAATTACCCCGATTGGAGGGCAGGTCTATGATGCATTCAGATTTTGTGGGAAAAATAAACCTCTCAGTGAAACTGATGCAGACGGTTTAATGTTGTCATGTGATTTTCTGTTGGATGGTTGCAATGGAGTCATTTTAACTATTGTACATAGGGAAACTCGAGGTACATGGAGTATATGAGATACCCCCCCCCCCCCCCCCCCCCCCGTACCTCTAAGTACGGATTTCTGCTTCCATAATCAGTAGGAAGGATGATCCAAAAGCTAACAATGTTCTGGTTGGATTATTTGATGTACCTTTATTGTTTCAGTATTATAAACTCACCTGTCTTTTTTATTCCTGTTCTTTCTTAGTTTTTTCTAGTGATAGTTTTCACTTTTTCCTTGTCTGTCCGTTTTTAAAGCTATCAGACCATTAAAGATTGAATTCCTTGCAGCTATTTCTCCACAAACAACCTTTTTATTTGAATTCTGCTGATTTCCTAAACAGTGTTTGGAAGAGCTGATTAATTCAGATTATTGGAAGAATTCACAGCATGTGAAACATTGGCTGCTCTGGTCTTTAATAGACGACGTCTGTCTGACGTGTTTTCACCGTTATTCTGATTCCACTTGTTCCTCTAAATGAAGGATCTGTGCAGTCATCAGCCTGCAGGCCAGCCTGATGACTGCACAGATCCATGCAGGTTATTCTGTTACTCTGCTACCTCCAACTAGATTATTTTTCTTTTCTTAGATTGCAGTAGATTAGGTTGAAGGGTTCCCACTGAAGGCCGAGCTACCATATGCAGCACCGGCCTGATTTAAACCAGACAGGAGATAATTCTCTGCCAGTATTGATGTATAGAAGCTGTTAAATCCTCCGTCCTCATTAGAAATGTTCCAATCATAGAAATGCTCTGAAATGCGATACGTTTCCTAAATATCTGCTCATACTGATATTTCACACCTGCTTTCAGGTCAACCTTTTGCCCTGATGATGTAAGCAAATATGACCAAGCAGTCGGCTGCATTTCTGCCCAAACCTCTAGTTTTTTAGTATAAAGGAGATTTGCAGCTACGTTTGATCTTTAAAATGATGCTTTCATTTTGCCACCATGATGCAGAGAGACTGTGAGCAGGAGGACATGTTCAGAGGTTATTGTTTAAATCAGACCTGAGATGCAGCGTTTTATTATAAATTATGTGGAGAATTTGAAGGTTTGAAAAGGAAGTAAAGTTATAAAAGTTGCTGCTCTTTGTTTTCTTTAATTACCTGCATCAGTGTCCGACCCTCTGAACCAGCTTTACTGACTGATTAAAACACTGTCATGCAGACGGTCCTTAAATGAGTGTTCAATGGTGGGGGGGGTGTCTGAGAGCATCCCTGCTGTGGCGGTGACGGAAAGGTCATTTGCACATTTTGTCGTCCGTCTCATGATGAGGCGGAGCGTGGAAGCGGCGGTGGGGGGAGCGTGGAAGCGGCGGTGGGGGGAGCGTGGAAGCGGCGGTGGCGGGAGCGTGGAAGCGGCGGTGGGGGGAGCGTGGAAGCGGCGGTGGCAGAGCGTGGAAGCGGCGATGGGGGGAGCGTGGAAGCTCACACGCTCCGCCACCGCCGCTTCCACAAGCACTCGGGTTAAATGCAGGTTTAAAAATATGAGAGCAGAGAAGGAAGTGAAAGGAGGCTGCATGCTTTGACCCCCCCACAAAAACTGTTATTTCTGTAATAATGCAGATATTTTTTGAAGGAGTGTCTCCATTAACAAAGAAATCACAGATTTCCGATAAAAACTTTCCCAGTTTTAAAATGATCCTTGTTGGTGCAGAAAGACCTTGGAATCCTAAAAACATCCTTGATTTCTGTTTAAAATCATTTTTATCTGCATTTCTTCAATGAAATGTTGAAAACAGAAAGAGATTTAGAAAAACATTAAAATAATTGCCAGAGAGAAACCAAACATGTTCCATCTTAAAAGTTGCCGCCCTGTGGGTTTTTTTCTCTTAAATTATAGCACTGTAGAGATTTCAAGACAGAATCCATTTTTTATGCAATTGTCCCTTATTTCCATCGGAGGACAGGGAATTGCTCATTTTAAATTTGGTCCCTATTTTAGTCTACAGAAATGTGACTAAATCCTAGACGCTTTGAAAAGATGGTGCCTCGTAAAAGTCTTAAAATCCTTCAACATAACTTTATTTTTTCTCATAAGAATGAAAAAAATATTTTAGGTATTTTTAAGTATAGATATCTGTATAAATCTTATAATGGCTTGCCGTATGCATCACTGCTGCCATCACCTAATTCTGGATACTTGAATGTGTTAAGGCTAAAGCTAGCGTACTTACTTATCAAGGCTGAGACCTAATTAGATCTTTGCTTTAATAGAAAAGGTTTTACAAACAACAAAGACGATTTTACGATTAATTCTGAAGTTTAAATGACGGTCTTTGCTGAGCTGGGTGTGGTCTGTAGTGTTTTCCATAATCCATAGTTTCTACATGGATGTAATTTCCAAACTCTGCAGCTGGATCATCCCAGTGGATATGATGTGGGGGGCTGAAATGCCCCTGGTAGGGTCTCCTTGGTGTGTCTGGTCAGACCAAAGCCCCAGAGGTGATTAAATGTTGCCCGTTACGGCTGAGCTGGGACCCCCCCTTGGAGCCAGGCCTGGGTCGGCGCTCTCAGCGGAGGTTGAAGAGGCCGGGATGAGAATCGGCTGCTCTAAATCCCAGGCTGTGGTTCTCAACCGGAACGGGTTAACAAGATACTCAAACTAAGACTGCTAACCCCAGTCCAGGTTGGACTGAAACTGAGATTTCAATTACAATGTAAATTGTAAGTGACAATAAAGAAGTTTTGGAGGGACTAGGACACGCTGGAGGGATTGGGACACGCTGGAGGGACTAGAACACGCTGGAGGGATTGGGACACGCTGGAAGGACTAGGACACGCTGGAGGGATTGGGACACGCTGGAGGGATTGGGACACGCTGGAAGGACTAGGACACGCTGGAAGGACTAGGACACGCTGGAGGGATTGGGACACGCTGGAGGGATTGGGACACGCTGGAAGGACTAGGACACGCTGGAGGGACTGGGACACGCTGGAAGGACTAGGACACGCTGGAGGGATTGTGACACCCTGGAGGGACTGGGACACGCTGGAGGGACTGGGACACGCTGGAAGGACTAGGACACGCTGGAGGGATTGGGACACGCTGGAGGGATTGTGACACCCTGGAGGGACTGGGACACGCTGGAGGGACTGGGACACGCTGGAAGGACTAGGACACGCTGGAGGGATTGGGACACGCTGGAAGGACTAGGACACGCTGGAAGGACTAGGACACGCTGGAGGGATTGGGACACGCTGGAGGGATTGGGACACGCTGGAAGGACTAGGACACGCTGGAGGGACTGGGACACGCTGGAAGGACTAGGACACGCTGGAGGGATTGGGACACCCTGGAGGGACTGGGACACGCTGGAGGGACTGGGACACGCTGGAGGGACTGGGACATGCTAGAGGGATTGGGACACGCTGGAGGGATTGGGACACGCTGGAAGGACTAGGACACGCTAGAGGGATTGGGACACGCTGGAGGGACTAGGACACGCTGGAAGGACTAGGACACGCTGGAGGGATTGGGACACGCTGGAAGGACTAGGACACACTGGAAGGACTAGGACACGCTGGAAGGACTAGGACACGCTGGAGGGATTGGGACACGCTGGAGGGACTGGGACATGCTGGAGGGACTAGGACACGCTGGAAGGACTAGGACACGCTGGAGGGATTGGGACACGCTGGAGGGATTGGGACACGCTGGAGGGACTGGGACACGCTGGAGGGATTGGGACACGCTGGAGGGACTGGGACACACTGGAGGGACTGGGACATGCTAGAGGGATTGGGACACGCTGGAGGGATTGGGACACGCTGGAAGGACTAGGACACGCTAGAGGGATTGGGACACGCTGGAGGGACTGGGACACGCTGGAAGGACTAGGACACGCTGGAGGGATTGGGACACGCTGGAAGGACTAGGACACGCTGGAGGGACTGGGACACGCTGGAGGGACTGGGACACGCTGGAGGGATTGGGACACGCTGGAGGGACTGGGACACGCTGGAGGGATTGGGACACGCTGGAGGGATTGGGACACGCTGGAGGGATTGGGACACGCTGGAGGGACTGGGACACGCTGGAGGGATTTGGACACGCTGGAGGGACTGGGACATGCTGGAGGGATTTGGACACGCTGGAGGGATTGGGACACGCTGGAGGGACTAGGACACGCTGGAGGGATTGGGACACGCTAGAGGGATTGGGACACGCTGGAGGGACTAGGACACGCTGGAAGGACTGGGACACGCTGGAGGGATTGGGACACGCTGGAGGGATTGGGACACGCTGGAGGGATTGGGACACGCTAGAGGGATTGGGACACGCTGGAGGGATTGGGACACGCTGGAGGGACTGGGACACGCTGGAGGGATTGGGACACGCTGGAGGGACTGGGATACGCTGGAGGGACTGGGACACGCTGGAGGGATTGGGACACGCTGGAGGGACTGGGACACGCTGGAGGGACTGGGACATGCTGGAGGGATTGGGACACGCTGGAGGGACTGGGACACGCTGGAGGGATTGGGACACGCTGGAGGGATTGGGACACGCTGGAGGGACTGGGACACGCTGGAGGGATTGGGACACGCTGGAGGGACTGGGACACGCTGGAGGGATTGGGACAAGCTGGAGGGACTGGGACACGCTGGAGGGATTGGGACACGCTGGAGGGATTGGGACACGCTGGAGGGACTGGGACACGCTGGAGGGATTTGGACACGCTGGAGGGACTGGGACATGCTGGAGGGATTTGGACACGCTGGAGGGATTGGGACACGCTGGAGGGACTGGGACACGCTGGAGGGATTGGGACACGCTGGAGGGACTGGGACACGCTGGAGGGATTGGGACACGCTGGAGGGACTGGGACACGCTGGAGGGATTTGGACACGCTGGAGGTACTGGGACATGCTGGAGGGATTTGGACACGCTGGAGGGACTGGGACACGCTGGAGGGATTGGTCACTTGGCTGGACTTGAAGCTTCTTGTGCTTCTGGAAGTCTGGGAGTTTCTACTGAGACAGTTGCTCCTAGAATGGTTAGCTAGAATGGTTAGAAACACTGCAGCCTTAAGCGACCCAAATCCGATTTTTTTCGCCCACATGCGACCTGGATCTGATCTTTTCATGGCATTCTGATCCGATTTTTTCCAATGCGACCCAGGCCACTTGGCTCTGTGCTCCTGAATCCGATACGAATCTGATCTTTTCAAATGCGACCTGTGTGTGAACGGCCAGGTCGCGTTCATCCGACCTGAACGCCATTAATACCCGACAAAGGTCACTATTCTGGGTCTAGCTATGAAGAAGCAGCAAGAAAAACAACAACCATAGCAGACGATGATGCGGTGAGCAGTATTTATGTTTAAACATATTGAAAAGATTGTGTTTTTATTGTTGGAAAAGAACGCTAGATGCACGCGGGCACAACCATCCATGTTTACTTCCGGTAAAAAAGAGCAAGCTGGCCGGTGATGTCATTGCGTCCTCTACTGCACATGCGGGACACTTGTGTTGTATGACTGCGGTTCACACAGGAGATCACATACAAGTCGCATATATTTGGAAACATGAACGGCAACGCAGAAAAAAATTAGATTTCACAAAATAATCGGAACTGAGCATCAAGGCCTGCAGTGTGAGCATAGCCTTAGATTGGTTAGTTAGATTGGGTAGTTAGATTGGGTAGTTAGTATGGTTAGTTAGATTGGGTAGTTAGAATGGTTAGTTAGATTGGGTAGTTAGATTGGTTAGTTAGATTGGGTAGTTAGATTGGTTAGTTAGAATGGTTAGTTAGAATGGGTAGTTAGATTGGGTAGTTAGATTGGTTAGTTAGAATGGTTAGTTAGATTGGGTAGTTAGATTGGTTAGTTAGATTGGGTAGTTAGATTGGTTAGTTAGAATGGTTAGTTAGATTGGTTAGTTAGAATGGTTAGTTAGAATGGGTAGTTAGATTGGTTAGTTAGATTGGGTAGTTAGATTGGTTAGTTAGAATGGTTAGTTAGATTGGGTAGTTAGATTGGGTAGTTAGATTGGGTAGTTAGTATGGTTAGTTAGATTGGTTAGTTAGAATGGTTAGTTAGATTGGGTAGTTAGTATGGTTAGTTAGATTGGGTAGTTAGTATGGTTAGTTAGATTGGTTAGTTAGAATGGTTAGTTAGAATGGGTAGTTAGATTGGTTAGTTAGATTGGGTAGTTAGATTGGTTAGTTAGAATGGTTAGTTAGATTGGGTAGTTAGATTGGGTAGTTAGATTGGGTAGTTAGTATGGTTAGTTAGATTGGTTAGTTAGAATGGTTAGTTAGATTGGGTAGTTAGTATGGTTAGTTAGATTGGGTAGTTAGTATGGTTAGTTAGATTGGTTAGTTAGAATGGTTAGTGCGTTGTTTCATCACAGCTTCATCACACTAAGAGCGAACCCAACTTAGTGGAGTTAAATACATAAACATGCATCAGATTTCAGAATAGTTTTTATCAAAAACCATCATGTCTCTTTCTTCCTACTTTTCTACCAGGTGTTTCTTTTACATTAAACTGAGTCATTTTTTTGTTTTAAATAAAACTCAACATGATTGACGTGTTTAGAATCAGGCGATCCTAAAGAAAATTATCATCAGCTTAATGGTAACTAAACCAGTCCCAGTCCCTCCCCAGTATCTGTCATCCAATTAGAATTCATCATTTTTATTTCTTATCCTGCTTCCATCTTCTTAGGTTGCTGCTCTTCTGACCAGTTAAGGTCTAAAGCAAGAACCATTATTAACAATTTTAATAAAAATAGCTATATATAAATATTTTAAAGCTTTAAGGTTTTTATTATCAATAAAAATGAAGTCACTAAGTTGAGCTTTTGGGGCCATTTCAGCCTCTTATTAAAAATAAAACCCATCAAATGAATGAAGATGGTTTTATGAGCTCAGGGAAGCTTCCAACATGTCGCTCCGTCTTCCTAAATAAACGTGATCGGCTCTGACATCAGTCCACCTGATGTAGTTGCTGTTGAGAAACAAACTGGCTGAGAGTCAGGAAGCTGTTGGGGGGGGGGAATCATTGCAGCGTCTGATCGTGGGGGGCTGCAGCTAGAAGCTGCACATAGAGCTAGATTGTAGTTCATGCATCACTGTGGGACAAACGCACTGGAACCTTTGACTCATGAGCAGAGATGCATGTTTGCATATGAAGGTCAGCCGGTGGGAGGTTCAGTCTGATTAATGATCGCACACTGGGGGGGGGTTAAACATTACAAGGACGGAAATCCCTATTAAACAGATACATTTACAACCTACACTATGCCACTGTAGCGCTGAATCAATCAATCGGATTAATTGATTATCTGCAACTAATTTAGTAATTGATTAGCATTTGACTGAGACTGAAATATGCCTTCAGCTGACAGAGGAACCCACTGAAGCAGGAATTATATCAACTGTAAAATATATATATATATATATATATACATTATATACATTTTCCAAGCCCAGAGCGGTCAAACGCAACAATTTTTCTTGAGAGAAATGAGAAAAGTTTTCAGGACATGACCGCTCTGGGCTTCCGTAGAGAGCCAATTGTTCATTGATTAATCAAAAATTAATTGATTTGTAAACTAATAGTTAGTTGCAGCCCTAGTATTATAACATTAATTAGATATTTTAGCCATCTAAAAAACGTTCTCTTTTTTACCATTGTATAAAAAAAGACTCATAAATGTATATTTTTATCTGTTGTTAAATATTAGCAAAGAAACGTTTAGTGTTAGTTGTGGGTTTGAACCAAGTTCATTGATTGAATATTTCGCTGTGAAGGTAGGGATGATGTCAGCAAAGCGTCTCTGTCTTTCTCTCTACTGAAACCAGAACTTTCTCTCTAAAACTTTCATTTTATTGAGCTCTAAAAGTAGATTTCATTCAGACCCATTCATTGTAGACTGCTAAACTCTAGAAATAGGCTGTAAAGAGATGTTCTCTCTGTGTGCTCATATTCTAATGGTCAAACTGGTCAGTAATCAGGACATGAAACCACACCTCTCATTTCTATTAACATTTATTTACTAACTGGGATTCCCAGTTTCCTGTAAAGTCAAACATACAGACATAAAATGAAAATCAGATGATAACAGATGTAATATTCTTGGTCTTTTTTACGTCTCATGATCAGAAATGAAGATCTGAAACAGGTCCTGTGTTTTTTTTCCAGCTCGTTCTCAGATCTTTATGTCACTTTATTAATTGAAACTTAAAGTTGTTCTTGCTTATAAAGACTGTTAAATCTCTACAACTTCAAATATTACCGCTTTTGATTCACTACTTTTAAAAAGTGGAAAATGTACCTGTAACGTTGCTTTCAGTGCAAACACACCTGCAGTCTGAGCAACAAACATGTTCTTGGTTTCAAAGATGTTTTATTAGATTTCAAAAAGCAAAAGTTAAAGAAAAGAAAGGAGACAAAGTGTGAATTCTGTCCTCCAGTTTCAGCTCATCGGAAGTAAGTTGCTCAACTTCTAGTTTTACAAACATTTCCAGCGAACGCACAGAAACTCGGTGCCTGATTTACCTTTGGAACCACTGGAAACGTGAAAACGTGTTTAATGTGGAAGAAAAGGCGTCTGCTGAAAAAATATATTAAAACACATAAACAGCCAGTTTTAACACTAGGCAGCTAAATGAGAACAAACTAAACATTGAATAGATGCTAAACATGGAAATAAACCCACCTAAGCTGGTCTGACGTCAAGGTTCGATCAGTCAGACTAAAAAACGTTTAGCTTAAACTCTAAACGTTCTTATAGCAAATATATTGTGACTCTATGGATTTAAAGACAGCTGGACAGTATCGCCGCTCTACATGCAGATGAAAGGAGATAATTAGATAAAATAAAAACTTCTGGCTCCTATAAACCTTCATCTTTGACATGTTCTTAGCTTTTTTTCCATCTTTTTTTGGCGATGTCGATTTTAGAAGCAGACATGGATTTTATTGGTTCTTACGGATCTATAAACCAGACAATCATTCAGAAATATTTTAAACAGCCTGAAAATGAAAAAAAATCATTATTATTTATTATTTTATTTAATTGGCAAATCCCTCATAATTAATATTAATTATAATAAGTATTGATACGTCCAGGGTATGTATCTTTAGGAGGAGTAAGCTTTGTGGTGTCCCTGGTTATGAGGACAAAAAAATATATATAAATATAACAAATAAATATCAGTTGGCAAAAACATTTTTTCTGCCGTATTTTTGTTTAAGTTGCGTTTAGTAAAAATGACTCCGTGGGGCAGAAAAAAACTTCATGTCTGACTCCAGGTCAGATATTAGATATTATTGGCTTTTAGGATTCGTAATCGTGTGAAGTAGCGTTGGAACGGTTCACTAAATCCAATCCGGTTCGGTTCGGTTCACGGTTTCGTGGTCACGGTTTTCGGTTCGGTACATGTTGATTGTTAGCATGACATGTTGGACATGTTGCTGTTAGCATAAATAAAACGTGTTGCACAATGCTTGCTCACTGTTGCACTTTTATCCACAGCTTTCTTCCCGCCGTCATCGTAGGTCACTCTAAATGCGTGTCCCATACAGCAGACCTATAAAGTGCTGCTGGCGCGTCTTCCAGCTCCTGTTCTTTCCCACTCGCCATACCCACACAATTCTCCACAACAACTGATTTTTTTGTGCTACACCCGGCAACGCCGCTTCGCTTCTTCTTCTTGTTTACTACTGGTGGTTGGCTTTGGTTGCAGTAGCGCCACCTTCTGCTCTGGAGTGTAAACGCTTCGCCTATGAGAAAAAGGAGCAGCGCATGAACCGAACGCAACACACGCGAACCGAACCGAGACAGTCGAACCGAACGGTTCGGACGGTTTTCAGAAACCGTTCGCTCCCTAATGTGAAAATATGAGAGCTTCAAATTTTAGAACATTTACATAAAGTTTTTATTTTAAAATATGACAAAGATGAATTCCTCTCACTGTTTGCAGTTTTTATCGTCGGACACCAGCCGTGATTTTGGCCTCAACTGAGATGTAAAAACTTTTGAGACCGGCTGTAAAATCCTGGAGGGTGTTCAGCCTAGAACAGAACAGGATGCATTTATGAGTAAAAATAATAATATTATCCTGCTGTGTTTAACAAACACTAAAGGTTGAATATTTGTTGTATAAAGCAGTCATTTCATGGATCAGGGGAGTTTTCCAGCGCGGCTCCTGATTGTTCTGCCATGGAGCCACATCCTGTTATCAGACTGATGAGCTTTGGAGAATCCCGGTTAAACTGATTAGAAATGTGTGAAACAGGAGGAGACATTTTTTTCTCTAAACTCCAGTAAGTAATGCAGCTGCAGTCATGTGACCATCCTCGCCGTCAGCTGAGTCGGAGCGTCTGACCTGCAGCTAGCCGTTTCCTGTCTGCATCAGTTTGATGAACATTTCAGTGAATAACGTGTTTAGCCTGCAGTCCTCGGAAAAATCTCTTCTTCTGCTCTATTGACAACATTCAGGAGAAAGTGAGCGATATCTGAGTGAACCCAGGGAGCTGAAGGCAAGGAAATCTGGATCCAAAGAGCACAAAAGCCAAATTGAAATGGAATGGACTGAGGCTGGCCTTGCTAAACGCTTCTCACCGCCTGCGCCACACATGTGCTTTAGCAAGTGGATGACCTTAAGGCACATTGTGGAATTAGTTGCTGTTTCAGCCTGCTGGGAATTTCTTCATATGGCAGAAAATAAGTGTGGGAAAAGGGAGGATCTGTGCAATTGAGGAAAGCATATCAGTACTATGATTCCTGCGGGTTTAAGAGCAATTAGAGCTGCTGAGACAGAAAGATTAAGCAGTTTAAGCTCGGCTTTAAGAACCGTTCCAGGAGTTCATTACACATCACACCACTGCCTCACTAACATCATTCATTGGTCGTTTAGCTCTGTGCACAAGCTAATAGTGAGATTGAACGTGACATGATGGACATTCAGATTTTTCTGCAGAAGCATATTTTATGAAGCGGATAATTTTAATTAGCATTATGTCCTTACACCTTTATTACCTAGCTAACCTTTTTTACACTTTTTGCTTTAGATGGAGGGATCTCTTTATCTATTAAAAGAAAAGGACTTTTCTAGATTCTCTGTCTGATCATATGAGGATAATTATTCTTTATTGCATAAATGTATATATCATTTTTTATTTATATATATATATCTTAGGGCCAGTGCCGTAGCCAGATTTTTATTGTTTTATTTAGTGGGGCCACCATCAGTCACCTTCTCTACATGGATGACATCAAGCTGTAAACTAAGCATGAGCGACATTGACCCTCTGATCCATACCACCCGCATCTTCAGCACAGACATCAGGATGTCATTCGGACCAGAGAAGTGTGGACGGATGTCCCCACAGAGGGCGTCTCACTCCCAGAAGGAACAATAGCAGACACTGAGGACAGCTACAAGTACGTCAGAATCCTACAAGCAATGGTCACCTTGAAGACGTGACTATGAAGGCGGCTACGGCCGAATACCTCCAAGGAGAGAGGCAGGTCCTAAGGAGCCAGCTCAATGGCAAGAATCAGTCTCAGGTAGTTTTAGAGGAAGAGTTTTTATTTTTTAATCTCAGGGCCAGTGGCCTAGCCAGAATGTTTTTATAAGGGTGGCGAGTCACTAACCAGTGTAGACTGAGGGGTGGATGAAAGCAGAAAGCAGGAAAATTAACGAGCAAAACATCCATCATTTCTAAATAAAGACAAACTCTACTTTCCTACAGCCTTTGCTAACAAATAGATTCATATATTTAAACATCCGATCTTTCTAGATAAAAGGTATAGAGGATAAAATTCTGTCAGGTTTCAGTTTTGGGGCGAACATCTTTCCATCCTCATTAATTACCTACTTTTATCAAAAATCCTTCTGCATAAAATAGATGTTTACAAATACTTATATTTACATAAATTGATTATTTGGTATGTTTTTATTAAAATAGTTTGATGATTTGCAGAGAGGCATCATTTTTTCTTTACGCCATAAAACAAAATCTATTTCTGAGAAGAGCAGGAATTCTGTATTTATCATCTTTAATGTTGGTATATTGATGAGCCTCATTAACCGCAGAGTTTCTGTTTTCACTTAATTGTTAATATATAAAAATTAAAATGTTTTAAATATTCAACCTGAGAGTATTACTGCTGCCACCGTCTGTGTTAGAGGGAACAAATGGTAGGGGGGCCAATGGGTGGCTAAAGGGGGCCAGAGCCACCCCTGGTCCCCCATCCAGCTCCACCCCTGCTAAAAGCTGCAACTAACAATTATTTTGGAAATCGATAAATTAGTCGATTATTTCTTAGATTAATGGATTAATAATCTGATAGCAAAAGTTTCCCTAAAGAGGATTTTTTACTAAAGTGAATCAGTTGAAACTTTTCCACTTCATAAATTCTGGATAGAACAGATTAACGGACCAAAACATTCATTTTTTATCTTAAATGCTAAATCTTTATATCTTTTTTTTACAGTTTTGGTATAATTGCTGCTCTGTCAGCTAAAGGCATCATTTACCGTCTCTATCCTCCAGTTAAAGATGAACTGATTACTAGACTAGTTGGCCATTATTTAATAATCTATTAATCAGGATTAATCATTTCAGGTCTAATATATAGAATTTTTTTATCCCAGCTTCATATTTAATTTATCATTTTGATAGAAAGATGCAAAGGAAATGAGGTTAGCTCCTCTGCAGGAATGTTTGGGCACTGAGCCATCCCAGTTAGTGTTGAAACGTATTTCCCAGTTAGTGTTGAAACGTATTTCCCAGTATTCCCAGTTAGTGTTGCTCCAGAGGAGCTTAAAGCTGCACCTTCTAGTGGTAATAGTTGGAGTCGTTGCACCATTGTCTGCTCTCTGCTAAGCCGCTCTTTCTCAATATTCTCCCACAGCACAGATGGACTCTTTCATACAGCGAGACAGAAGCTGAAGACGCTCACATCCGTCCCTTAATCATTGTGAAACATTCCCATTCAGGTGTCTGTGGGCCCCGGGGCCCCTGCAGGGGGCCCTCAGATCACTGCACAGCCTTCTCATTGCATGCTTATGTGCATCTCTGACCAAATCATTGCTTTGTCATGGGCTAATCTCTAGGTGTGTTTTATCAGGTAGTAAAGCAGAGCATCATATCATTTAATTGTTGGGATTAGAGAGAATTGATGAATAATTCTATTGTTTGCAGGTTGGACTTCTAAAAACTGAAAGGAAACATTTCTGTCTGTCAGAATATTTAAAGCGTTCATAATCAGAGCGGCTGCAGGAATGTGTGAGCAGGTAAACCCTCCTAATGTCGGCACCTGAGCTGCTGCTAGACTAGGATAGCAGATTTGATCTGTAACGTGTAAATCCTCTGGAAACCCGGGAGGCTGACGGCTGAAAGTCATTTGCAAAGACGAGTCAAGTTCCTTGCTGCAGACTTGAGAGGTTGAGTTTTCTCACTTGGAGCCATTGAATAAAGGAAGGAAGAGAGCGGCTGAGGAGGAGCGGGCAGCTAGAGCGGGTAAAAGAGGCGTTTGTTACTTTGTTGGAGAGCCTTTCCTCCCCAGGTTCCCATATAAGGTGCACAGTGACTGCGGCTTAGGCTGAGCATGTGCAGAAACTGCTCTGTATGCCTGTCAGGGATCTGCTGGCCCACATCAGTGAGAGCAGCCAAAGGAAGGACAGGTGCAGCATCCCCAGGACACCCAGCCAGGAGTCTGGCTTTCAATTACAGCCACACGCCTTTTATTTGATCGTTAAGATATTCCCAGGATCACTGGATCCGCTTTGAATCCAGGCAGGCGCTGAAATACGGGTTTTAATCCATCCAGGAGTGTTTGTTAAATCAGACCAGGAAGAAAGAAAATCAGCTCCCAAACTTCTGCTGGATTGATCAGTGATTCTCAGGAAAAGTCCAGAAGCTTGACCTGCTGGGGGCGCCGTGGAGCACATTTACAGGATGCTCATCAAGGCCAACTGTTTCTTTTTTTCTGTTTTAAAGTTCAGAGAACAAAACAGACTTTATTTTATCATAAGGTTGATTTATGCTTTAAAGATTAAGCTGAATTTGTTTTTACAGGCAGATCAAAAAATAAACATCTTTTTAAAAATTTAGGCTGATATAAAGTAGTCACATGATAAACAAATAATAAACAGCTTCTTACATTATTTTAATTTAACCACAGGTAGAAAACAAGATGCAGACATTTCTGAACAAAAACTATAATTTGGTTGTTTTTTTCTCCATTTAATAAAAAAGTAATTTAATGATTACTTCAGCAACCCATAGAAGCAATAAAGTTGGCAAAGAAAAATAATTTTGTTGCAATAAATTAAGCTAAGTGGGGCGTATAAATCCAGCAGTCTGAAAAGGTTGGAAAAACAAGGCGAGTGATAATTAATGGTTACAGGATGTATCCTAAAAGCTAATCTTGGTCGTTAACTCGCACATATCTTTAATGAGTGTTTTTGTATCTGCTGCTTTTCCTTCTATTTATTAGTTTCTTTAAATTGATCCGTAATTATGATCCCGTATCATTTCAGTTTTTCCTGTTGTATTGAGCTGCAGCTCCAGTATTTAGCGTCTTAATTTGCTGGTTGGAGGAATCAGACTGAAGCAGGAATTACAGGCCTACCTCTTCTCTGCTGTCGCCTTCATGGCTGCTGCTCTGCTGACTGAAACCTCTGATAAACTCACTCTGCTTTCTCTTTATCATATAAAGATATAAGTGATAGTTTCTTCTGGTACTTGACCCCCTGACCTGTGATGACTCAACTTTCCACTAAATTCACCAGTTCTATTTTCTAGACAGTTAATTTCTTCTTTTCCTTCAGCGATCTGCTTTTGATGAGAAACTGGAGTCTTTATTTTGTGTTTTTTCTTTGAGTGCAGCTTCAGATGCTATCTCCTCTGCAGGCACATGTGAGATAAAAGCTCTTTATGTGAACGTGTGAGGAAACAGTAGATTTTCTGCTGGCTTCACAGCAGTAAAGATAAGTTGATTAGCCAAACGGCAGGGAAGCAGGAAAATCAGCTGAGCATCATGGGAAAGGGAAGAAGTGTCCGCGGCAGATGAACCGTTTTACCAAAGGCACAATCATTCTGCTCTGCTGCATCATTTACAGCTGAGTTTGGACACTAATTTAGAACAATTAGCTTTGACTTTATTTATTTCATGGTGAATTTAAGCTTTAAAAAATCATTGGGACTTCATTTCCTAACTTCAACCCAATTAATGGAAAGAGTCCATGTTTTCCAGCAGATTCCTCTGACTGGCCTCAATAACTCTGACATGTTAGATGTTTACGTCTGAACTTTATCGTAGTAATGGGTAACACATCTGGTCTTCTAGTCACGTTGATCAGATCTTTGTTGCTTCTGCTTAAAGGCCTGCTGGTTGTCAACCCAAATCACAGGCTCTCAATACGCCTCTGGAAACTATTTCCCCACCAGTCAAAAATGTCACATTTCTGTGTTTTATTTTAAAGCCACTATAGAGTCGTGCTAACAGGTTGTTGGATCGGTTAACAGAGTTTGTCTTCAGGCACATTTTAGTTCAGCTCTTTAAAGCTAGAATGGAGGAAGTTTTATTTCCGGGTGGATCATCTCAATCAGTGGTCCTCCTAACTGTCAATCATTTTGGTGATGCGTTTACGTAAGGCCGTCTTTTGTGTTTGTCTCCATTTCCTCGTACCGGTGGTGAGTCTAAAATGGTGCAAATCTTCTTTGGAAACTTAGCCTGTATGAGCGATGCTAACAGCAACTTTTAAACAGAGCGTGCACGAGGAGAACTGCACTCGTGCACGCTCTGGCTTTTCTTTCAACAGGCGCTCCCTCTCTGGAGCGGGTACAGGGTTGTGCATGTGCAATTTTTTTTTTAAGTGGAGAGGGCGGGTCTTTTAAATCATTGTGAAAATCACTTCAGATATCAAGCAAAATTGATTGTATCAGGATATCTTAGTCTTGAGATCACCATGGCTGGGGATGTTTACTTAATGCAGTACTTTTATAAGTACTTTCCTGTATTCCATCTGAATATTTACTCAGATAACATCAAACTATGAGAGTAACCGATTGGTCCATTTTCCAAGCTTGACATTAACACCATGGTTTGCACAACAGCATTATGGAACCAGAAGATGGTTGAATAAGTAAAGCATGTCTGGCTAAGAAAGACTTTAAATGGATCCACCGTTCAAAATGTGTTAGAGATTACGCTCGCTAGAAAAACCTTTGAAGAAAGCTGCAGACCGCAGTGGGAGGAGTCTGGCTAAGTAAAGAGTTTTCTCAATTCACTCTTATGCACCCTCTGCCATGTTCTCGCAGTGATGGCAACATTATTGAATGACATCATTGTTGAAGGGTGCCAATACTTGATCTTACTGGAAATCCTAAAGTTTGTTTCTTCTGCTTGAAACTCTGAATCCCATTAACGGCTCTTTTAAGAGGCTGTTTTCTGAATTTTGATGATGACGTGATTATGGCTATTCCTTTTATATGAAGGTAACCATGGTAACAGTAAAGAAATGGTAATGGGAGCATCTAAGCAGGACCCAGATTCCCTCATTTCCCACAATCAGCTCACTCATTGTGTTGATCAGGTGATGGCAGTGGGTTTATCATGATCTAAGAAATAATAATATATATATTCAGCTGATCTTTATGGATAAAATGTTTCAGTGCTATGAAATAGTTCGCATGTGAATATTGCTCATCTACCATGAGCAACGTAGCGTTAAACCAATAAAACAGCTTTAAATTGAAATGTTTTTCTAAAGAAAGAATAAAAGCAGCTTTTACTGCAGTCTGATGGTGTTTATGTAGATGGAGACGGTTTAGAGAAAAGGTTTTATCGTCATTAAGTCTTTATGTCGTCATTCTGTGCAGAACGGCTGCAGCCATCATGCGAACCTGAGCAGATGTTTGTCGTCTCAGGATACATTTTTTGCTCTAATAGAGCGACTTCCAGAAACAGCAGCTGGCATCAATGTCAGAATTAATCAGGCTGGAATTTGTTTTGCTCTTTTTAAACACTTTGCATTGAGTTTGAGGAGAGAATCAAATGTCCTGTAAGAAAGTAGTGAAAAAGTGCTGAAACTGTTCAAATCTCTTTTAGTGAAAGTATCCAGGTTAAGGTGGTATTGATAAAACTACTGATAGGTCACCATCTAAATGTTATACAGTGATATACACCAATATTAATATGTGTATTATTGCTGATTTCATATCTTTATAAAATACCAAAATTAATAAAATACCAATATAACTTAATAAGAAATGTATTTTAATTTTAGCAAATTAAAAATGATTGTATTTAATTTGTTGTAGTTATGCATTGAAAGCTTTTAAAGTATTATTGATATATAGATATATAGTTTTCTGATAAGCTGTAAAAGAAGATTTACCAACATTTTCTTTTACTTTAAGAAGAGTTTCTGTTTTTGTTTCATTTAGGCCGACACATCAGTGTCAGACTAAACCTATTGTTGGATGCTGTTCATGGTTTTATTTTATTTTTTATGAAGTGTTTTCCAGAAGTTGATGAACCAGAGCCGTTTACAGATGTGTTTCATATTAAGCTCCCATATTGGATTGTTCAGTTATTATCTGCTTGTCCCCAAATGGAAGAATGGTTGTTATTGCATCCGTCCGTTGGTTCAGTCGCTGCGGTGCGGGTGGAAGTAGAAGTCTGCCTCAGGCCTTTGGTTCAGCACTGGATGGCAGAGCGCTGGAACCATGGGGAGACGTGTGGAGTGATGCTTAAAGGATTAGGGCCTCTGAGAGAAGTGATTTTCTGATCCTTACGTAAGCCACATCTGCCCTCTGTCCCTCCAGTGGAAGTCAGCCGCCAACAATGAGCATCAGGAGCTCTGCTCACGCAGGGAAACCAGGGAAGCTGGAAGTGGAACATTTAGTGCTTTAACATTAGAATAGAGACGCTGATGAGCCAAACACTTCAATCCAAATACTAATAATTAAACAAATTTAATGTTAAAGGCTGCAGAAAGTTAATCAAATTTGGTTTGGCCCCACAGCTTTAAGACTATTGGTTTCTTTTATCATCACGCTACGTTCACAGCGCACGCAGCAGGAGCAGCAGAAACGCATTTCTGCTGCGTCATTATTGATATTTGTACCAGTTTAGTTCTGACGCGCGGCTGAAGCATCTTTGCTGCTCCAGCTGCGCGGTGGTAAAGTGGGTCTGATGCGTGGTGGGCGGAGCTACCCTATCCTTTCTCTGCCTGGAACAATGGCAGCTATATTAGCTGTGATCAGCGGGTAGAAAGTAGTTAGAATCTATGTTGAAGTGAGAAAGTCCTCCTGAAAACATGGTCTGTGCAGTCAGTTCATCCAGATTACCATCCTGCCTTCAAAGATTATTTCTCTGTGGGAGCCGCTCAGACCCCCACACACCGGCGCTGCGCTGTCACTGGGAATCCCCAGCAGCAGCTGCCTCAGGCCCGCTCGCCTCTTGGGGGTTTTCCCCTCCTGTTGGTGGCGGCTGGAAGTAGATGTTAGCGTTTTTCAGGTCTGTGCTACAAACTGCAGGCAGCAGGATAATAAAAGCCAACATATTCTGCTGGCAGGTTTCTACATTTGAAGTTAATTTAGTTTCAGAGGAGTGATCATAGCGCTCTGCATCAGCAGTGCTGCGTCTGACTCCCTGCCAGCTCCCAGATCAGCTTCTCTCATTGGTTGATGCGGCTAAAGGTCAATGTTTCCAACTCCAGCAGCTGCTGATGATGAAGCGCCTCAGAAGCTCATGAGGCGCCGCTGCTCCTGCTGCTCTGGATGCTGCAGGACCTTTAGCTGCACCTTGATGCGTCAGACATTGACTCTGCATGGAAACCAGCTGCTGCCTCTGCTGTCCGATCGTAGCATAAGTCTGGAAATGTCATGAGTTAGTCAGGCGTATGTGTCGGAGTATTTTAGGGATCCAAGGCTTGACTTGGAAAATTAGTCTTGTTGGCATAGTAACAGCACAGAGTGCCATGAATCATTTCGGTACTTTTTACAGTATGCAGTGTATGTTACATGTACTTTTGTAGCTATATTTTAACTTGCTCATCAGTTTCAAAGTTTGATGATTGTAGGGACGTCCAACCAATAGATCACCATGATAGGACACTGCATCAGTGCATCATGTAGTTAAGCTTTAGTGGTCTGATTGAGCCCTACTTCATAAACTCTGGATTAAGCAAACAAGGGAAAATGGAGCTGAGCAGATAATCTAGCTGGCCTACAGGTGATGGACCTTCTTCACCTCCCAATGTGAAGCACACTTTACCCAGAAGGGCTTGGACCAAAGCCAGCACCTGTTGCCATGGTGACCACGCCAAAAAGTCACCAGTGAAGCCTGTTAAACATCACAGCACTGCGTCTCTTAAAATTCAGCTTCACCCTGAGTGGCATGAAGTAATCTCTGTTGCGTAATATTGGCTGCGCTGCCTGCAGCACTGGAACATATGCTCTGTCAGTCACAGTAAAAAAATAAAAATAAAGTCTTTATCTTTGCTTCCCATGAGAGGCTTAAATACTTACCCTCAGAGGATATTTGAATTATTATTCTACATCAGCTCAGTTTTCCTGCAGACCTCCTGCCTTGGCTTGTTTAACTTACAAGTGATTTTTTTTTTTTTACTCGTAGACCTTTAATTTTAGAGCTCTGCCTCCTGTGGACGGCAGCATAATAGCTGTTCTTCCTGCCGTTTGTCCCGTCTATGTTAACAAGTCTGGGTTCAGTAGATCTGTGGATAATGATTCCTGTTGGGACATGAGGGAGACTGTGGCAAAAGTCTCCTGCAGACTTTTTTCCTGCAGGGAGGTCTTAGGATCTTGATCTCTGCCTGGAGAAAATTATTGCTCTTTGCAAAAAGCAGCAAAGAGCAATGATGCTTGAACAGGAGCAGAAAGCTTTGAAAGAGAAAACTCCCATCCAGCTTTTCACTATCCTGTCTTTTTATAATGAAATAAGTTAAAGCAGTAGAATTACTGCCATGGTGGCCGTCTTTATTTAATAAGTAAAGCCCATTATTCTTTCCCAACCTGAACACATGTTTTTATTATTTGGCGGCACCACAGAATTATAAGTTCTGGCACATTCGAGGGTACTTGTACTCGTCGTCTCCCACTTTATCTGGAACCGGGTGGCGGGGGCAGCAGACTAAGCAGAGACTCCCAGACTTCCCTCTCTGCAGACACCTCCTCCAGCTCTGTTGGGGGAAGCCCTAGGCGCTCCCAGGACAGCCGAGAGACATGGTCTCTCCAGCGTGTCCTGGGTCGTCCCCTGGGCCTCCTCCCAGTGGGAGGCGTCCAGGAGGCATCCGAAGAAGATGTCTGATCCACCTCAACTGACCCCTCTCGATGTGGAGGAGCAGCGGCTCTACACTGAGCCCCTCCCGAATGACCGAGCTCCTCACCCTATCTCTAAGGGAGAGCCCAGCCACCCTGTGGAGAAAGCTCATTTCAGCCGCTTGTATCCGGGATCTCGTTCTTTCGGTCATTATCCAGATTTCATGACCATAGATGAGGGTAGGAACGTAGACCGACCGGTAAATTGAGAGCTTTGCCTTTTCGCTCAGCTCTCTCTTCACCACGACAGACCGGTGCAGCGTCCGCATTATCGATCTCCCGCTCCATTCTTCCCTCACTCGTGAACAGGACCCCAAGATACTTGAACTCCTCCACTGGAGGCAGGGACTCTCCTTCGACCTGAAGGGGACAAGCCACCTTTTTCCGGTCGAGAACCATGGCCTCGGACTTGGAGGAGCTGATTCTCATCCCGGCCGCTTCACACTCTGCTGTGAACCGCCACAGCGCACGCTGTAGGTCTTGGCAAGAGGGAGCCAGCAGAACTACGTCATCCGCAAAAAGCAGGGACGAGATCCGCTGGTCCCCAAACCAGACCCCCTCCGGTCTTTGGCTGCACGTAGAAATCCTGTCCATAAAAGTTATGAACAGGACCGGTGACAGAGGGCAGCCCTGTCGGAGTCCAACATGCACCGGGAACAGGTCCGACTTAGTGCCGGCAATGCGAACCAGACTCCTGCTCCGCTTGTACAGAGAACGGATGGCCCCTAATAAAGGGCCCCCGACTCCATACTCCTGGAGCACCCCCCCACAGGGCAGCACCAGGGACACGGTCGAATGCCTTCTCCAAGTCCACAAAACACATGTGGACTGGTTGGGCAAACTCCCAAGAACCCTCATCCAGTGTCTCTACTCTTGTTTGTCAGAATCACCACACCTCAAACATCGTTTACCATCAACTGGAAGTGCCCAGATTTAGAAAATTTGTCTGTGGTTTAAAAACTGCAAATAAAAATGTTTGTAAGTATAAACTGTCTAATTTCTCCCTGAAGCTGATTCTTTATTTAATGTGATTAGTTTGAATCTGAAGTTTGGTCAGAGCTAACCAGCAATTTGCTCCAAACTACAACTCTATGAGCATATATAATATTCTCACACCGACCCATGCATCTTAGCAAGGCAGCTACATTTGATTTTTGCACAATGGCAGCTTAAATGCAGAGAGTTCATTCTGTTGCTCTATGTGTGACACTGGAATTTTAACAGCTGGGGGGAAAAAAAACACCCATCAGCTTCCAGTGGCGGTAGCGGGATTGAAGTAATAATGTCGGGTAAAACTTTGTTCTATATTGTCCTTATATTAAAATGGTCATTTGTTAAATTTGGACAATCTAAACTGGAGTTTCCCGTCTGGGTAACCTGGTGCAGCAGTAGTGCTCTGAGCTCAGATGTATCACCTGTTTATGTTGGGTTTATTTTGCTGGCTAGATTACGAATAGAATCCCAGAAAACAGTCTAACATCTACAGTAAAGCCACATTCATGCCATGTTGCTATGGTGATAATGAACCCCCATCGAGGAGGTTATTATACCTGTTGTGGCAGGAAGCTGGCTTCCCAAAGGTAAAAACTTTATTTTAATCCCAGTATGTTCTCCCTGAACGGATGTTGTATGGGTCTTACCTATCACACAATTAACACGTTATGTCCAATATTTTGGCATAATGAGAAGTGACCAGCATCCAGCCCAGCTCAGGAACCAATAGGAACTAAACTGACTGAGAACTTGTTAAGTACGAACTGGAGCTACAAGCAGACGAGGGCTGCACTTCTCTGTTCTGCCCACAGGTGGCAGTGTCATTAGAAAACGCTGTAATTCCTCTTTAATTTTCTGTAATAACTATTTTTATCCTTTAGATGTTCAGTAAATTTCTTCTATTTGGAGTCAAAGATCTTTTTTAAGATACAATTTTTTATAGACGGTACCAAACTATGCTAAGCTAGGCTAAATGCTTTAGTTTTATTTACTAAAACCTTTGCTTTAGTTTACCTTAGCCTCATTCTTCTTTAGTTTGGTATTTTTTCAAGTCTTTAGCCTCATTCATTAAACTTCTAAGCAGTTTCTATCCAGTATCTAGAATGCAATTAAAATGAATACTGGGGAAGAACATTTATATTTCTATACTTCATTTAAAGAACAGTAGCTGTTATACCGACATGTCTGTTTGAATCTCTCAAATGTTAGAAAGTTTGAATCCAATAATATTTAAATTTTGTTTTTTAACTAGTGAGAACACCTCAATTAGATTTTAGGATCTTATTTTGAGCACATCTGTTAGAAGAACCCTTTAAGGCTGCATCTCAGATGGGTCCATAGCTGCAATAATAAACTAACTATTGGTAGAAGAGCCTGATTTCTGTTTTCCTAAATTAATCAAACATTTCGTTGTTTCATCCTTTTGTAAACTATGTAATTAAAGTGTTTGCATTCATAAAACACTGAGCGATACATTTTGCTGCTCTGCTTATTACATTCCTGTTTGCTCTTTGGACCAATCAGCCGAGGCTGAATGGGATTTAATTCCCACTTCTCAGGTTTTGAACCTAATAAAGCACAGTATAAATTACATAACTGCATCAGACCTTTTGCCAAACATGGTTCCTGCTCTCATGATTCCATCAGCATCTATTTGCAGGAGGCTAAGGTTGCTGGTTGGTGCAGTGCTAAAGGTATCAGAAAACTATCGGCAGTTTCATGCATATAGGTCTGCAACTAAAAGCTGCAGCTAATTCCTGTGATGCTCCTGAGGAGAGAATGAGGTGGAGGAGAGCAGCAGATGGTGAGGCGAAAGGCAGAACACAGGTACAATAATTGTGTCTCGCAGGGTCTGCTTGTGATCTGGCACAACAGGAAGGGAAAGAAAAGAGGAGTTCAGAAGTTGCTCTCACTCCAGGCTCTCAGCAGGAACACAGAAAACTGAACAGGAGAAGTATTGACCACCTGTGGTCTCATTTGCCCTTCTGTTACATCAGCCGACATGGACGATGGTAATACTGGCCATTCTTCAGACTAAGAATAATAAAACATCTTTGGTTGCTCCTGCTTAGCCTGGATGGAGCTCTATATGAAATGGATTTATTTCTTTATCAGGGTGGGATATGTTTATGTAATTTATAGACTTAACAAATCAGAAACACGCATTGCCACTAATTAGCATTTTAATAGCTTATATTTCAAGTGCAGAGCTTTAGAATGAGTCATAAAACTGTGGCAATGGCCCAATGTAAAAAAAAAAAAACGTCGTTCCCCTTTAAGGATAAGAAATGGTTCTAAGTGTATAAGTACAGGTGTTGTTAAGGTTCTTCCCACTGGCTGGTAAAATTCAGGTCGTCTTCACCAGTAAATGTCGATAATCTGGTTTATAATCATCTTTGTTTTAGTGTGATTCTTCCTTTAAGAAGAAGAATCACAAAACTTAACGTGTTATTAATGAGCCGTCTGACTCCTGCCTGAATGAAATAGTTTAACTTCTGATTGAAATTTAATTCTCTGAACTTCTAACTTCCTGTAAATGTTACTATAAATGATCACATATTTATTTTTGACCAGTATTTGAATATCAAACCTATGAGTTCTAGTATGATCAGATTATTTTTTTAATTGTATCCCACTGGACTTTGAATAACTTTTAAATCCTGTTGCATAAACCCGTGTCAGCACACACCGCTGTGGATTCTTTTTCGCTGGTTTTGGGAGGCTTCTTTTTCCAGTCTGCCAACTTGGCATGGAAGCTGCCCTCCGCAAGATGGCCGACCAACAAACACGCAGCACCATAAAGTAACGAACTATGGTTAAACTCAATCTACCATTGATAAAAGACTGGTGGAAAACACAGCATAGACAGGAAGACGCAGTTTAGCGACGGGAACGGCTTTGATGATAAAAACACGCAACCTAAATGTTCGTCACAAAAACATCCGAAAAATCATTTTAAGGAGGTTTTTTTTTTTTTTTATCTTAACAAACACTGAATCTGTGTTCAGAGATCAACACCGAACAGATCATAAATAACTTCTTGATGTTTTTGTTCTGCCATATAAATACAAACTTCTAAGCACCTCAGTCTTTATGGAATCTACTGCAAATAGAGCTCTAGCTCTATGTTTATATGAGAAAATAGAGATATTGCAGTTAGATGTTGATTAATTTGTCTATTATGCGGAACATATTTGTTATACGGTAGTTTACACTGGAAACAGGCAGTGATTTAAGCAGCTAATGTTTAATGTTCATTATGGATGGAAATAGGCTGTTAGTTAAAAACCCCCAACATCATATATTGTAATATTTGTTTTCCAAAAGTTGAATATTTTGGGTTTTATGCTCTTTGTCTCTTGGAGTGTTTGGGGTTCATTTCTTTACATCGTCCACTAAGAATAAACAGATAAGTTGAGAAATATTCAATCAGGTTTGAATGAATTGACATGTTTAGATATTTGAGTGCCTGCTGATGGTTGATGCTAAGGTTTGAGATATTAATCTAGAATGGAGTGGTGACTTCCTTAAAGTCAGTGCTGTTACTCTGCAGCTGTTTAAAGGCAGCCTCAGCATCAGGCTCTCTATCTGAGCACAGAGCAGACCTAATCTGCTGTTGGCCAGATTAACATAAAACCACTGCTGCAGGGAAATGAGGTTGGCCATAATTCGTTTCAGAGAAACTCAACATAATCTGGAAATCTCTCTATCGAGGTCACTGAGAAAAAAAACATTTCTACTCCCCATAAAAAAGTCCTCATTCAGCTGGTAGGACCCACTTTTATTTGCTATCGGTATGAGTTTAAGTTCAACTCATTACTTCTCCTTTTTTGCTATTTCTGAATTTCTTATCCTAAAATGTAAAGTCATCTCCATAAAGTCATGGTGGCAGTAAGGATCTGTAGTTTTAATATATTTTAATGCAAATCCTCACCCCTCTAATAATGAAGGAGCCTCAGTTCACGATAAGAAAAGGCAGTTTTAGCTTCTTTGCTCCAATAACCATTAAATAATTCAAAGGGTTGCAGGATTCTTCAAAGAAATAATACTTCAAAATAAACAGAGAAACTGGAAAGTAAAATGTTCTCATTTAAACATCAAGTGCAAATTTTCTCAGCTGAATTTCCCAGTGAATCCAGTTCCAGTAGGTAATGGGAGCGATGGTGGGCGCAGCAGACCAACAACTTAGCTTTGATAAGCCAGGATTAATGGGTGCTAAAAAATAAAGCTGATAAACCAGCTGAATGTTTGAGGAGATGGTTGGTTCAATCCAGGATAGATTAATAAAATCAAACAAAAGTGAATCTTTAGGAAAAACTTGAAGTATTTCATGAAACTGTATAAATGTAGAACTTTTTCCATCTTTGCCATCAGACTCTTTATTAAAGGTCAAAGAATTCTGACTTGTCCTCTTACTGCTGTAATATTTAAACATTTCTGTTTTCCATCTAAAGATTATCTATAAATAATTGATTAATTGATAATTGCTGTTAGTGCTAGTGTGATCGTGAACTGAGTCTCTTTGGATGTAAAGATTTTAGAGCCCAGTATTTGGCTCAGTTTTAGGGTCACAGGAGTTAATGGAGATCAGGTACTGAAGAGTTTTGTTATGCTGCTTAATTTCATCACATTTATTCAAAAAGATAAGAAAATTATTCTTGAAATAACTAACTTACTAACTTAAATAACTAATAACTAAAGCGTGTGCACATTATTTTACTTTTTTATTTGTACTTCTCTGGTGTTGTTGCTATTTTTCTACAGCTGTTATTGATTTTTATTATTTATATTGTGAAAACACTGTCCAGTCAAATACTCTATTGGTTTTATTTTCCTATTATTTTTTATAGGGTGACCATTTCTACTATAACCTTTGCTGCTGTAACACCACAATTTCCCCATTGTGAGACAATAAAGGGATTTTTTATTCTATTCTATTTTAAACTTGAACTCAACCTAAACCTTGTGAGAAACATCCAGTCTTTAAGTCTTGGACAGGCTCTGCAGCTGTGGGCCACAGTTAAGCTGCGTTTAGAGCTTCAAAAAGGCTTAAAAGCCTAAATCTGGTCTCAGGATCAAACTGTGGTCCAGATGCTTTGCTGCTCTGCTTGTTCATCTGTTCTGTAGCTTCCAGCTAGAGAGCAGCTTTATTCACTTTATGAGCTGGAAAAATAGTTTGAACAGGCTTTCAAGTGAGAGAATCCACCTCCAAACATCCTCTGTTCATCAGGATTATAATCCCACTATAATCTGCAGTTCTTACTGGGAGCTCCAGACCTCCAGCATCCCACCGGGAGGCAGTGCTGGGAATCCCCGCTGGAAGCTCTCTGCTGCTTCAGGCAGCCTGTGGGGGATTTCCTGCTGCCGCTTGTAGCGGCTGGATGTGAATAGAAAGTTTTTAAGGTTTGTGGTAAAAACTGCAAGAACCAGAATAAACAATCCAATATTTTTCATCAACAGGTTTTAACATTTCTAGTTAATTTGGGGATTTATAAACTGTTTCTCCATAGTTCATAAAAATGCTTTATTGCATCAATAGTGATCAGAGCTGCTCTCTGTTCCTTCTACATAACAATCCATTCTACCGGCTTTATTTTTAACCTTTGGAGTTTAACTCCTTGATATTTTCACATGCAGACTCTGCAGAAACAATAAAACCTGCATCGAGTCTCTATCTCTTCCAAAAACTCCTGGATCAATAATTGACGCTCAAAATGACAAAAGTTAAATTTCCTGAACTCTAGCGCCGAACCCTCGGACTCCGGGTTGCTCCGCCCCCAATGCTGGGATTCGCAGCTGGACCTCTGAATGCCGCCCCCCCCCCCCCCCCCCATAGACTTTGCATGTAGATCAGACGCTCTGATGCCCAAACCGCGCCCAGTCTGAACGCACCGTTAGCCTAGCTCTGATGCCAGATCATTTAACCCACTTCTTCTGCTGTCCTCTCCTCTCTATCCACATCAGTCCGGCCAGATCAGGATAAAAAAGAAAAATGAAAATAGCAGTATTATTGCATCCTCATGAAAATTGTTTTAGAATTGATCAAAATCCTATTTTTAGTGAAGGCAAGTATTCCCAAACATCATTACAAAATAAAAACAAAAACACGATGGTGTTCCAGTCCCAGCTTGCTGTTTTTAATGGCACTTAGTTTATTTTTGTTCATTTTGTTTTTTTTATTGGTGGGGTCATATTAGCAACACGTAGTCCTAGAATGGTTACTTTTGTGTTTTTAGGATTTGTGAGCATGAAGACATAAATGTGTAGCAGAGGTGCTTAAGGTGCATTTTGAATTGTCTTCCTTTTTATTGGATTGGCTAATTAGTATGTTTCAGTTCATTAAGTTTACGACTACATGAAACCAAACTCTGACCTCATTGTTCATTATTGAATGCTCTTCAGCTAGAGCCAAATTCCTTGTATATGTTTGTAAAATAGCTATAATTTTCTTTAGAGATTTTAAATATAGCGTCATCCAAAAGCTACGGCCTGCTAATGCCATTGAAGTAGAATGAGATATTTTCAAATGCCAAGCTAGAACTTCTGTAGCTCTGCTTCTTTGTCTCAGAGGCACTGAGTACATTTCAAGTCTTTTAGTGTTCTTGATTCAAAGACTTTGCTGAGTTACACAGGAGGAGGGTGACCCGTACATTAAACAGGGAAGTTTTAGTTTAAAAAGCTGCAGTCAAACAAGGTCTATGCCGAGTGTTGAGGACAGGATAATGAGCAGTGAGCTAGTGGACATGATGGTGAAGATATGGGAACGTGTTTGTTCACTACTGCTTGCACCACAGACAATGTTTTATAACTACGGCACTCTTCTTCTATGGTGAGTTCTGTCTAACTGATGGCTGATGTGGCTTTAGATTGTATTGTTTTTATTTTTTCAGGTACATGTTTTTTTTTTCATTCAGACATGGACATTAGATCTTTATGTTACGTTTTTTTCTGAAACAAAACAAAGTACTATAATTGAACTAACTTACTATTCTACTAATAATTGTTTAGAAATCACACAAAACATTTAGCTCTGACAAAATATATTTTAAGGTATGGGCTCAGTTTAACAGTCAAAATAAATATATAATTCTAGAATTCACAGTGCCTATGGCATTCTTTTCTTAATATAAAGCCAGATAGATGTATTTAGAAATATCACTGATATAACATTGTTGAAATAAATGTTATGCCACCAAAATAGCAGCTACTGAAAAATGTTAAAATCTCATTAAAAAGCACTTTGAAAATAATATTTTATGAATTTGTTGCACTTCGATGATATAAAGGGATGAAAAAACTGACTGTTTCTACGGTGACTGATGACACAGACAGCGGTGAAGAATCCAAGAATGGATATATATATGTAATATATATATATATATATATATATTATATCAGTCCCTCTTGGAGAGAGAAAATGGAATCAGAGTCAGAAGAAGCTGCCATCAGATAGTTTAGGCCGCGGCTCCGTATGTGATGGAGTCCCGATCAGAGATGACGGCGCCTCACAGCAGGAAAAACCGCTGTAGGTACCAGATCTGCTCGAGGCCCCGCCCCTTCTTATCACGTCATCATAGGGCTGGGCGATATATAAAAAAAAATGCATATTGATCGATATCGATAATTATTGAAAAGATTTGAAACCATATTTTATGTGCAGCTCTGCCTGGACTTTTTATGATATTACTAAATGATTTAATTTTAATAAAAAACACAAACACAGACTTCCGATCAAATATTTATTTAACCAACTTTTTTAACCATAAGAGAATCGTTTTAAAGAAAAATAACTTAAGAGACCTGAGTTATGTTATTAAATACTGACAAAGATTAAACTAAAGTGACCAGAAAAGTGACCAAAATAAATCTTAACAAATAAATAAATGGACCCCCCCCCCCCCCCCGCCGCTGAAAATGGTTCAGATGGTTTCCTGCTTTAACCTGACTTATTACTTTGAAGTTTCTGGCCCCTCAGCATTTTTATCTCAATTGTTAGAACTATGCGGGAAACTGCCCAGAACTGTAAATATATATATATTTTCCCGAAATTCCCGAAGATTCCTCGGAGGAGAGCCGCGCCGGGGCCTAAACAGCTCGTACTCCTGCGGCTGTGAGCGGCTGAGATGATAAAAAAAGTTGGTTGTGTTATCAGACTGGTTTCACTGGTTCCCGACACATTTTACAGATGACTGTGGTTTGTTTTTTGTCCGACTTGCCATGACCGAAATACTGCCAGACTGCCGAACTACAAAAACCTTCTTTGGAACAATTTCTTCCGCCTCTCCTGCTGCGACAGCTTCATGTGCTCTGTGTTGTGGTTTGAGAGGGCGGCGCTTTGTGACGGCGTGCCTGGGTCCGTGATTGCGATTGGTTGGGAGGAAGTAGCGACTAGCATAAACCTACATGCTAGGCTACAATGAGAAGGAAGGAAAACTGCGTTTCTTTATCGAACTTTTATCGACCCTCTTTTTTTCTATTGCGCCACACGTCTATCGATCGATATATGTCGTTATTGAATTATCGCCCAGCCCTACGTCATCATACGGCAACTCCACTCGGACAAACTGTATTGCACCTGTTTCTTTATGATCAAATCTCTGTCAGAGTCTCAACATATTATTTACTATATTTTCTATTATTTTACATTTCATCAGTGACCTACAGTAACCGAAAGCAGAAAACAATCATTGTCAGCCTGGAAGGAAAGTTCTGCTCTAAGACAGACTGAGCTCTGCTATCTAACAAGGAGACAAAAAAAAACGTCTCAGTTTATTTTTATTCTTTTATTAAGATCTGGGGTCAGAGGAGGACTAATGGAACAACTTAAAAATGACTTTGATAGAGATTTTAGACGAAGAAAATAGTTATTCTAGTTTAGAAAACAAACGCTTGTCGTTAAAACAAAGTTAAAAGTAGTGTAGCTTAATGCGGCTAACAGAGCGAGCTAAAACAGGCTAATCCGCGCTAGCCACAGCGCTACCCAGCTCTTTATATCAGCGTCCAACAGTTACTTTGTTCACCAGAAACAGACTTTTTTCAGTTTAGTTCAATCGGGTAAAACTTCATGGGTCCTTAGACACGCTAACGCTACAGATGCTCCCCGCGCTGTGTGATGTTATTATGGTTGTCTAGGCAACCACAATGTTTTACATCATGTGGCGACGTTCAGCCAATCAGGTAGTCACCGATGAGCTCAGAGTCCGAGCAGATCTGGTTCCTTCTAGGACTGGAAGACAGAACCTGATTAGGAAGATATTAGAAGATAAAATATTTCAGTAGAATTAGTTTCTGTTGGAGTTTCTATTTTCATGGAATAAAATAAACACGTATTTTGTTAATATTATTCATAAGTAATGATATCTCAGGTTTCAGTTACAAAAAGGAACATTCTTTCCTGCTTTATCAGTCTGGTGGCGCCTTTTCTTTGATGACATGTAATATTGGACTCAGTAAAACACATCAACTAGCATTTCTTTCTCTTTAAGATCCTCCTCAGTCCGTCTCATCTCAAACTTTGCAAACTGATGCTTTTTGTTCCTAAACATCCTCAGCCGTACAGCTCCAGCCTTTCTTCATCACTTCATGCTCTGCTAGAGGCAGCGCTGATTCTCTTCACTCCAGAACCCCCCCATGCACCTTTTTCTTCTCCTTTGTTATTTAAGCTGATGCAATGAGTAGATTTCTCTACTGTGAGACCGATCAATCAATCGATCAATCAATCAATCAATCAATCAATCAATCAATCAAAGTAGAGCAATCTGATGGCCTTTGAATTCCTGCAAACAAGCAGCAATGCGCTGCTTTACAATAGTAGAGATGTTTCCAGCAACCTTCTATCTACTTTAACTTTTAAATCTTATTGTCTAATTCATATAAAGGGTTTTAAATTATCCTTGTTCTGAATTGTGTTTTGATTAGAAACTTGCCTTGCCTTGCCTTATTGCTGATCTTCATATAATGAATAATCTAAACGTTTAGGATCGCTGACGGTAACCTGTGGACTGTCAACATTTATCCAATGTGCCCTTTGTTGGTCACAGTTGTCTTTTATTGCACATTTAATCACCATAAAATTTGATTTAAAAAAAATGAAGTTTTTTTATATAATGAATATGCTTCTAAGCTGAAACTAGAATTAGCTGTCATATATTTCTAAAATGCCCAGCACAGTGTTTTGCTATGCAGGCAGATTCGACAGCATTTCATACGTTTTTCCAGGTTGGTTGGGAGCAGCTTCATGGTGGGTAACCGTGGAAATATTAGCTTTCATTTGTTGAACAGGACCTCCTCCATACACCATCCATCATGGCGTCTGTGAAGGAAACCTGCAGCATAGCTTGAGGTGAACCATCTGACTTTTTCTGCAGCAGCTCTGTATTTAGGAGACGTTGTAAAGCTAATTTCCTCTCAGGTAGATGAAACAATGTGTGCATCTAATGCAAATATATGCAGAAGGATGTGAACTAACACTGTTCTCACTTTTATGAAACTATATGCAAACACTGACTGATATGTGGCCTTTGTCAGGGTTTAAATAGGCCACTAAAAGGCTACATTAAATTTAATATGGCCTTATGCTGCCTGCAGACAGGAGTTAATGCTCCTATCCTTAGGGCTTTCTAAGTTTTACTTCCTTCCTGCACTACGTGCATTTTTTTATTCTTTTCAGGGTGTCACTAAATACTTTACTTTTCCATCAGTTGCTCTGAGAACATTGAATGGAAACAACACAGCCACTGTGGATCTCCTTCAGTGTCCTATCAGTGTTTTTCTGCTGTCTTGAATATTAACAGAGCGGAAAAGTGCCCACAGTGGAATGGGTTTGTGTCAGCCTAGAGCCTCGGCTTTGTGATGATAGCGACTTGCAGGGTAGAGGAAGACAATTCTCTGTTGTGTAGTGCAGCAGAGGAACAGATAACTGAGCTTGGCCTTATTTTCAGCTCTGTTTCAGTGGCTCATCTGGGCTGGTGGGGCTTCGTCAGTCTGTTGGCAGAGAGGCTGCATCACTGTGAGCTGGCTGAGATGAAACGCTGTCTTCCAGAAACTTTCTGTAACGCTCCTATCAATCAGTTTAAACCCAAAGCTCGATGGAGTTTCAGAAGCTGATGGTATTTGGTGGGAAAACAGGACAAAACCAGATGTCATATAAAAGGACATGGGCCCAAGATTATAACTAAGTGATCCAAAAAGTTTTAAAAAATAATCCTCTGGACTCTGGAGACGTTTCTCTTCCATCCAGGAAGATTTTTCAGTTCAAAATGTCAGAAATAGAGTCGAGTTCCAGGTTTTATAGAACGGACCAAAAATAAAAACATGCAAATTGAACCGGACGAATGGGTCAAAGTGTTATAATCGGTCTACTAATCTCCCATGTATTTCCTTAATCTAGATTGGATCACTAATGTGCAACTAGTAAAATATAGTTAGCGACTAAATAATCATGTCTTAAAAAGTCATAAAGTCATTCTGATGCTATAGAAATAAACGTTTAATGCCATAAAAGCCAGGGAGGAAAAACAAAAGCGATGATGTTCTACGACTACTGCAGTGTTGGAAGTTTGAAGGACGACCAAAACTCTTTTTAGTTTATTGTTCGAGAGAACGAGACTTTTTGTCACAACTTGTTAAACATTTAGGACACTTGTCTCCTTCCCAGAAGTGGACATCCAAGCAAAATCCCCCCCAATGCTTCGCTTGCTGCGCTCCTGCAGATTCCAAAAACATAAGATGGTTATTTAAAAACTTGTAGATTTCAATCAAAACTAATCTAGTATTGAATAGTTGAAGGAGAGAACATCGTGTCTCTTAGAAGAATTTAACATGATTGAAAAGTTGCAGATGAAGGAAGGTGTTTTCTGGTAACGACAGAGCTGAGAGCAAAGTGAAGACATTGTGCTGAAGGTCAGGTTTCAGCCCAGTGATGGACGCCGTGTTTTAGGCCCATTGGGCCTCATTGTCCCTATATTGACCATAAATGCTTCTCTTTAGCAAAATATTCCCAGGGAGAAAAAGTGTAAAACATTTGAAGAGACTTAGAGTCAGAGATGATCCATTTTGTTATCCAGTGAGTGGACGTTAGAGAGCAGGATTGATGGAAGCGGCGGTCTGTTAGCCTCCCTCTGCAGCCTCGCTTCCTCCGTCTCACGCATCTCTTCCTCCGGTCTGGCCTGGTCACTGATCCCGCTGTTGCTTGGTTTCCATGCGTCCGTAGCTCTGCAGCTTTTTAAACAGTCCAGCGAGGCTGTAGTTAAAGCCTTTAGTGAACGCAGCTCCAGCAGGCGTTGGCGGCCATAGATGCGGGATGCCTGGTTTGTAGCGTTTTTCTGAGAGCTGTTCCTGGCTGCTGCTACCAGGCGCCTCCATGATCAATAATCAATAATCATCAGACTGCTGAATGTTGAATAAAATGAATGTTGGAAAAACTGTAAATCATCTCAGTCTTATGTGAACATTTGATCACTGCTGTACTTTAGAAATGGAAACGTCTTCAGATCTGCACTGATCGACATTTCGCTCTATTTTTACTCTGTGTACAAAACGACAATAAAGTTAGTCTGAGTCTGTGCATTAGTAGCTCTAAGTCTGTAGCTTTAAACTATTTATTGGTAATGTTATAAAGGACGTGTTGAATGCCGCCTACTGCAGCGTGTCTCTTATGAACATCTATGTCTTAATGTTTTCTCTGAAGGAATCATCGCCATGTGGAGAACTTTTTTATCCATGTGATTCTTTTTCATCTTCACCTTTTGACCGTCTGTCTTTGTTTTCTCCAGCCGCCCGCGCTGCACTTCCATAGAACCAAACATGGCGAATTAGCTGAGAAGTTTCCCTGTCTCCTTGTACTGTTTTTCAAGGTCTTGTCGAGCAGCACAAAACGCCCCGGAGGAGTATCATGGTGACGTGCAATGAAATTTTAATCAGGAGGAAATGGATCGGCACAGTCTGGCTTCTCTTTAGTATAAATTTGCACAGATGGACTCCTGCTGCTTGTCGGGTTCTCACCTGACGCACTGGTGGCGTCTGCAGCCATGGAGAGAAGAAACGCCAGGTCACATTTAGGACGGCTGGCAGAAAAAGGAAAACAAACACGGAGGGAAGTCTATCAGTTCTCCAACAGAGCTCTTCCATCTTTATAGAAACGCTATTAAAAGATTCTCTTTTCATGTCTGCTGTGTAAAATCAGACACGGTCGCTTCAGGATCCAAGGCGGCGTTAGTTGGTTAGTTTGTTTTCAGCAGCAATAAATCAAGTCTAATGAATATTCAGAATTATCCGATTACATCGATGGATTATCCAAAACATCCTCATTTAATGTACATCTTCCAAGACGCCGGCGCCATTATTCAGGAGAATCCATTCAAAGACGGATTTCACACCATCCCCATTCGCTTTGTTTACGCTTCTACGGTGGAGTCATGATCAGACACACGCTGCCATGACTGAAATACCAGTCTGTACACGGCGCTATCAGTGATGTCACATAGATTTGATGTGTTTTAACTTCCTGTACGTGGTGCGATCCGTGATGTCACATGGATTCAATGCGTTTTAAACTTCCTGTACGCGGTGCGATCCGTGATGTCACATGGATTCAATGCGTTTTAACTTCCTGTACGTGGTGCGATCCGTGATGTCACATGGATTCCATGCGTTTTAACTTCCTGTACGCGGTGCGATCCGTGATGTCACATGGATTCAATGCGTTTTAACTTCCTGTACGTGGTGCGATCCGTGATGTCACATGGATTCCATGCGTTTTAACTTCCTGTACGCGATGCGATCCGTGATGTCACATGGATTCAATGCGTTTTAAACTTCCTGTACGCGGTGCGATCCGTGATGTCACATGGATTCAATGCGTTTTAACTTCCTGTACGCGATGCGATCCGTGATGTCACATGGATTCAATGCGTTTTAACTTCCTGTACGCGGTGCGATCCGTGATGTCACATGGATTCAATGCGTTTTAACTTCCTGTACGCGGTGCGATCCGTGATGTCACATGGATTCAATGCGTTTTAACTTCCTGTACGTGGTGCGATCCGTGATGTCACATGGATTCAATGCGTTTTAAACTTCCTGTACGCGGTGCGATCCGTGATGTCACATGGATTCAATGCGTTTTAACTTCCTGTACGCGGTGCGATCCGTGATGTCACATGGATTCAATGCGTTTTAACTTCCTGTACGCGGTGCGATCCGTGATGTCACATGGATTCAATGCGTTTTAAACTTCCTGTACGCGGTGCGATCCGTGATGTCACATGGATTCAATGCGTTTTAACTTCCTGTACGCGGTGCGATCCGTGATGTCACATGGATTCAATGCGTTTTAAACTTCCTGTACGCGGTGCGATCCGTGATGTCACATGGATTCAATGCGTTTTAACTTCCTGTACGCGGTGCGATCCGTGTTGTCACATGGATTCAATGCGTTTTAAACTTCCTGTACGCGGTGCGATCCGTGATGTCACATGGATTCAATGCGTTTTAAACTTCCTGTACGCGGTGCGATCCGTGATGTCACATGGATTCAATGCGTTTTAACTTCCTGTACGCGGTGCGATCCGTGATGTCACATGGATTCAATGCGTTTTAACTTCCTGTACGCGGTGCGATCCGTGATGTCACATGGATTCAATGCGTTTTAACTTCCTGTACGCGGTGCGATCCGTGATGTCACATGGATTCAATGCGTTTTAACTTCCTGTACGCGGTGCGATCCGTGATGTCACATGGATTCAATGCGTTTTAAACTTCCTGTACGCGGTGCGATCCGTGATGTCACATGGATTCAATGCGTTTTAAAATTCCTGTACGCGGTGCGATCCGTGATGTCACATGGATTCAATGCGTTTTAAACTTCCTGTACGCGGTGCGATCCGTGATGTCACATGGATTCAATGCGTTTTAACTTCCTGTACGCGGTGCGATCCGTGATGTCACATGGATTCAATGCGTTTTAACTTCCTGTACGCGGTGCGATCCGTGATGTCACATGGATTCAATGTGTTTTAACTTCCTGTACGTGGTGCGATCCGTGATGTCACATGGATTCAATGCGTTTTAACTTCCTGTACGCGGTGCGATCCGTGATGTCACATGGATTCAATGTGTTTTAACTTCCTGTACGTGGTGCGATCCGTGATGTCACATGGATTCCATGCGTTTTAACTTCCTGTACGCGGTGCGATCCGTGATGTCACATGGATTCAATGCGTTTTAACTTCCTGTACGCGGTGCGATCCGTGATGTCACATGGATTCAATGCGTTTTAACTTCCTGTACGCGGTGCGATCCGTGATGTCACATGGATTCAATGTGTTTTAACTTCCTGTACGCGGCGCGATCCGTGATGTCACATGGATTTGATGTGTTTTAACTTCCTGTACGCGGCGCGATCCGTGATGTCACATGGATTTGATGTGTTTTAACTTCCTGTACGCGGCGCGATCCGTGATGTCACATGGATTTCATGCGTTTTACTAATTGCCACCCCCCATCCAGCTAATTATTCGTCCATTGTCTTGTGATCTGTTAATCAGAAGGTGGAATCAGAGCAGAAATAAAGCGGTGTGTGTGGAATGAGTTAAAAGCCTCCATCTTTGTATGGCGCGCTGCACCGTATCCGTACGTCTGTGCGGTTGTGTAGAAACCCTCAGCAGAGTTGATATTCCCCTCACAGGGTGGTCAAGCATGAAATAGAAGAGTGTGCTTTCTGTGGATGAACTCTCAGCAGAGCGCCGTTAGATAGAGAGCGCTGAAGCCTTGGAGAAATAATGGAGCTGAAACAGATAGTGACTTTAGACCCAGAGAAGATCAATCTTTTATTGTGTGGAATGCTTGTAAAACAGAGAATCTTTAGTTGGTTTTTAAACGCGTCTCGCAAACTTGATTTTGATGATCTACTTATTTTTGTTATTGTGGCTGGTTGCTAAATTATCTCTGCTTGGAAGGCTGTTTCAGAAATATTGTTTTTATTGTTCTGTGGTTGAGAAACAAGAAAACAGCTTCGTCAAAAACATGCGAGCAGGAAGAATGGACACAGAGGATAAAATTAAATACTAAAATAAAAATCTAACTGCAATATTGATTTTAATAAACTGAAAGTTTATTGTGTTTCTATCCTTCATTTATGGAGCTCTTCTTCTGACATGTTTATTTACATGCAGAAATATTATAAAGTATACATTACTGGGATTATTTAAAACAGTTTTATTTTTAAAAGTTACTTTGAAAGAAGCAGACGAGCTTCTTATTGTTGCTGACAGTCAGAGAAAAGCAGCTTTGCTGCTTTGATTGTATTTAGGAAGAAAAGTAGCAGCTAGATGCTGAATAAACTGATCAATTATTCATCAGAAAGTTTGAACACCAGCATTAAAATAGAATCTTAGTTTATTGGTTTGGATAATAGTGTTTTATGATTAAAGAAATGAGCAATCAGCTTATTTACAATGAGGATGATGCCCATTAGTTTATGTAAACAGTAATCAGTCCATTTCTAACTAATCAGTTTTTCAGGATCTTAGAATATTTAGAAGTATTTAACAATAAACATCTTCTGTTCAGCTGAATTCATGTTTCCAGCACATTCTAGCTTTGCCACTCTAGGATGTTGATTCTCAGACTGGTTCTGAAGCTGCTTCTTTGAGATCTTGGCTTTAGGCTGATTGTCCTTCTGATAAATGAACCATCTCCCCGATCTGAGGTCACACATCCTGGATGTTTCTGTTTCTAAGTTGTGCTGCTTAAAAACGTCCCCTCAGCATGATCCTAGAACCACCGTGCTTCTCTGTAGGGATGGTCTCCTGCCTGGTTTCCTTCAAACACACCTGATGTTCACACCTGTGAGTCCAGACTTTGTCTCATCAGAGCAGATGGTTGTTTTTCATGGTCTCACTGTCAACCTGCCAAACTCTAAACCAGCTGCTTCCCTTTGCTAATGAGTTTTCCTTTGGTCACCGACCATAGATCCCAACCTGCTGGATTGTTGGAGAGACGCTTGATCATCTGGAAACTCTTTCTCTCTCCACAGAGGAACACTGGAGCTTTGACAGTCTGACTTTACTGTTCTTGGTCTTCATCCTGACCAAGGTCATCCGTCTGTCCGCCATCCATCCATCATCCATCCATCATCCATCCATCATCCATCCATCCATCATCCATCCATCATCCATCCATCATCCATCCATCCATCCATCCATCCACCATCCATCCATCCATCTGTTTATCCATCCATCCATCATCCATCCATCCATTATCCATCCATCCATTATCCATCCATCCATCATCCATCCATCCATCCATCCATCCATCATCCATCCATCCATCCATCCACCATCCATCCATTATCCATCCATCCATCCATCATCCATCCATCCATCCATTATCCATCCATCCATTATCCATCCATCCATCATCCATCCATCCATCCATCCATCCATCCATCCATCATCCATCCATCCATCCATCATCCATCCATCCATCCATCCACCATCCATCCATTATCCATCCATCCATCCATCATCCATCCATCCATCCATTATCCATCCATCCATTATCCATCCATCATCCATCCATCCATCCATCCATCCATCCATCCATCATCCATCCATCCATCCATCATCCATCCATCCATCCATCCACCATCCATCCATTATCCATCCATCCATCCATCATCCATCCATCCATCCATTATCCATCCATCCATTATCCATCCATCATCCATCCATCCATCCATCCATCCATCCATCATCCATCCATCCATCCATTATCCATCCATCCATCATCTATCCATTATCCATCCATCCATCATCCATCCATCCATCCATTATCCATCCATCCATCATCCATCCATCCATCCATCATCCATCCATCCATCCATTATCCATCCATCCATCATCCATCCATCCATCCATCATCCATCCATCCATCCATTATCCATCCATCCATCCATCATCCATCTATCCATCCATCATCCATCCATCCATCCATCCATTATCCATCCATCCATCCATCCATTATCCATCCATCCATCCATCCATCCATTATCCATCCATCCATCCATCATCCATCCATCCATCATCCATCCATCCATCCATCCATCCATCCATCCATCCATCCATCCATCCATCATCCATCCATCCATCCATCCATCCATCCATCCATCCATTATCCATCCATCCATCATCCATCCATTATCCATCCATCCATCCATCCATTATCCATCCATTCATCCATCCATCCATCATCCATCCATCTGTTTATCCACCCATCCATCCATCCATCCATCTGTTTATCCATCCATCCATCCATCCATCCATCCATCCATCCATCCATCCATCATCCATCCATCCATCCATCCATCCATCCATCATCCATCATCCATCCATTATCCATCCATCCATCCATCATCCATCCATCATCCATCCATCCATCATCCATCCATCATCCATCCATCATCCATCCATCCATCCATCCATCCACCATCCATCCATCCATCTGTTTATCCATCCATCCATCATCCATCCATCCATTATCCATCCATCCATTATCCATCCATCCATCCATCCATCCATCCATCCATCATCCATCCATCCATCCATCCACCATCCATCCATTATCCATCCATCCATCCATCATCCATCCATCCATCCATTATCCATCCATCCATTATCCATCCATCCATCATCCATCCATCCATCCATCCATCCATCCATCCATCATCCATCCATCCATCCATCATCCATCCATCCATCCATCCACCATCCATCCATTATCCATCCATCCATCCATCATCCATCCATCCATCCATTATCCATCCATCCATTATCCATCCATCATCCATCCATCCATCCATCCATCCATCCATCATCCATCCATCCATCCATTATCCATCCATCCATCATCTATCCATTATCCATCCATCCATCATCCATCCATCCATCCATTATCCATCCATCCATCATCCATCCATCCATCCATCATCCATCCATCCATCCATTATCCATCCATCCATCATCCATCCATCCATCCATCATCCATCCATCCATCCATTATCCATCCATCCATCCATCCATCATCCATCTATCCATCCATCATCCATCCATCCATCCATCCATCCATTATCCATCCATCCATCCATCCATTATCCATCCATCCATCCATCCATCCATTATCCATCCATCCATCCATCATCCATCCATCCATCATCCATCCATCCATCCATCCATCCATCCATCCATCCATCCATCCATCCATCCATCCATCCATCCATCATCCATCCATCCATCCATCCATCCATTATCCATCCATCCATCATCCATCCATTATCCATCCATCCATCCATCCATTATCCATCCATTCATCCATCCATCCATCATCCATCCATCTGTTTATCCACCCATCCATCCATCCATCCATCTGTTTATCCATCCATCCATCCATCCATCCATCCATCCATCCATCATCCATCCATCCATCCATCCATCCATCATCCATCATCCATCCATTATCCATCCATCCATCCATTATCCATCCATCCATCCATCCATCCATTATCCATCCGTCCATCCATCCATCCATCCATTTTCCATCCATCCATCATCCATCCATCATCCGTCCATCCATCCATCCATCATCCATCCATCCATCCATCCATCCATCCATCCATCCATCCATCCATCATCCATCCATTATCCATCCATCCATCCATTATCCATCCATCCATCCATCCATTATCCATCCGTCCATCCATCCATCTATCCATTATCCATCCATCCATCATCCATCCATCATCCGTCCATCCATCCATCATCCATCCATCCATCCATCCATCCATCATCCATCCATTATCCATCCATCCATCCATTATACATCCATCATCCATCCATCCATCCATCTATCCATCCATCATCCATCCATTATCCATCCATCCATCCATTATCCATCCATCCATCCATCCATTATCCATCCGTCCATCCATCCATCCATTATCCATCCATCCATCATCCATCCATCATCCGTCCATCCATCCATCATCCATCCATCCATCCATCCTTCCATCCATCCATCCATCCATCCTTCCATCCATCCATCCATCATCCATCCAATATCCATCCGTCCATCCGTCCATCCATTATCCATCCATCCATCCATCATCCATTCATCCATCCATCCATCCATTATCCATCCATCCATCCATCATCCATCCATCCATTATCCATCCATTATCCATCCATCCATCCATCCATCCATCCATCCATTATCCATCCATTATCCATCCATCCATCCATCATCCACCCGTCCATCCATCCATCCATCATCCATCCATCCATCCATTATCCATCCATCCATCATCCATCCATTATCCATCCATCCATCATCCATCCATCCATCCATCATCCATCCATCCATCCATTATCCATCCATCCATCATCCATCCATCCATCCATCCATCCATCCATCATCCATCTATCCATCCATCATCCATCCATCCATCCATCCATCCATCCATCCATTATCCATCCATCCATCATCCATCCATCCATCCATCATCCATCCATCCATCCATTATCCATCCATCCATCATCCATCCATCCATCCATCCATCCATCATCCATCCATCCATCCATCCATCCATCCATCCATTATCCATCCATCCATCCATCCATCCATTATCCATCCATCATCCATCCATCCATCCATCATCCATCCATCCATCATCCATCCGTCCATCCATCCATCCATCCATCCATCATCCATCCATCCATCCATCCATCCATCCATCCATCATCCATCCATCCATCATCCATCCATTATCCATCCATCCATCCATCCATCCATCCATCCATTATCCATCCATTCATCCATCCATCCATCATCCATCCATCTGTTTATCCACCCATCCATCCATCCATCCATCTGTTTATCCATCCATCCATCATCCATCCATCCATCCATCCATCCATCCATCCATCCATCCATTATCCATCCATCATCCATCCATCCATCCATCCATCCATCCATCCATCCATCATCCATCCATTATCCATCCATCCATCCATTATCCATCCATCCATCCATCCATTATCCATCCATCCATCCATCCATCCATCCATCCATCCATCATCCATCCATTATCCATCCATCCATCCATTATCCATCCATCCATCCATCCATTATCCATCCGTCCATCCATCCATCCATCCATCCATCCATCCATCCATCCATCATCCATCCATCATCCGTCCATCCATCCATCCATCCATCCATCCATCCATCCATCCATCATCCATCCATTATCCATCCATCCATCCATTATCCATCCATCCATCCATCCATTATCCATCCGTCCATCCATCCATCCATCCATTATCCATCCATCCATCATCCATCCATCATCCGTCCATCCATCCATCATCCATCCATCCATCCATCCATCCATCATCCATCCATTATCCATCCATCCATCCATTATCCATCCATCATCCATCCATCCATCCATCTATCCATCCAT